>CM038348.1:38618881-39263447 GCA_021464625.1 Proterorhinus semilunaris
TTCACCTGTATCAGTGACAGAGAGTATCTACAGGCCCGTGTTCACCTGTATCAGAGACAGAGAGTATCTACAGACCCGTGTTCACCTGTATCAGTGACAGAGAGTATCTACAGGCCCATGTTCACCTGTATCAGTGACAGAGAGTATCTACAGACCCGTGTTCACCTGTATCAGTGACAGAGAGTATCTACAGGCCCATGTTCACCTGTATCAGTGACAGAGAGTATCTACAGGTCCATGTTCACCTGTATCAGTGACAGAGAGTATCTACAGACCCGTGTTCACCTGTATCAGAGACAGAGAGTATCTACAGGCCCGTGTTCACCTGTATCAGAGACAGAGAGTATCTACAGACCCGTGTTCACCTGTATCAGTGACAGAGAGTATCTACAGGCCCATGTTCACCTGTATCAGTGACAGAGAGTATCTACAGACCCATGTTCACCTGTATCAGTGACAGAGAGTATCTACAGGCCCATGTTCACCTGTATCAGTACAGAGAGTATCTACAGGCCCATGTTCACCTGTATCAGTGACAGAGAGTATCTACAGGCCCGTGTTCACCTGTATCAGTGACAGAGAGTATCTACAGGCCCATGTTCACCTGTATCAGTACAGAGAGTATCTACAGACCCGTGTTCACCTGTATCAGAGACAGAGAGTATCTACAGGCCCATGTTCACCTGTATCAGTACAGAGAGTATCTACAGGCCCATGTTCACCTGTATCAGTGACAGAGAGTATCTACAGGCCCATGTTCACCTGTATCAGTGACAGAGAGTATCTACAGGCCCATGTTCACCTGTATCAGTGACAGAGAGTATCTACAGGCCCATGTTCACCTGTATCAGTGACAGAGAGTATCTACAGACCCATGTTCACCTGTATCAATCTCTTCTGATTGGTCAAATGCCACAGAGGCGGGATCTGTGATGTAGGGTGATCTCTCCTGATTGGCTGAGTGAGGTCCTCTCTGGGACCGGCGACTGCTAACCACTCTGCCACTGGGAAAGGTTCACCACAAACTCTCTCTCTCTCTCTCGAAGTATATTTCGGGATGGCAAACACCATCTGTGCCGTGCATGAGGCGGTGATTATTTCATCTCCAAAACGATCCGGCTGATGAGTCACATTTACATAGCGGAGCTGCAGCTCAGCGTGACGCCGCATGGGTTTGTTTACGTGCACTCTTTAAATAAGACTTTCTATGTATTTACTTCGTCTGTGGCAGAGACAGCGATACCTCCGTGTCTTAATGATCGGGGCGGATTAAAAAGTGACTAAAGTGCATTTACTTGAAACGGGCACGAAGAGGCTCTAGATCACATATGTCAGAGTCAAGGCCCGCGGGCCACATCCGGCCCGCGAGAAGGTTTTTTACGGCCCCTGGGATGATCTTGATTTATTATTAGAACCGGCCCGCAGACCGCAGCAAGCCGGCAGCCCGCAGATCTTTTACACGCACCAATACTACATTTCCCACAATGCAACGGTGACGCACCGAGCAGTAGGCTGCTTCATTTCAATATTTATTGGCACAGCAGTCGTCAGCATCACAGTAAAATTAACTTTCAGATACCCATCAAAAATGGCAAAACGGAAGGTGGACACTGAGAACCGGGGGTTTCAAACAAGGTGGGAGTCGGAGTATATGTTCACGGAGGTAGCTGGAAAACATGTGTGTCTTCTGTGTGGCGGTACTGAAAGAGTATAATCTGAGACGACATTATGAAACGAAACACGCGGACAAAAACAAGAATATGGACATGGAACAAAGGCTACAAAAGGCAGAGGAATTAAAACGAGGCCTCTTTATCTGATCATATTGGAATATATTTGTTATGCTGCGTTTACACATAAGCACGATGCGTTACGAATGTCATTTTTCCGTCATTCGTGACGTTCGTGACGTGACTTAACGCATCTCAATGGGATTCTTAACAGAACGCATCAGTTCGTGTCACAAAGTCGGCCAATCCGCGCTCCAAGTCACGGACAGCACCTGCCGCTGCCGCTCCGCGGGGTGCTGAAAGTGTTCCTCCGACCTTTCTTCCGCCTGGGTCGTACCTGATGTTCGGGAGTTGGAGCCAGAAGAGCCCAATGACTCAGGGGAGAGCACGGCCTCTGCTCCGCCTCCAACCCGGTGGAAGAAGATCACTCCACATTCGCCCAATTCTTGACACATTTCGGACAGAACGCGAATATTCCCAGTGACCCGTAACAGCGCGTGGCAGCGCGGGACACCACGCAGCAGCGCGCAACACCACGCAGCAGCGCGCAACACCACGCAGCAGCGCGGGACACATATTCGCGACCGTGCGTAATAATTCGTGCCATTAATCGTAACGCGTAGTAACAGGTCGCAACAGTTAGTGGCGGCGCGTGAAACCTCGACCCCGAATCATCAAATTCGTGATCCTTGGCCACGAATGTGGATTTGTGGCATTCGTAACGCATCGTGCTTATGTGTAAACGCAGCATTAAGTTTTCAGTAGGTTCAATTAGGTTCACTAGACTATATGCGTCATTTAAAATTTTTTCAATGAACATTCGAACAGTCCGGCCCTCGGCTTGTAGCTAAATTTTTTATTTGGCCCTCCGTCCATTTGACTTTGACACCCCTGCTCTAGATGGAGAGCGAACGATGTGTGTCCAGTGGAAATCCAGTCGTACTAGATTTAATGAACCACCTGAATGATTAATGTGCGCCACAACTTTCAGAAGTAATCGTGTTTCTAAAGGCCTGTTCGCCCGAGATTAGAATTACCAACGGAAACGTTTTTTTTTTCATGGCATTCACACGGAATAAGCAACGGCGGTTATTCAGGTTTGTTTGTATGTGCTTTGCTTTAGCGACAAAACACCCCACCACTGCCGAAAGAAACGTTCAGAAAACGGAGCTCATCACAGGTTGTTGCACATTAATTAAGCCATTAATTATTCAATCGGATTAAAACTGGCATTAAAGGGCAAATGACAGGTTTGAAGGCTTTTCAAAATATGACTTATTTAGATGAATAACATCTGTTATACTTAATAATTATCATTTCATTTCAGTGAAGCAGAGATTTTAATGAAGAATTATTATAATTTTTAAGTTACTGACAGGAAGTTTTAAACTCCCAGCTCGCGTTAAAGGAACAGCCACAGTCCCTACATTTAAAGGAACAGGCCACCGTTTTTTACACACTGAGATCTGTTCTTACCTGAGCTTTGATGAGTTCATCTGTACCTGTCTGGTCTCCACGTGAGCCTTCAGTCACGTAAACACAGCACAGACGGCGTTAGCATTTAGCCGTTAGCATTTAGCCTCTCTTCTCCCCTATAGCTCCAAACGAGGTGAATATAGAAGCTTCCAAACTCTTCCATGTTTTCCCCATTTAAATATGGTCACGTGAAGTGTTGCACTATAAAGTATAATTACACAAAACTAAACAATGTGGATTTTCTAAGCGGATAAAAAGGGGAACTATATTGTAAAGCGTAATAATACCAGGAGTAATTCGGCATCCGCGCAGTAAAGTGAAGATGTCACTGCGCAGACCATATTTACATAACCATATTTAAATAGGGAAAACGTGGAAGAGCTTGGCAGCTTCTATCTTCACCTCGTTTGGAGCTATAGAGGAGAAGAGAGAGGCTAAATGCTAACGGCTAAATGCTAACGCCGTCTGTGCTGTGTCAAAGCTAAGGTAAGAACATATCTCAGTATGTAATAACGGTGGCCTGTTCCTTTAAGACTATAAACTCCCAGCTCAGGTTAAAGAAGCAAACACAGTCTCTACATTTAAGACTAGGCTCAAAACGTACCTCTTCGAATGAGCTTATGATCAGGTCAGTTAGGTAAAGCTCTAACCTTCAGCCTGAAGTAAAGCTCTAACCCTCAGCCTGAAGTAAAGCTCTGACCCTCAGCCTGGACTAAAGCTCTGACCCTCAGCCTGAAGTAAAGCTCTGACCCTCAGCCTGGACTAAAGCTCTGACCCTCAGCCTGGACTAAAGCTCTAACCCTCAGCCTGAAGTAAAGCTCTGACCCTCAGCCTGGACTAAAGCTCTGACCCTCAGCCTGGACTAAAGCTCTAACCCTCAGCCTGAAGTAAAGCTCTGACCCTCAGCCTGAAGTAAAGCTCTGACCCTCAGCCTGAAGTAAAGCTCTGACCCTCAGCCTGAAGTAAAGCTCTGACCCTCAGCCTGGACTAAAGCTCTGACCCTCAGCCTGAAGTAAAGCTCTAACCCTCAGCCTGAAGTAAAGCTCTGACCCTCAGCCTGGACTAAAGCTCTAACCCTCAGCCTGAAGTAAAGCTCTAACCCTCAGCCTGAAGTAAAGCTCTGACCCTCAGCCTGGACTAAAGCTCTAACCCTCAGCCTGAAGTAAAGCTCTGACCCTCAGCCTGAAGTAAAGCTCTGACCCTCAGCCTGGACTAAAGCTCTGACCCTCAGCCTGGACTAAAGCTCTAACCCTCAGCCTGAGGTAAAGCTGCCTTAGAAGAAACTCTGCTGTGGGAAGTACGGACACTGAGCGCTATCCTCCTCTTCTTCTTCTTACTACAAACTTTGTCTTATTATGAGACAATATTTATTTTATCTGAAGTCTGTTCATTACTATTCACACGGTGTCTCCTGTGGTGCTTGTTTCAGATCAAACAGAGGAACCCCGTCTGCAGGGATTGGACAAGAAGAACTGCAGCTCCAACAAGGACTGGACGGTCTGCGATCTTGTCCCGTCTGCTGAGGGACCCCCATCGGCCCCCAGGTTTCTCTTTTCTCCACCCCGGGTTTTTGAGTTTTTCCTCGCCCTGCTGGAGAGTCTAAGGACAGGGGACACCCACGCTGCTCGTCGCCACCTGCTGGCGCTTATTAGGACTTTATGTTTGCCCTGATACTTAATTTACCTGAACTTTACACTGTCTTATTTACTGCTCTGTTTTATTGCCTTAATGTTCGGTGCAGCTGTGAGGAAACTCCTGTGTGATATTGGGTTACACAGAACCATTGATTGATTGATTGATTGAAGTGACATAGAGGTAAAGTCCCAGAGCAGTTCGACTCATTTCTCATTGACATACGGCAACAGTTTACAGTTGTTTGCATCTATTTATGTCACTTCCTGTCAGAGTCCAATAAGGAAGTAAAACTATAACCATCACACAAATGGCCAAACTAAAAAAGCTGGCTCAAGGTTTAGCAAAATCTTAAATATAATTGTGTTAACTGTATTTGAGCAAACATATATACATAACCCTCTACAGTAGCGTGGTTCAACCAATGTTATTGCATAGAGTTTTCAGAAACACATGAACGATGGTCTAAAACAAAGTCAGACGCATTTCTGACTGAAACATCTGTTCCTCCAAAATATTTGGTTGTGAATATGAATATTTCCCCTCATTCCGCCGTTCGATTGAATGTCAGCAAATCTTACAACATGAAAATGCCAAGATTTTGTGTCTTTGAGGCATTAAAAACAAAGTTAAAAAGCAGTGGTATGACTTACTGCTGTAGAAACCCTGGTTGCATCATATGGTCATGACTTATTTATGTGTTAATGATTAGCTCAATAAACAGCTGTAAACTTCTTCATACTTCCCTTGCCGTAAGTCTCTTCAAGTCATTTTATTATGATACTAAAAATCTCAATGAATATTTACAGCATGGCCCCTCTGTGACCAACTGTGCATCCGTAAATCGCTTTTATTGGCCGCTGTTGCAAATCTCCATCGAGTGTCTGTAGTTGTAATGTGTGGCCCTTCATGACGCACTAAGATAATTTAGGATTTAAACTCAATCACTCCCACAACGCTTTAAAATCACCAATAAATTAAGTAAAAGTGTCATCTAGACATGTGACCTAGTTTTTTCTTTTAGACATGGGAACTGCCTTCTCAAAAGGGTCAATCAGACACTCAAAGAAGCCACAGAGTCATTAATAACTAACTCATATTAATAACTATCTTTGTAACATTACATTGTATAATGATCACAAAGGAGTCCGATCTGACATATTGTTTATTGTGTCTCTAGTGCAACATACAGTATATTCTCCATGAGCCTCATCACTCAGGTAATTCAGTCCCTCTAGGATTTCCAGATGTTGCAATCACAACGATTTACGGAAAATCAAGTAAACTCCGCAAAATCAGTGCAGCGCTGTAACTATTCCTTAACTCCGCAACTTCTGCTCAAACAAAAGTGTTTCTGATCAGTTAAATCCATTTGTTATATTTACGCGGAGGAAGTGGCCAGTGCATTCCCTGCTGCTGCTTCTGCTCCTCCCCCTCACTCTGACTTTACAGCGAGCACCGCTGCGAGATCCTCCCCCATTTTAGCAACAATCACAAAAACACGACGGCGAAATCCTGGAGGGACAGCCAGATACTTGTTTGCACTTTTTAGGCTTAACAAAGGCACAAGTTAAAGTGATAGTCCACTGAAAATATGTACAATAGGTCAATCCTCCAGCCAGGTGTTTCTGACCATCAGACTGGCTCCACATGTGGAGATGGGTCCCTGGGCGTCGGCTTACGCTGGCGGCCCACTGCTCCTACAGGTCGCCCCAGCGGCACCGAGGATGGGTCAAATGCAGAGGATTAATAAAGGGATTAATAAAGTATAACTTAACTTCACTTGAGCGATTGCCTGATTCTGATCAGTGTCTGAGACCCAAGTGCGATCCCGGCTGGTGATTAGATTTGTAATTGGACACATTGCAGTCCAATCACAGCAGTGTAATTGTGAACAATGAACATCTTTCCTTGTTTGTAATATAAAAAAAAAAACAAGTATAGGGCCTTTAATATCAGGCATATCGAAAGGAAATAAACGCTTTCCAAAGACAATTTAGTCACATCACTGTTTACTGCGGGTTTTCCAATTCTTACAGCAAACGTTTATAAATGCACTAATATGAAAAGTGGTTAAACTTGACAATCAGGAAAGTTTGCCATAACCTTAAACCTAAACCAGCCTGGTCTAGTTTCACACTGAGTTTGTGCTTTTACACTTTTATCACAGACGTAGAACAGACAAATGAAATGAATCAGACAGAATCGCCTGGATCAGACGGACTGAGTCATCGATGTTTGGATCTGGAAATGTCAACCACTTTAAGAGAAGTGGTTTCCAAAAGGAACAATTTAAGACAGAGTCCATATTGATTTATTTTAAAGTTTTAACATGTTTAGGATGGACATTGTCAAGTCCTCCGGTTGTTCCCGTGTCAGTCGGCCCTCGTCCTCCCCCTGTGCAGACCCCTCAGGGCGGCCCAGGACTGCAGCAGGAGCAGAGCGGGCACCAGGACCCAGACGCCGTTGAAGAAGACCAGGTAGACCCACAGGTGGAGCCAGGAGGAGGCCTGGTTCAGACCGGGACAGCCCTGCAGCCACTCAGGGGCGAAGGTCATCCAGCCGCCGTAGAGCTCGCACACGCTCAGACAGATCTGCAGGAAGTGTCTGGAACGAGCACAGGGTTTGGCTAAAACACGTTCAGTTTAAGAGGATAAAGCACATTGTTTGTAGAAGCTCCGTCGTCATGTGAAGTGTTTCCATCGTAGACAAAAGTATGTGTGCCGTCATCTGTACTGGGTTGTTTTTGTGTTTTTCACCCTTTTACTCGAGAGGCTTTGTCAGTGACTAATGATCCTTTAGCAGCAGGTTAAAGATCAGTCCCAGTGTAGATGTAGAACTATATTTACTGTAAGTCTAATGTCCAGCGACGCCGGTAACTACTTTAATCTGAATACTGTTTTTTCAGTAGCGAGTAATCTAACGCGTTGCTATTTCCAAACTAGTAATCAGATTAAAGTTACTTATCCAAGTTACTAAATGGTCACATTTATATAGCGCCTTTCGACCTGCTTTAGGCTCAAAGCGCTTTACATCAAGGAACCAGTCACCCATTCACTCTCATTCATACAACAGTGTAGGCAGACAGTGGAGGCATGGGGGGGGAAGTGTCTTGCCCAAGGACACAACAACCGTGTGCACCTGTTTGTGTTGGATAAAGAAGACAAATATAAAGGTTCTGTAGACTCTGGAATGACAACAAAGTGATTCAAACAAAGAATTGAAGTGAATCAGACTCAAGAGCAGTAATGTAGTGCCCTCTAGTGGCCACGTATTCAAACTACAGCACACTCATCTCACTACAATGAAGTAACACGTAATCTAACTTAGTTACTTTCAAAATCAAGTAATCAGTGAAGTAACAACGTTACTTTTTAAAGGAGTAATCAGTAGTCAGTAATCAGATTACTTTGTTAAGTAATCTGTGGCAACTCTGGTGATGAGCTGGTTTTGTCTGAAATGAAATGACGCAAGTTTTTTGAGGTATTTCACAACAAAAAACCGCTGTAATAAATAAATATGGAAATATATTTTTGAAAATAAATGTAACACTTATAAACATTGGACAAATTGCTCGACAGTACAGCTTTACTGTATCAATGACTGTCAGAAAAAAAGAACATTATATTGGTGAAACAAAACAAGTTCTACAGAAGAGACTTTATCAACATGGAAGAGAAAGCACAAGTGGCCCTCAGTCGGCGGTGCACCTCCACCTCAAAGCCTCCAACCACTCCTTTGAGGACGGGGAGGTCAACATTTTAGCTAAAGAAGAACGTTGGTTTGAAAGAGGAGTTAAAGAAGATATTTTTGTCAGGAAAGAAAATCCCTCCATGAACCGGAATGGCGGCCTCAGATTTAATCTCCCGTCACTTTACTCCAATCTCCTTCAGGGGAAACGACAGGGTGGGGCCAGTCCAAGGAGACGGCACCTCAGCCAACAAAAGAACAATAGGCAGGTAATTAGCAGTGATCAGCCATGAATAGGACAGAGATCATCTATGAATAGGACATGACTGACCGATACTGAGGTGAGCAGGTCGTTAGAGACGCTCTACTTCAAAGGTGTTTACCCACAGGTGAGAGTAGCTGTGATTAGAGGGGAGGAGCCAACCCTAACTCCTCCCCGTTGGTCTATATATTCAGCTGCGTCCAGAGTGGGACTTTTGTCGCTGACGAAGCCTTTTGGATGAGAGGCGAAACGTTCGAGGACTTCAACTACTGAGTACAGAAGATGACTCAAGTACCTTCATTGAAGATGGACAACTCCTGTACGACTGAGAGCTTACACAGACATGTCAGAAAACAACTACCCTGATTAAGCGCATGGCTCAGTAATGGTTCAGGTCTAGTTCTGTCAGAAACTAAAGGAAGTGGGATTAATTGAAGATGAAATCACCAGCCGCATCGACGTTGGACCTGGAGAACGTATAGAGAATATGGAGTTCAAAAACAAGGCGGTGCCCTTTCCACTTGGACTATTCTCAAACACGATTGAAACACCGCAGGGCTGTTCATGACGAGGGAACACCTTCAGAACATGGCAGAAATGTTGAACAGAGTTGGCACACATTCTTCCTGGATCTGCACTCACCTGTAGTGCTTATCATGGACCACGGCGTGGATCAGGGCCAGCCCCAGGGCAGAGCAGAGGACCACGGTGAGGATCTCCACGGAAACGATGTTCGGATCCGACGTCAGCCAGCGCCGGTCCGCTTTACCGTACTCCCGCCCTGCACACACGAGCGAGACTTTAACGCCTCCGTTCCTCGTCACTGAAAGGAGAGCTGGACGTACAGAGCTGAGCCAGAGGTCCTTCAGACGCCTCCACAGAACCTCTCAAAGACATCAGAACAAACGGGCCCTCCTGCAAAACATCACAGCAATAAATAAATACTCTTTCAAGTACTCCAGGATGGATATATTACATGTTGTACTTTTAAATTACGTCAGTGTAGGCAAAACATTTCATTTCATTCAGCAAGAGATTGAATCCAGGAGTTCCCCAAGGGCCTTTTGATTCCCATTTGATATTTGATCTTGACTGAGCACTTATCTTTGTGGTATCCATTATCATTGTTCGCATTTGAAACCTGTGTTTTGCTCATGCACACGTTTGGTAATGAGGCACTTCTGAGATGACTGCAAAAGGATCAATTATGATTTTCATTTTTTGCTGCTGATTGAACTGTCTCCATGGTTACGTATACAGTCCGTTCAGAAAACCTACCAGACACTAAAACAATGAAATAAAATTGATCCTGAGGCATCATGGCAAGGGGGATGGAAAGCAAAGGCGCTATGCTAGCCACCCATTAGCCACTGGGTCACTGAAAGGTCAAGGCCCGTTGAGAGGACCCTCCCAACGGGCTCATAAACCTTGTCTTTTAGCGCACCACTAAACATAGGAACATCATCTACAAATTCAGCCAGTTAGGGCAGCTGGGTGGGGGTTTGTTGATGGGGAGCTACTGCCCTCTTCAACGGACCCGCTCTACAACCTGGCTTCTTAACGCACTACAGTATGCAGGGCTCACATATTTACATTCTACATAATCCTTTGAACAAAAAAATAAATAAAAAATAAATAATAATGATTTAAAAAACTGGGAAGTTACAAGATCACGGATAATATGTATATTTATGTGCCTTTTGAACACAGAATTAGTGCCTTATTGAAATTGTTAACTATGTTTGGCAGTGGTAGCCATCTGTAAAGAAAGAAAAAGAAGAAAAAGAAAAGAAAGAAAGGGAAAGAAATAATAAATAAATAAATGGATGGGTAAATAAATAAGAAAAAATGTATAATAATTGTCACTTGCTTTGTATTGGAGATCGTACATGAAATGAGACTGTTGTTGTGGTTGTGTTTCCTTTTTTATTTTGTGTTTATTTTGTGTTTATTTTGCTCTTGGTCACTACTTTCTTTAAATGAATGGGTTGCCAGGTCTCCGCAGCCAAACCTGCGCAAAAAATATATAAATATTTGAAAGGCTGCCCAAACTCCACGGACATAAGGCTTCAGTAATGTGTTTTACTGGTGTATGGAGCCCGTGTGCTCCTGCGACGGTGAGAAACGGGACCTTTCTCCCTCTCTTACTGAAAAAGCAGTTCTCAGAGGCTTGAGAAAGTAACTCATTCTCCATTGAAAACAACACGGCCAAAAAAATAGCTCAAAAACCTTCCACAGTTGCCTCCAGGAGCTTGATTCAGCCAAGAATCACCTTTGTGACTCAACAACAGTGTGTCCTCAAGTGCACAGTAATGAAAGAATATTCAACGTTAGATCTATTAACTTCCATCTTTCTAGCTGAAAACATTGTTGCGTTTGGCCCTTCGCCACTAAGAAGCCTCCATTTTCCCCTCAAACAAAAGAGAGTTTAGGCATTCCTGACATAAGTGGTAAATATTGAAACCATGGTTATAAATAAAAAATTAGGGCCGGGACTTTTTTCGATTAATTGCGATTAATTAATTTACATGAGGTTTAGTGCGATTAAAAATATTAATCGAAATTAATCACACTTTGCTTTCCACACTTCAGTTTCCTTTTTTCCTGCAGACGCACAATTAATGGCAATATTGCACTGGTCTGTTGGACTTGGTTGAACAAAAATAAACAATATTTTGCTGCTTAAGCTCATGTATTCAGTCAACAACTTCTCACTGTTCTCAGGTCAAATATTTATATGCGATTAATTTCGATTAATTAAGTACAAAGCCTCTAATTAATTAAATTAATTTTTTTAATCGAGTCCCGGCCCTATAAATAAAACAACACAATAGACTCTGGTGGTCGTGTCCCGGGTGGATCCGTTACCAGAGTGACGTGGACGATGACGTCGTAGAAGAGCCAGGTGAGCACCCGTCGGTCGGCCGTGGAGACGTTCCCTCCGAACCGCCGCGCCAGGAGGTAGGCCGCCGCCCCCTGCAGCGCGCAGGCCAATAAGGAGACGGCGGAGACGGCGGAGAAGACGGGGTCGGCGTCCATCTTTCGAGAATCCCTCCTGCAGGAAACAGAACAAACAATCGACTTGAAAAGGATGAGGTTTTTCCAAGCGGCGAGAGACGGTCAGAGTCGGGGCGTGTCTGCGTCTGAATGTTGCTCCTCTCCAAATGGAATCACCAAACTAGTCGAAACAGTGCCTAGAATCCTGCTCCAGCGCCCCGACCCTCCTCCTGCACTCCGATTGGCTTAATAAACTAAACAGACCACTCTAGTCCCGCCCCTTAGTCTCTCGCCCTGGCCTCTGATTGGCTCCCTCTCTCTGAGTACAAAGGTCAGGCCCGGGTCAGACTTCATACAGACGTGAGTGCAGAGGGTCATGAGAGTGAGGAGCACATTTGCTGTTCCATTCTGCGTGACGTAGGGGCGGGCGATATGGCAAAAATAGAACATCACGATTTTTGAATTATAAACTTACGATTTCGATTTTATCACGATTTTTTTTATAATGACAAAATTACTTAAATTACACACTGAAGAAGAAAAATACTACACTAATTTATTCCAGCAATAATAGACTTGGACCCAAAGCAAACTCACTTTATAAATGAAAAACACAATAAAACTCCAGACAATATAATTAAGTAGAAGTTAAAGAGTAAGTTTGGTAAATGCATTTTTTCTGGGACGTCTCTCATGACGTCGAGCTGCTGTAAATATTACGCTCTGTCGACCCTTTCACAATAAGAGTCTTATTAAAGCAATAACATGTAGTGACTTTTATTGTGTAAAACTCAAACAGGAAGACGTTTGTCACTGTTGGGCGAATTTACAATAATGAACTCAGACTGACGGTGTTTTTGGGGAACTTTTATATTTTCAAAGACCTGGATAAACAGCGCATTTGTGAACACGGTCCAGGATTAAAATTAAACGGATGAGAAGAAGCGGCGCCAACGGAACTGTGAGGACGAAGGACACGCTCGCTTCTTCACACGTGTGTCGCAGGTAAATAAATAAACACACGCTGAGCAAAGCGGCGGCGTTACGGGGGAAAGACACATAAACACCTCTGAGATAAAGACGCTGGGTTTAAAAGCTCCAGATTGAGGAGCCTGGTCTTGTATGTGACTGTAGAGGAGCGGCTCGCTGACAAACGCTCGCAGTAGCGTCCGACATTAGCGTAGCGGAAAGTTAGCGGCTTGGGTTAGCTTCGCTGACGGTGAAAAGAGTCAACTTTGCTGAAGTGCTGAGAACCGTGATCCCACAAAAATAACAGATCGTCAGCTCATATCGCCCGGGCCTAGCGTGAACTCTGACCTCTTGTGAACAAACTTTATTATTTGGCGGATTCTCATGAACACGACTGGACACGATCATGTGGACGAGACGTTTCAGACAGGCAGCCTGATACTGATGTTGGATCAGATCGATCATAAGTCGATAAACAAGAGGCTCGCCTTCATAATATGAATAAAAGCTGTTCATAAACTGGTGTTGGTTGGATGTCTTACTGCTTGAACATTTTGGCCTGAATAAAATAATAACTTTTCTGCGAGGATTTGTAAAAAATTCAATTCAAATATTAAATATATTTAGCAGGTCCAGTTGTTAATCGCTACAATTGCAGACTTACGAGAACAACCACACGCCTAATTTCTCAATGAATAGACGTATTTATTAGGCCTTTCATTGACGTTCTACAACCCTCTTGTTTACATCTTTACTTGCTTACGACACTTCTACCAATGATTTTAGTATTACAAGTATTTTTTTTGCACAAACGTGTAGTGCATCATGGGTAATTTCAGCTCTCTGAGGCAGCGGAGGATCCACGGGTGTATCCTTCATAAATGAGTCGAGCTGCGAGTGGTCTGAGTGAATTGGAACCACTTGGCGGCGCTGTGGTGACGTGAATTACGTCCAAAGTGGCCGAGACGCCGAGGATCCTGACAATTGGGAAACCGCCATTTTCTTAACGTGGGTCTGTGCTTCACGGAGCTCCCGTGGGCGGAGCTCCCGTGGGCGGAGCTCCCGTGGGCGGTACCGACTCAGTCACCTGTGGCTCTGCAGCTCAGAGGCAGGACATCAATGCAGGCTGTTTTCATTTCATTCAGGCAGAGCTAATTTAGCCGCTGCTTCCTGTAGATGGCGCTCCTTAAGTTTCCATCCAGCCCTTTGTATCTCTTCAAAACCTGGACTTTGTTTATTCTGGCCCACAGTGGCGCAGACACTTTCACCACATGAACGCGGTTTATTTATTTATCATTTTGTAATGACCCGATGACCCAATGACCCGCTCTGACCCAATGACCCGCTCTGACCCAATGACCCGCTCTGACCCGCTCTGACCTGATGACCCGATCTGACCCGATGACCCGCTCTGACCCGATGACCCTGCTCTGACGCAGGGTCTCGAAGCATCTCCTTCAGGAAGAGCGACACAAGCAACAAAAACACAGCAAAACAGGGGGAAAAAAGTGACGACAACGCAAGGAAAAAGCTCAGCTCTGTAGGTCTTAGCTTTCAAATAAGGCATTACACTGACCTATAGGCTGTGAGCTCCAGTCGATAGGCTTTTCCATTCGGGTAAAGCTGAACTGGAGAACATGTGCTCGGTTAAGGCGGGGGTTAAGAAGTTAAAGAATATAACCACATTTATAAACTTTTACATTTTTACACACTTTTCTAAACCTAAATGTCCCTGTAGGCCACCGTCCTCTTGAAATACAGTATTTGACCGAGCACGAGGAGAGAAGTCCTACAGCCATGTTTTAATATCGTGGATCAAAGTTTGTCCGTGTAAAAGTTCAGCCCGTCTGCGGCGGAGAGAGTCCTTCGGAGATTTAATCCTCTCACTTTGAGCTCATATATCCCTGACCTTCCCAGAGCGGCGTGTTCATCAGATGGCGCCGCGCCTCGAGCTGAACGGCGTCCCATTCAGACCAGAGAAGGTCAAGGAAGCAGCTCGTGACCTTCTCTTAAAAACATCCTATTTAATAGTGTCTGTGTTGGCTTTTAATGCACTGCGGTCGCTCACTGCTCGTATTACTCCAATAAAAGTGACAGTCGCTCAGTCGAGGAGAGTTTATTTGTAGAGCACAATTCATACACAAGGAAATTCAACGGGCTTCACAGTTCACAAGGTTAAAAATCAATAAATATCAACATAAAAATTAATCAATGACAGTAAAAGTCAAGAGTGCAGATAAAATACTTTCAGTTTTCATCTGCTCGGGTAAAAGAGCTGTTTTCAGCCTGGATTTGAACATTGTCAGAGTTGAGGCCTGTCTCACATCCTCATGAAGACTGTTCCAGATTTGAGCTTTAGCCTCAGCGTGTTTAGTCCTGACTCTGGGAACCACCAGGAGACCCCTCCCTGAAGTTCTCAGGGCCCGAGATGGTTCATACGGCTCTAACATGTCAGAGATGGACTTTGGTGCTAAACCATGAAAAGACTTGTACACAAGCAGAGCTGTTTTAAATTCTATTCTCTGAGTGACAGGAAGCCAGTGCAGGGACCAGAGCACTGGACTAATGTGGTGGTATTTCCTGGTTCTTGTCAGGACTCGAGCAGCAGCGTTCTGGATGTTCTGCAGCTCTAACAGCTCGTTTAGAAAGGCCAGTGAGCAGCCGTTACAGTCGTCTAACCTGCTGGAGACAAACGCATGGATGAGTGTCTCCAAGTCTGGTTTTGACACTATTCCTCTGATCTGAATGTTTTTCAGATGGTAAAAAGCTGATGATGTCATTGCTTTGATGTGGCTGTTTAAGTTCAGGTCTGAGTCCATGATTACTCCTAGATTTCTAACCTGATGTTTTGGTTTTAGAGAGAGAGACTCGAGGTGACTGAGAACACTTTGTCTTTGTGTCTGTGGGACAAAAACAATGATCTCAGTTTGGTCTGATCTGTTGGATGCAGTGACAGAGAGCATCTACAAGAGTTCTGTGTTAATAATAAAACACGCTCACCTACTGTCGATGTGTTTTAGCTCAACTGTATCTTTAATGCAATCATCTTTTACGCATTTCCAAACACGTACTCGTGGTTTACCTACAGCTCCCTCTGAATAGTCCCCCTAACTTCTCTTTTCTATCTCGGGCGCTGCAGGCGTGAGGGGGGGCCGGGGGCGCCGGGTGAGTGGAGTTTAATATGAAGAGCTAATGCCAGAGAATGTCAGGCTGAAGTCCTAATCGCTGCACTCTTTATTGTCTGCGCGGAGAACACCGGAGGACTTTCATCACCTTTTAATGCCAAACAGGTTCAGGGAGTTTTGCGAGTTCTGAAACGGGGGAATGCAGATGTGGTTCTCAAACATAGTGACACATGTAACACTGGTGGTACTTGGGCTTTGACTTTTTTCACTCTAATTAGAGATTTATTTTTGATTCATTTAAATAATAGCATTGTCAGGACTGTTTAAAACCCTGTTTAGTCCTGGTTGTCAGATCAAGTCTAGTGAGATGTTGAAGGCCGAGAGAGGAG
The DNA here is from genome assembly GCA_021464625.1 of Proterorhinus semilunaris. Lineage (NCBI taxonomy): Eukaryota > Metazoa > Chordata > Actinopteri > Gobiiformes > Gobiidae > Proterorhinus > Proterorhinus semilunaris. The sequence continues at coordinate 38,635,152 of CM038348.1, forward strand.
GAGTCGAGGAGAGGCTGTGAAGGGGAAGAAGAGTTCTCAGGAGGAGCAGTCTCTCTCGGTGTCGTACATACAGGTCGTCCATCAACTCCATCCATCTTCTCCACTTGTCCGTTGCCGGGTCGTGGGGGCAGCTGTTGGAGCTGCACCAGCCCCTATAGCGCCCCCTGCAGGTGGTGGGTCCACAGAAGGACGGCCTCATGGTTCTAACCGGGCCTGTTGGTCTCTCATAAGGGGCTTCTGAACCGCTCTTTGTCTGACCCGTCACCTAGGACCTGTTTGCCCTGGGAGACCCTACCAGGGGCACGAAGCCCCCGACAACAGAGCTCCAGGATCATTCAGGTCAAACCCTCCCCCACGTTAAGGGGGCGGCTCCAGAAGGGGGGCCCTGTTCCTATTTTTTTGATACCAAACAATGAAAGAGGAAGCAACTTCATTAAAATCGTAGTTGTGGTCCGAACTCATTCCTAACTTTCCTAATATATTTGTAGCCTCCCAGTTCTTCCCAGGGACAAGTTTATCGGCACATTTCACCACATGCAGGGTCACTTTTCGGGGTCACTTTTACAAATTATGCTTAAAAGCTAGTCTGTAAGTTCATGACATTTATGCAAATACTTTATAATTGGATGCACAGACTCTTTTACCCAATAAATGCCTGAGTTTACAGTAAAGGGACAAAACAAATGTAGTTCCGGTAAAAGTCAGGTATAGCTCAGACTCAAAATGAAGGTACACGTAGCTCAAAGTGCACAAACGTTCATTCATAAAACACAAACAAACATGCCAAGTTAAAAAGGGTTACAATAGACTTTAAAAATTACATTTGTGAAACGCAATTAAAAGATAAAAAGTAATGAAGCCTGGTCAGAGTGCACCGTTCAAAGACATCACAGATTGTGGAAAAAAGCTTTTACTGTGGCGACATTCACCACATTTAATAACAGCACGATAGCGCCTCCCAGAGGAGAGAAGTTCAGACCTGTCCCTGTCAGGAGGAGCGTCTCCATAATGACAGAGGTCTCTGTTTGTAAATGTCCTCAAGGAGAGAAGGTTCCACACCGATGGTTGTTGCGGCGATCTGCTGTCTCCTCCTCCCACTCCGTCTGGTTGCCGCCCCCCCTCACCAGAGTCCAGGTGGAACCAATCTGTAATCAGGTGCACACACCTGGACTGTTCATAATGACGTGAACTCCCTCCACTGTCACCGGGAGCAGCCCAAACACCACCGGCAGCACCCCAAACACCACCAGGAGCACAGCCCAAACACCACCAGGAGCACAGCCCAAATACCACCAGGAGCACAGCCCAAACACCACCAGGAGCACAGCCCAAACACCACCAGGAGCACAGCCCAAACACCACCAGGAGCACAGCCCAAACACCACCAGGAGCAGCCCAAACACCACCAGGAGCACAGCCCAAACACCACCAGGAGCAGCCCAAACACCACCAGGAGCACAGCCCAAACACCACCAGGAGCACAGCCCAAACACCACCAGGAGCACAGGGAAGCTCTGCAAATTCAATAAGACTCTCAACAAACAAACGCTGAGCGGGACCGGGTTCTCACTTTTAAAGAGCTGAAGAGACGGCCGGTGAGCGCCAGTGAGGCAATATAAAGCTTCACTTTATATTGAAAGTGAGGCTGTGCTTCTGTTGTGCTAATGCTGCGTTCGGCAGCACTTTGTGAATATTGATTTGTTTATGTTGTGGGTTGAGATGTGCTGAGTGAGTCGTATTTACAAGTTGGTTAAAGTTGAGAATTAATTCATGATTAAAGTTTAAATCCCTTTAAAGGATAAACCTTTATAAAATCAAGTGGTGAAATGGTTTGGGATCACATATATTTGTCTGTAATCGGATGCAAACCTAAATGGTTTAAAGTGTGTTTATGTAACCTGTAACAAATATGACTGTGTATTTATTGGGTTTTTCTGTTTCCACTAAGGTTTTTTTACCTAAACTGACGACCCAAAAGATGGAGTAGAAATTGAGAATAAAAGGATAAAGAAAACTTACTGCCTCCGTGTTTGCGTGAAATCCTGTACGAAACTTCAGTAGTGAGCCCATCTCACGTCAGGTGTGGGAACCCGCCCAGCAAGAGCAGAATAACCTGACACTGGTCCCACTGGCGGAGCGGATAACAGCATTTAAAGCTTTCTTTTCTTTCTCCGTAGCGTTTCCAAACCACACCGTGATTGCAGACGTAAGACGGCTTCATCACAGCGGTAAAAATGTAAAAACCTGCTCATCGAGAGTAAATTCTTTCAATTTAGAGTCAAATAGTTTTGCTCACTCCAGGACACTACATGCACATACAACAGAGGGCTCAAAACGCAACCCTGTGGAGAGCCAATACTCACGGTGCGTTCATCAGGGCCATGGAGTGGAGGCTTTTCGGGGATTACTTCTGCTTTTTGACATATTGGAAATCAAACACGCGCTGGTGAAATGTAAAAGCTTTTGGTTCGGTCAAAGGTTTCCCCACCAGGTCAAAAAGCAGCTATTAATAGTTGGTCTTTTTTTTTTGTGGAGATTTATATCATTAAGAAAAAATATCTGGAAATCAGACTCAGAAATGTATTCACAAGCTTTTCACAGCAAGTGGCACCTCGGAAAAAATATTTCACCTTCGAAAAACAAGCAGACCAAATGATTTACAAATGATTCTACTGTATCATGAAACAGCTCTGTGTCCAGTGTCTCCCTCCTCTGTCCTGCTTCATTTCCTCTAAGCCAGGGGTTCCCAAACGTTTTTTGGATGGGACCCCAAAAATGGACACATAAACAACTTGGGACCCCCATTGTATAAAGTTATTGCCTCTTATGCTACAGGGCAGACAACATATTAAAATCAAGTTAAGATGTAGTTAAACTGTTTATTTTAAACTTAGAAAGTTGTATTTTTCTTTTTATTTCATCTTGAAATCATCTGGGGACCCCCATCCAAGACCTCGCGTCCCCCACCCAGGGAACCACTGTTTTAAGCAACTGTAAAGCCTGGTTTCTCATTTTTCTTCAGCTAGATATGCCTCCTGTGATAACGCTGGAGGTGGGGGTTAACCTCTTAACCCCCACCTGAACCGAGCACATTTTCGACTCTATCCCAATCTGAAAGCTTCTTGAAAAATAGCAACGAAAATGAGACAAAAACGAGGATGAAAAAGTGACAAAAACATCAAAATTTTGACTAAAACGTGGCGACTGCATGGAAAAAGATCCTTCTCGATCAGTTTTGTAGGTCTTAGCTTTCAAATGAGGCGTTTCACTGGCCTATAGGCTGTGAACTTTTAGACTTGGGTAAGGCGGGGGTTAAGAGGTTAAAGAAACCAGGCTGGTTTTCGTAAAGGAACATTTTAATGAGGGCTGGACTTTGATTGACAGGCTGTTAGCATCAGAGCTAATGGCGCGGCTACGACTAAACTACGCGAGTCTACGGTGAAGATCCCGCCCTTATGCCCTTTTTAGGAACATGCTTCGTCAGAGCAGGGGAGGAGGAGCCTGTGGTCATTGTGGTAACCGGGGAGTGAGGAGGCGGAGTCTATTATTTATTATGTCTATGGAAATAACCCGTTTTAGAAATGTATACTGATTGAAATGGATGCACCCATATGAAATGGCGGCACGGTAGCACAGCGGTTAGCGCTCGTGCTTCACAGCTAGAAGGTCCTGGGTTCGATTCCCACCTGGACGGGGCCTTTCTGTGTGGAGTTTGCATGTTCTCCCCGTGTCTGCGTAGACACTAAAAACTAAAAACATGTACAATAGGCCCAGGGACTGCAGGGGGAAATTAGCACAAGTGCTATAAGCTGGTACAATGCATCTCTCCTTTCTGAGGCTAATGTAGATTGTACACTGTCCCTGTTCAAATAAATAAAATGACTCCAAAGGTATTGATCAATTCCAATGTGGTATCGCCCATCACTGTAAACTATACTGTACCTGTATGCATCTTTTTATGTTGCTACTTTAGGTGATATAATGTGGTGCTGTTTGCTGTGGGGCTGTGGTCATTAATTAGTTGTTTGTGCCGCTGTTATGATAGAGAAATTAAAATGGCGGCAACTATGGCGTTTTTGTGTGTGCGTTCCATTCTGTGATCAGCCGTGTTCTCTTTTGGGACGGTAAAATCAGCCACACTTTTCACCTGTGTGTCCAAAATCATCTCATGTTTTTGCCCACGTTACTGGAAAAATCCAAACTGAGACTGAAACGTCCTCGATTCTTAAACAATCCAGCACAAGATGATGGATTCAAAAACTTCTGAAAGTGCTGCAATCAAACCTTCACTCCACACTTATCGCGGGGAAAGTAGATCCACCATGTTGTGTTTCCAAATTGCGATGCACATAAACACATCTCCAGCCGAGCGGAGCAGCAGCGTCTCCTGATTCCCCGTGTCTTCGTGCAAACAGACCTGGAGCCGTTTCTTCTTCTTCTGCTTCTTCTCAGTGAGAGCGCGCGTGGGCGGCACATTGAATAAGGCCATTGTTTCTAAATTAATTGCTTTCAAGTTGTGTGGGCTTTCAGAAGGACTTGATTGCGTCACCGCCGCAGCCGAATCTCGCGCTGACATTAAGGAAGAAGAAAAAAAAACACGATTTCTAAAGCTCGGGTCGCCTCAAAACTCTTTCACCTTCATGGATCTTCGGTCTTCTGGGTTTCCTCTCGCGCGCTTGTTTGAGTGGAGGCTGATTCCAGTGTTTTCTAATTGACTTTAACCGCTCACATCCGTCTCTCGCTCCCGTTGGCCGGGACAGGAACCATCGAACGCTTAATCTCCCTCAAATTAAACCATTCATCACACCGAGCCAGGAGGAAATACTGCTACCGTCAGATACACTTGAAGGCAGTGTAAAATAAAGTGTATCTAACCATGTTTGCACCTATGTCGTACATACACAATGGAATAACGTGTATTAGTACTTTGCAGGTACATAATGTAGTAAAACATAAGATCCTTATGGTTAGTCTGATGTCTATGGTGGCAGCCATGTTGTTTACCAGGCTGATGCCAGTGCGTCATTACACACATGGCCACATGGGGGTGGTGTTCAATTCTTAATGTAAATATTTATATTTTCACTAATTTATCAACTTAGAGTTAGTTTCTACTATTTGCAGCATTAATTCTTCTGAGAATGTCGTCCATATAAGATGAGATATTCTTATTGATCTCACAATGGAGAAGTTCACTTGGCTCCAATATCCAAGTAAAATCGGTACCAAGTGATTTCCTTAAATGGACCGAAAAAAAATGGAATCGGGCCCTTGTGAAAACAGGAGAATCCAGCCCTAGTATTCAGTTCCCAACACTGGTCCCACTGTGGGGCTCAGATCAAGCTACAGCGGATACTTCCTGTTTCCTGCTTTTCATAATAATTCAATAATCTCTGCTCTACATTTTAACAACTCATTATGCAGTGTTATGGATTATACTAGTGTTAGAAGGTTTATATAGCGCCACCTTCTTTAGGTGCACTCACAGCGGGTGGTGCAGCGGTTAGCGTTCAACAGCAAGAAGGTCCCGGGTTCGACTCCCACCTGGACGGGGCCTTTCTGTGTGGAGTTTGCACGTTCTCCCCGTGTCTGTGTAGGTTTCCCTCCGGGTGTTTCCCCTACCACTAAAAACATGTACAATAGGTGAATCCTCCAGCCAGGTGTTGCTGACCATCAGCCTGGGTCCCCGGGCGCTGCTAACCGCTCCTTGCGGGTCGCCCCAGCAGCATCGAAGGAGAAGTCAAATGCAGAGGACACATTTCCCTACGGGTGACCCCTCACACTCTCATTCACACACCGCTGTCCGCAGACACTGTCCTCCATTTTACATCTGAGCTGAGGGTAATCACGCCGTTCCGCTCTGAATATGAATGAGACGGGCCTCGCTGTTGTAAATCACTGCGTGTCGCGTAGGAGGCTTTTATTTTGACGCCGTTCCTTTGACGAACGAAATCTTCACAACACTCATACGTATTAGAACAGGTTCATTTAAATGAATTTACAAATATGTCTGTTTTATTAATGTAGATCCACATATACATTCACCCGCCAACCTGAGTTATTTAGCACCCAAGAGTCAAAAGATTAATGGCGTCATTAATGTAATATTAAAATAGGCCACGCCTCAAAATTCTTTATATTTCATCATTGGTGTGGGCCCTTTATACTTATAATTGCATGAAAATCAATGGGGGTATATGGCCAACTGGTATAAAGTAGGAAAACAAGAAAGATCCGCACAGCTTACTTAGCTCCCAAGTAGCGATTTTATTCAGTTACACCAAAGTGGTAACGTTTCGGGCGTCTTGGCCCTTCATCAGACTACGGGGGAGCTAAGTAAGCTGTGCGGATCTTTCTGGTATATGGCCAACTGTCACACGGAGCCCCACGGCTGCCACAAGGGGGCGGTATTACAGCAATGTCAGCTCCCGCCATGAGGACCAAAGAGGAGCGCGTTCCTCGCCCATTGAGACAAACACACGGAGGTGAGAATGACGAGCCTGTGATCAATGATGATTAAAGAGTAAAAAGTTTAAATGGAAAGTCCAATAGAGCCAGAGACGCCCGGAGCCAGCCGCCATTTCCTTAAGAAGTCGACCACAGGACGTCCAGTCTTCATTTTACAGTCTATCTATGTAGCTCAATAAATACAGTAGCAGCATGAACGCAGATGTTGATGAATGCATGTCTAAACACTGCTGCTGAAATGAAATCTCACAGCGATGATCAGAGGACGAGGAGAGCGGCCGCTTTTTGGAAAAGTCACGTTCACAATGACACGTTTGCCTTTGGTCAAAACCTTAGTACGGCCTGTCAACCTTCATCCCAAACCTTCTGAGTTTTCGTCGACTAAAACGATCACATTTAGAAATGACTAAAAGCATTTTCATCTAAAAAAAATCTAAAACGAAGACTGAAACTAAGAGGGCTGCCAAAAACAATAGCCCTGTGGTTTGGGGACGCACACTCTGCCGGGGGAGCAGGGCTGAGCGGAGCAGGGGTTCTCCGTCAGCTCGCAGCGAGGGCCGTGGAAGCGAGGGGCGCACGGCGTCTGTCGGACACAACGAGGGGAGGTTAAAGTAAACTGCAGAGACCCCCCTTAAATGGGAAATGGCCTTTAGAACCTCCTGGGCTCTAAAGCTCTTCACGTCAAAGGGAGGGGCGGTTCTCACGGGGATCATTGTTCACTTGTTCTACACTCGGAGGTGATAATGCTACGATCCTTGTTTTGTTGCATTTCACTTGGTGCCATCTTGTCAAAGTCGAGGGAGGGGGGGTTGAATGGGGGCTGTACGTGGGCAGGACAGACACCCATGGCCAATGTGAAGTTATATACAAGTTAACAGCAGCTTTTCCCCCCAACAGACCTGGCGCCCTTCAATACCAGAGCCAGCTCCCGTCTCAGCTTTGTCCTCTTTCTCTCGGGAGTCGGGACATGGACAATGTTAAAGCCACACCGTGTAGAATTTTACCCAATAAATAAAATAAAATAAAAATATAAGCATTTATTTTATGACAGATATTTTCATCTTAACTGTACAAACAAACAGCTCTCCTAAGCGATGACTGTAACTTTACAGGGAGTGGGTACGTCTCCAGCTTGTTGCCATGGAGACGTCGACTAAAGAGTTTTAAACGGGTTAGGGCAGAGCCGTGGGAAGAACTTTTAATTAGGGGGCGCTGAGGGATAAAGTTTACCCCAAAACCACTTTTTCTGTGCATATTTCCTATTTAATAATATTGCCTGCAATTTGCAAACTATCCACCAGGGGGTGCTGAAGCGCCCTCAGCCCCCTGGGTTCCCACGGCCTTGGGTTAGGGTCTCATCCAGATCCATTCTTTGAGTAGTAGCAGATTGTATTATTACATTTTTTATTACTCTTTTATATTTAATAAGTTTTCATATATTTTTGATTTAATAGCATGTATTAAGATTGTATTGTGTTTATTATTCTAGTTTATGGTTATTTTATGCTTTATATTTTTGCTCATTTATTATTTTTTTTTACATTTTTATATAACTTTTTTTCTGGCCATATCCCTGAAGTCCGACATCAGTGGCCAACACCGAGTGAGCGTTAAAGCCAGGATTTGAAGTGCATAGATTGATTGGGACTTAGTGGAGGCTATTTTAAAATAACTTTATTTCTATATTTACCTAGTTTTTAACGTTTCATGTTTTGTATATTTTTATTCTTTCTGTTTATTATATTATTATTCATTTTTTGGTCCAGCCTTTATTTTGAATTTGCATTTATATTTTTTTTTCCGTGGTGCTTATTCTTTATGGCTTAGTTATTAAATTTACCAATTTCTTTTGCATCTCATTCATAACTTTGCAGGTACAGATTCACAAGATAAAAAGAGCAGGTATTTAATACTCGGTTATCCTGTGGAGAGGATCTTTCATGTTGTGTGTTGTTGTGTGCGTGTTGCTCATTGCGGTTGTGTTTAGTTCGAAGGAGGGTTTTAAGCTTCAGAAGCCGATACGCCTGAAGTATACGAGGACTATGTTTTTGCCTTTGTGGAGGGTTCTTGCTCAGCAGTTTTCAGTAACATTATTTTTAATATTGATTAAAACATGGGACGCAAGTGAACCCATTTTTAAAACTCTGTATAGTCCCTTTAATGCTAAAAAAAATCACCCCCACTATCACTTTAATGCTAAAGAAACCACAGAAATAATGAAAAGGACATTTCCTCTTCCTTCCTATGGGGATGGAACGCTCATGTTAAATCGGATCTGGAAGCGGGGTCAGACATTTCTGTGATTTCTATGGGAGAAAGTGTGTTGTTTTGACGCCACTCTGATGCCCCACCATATATGGGCAACGTCTAGAATCATATTCAGCTTTGACCTTTGACCTTTGGGGACATTCCAAAGGATAGCAGGTTCTATGCATTAATCGCCGTGGTTACGTTGAACAGTCCATTCCGTAGTAAGTGTGTCAGACATCGTCACAAACGTTTCACAGACCATTTTGACATTCACGCCTTACTCAGTGGTGGTAACTGCGTCAGTAGCCTTAATTTCCCCTGGGGGAGACGGACAGAAACGCTGCACACATCTGCGTAAACGGTCCCTCTGACCAACACCATACATTTACACGCACGCAAACCAGAGAACCCGGAGGAAACCTTCGCAGACACGGGTAGACATTGCAAACTGCACACAGAAAGGCCCCGTCCAGGTGTCAATCTAACCTGGGACCTTCTACCGTGCCGTACAACTGTAGCCCTCGGAAGAGACCTGCCCCGTGTAGATCTCAGCCATTTCACAGACTCTACTCGAAAATCACAAATAACATCTTCCTCTGCCTTCTGGACGGCCGTCACCCACGCAGACACTTTAGTAAGTGAAGGAGCATTGAGAGTGCCATCTGCTGACAACATGTGGAAGTTTTTAATACGTACGAACCGTCGCACCAAATCGGACATAAAAGCAGAGAATGCAGAATTAGTTAAAGAATTAGCGCAAAAATCTGAAAAGATTGCACATCTGACGACTGAAATACACAGACAACGAAAAGACGAAAGGCTTTTCTTTAACGCTCATGAGAAGCTGAGAGACGTTTACTGCGATCTTAAGATTGAAAACAAGCGTCTCGCACAACGCTTAAATGAAAACGCTGCGCAGCATTTGCATTTGAAAGAGGATCACGGCCGACTCCAGACTGAACACGAACAGCTCAAAGAAAAGTGGCAGAACGATGTAAAACGCTTAAATGAAAACGCCTCAGACTATCTGCAGCTTAAAAACAAATACAGCGTGCTCCAGACGTCACACTCACAGCTCAACGAACTGTGGGACCAAGATATAGAACGCTTACAGTCAAACGCCTCGGACTATCTGCAGCTGAGAGACGATCACAGAAGAGTCCAGACTGAACACGAACAGCTCAAAGAAACGTGGCAGAACGATGTAAAACGCTTAAATGAAAACGCCTCAGACTATCTGCAGCTGAGAGACGATTACAGCAGACTCCAGACTGAACACGAACAGCTCAAAGAAACGTGGCAGAACGATGTAAAACGCTTACAGTCAAACGCCTCGGACTATCTGCAGCTGAGAGACGATTACAGCAGACTCCAGACTGAACACGAACAGCTCAAAGAAACGTGGCAGAACGATGTAAAACGCTTACAGTCAAACGCCTCGGACTATCTGCAGCTGAGAGACGATTACAGAAGAGTCCAGACTGAACACGAACAGCTCAAAGAAACGTGCAGACAGGAACAGCAACGCTCCGACACTCTGGAAGAGATGAAACAGCACCTGGCTGAAAGATCTGATTCCCTGGATCAGGCTCGCGAATGTAACTCAAAACTACAAAACCGTGTAACAGAACTTGAACACGAAGTCATCACTGTACAGACGGATAGTCACAACGCAGGTGTAGAGATGACGGCCAGGGTGAAAGAGCTGGAGGACTCGCTTCTTAAAACCACAGATAAAAACAAAACACTCTGGAGAACAGTTCAAACACTTCAGATGGTGGTTGATAGCACCTCGGCGCATCAGGAAATCGCTCAGGCGCCGAACGGTATACGTGACACAGTGATAGATTTTCTCGGTTCACTAGTTTAACTGAGTGACTTTGCCATTTAGAAGGCCAAGAAGATCTTTATTTACACTCAACAAAAATATAAACACCTTTTGTTTCTGCTCCATTCTTCATGAAATGGACCCAAAGATCCAAAATTCATTCCAGATACACAATACCACCATTTCTCTCAAACATTGTTCACAAATCAGTCTAAACGTGTGATAGTGAGCACTTCTGCTCTGCTGAGACAATCCATCCCACCTCACAGGTGTGCCACATCAAGACGCTGATCTGACATCATGATTAGTGCACAGGTGTACCTTATACTGCCCACAACAAAAGGCCACCCTGAAATGTGCAGTGTTTTGCTTTATTGGGGGTCTGGGGACCAGTCAGTATCTAGTGTGACCACCATTTGCCTCATGCAGTGCAACACATCGTCTTCGCATAGAGGCCACAATTGACAATCTGATAAACTCTATGCGGCAGTATAAGGTACACCTCTGCACTAGTCATGATGTCAGATCAGCATCTTGATGTGGCACACCTGTGAGGTGGGATGGATTGTCTCGGCAGAGCAGAAGTGCTCACTATCACACATTTGGACTGATTTGTGAACAATGTTTGAGAGAAATGGTAATATTGTGTATCTGGAATGAATTTTAGATCTTTAAGTCCATCTCATGAAAGGGGACGGACCGTCATCCCGACACCCCGCCAATCCGACCCTTTTTGGTACCGCTATTCCGACAATCATTTTGAGCGTATCTGTTTGCCTTCTGTCAACGCCACCTTACCTGTTCATCCCCGCGGTCGGCCCAGGGGTGCAGAGGCTCGTGAGATGGTTTTGGGCAAAGGCAGGGACAGGTGCAGCTAGTCTGTATTTTACAACAAAGCGCTGAAGTCCGCGGTTAATACGCCGCGCACTGTTGGACGTTTTCCACTCAGACACTGGAGCTGCCAACACAGCTCCTCACCCTGAACACACCATCCCCACTGTCAAACATGGTGGTGGCAGCATCATGGTCTGGGCTTTTCTTCAGCAGGGACAGGGAAGATGGTTCAAATTGATGGGAAGATGGATGGAGCCAAATACAGGACCATTCTGGAAGAAAACCTGATGGAGTCTGCAAAAGACCTGAGACTGGGACGGAGATGTTTCTTCCAACAAGACAATGATCCAAAAAATAAAGCAAAATCTACAATAAAGTGGTTCACAAATAACACAATTCTCTCACATATTAATTATTGTTTAACGAGTTGGTCTCAGGCCAACAAGACCACGTTGTTGCCCATAGAAAGACTTTATAAGCAGACAGTAAAAACATTAGACAAAAAGAACAATTTATATCACTATTGTAAAGTCTTTACCAAACATAATTTTTTTAAAGTGGGAACAGTTGATAATGTACTCGGATGTAATTATGGTCTATAAAACCCTAAACGGACTTGCACCGCCCCATTACAGGAGTTTATACAGCTGAATGTAAATACAAACACACGCTCTTCAAGCAGAGGAGACTGTGGAATCCCATTTAGAAAGACTTCATTTGGACCATCTGCCTTCTCAGTACGCGCAGCACACTCCTGGAACTTGGTCCCAACTGAACTGAGAACCTGACCTCATTCCCCACTTTTAGGAACTCTGTGAAAAAGTGGCTTTTGGACAATCAGACATGTGAACACAACATGGTATAAAGTCACCAACCACTGACACAGGTCTTGCTGTGTGGAAGATTGTGGTGTTGTGTTTATTGTCCCTTTCTGATCTTTTAGTTGAACAAATTTACCTATTTTTTGCATTTTTAACTATATGTTGTTATTCATCATTCACTTTGTATGTCTCTGGGATCGTGTTTTGCTGTATGTTTGTGCCTGTTGTATGTCCTACCTGTCTTGACATCAACCTGCCATGGGACTACGGATGAAAATTAGCCTATATGGCTAAATCCGGTACATTTACATGTTGAAAAACACATGTTGATTAATGTGCACTGTCCCAATTCAAATCAATAAATTAAAAATAAATAAATAAACATATCCAGGTGTTAGAATGGCCCAGTCAAAGTCCAGACCTGAATCCAATCGAGAATCTGTGGAAAGACCTGAAAACTGCTGTTCACAAACGCTGTCCATCCAACTTCACTGAGCTCCAGCTGTTTTGCAAATATTTCAGTCTCTCAATGTGCAAAACTGCTAGAGACAAACCCCAAGGACTTACAGCAGTAATCGCAGCACAAGGTGGCGCTACAGAGTATTAACTTAAGGGGCTGAATAATTTTGCACGCCCAATTTTTCAGTTTTTTATTTGTTAAAAATGTTTGAAATATCCAATAAATTTCGTTTCACTTCATGATTGTCCCACTTGTTGTTGGTTCTGCACAAAAAAATTACAGTTTTATATCTTTATGTTTGAGCCTGAAATGTGGCAAAAGGTCAAAAAGTTCAAGGGGGCCTCTGATGATCCGACAACGGTTTTGAAGATATATTGATCACCGTGTCTGTTGGCGGCTGCGCGTCCAAAGGGCGCTGGGCCGAAGCTTTCTTGTTCCTGACGGTCCCAGTGGTATATTTCGTTTCGCACATAATCCTCAGTGTCACGTTTGTATTTCTTCAGTTTAAGGTTTACCTTGTATTTAGTGACAGTGTCTTTTATGGAGCTGTCAATGGCTGGGTACGTAGCGTGAGACTTTTCTTTCAGTGCCTTCTCTTGGGTCTCTATCTCGACTTTTACTGTTTTGGCTTCAGCGGCCACTTGATCAATGATGAGTAGTATTAAGTCGAGAGAGCATTTGTTTAAAGGTCCTATATCATGCAAAATCGACTTTTTGGAGCTTTTAACCATGTTGTTATGCTATTTCCTTCTCAAAAACACCCCCAGAGTGGTTTTTGGATTCATTCACGCAGTTCTCAGTAATCCTCCTGAATCCTGCGCTCTGAGCAGCTGCTCCGCCCTCTCCTGGTAAACGACTGGCATGTTCAGTTGTGTCGTCACAGCGGAACGGAAGTGCTCGACGTCTGTAATCTAATGCCTTACGGCCTGATTTTTATTTGTAAAACAGTTTTTTTCATTATTTCTGTCGTAAGAAAAAAAAAAAAAAAAAAAAAAAAAAGGAAGTGCCTGACGCTGCGCTGCCCCTGTAGCGAAAACAAACGCACCCCCTGAGCGTCCGAACGGTCTGAACAGATGGTCATGTCATGTTGCACCGAAAGTTGTGAAGAGGGAGCTTTTTCTAACCTACTCTGGAGTCTGGACACCTGTTCTTTTTTTCTTACCTCACGATAATGTGACGGAGAAAACTGCGTTTGGCTGCGAGGACTGGACTTTATTCAACCTTCCCAAAGAAGAGGCCATAGAAGTTGGCATTTCCCTCCGGGATTCAGCGACTATCAGCCAGAATAGTGTTTGTCTGAGCCTGTCGCTGATGGATGCTAATGAACCTTGGCCAGAATCAAAGTGGATTAACTTTTATAACCAGCGCAAGTCCCATACTGGAAACATCAGAGTGGTGAGTCGATCAAACTGCATGTTAGCGTGTGTGTTAGCGTGTGTGTTAGCCATTTAGCCATGAAGCTGTGTTGCACATGTTAACTCCTTATAACGGCATGAAGTTACTTCACTTTTTGCTGTGATATATATATTTCTACTACTGCTAAAGTTGTATGAGCGGCGAGAGGGGGCGGAGTTAACTGAATCCAAGCGTTTTGTCTTCCGGGTTGGAAAAATACCTCCAGAAAATACTAATATTTATCACAAAAATGAGTGCTCCGTAGTGGTAGAGGTACAATATATCATATAAATGCCTATACTTTACTTTGGAATGGCTTAATATAGCATGATACAGGTCCTTTAAGATGTCACTCCGATTCTTCAAAAAGTTCTCATCATGTTTGCCGAGTGTAGGGGCCTTTTGAATGCGTAAGCCACGAGGGTGTTATGTTTCTGGCCTTATGTGCCTGGTTTTTGTCCCCCTCTTGTGGCCTTTTGTTTTTCTTTTAGGCTTGGTCCTGGTGGGGCGTGGACTCCGAGCAGGCACACCTGGCACCAATCACTCATCACTGCAACACGAAGACCCCAGACTCACCTCCACTCATCGTGGGATTGTCCCGCTCCATGTGGCGGTACTTCTGCTCTGTCACCTCTAGTATGTACGACTTTTTGCCAGGTTCTATTTTTGATTCTGGACTTCTATTTTCTTCTAGACCCCGAGCCTGCTCTGGAGCCACCCCTAGGACCAAGCCAAGCCAAGCCAAGAGGACACTTTTTGTTAATAAATTCACTTTTGATCCACGTTCTGGGTGTTGAGTCCGTTTCTGGGCCCTAACAGAGGGATCTTTTTGTTACGCCAATATTCACTTAGCGTCGAGCCATGCATAACCAGCTTCTTTTAGATGGAGTCTTTCCAGTTTTATTTTCAATTCATCACACGATTCCAGAGCATCAACATTCACAGCGGGAAATAAAATATTCTGTGCGTCCTCATTGGAAAATTCAAAAATCTCTGCGCAATTTTTTGTCATGGAATTGATTTCCTGGAAAGATGAAATCTTCTCAGTGTGATGCAGCTTTTAAACTCCAAATGTGCAAGGAAAGAGTGCTGAAGTGAATAGGACAAAATGCCAGAAATTAAAGACGATATACTTCGCACATCTCTTGTATAGAACAGGTGCGTAGGAGAATGCATAAAAGCCAAACGTTTTTGTGTTTGGATGTATGTTGTATACATATGCTGCCTACGTTTTGCCATAGGCCATTATGACATCATCCTGTGATGCAGCAGGCCACGCCCTATTTAAGGATGGCCCCTCATTCATAAAAACATTTTGCCTGACAAAGGCCACTGGCCGAAACGTTGCATTCAATAAAGGAACACTGGTGTTGCAAGTATACAGTGTGCGAGAGGTTTTTCCCATTCTACGTTTGGCTTTTATGCATTCTCCTACGCACCTGTTCTATACAAGAGATGTGCGAAGTATATCGTCTTTAATTTCTGGCATTTTGTCCTATTCACTTCAGCACTCTCTTCCTTGCACACTTGGAGTTTAAAAGCTGCATCACACTGAGAAGATTTCATCTTTCCAGGAAATCAATTCCATGACAAAAAATTGCGCAGAGATTTTTGAATTTTCCAATGAGGACGCACAGAATATTTTATTTCCTGCTGTGAATTTTGATGCTCTGGAATCGTGTGATAAATTGAAAATAAAACAGTGACCTTATACTTATAATGAATGGGGGTATGTGGCCAACTGTCATACAGAGCCCCACGGGTGCGTGGGGGACGTCGAGACCTTTCCAAAAATTTATAATATGTTGTAGTCGCGAAAGAGTGACAGGATTCGGTACAGACATTCGTCATGTGACGACAACCAAAAAATAATCCGCCATTTTGACAGGAAGTCTGGAAAATGCTGAGTCAGCGTTTTTGCTGACGTCGCATTTTAACGAACTCCTCCCAGGGCGTTTCTCCAAATCGCTCCAGCTCATCTCGAGATGTGGGGCATCAAAAGTTATCCACATTTTTTGGCTACGTTTTACGGTTTGTTTGCAGCGAAGCCGCAATCTTTATGAAGAATTTTGCGACTTATCGAAAACGACAAAATGCTCCCATGCTCCCCCCGGACACAACAAATGTGAAAAAATGACATTGGGCGCAATAGCGCCCCCTCTAGGCTGAGAAAAAAAAAATGCATTATGGAAAATAATTCGTTTCTCGGAAGTGGATAAAATTCGGCACAAAAATAGCTGATGAGACCCATACCGTATTTCTTATGGTGTTGCCATGGAGACGACCGAGGCTCGCCATGTTATTCCAATGGGACTGACCCGCATATCACACATTATACACAATTACAGTGCGTTAGCGCCCTCTGTACGGAGCTTGTGGACAGTAGTGATTGAAGTACGGCCCGTCAGGGCCGTCCGATGCTGCTTGTGAAATAAAAAAGATTTGGGGCGCGCTGGCGCCCTCTGCAGGTTGGAGCCATCATTCACATGGAGACGCTAAAAATCTCGTTTTGATGTTTACTCACAAAGATTAATGGCACATCAGGGCAATAAAATGTAGTGTGGCCACGTTGGCGCCCTCGGTAGGGTTATGGCGCGGCAATGGAGGCCCTAAGGGAGGCCTCCATTACATGGTTGCTAGGCGACAAACAGGTGGTTGGCCATTTTGGGAAAAATCGAGTAATCAGCGCCGAAGGCGCCATTTCTCGCCTTTGCTCTTTTATAATCTCAACCTAGTGTGGCAGCGACATTATAACCACGTAGGGCGCGGCAGCGCCTCCCGGTTATTGTGGCGGCGTGCAGCAACTGGCGTCAACCGGCCCACGAGACCCGCGAGGGCCTCTCGATGCCGCTTGCGGCTTTAATTTCTATTTATTTTAGTACATTAATACTGAGCCAGCTCTTTAGATTTACAGTAAGTGTAATTCATACATTCGACCACAAGGGGGAGGCACCTTCACGTGAACTGCGGGCGTCTTCGTAGAATAAACAGAAGCTCTGCTACTGTCAAACGGCAGACAACATGGCACAACATTTACAGTTTTGTCATGTTGAGTTCACAGGTAATGTGTTAAGTACATAAATGTATGAAATGATTATATTTGTGACATACTGGGGGGCAGGTTGGCCGTTTTGCCCACCGTGTAGATTTTGAACTGTATTAGTAAGTTGGCCAGAACTCGAGCTAAGCTAATGTTAGCATGCTATCGCAGCAGAGTTGTGCTGTAACTTGACCTAATAAATCTAAAACGTTAATACTAAAATAAAAAGGCTACAGATTGTGTACATTATTTAATATTTTCTTTTTATTGTAAATTTGTACCTAAATGGTGAAGTGTTATCAGTCACCTTGAGTCTCTCTCTCTGGAACAAAAACATCAGGTTAGAAATCTAGGAGTAATCATGGACTCAGACCTGAACTTAAACAACCACATTAAAGCAATGACATCATCAGCTTTTTACCATCTGAAAAACATGAAGATCAGAGGAATAGTGTCAAAACCAGACTTGGAGACACTCATCCATGCGTTTGTCTCCAGCAGGTTAGACGACTGTAACGGCTGCTCACTGGCCTTTCTAAACGAGCTGTTAGAGCTGCAGAACATCCAGAACGCTGCTGCTCGAGTCCTGACAAGAACCAGGAAATACCACCATATTAGTCCAGTGCTCCGGTCTCTGCACTGGCTTCCTGTCACTCAGAGAATAGAATTTAAAACGGCTCTGCTCGTGTACAAGTCTTTTCATGGTTTAGCACCAAAGTCCATCTCTGACATGTTAGAGCCGTATGAACCATCTCGGGCCCTGAGAACTTCAGGGAGGGGTCTCCTGGTGGTTCCCAGAGTCAGGACTAAACACGCTGAGGCTGAAGCTAAAATCTGGAACGGTCTTCATGAGGATGTGGGACAGGCCTCTGACAATGTTCAAATCCAGCTCTTTTTACCCGAGCAGATGAAAACTGAAAGTATTTTATCTGCACTCTGGCCTTTTACTGTCATTGATTAACTTTATGTTGATGTTTTATTGATTTGATCTGTTTTCTTGTAATTTTATGCAACTGTGAAGCACTTTGAATTGCCTCGTGTATGAAAGGTTCTTTTGTGCCTTAAAAGGTTCAGTAGAATAAACAGAAGCTCTGCTATTGTCAAACGGCAGAACAACATCGCACGACATTTACAGTTTTGTCACGTTGTGTTCACAGATAATAAAACCACCCTGAGTCCATTCGTCATCAAGTGTGCCACATATAGAACATACGAAATAAGACAAAATGGCCACAGATATGTTTCGATATATTCGTAAAGGCAACGCGGCGAACGTGTTGATGATTTCCTGATGAGATGTGATCCCGTAGGCCGCCGTACGTCCCTGCAGGACGGCGTCCCAGCGACACCTGTGCCTTTCAGCCCGATCCCCCGAGTGTTCGCCTTTCTTAATGAAAGATTTCACAGACGAGAGGAGAGAAAACGCGAGCCGCCGTCTGCGTCGCCGCGTGGGACCAGGGCTAATGAAGGATCGACGAGGAGCCGGTGATGACGGGTTTGTCGAACGCGAGGACAACTAATTAAAAGGGACGAGGGACAAAGTGAGTTCATTAGTCGGGAGCAGAGAGAACGTTTTCCCCATGAGCTGCTCTGACTAAACAGAAACAGCAGAGAGCCACTTATACTTTGAAGACACACGAGTAAAGGTAAAACACTGAGTAATACGGTGAAAAGAAGAAGCAGCATTTATGAATGTATTTATTTTTCATTTATTTACAGATATTGATGGTTTCACAGTTGTTAAAGGAACAGGCCAGAGTTTTCCCACTGTCTGGTCTACGCGTGTGCTCAGTCACGCAAAACAACCAAAGATGTTGTTAGCATGTAGCCTCTCCGCCTCTCCTCTATGGGGCCAAACAGGGGGGACGTTAGAAGCGACCGAGCTCTTCCACGTTTCCCCCATTTAAATACGGTTACGCGAGTAGTTACACGATCCAAGTCTAGAGTATATTGACTATATTGTGAGGCGTAATAACACCGTATAATAATAATAATAATGATTGATTTTATATAGCGCTTTTCTGGACACTCAAAGACTATTCATTCACTCCATACTTCGTGGTGGTAAGTTACTGTTGTAGCCACAGCTGCCCTGGGGTAGACTGAGGGAACCACTCACTCACTACATTGGCCTGACTTCCTGTTGTTACCAAACGGTCTCCCATCCCGGTACCGACCAGGCCCTTCCTGCTTAGCTTCCAAGGTCTGACGGGATTGGGCAGAGCCGACGTGCTCCTAAGGTGTTATCGCTCCCGTTTGGCCCCATAGAGGAGAGGAGGAGAGGCTAAACGCTAACAACATCTGTGCTCTATTTATGTGAGCGCGCACACAAAAAACAGACAGTTACGCATCAACTCGTCTAAGCTCAGGTAAGAACAGATCTCCGTGTGGCCCGTTCCTTCAACAAAGACTAACGCACTTACAGCAAACATATACACAATTTTGCTCATCTAAATAAAAAAATTTGAGTAAATTGAGCATTCCAAGACAATGCCGACGCAACAGAATACCAGGGCCGTTTCTAGATATTTGGGGGCCCTAGGCAAAACAGCGAAGTGAGGCCCCAAATCCTCCCTCAGGAAATAGTTTTACATTCAGATGGGATTCCTTGTATTCTGGTGCATTTTAAGAGAATTACTCTGTAGTGCTACACAAAGTGGCCCCTACAGCGAAGTAAAGGACACAGTGTCTTCAATGAGGCATCGTTATTTTTGTCAACAAGGCAAAAAAGTATAATTATTCATATTATTATCATTCTTTAGAACTGTCTTCTCTTATTTGCAGAGTAGTGTTTTTTTCTTGAACTATACAATTTATGTTGAATTAAAAGAAAGGTATTAAAATTTTAAAGGACTTTTTTTGTCAAGGAATAACCATCCAAGATTAAGAGATTTAGCAACACTTGCGGACTTCAGCTCACAAAAGCAGTGACCGAATCTTCCATGTTCTATAACCTCCTAATGTTTTGCTCTGTTGATATGAGGGCCAGTCCTGTCAGTCTTTCTCGGCTCATGGATGATCTGAGGTCAGACTTTATCAGTTTCAAAGCTGGAAACCTTCTCTCTGCAAAAGCTACAGTGACAGGAGGAAAGAACTTCACGTCCCATAATGCCACAGACATTGGGGGCCCCCTTCAGCTGGGGGCCCTAGGCAGCTGCCTACCTTGCCTACCCCATTGCAACGGCTCTGCAGAATACATAAATATACATACATACATACACGTAAACAAAAACACAACCAAATAGCAAAGTAATTATGATAAAAACAACAACCAAGTACTGTCTATGTACATATCTTTCTCTATGTGTATTAATTTGTTTTGTGCGCGATGTGTGGGGGCGGTGGCTCCTCGGAGAAACGAATGAATTAAAAGAAAATAATGTGTTAAGAATTAATAACTGTAACAAATAAAGAATCCACAGACAATGATGCATTTGATGTACATTCGAGGGACATGTGAATACTTGACCTTGTTATCCAGTTCATGAGAATTGTTTTCTTGGCGATATTTAGTTCGATAAGTAGCATTCTGCACTGGGTCAAGTTCTATTTTTGGAGCCACTCCCTGGACCAAGCCGTGGTCTATACACTGTGTCTGTTTATCACACAAACCGTCACAGGCTCTTTATGATGAGCAGATCCCACAGACTCGTAAATCCCAACACTTTATGGTGTCATTTAATACATAGTAACCCCCGCCGGTTTTCTTCGGCGTTACCCAAATAAAAGCTTTTCGAAAAAAAGCATCATAATGGCAGGAAAAAAAACCCGAGATGAAAAAGCAACAAAAACATGATAAAAAAAAAAAACACCACAACACGGCAACAAGGCGAGGAAAAAGATCCGTTAGCGGATCTTAGCTTTCAAATGAGGCACTGGCCTATAGTCTGTAAGAAGCTTTTCTATTTAGGCAAAGCCGGTTAAGCGGGGAGACCACAGGCTGTACGTGTCGGCGGAAAGTAGTGACCAGCACTAAGTTCCTGGGGGTGCACATCACAGAGAACCTTTCCTGGACCATGCACACTACATCTCTGGTCAAGAAAAGTAATCAGCGTCTCTACTTTCTCCGCAAGTTAAGAAGAGCCAAAGTCCCAGCCTCTGTTATGTGCAACTTCTACAGAGGGACTATAGAGAGCATCCTGACCAGCTCCATCACTGTGTGGCTCTTCTACAGAGGGACTATAGAGAGCATCCTGACCAGCTCCATCACTGTGTGGTTCTTCTACAGAGGGACTATAGAGAGCATCCTGACCAGCTCCGTCACTGTGTGGTTCTTCTACAGAGGGACTATAGAGAGCATCCTGACCAGCTCCGTCACTGTGTGGTTCTTCTACAGAGGGACTATAGAGAGCATCCTGACCAGCTCCATCACTGTGTGGTTCTTCTACAGAGAGGCTATAGAGAGCATCCTGACCAGCTCCGTCACTGTGTGGTTCTTCTACAGAGGGACTATAGAGAGCATCCTGACCAGCTCCGTCACTGTGAGGTTCTTCTACAGAGGGACTATAGAGAGCATCCTGACCAGCTCCGTCACTGTGAGGTTCTTCTACAGAGGGACTATAGAGAGCATCCTGACCAGCTCCGTCACTGTGTGGTTCTTCTACAGAGGGACTATAGAGAGCATCCTGATCAGCTCCATCACTGTGTGGTTCTCCTACAGAGGGACTATAGAGAGCATCCTGACCAGCTCCATCACTGTGTGGCTCTTCTACAGAGGGACTATAGAGAGCATCCTGACCAGCTCCATCACTGTGAGGTTCTTCTACAGAGGGACTATAGAGAGCATCCTGACCAGCTCCATCACTGTGAGGTTCTTCTACAGAGGGACTATAGAGAGCATCCTGACCAGCTCCGTCACTGTGAGGTTCTTCTACAGAGGGACTATAGAGAGCATCCTGACCAGCTCCATCACTGTGTGGTTCATCTACAGAGGGACTATAGAGAGCATCCTGACCAGCTCCGTCACTGTGTGGTTCTTCTACAGAGGGACTATAGAGAGCATCCTGACCAGCTCCATCACTGTGTGGCACAGCGCCAGCACTGCCTCCTGCCGAAGAAGCCTCCAGTGCATCGTGAGAGCAGCGGAGAAGATCTGTGGAGCTCCTCTCCATTAAGGACATGTACTCCACCCGTCTCACCCGCAAAGCCGTCAGAATCACCAGGGACCCTACGCACCATCACACAGTCTCTTCAAGGTAATGACTTCAGGGAGGAGACTGCGGAATCTACAAGTCAGGTCCAGTCGACTGAAGAACAGTTTCGTACACAGGGCCATCGGGAAGCTGAACTCCCTGCCCTCCCTCCCACCCCTCTTCCCCCACCCCCGCTCCACAATCAAGGATGAGAGAAATACAATTTCAAATCAGTCACATGGTTTGACAAATAAAACAATCTTGAATCTTGAATCTTGAAGCCATTGTACATTTTAGTTTTAGACCGCGGGCGTTTTATAATCTCTGGGCGTTTCGTAACACGGCTCTTGCGTCACCTCACAATAGCGTTTATAATGTGCCACGTCTTTCTAAAGCTCTGATTAGGTCTGAATAGAAGAGAACGTATCCGTTATTTTCACGAGAACAGCGGATGTCGTTAAATTTGCCGAGGTGATGCTAAAGGTCGGGCGGCGGCGGCGATTACTCCACACGCTCACGGCGCTCTCTGAACCGCCGCAGATTCACTAATGCTTTTATCACAAAGACCGAAAGCGGATCTACAGCTTTACAATTCTATAATGCACGAAGATGGAGAAAAATGGAGAAGAGACAACGTGAAGGGAACGGTGATGATTGTTTTCCTTCAACGTAAGGTGTTTAAAGGCCTCGTAAATGACGTGAAGGGATATTTGACGTAGGGCCTCATTTCCTAGTTATCCAGAGTGGTGTTGATTTCTGGAGATAATATATATATATACTTTATTCATGCCCTCCTTATATTTGAAGAGTTCAGTGGTGCATGTGGATGTGACCAATGACAGGCATGCAAGAGAATTTAGAGCTGTTCTTGAAATGTTTGGTTTAACTCAGCACGTGAGTGAAGCGACTCACAACAAAGGCCACACTCTAGATCTAGTCATTACAAAAGGTGTTAATATATCAAATGTGAATGTTGTTGATGTTGCTTTGTCTGATCATTTTTGTGTCTTCTTTGACCTGTCTGTTACACCCAAACCAGAGGCTGGGCCTGGAGTTATTCAAAGAAGACACATAAATGATACAACAAGGACACAGTTTATGGAAATGATCAGATTTGAAAATCCCCCATGTTCTAATGTTGATAATCTGTTGGACTCTTACACATCAAGCGTCTTAAATGTTTTGGATACTATTGCTCCTGTCAAGGTTAAAATGGTTAACAATAGACAAAAGGCACCTTGGAGAAGTGAAGATTCGGTCAGGGCACAGAAAAGGGAGTGCCGAAAAGCCGAACGGAAATGGCGCAAGTCAAAGCTCCAGGTTCATTTTGAGATATACAAAGAAGTGCTTTGTGAGTTCAACCAGATTTTGCGTGGAGAAAGGGAGAAGTACTTCTCTAAAATCATCGCAAACTGCAGAAACAATTCTCGCGTTCTGTTTTCAACAGTAAACAGATTAACTAACCCTCCAGTTTCACTGCCCTTAGAACTAATCTCTACATCTAAGTGCAATGAGTTTGCAATATTTTTTTATGACAAAGTCCAAGGCATTAAAAATGCCATAATTTCAGCAACACAAATGGCAACCCTGCACCAGATAAACACCTTGAGCTGACACATTTCACACCTGTTACTGACAAAACAATGGAAGAGGTTATCTCCGGTCTGAGTTCATGCACATGCTGCCTTGATGAATTGCCCACTAGATTTCTGAAGTCTGTGCTGACCAGCTTGTTACCACAACTTGTTCAGTTAGTCAACATTTCATTTGAGACTGGAGCATTTCCAAAGGCTCTGAAAACCGCGGTCATTAAGCCTCTTCTAAAGAAGAGCAGCCTTGATCCCAAGATACTGAACAACTACCGGCCCATATCAAACCTACCATTCTTAGGAAAAGTCCTGGAGAAAGTAATATATCAACAGCTCACTTACTTTCTCCTATCTAACAATGTGTTTGATACTTTCCAATCAGGTTTTAGGCCCCACCACAGCACTGAGACAGCTCTGATCAAGGTGACAAATGATATCCGTATGAACACCAACGCAGGTAAGGTCTCAGTTTTAGTTCTGCTGGACCTGAGCGCTGCCTTTGACACAGTGGACCATGGGATCTTACTTCACAGGTTAGAAAACTGGGTGGGAATCTCTGGTACTGCGCTAAACTGGTTCAAGTCCTATCTGGAGGATAGGACGTACTTTGTCGAAATTGGCAACTGTGTCTCAGACAAAATTTCCATGACCTGTGGAGTCCCCCAGGGGTCAATCTTGGGACCCCTCTTATTCAACTTGTACATGCTTCCATTGGGTCAGCTAATAAACAGCAACAATGTGTCGTACCACAACTACGCAGATGACACTCAGATCTACGTGTCACTGACGGCAGGTGAACATGGGCCTGTAGATTCTCTCTGTCACTGCATCGAACAGATCAGTTTGTGGATGCAAAACAACTTTCTCCAACTAAACTCAGACAAAACTGAGATCATTGTTTTTGTCCCACAGACACAAAGACAAAGTGTTATCAGTCACCTTGAGTCTCTCCTCTAAAACCAAAAAATCAGGTTAGAAATCTAGGAGTAATCATGGACTCAGACCTGAACTTAAACAGCCACATCAAAGCAATGACATCATCAGCTTTTTACCATCTGAAAAACATGAAGATCAGAGGAATAGTGTCAAAACCAGACTTGGAGACACTCATCCATGCGTTTGTCTCCAGCAGGTTAGACGACTGTAACGGCTGCTCACTGGCCTTTCTAAACGAGCTGTTAGAGCTGCAGAACATCCAGAACGCTGCTGCTCGAGTCCTGACAAGAACCAGGACCATATTAGTCCAGTGCTCCGGTCTCTGCACTGGCTTCCTGTCGCTCAGAGAATAGAATTTAAAACAGCTCTGCTTGTGTACAAGTCTTTTCATGGTTTAGCACCAAAGTCCATCTCTGACATGTTAGAGCCGTATGAACCATCTCGGGCCCTGAGAACTTCAGGGAGGGGTCTCCTGGTGGTTCCCAGAGTCAGGACTAAACACGGTGAGGCGGCGTTTCAGTTTCATGCAGCTAAAATCTGGAACAGTCTTCATGAGGATGTGAGACAGGCCTCAACTCTGACAATGTTCAAATCCAGGCTGAAAACAGCTCTTTTTACCCGAGCAGATGAAAACTGAAAGTATTTTATCTGCACTCTTGCCTTTTACTGTCATTGATAAATTTTTATGTTGATGTTTTAATGATTGATTTGATCTGTTTTCTTGTAATTTTATGCAACTGTGAAGCACTTTGAATTGCCTTGTGTATGAATTGTGCTCTACAAATAAACTTGCCTTGCCTTGCCTTGCCTTGCCTAGGCTAGCGCATGTCTATGGTAACTAGTAGCCTGCATTAAAAACCTATTCAAAATCATGAATTTGCCTGAAAGTGGCCTATTTCACATCTAAACCATCCATCCATTTTCTTCCACTTGTCCGTTGCCGGGTCGTGGGGGCAGCTGTTGGAGCTGCACCAGCCCCTATGGCGGCCCCTGCAGGTGGTGGGTCCACAGAAGGACGGCCTCATGGTTCTACCCGGGCCTGTTGGTCTCTCATAAGGGGCTTCTGAACCGCTCTTTGTCTGACCCGTCACCTAGGACCTGTTTGCCCTGGGAGACCCTACCAGGGGCACGAAGCCCCCGACAACAGAGCTCCAGGATCATTCAGGTCAAACCCTCCACCACGTTGACACTAGCTGGTTCTGTATCTGTTGCTCCAGTGTGTTTACAATAAAAACATTTAACTCATATATTTTATTACTCATATTAAGAGTAATAGTATGGATGCCCAGGTTGGTCCTTTCACAACATAGTAGAAGGACTTCACTCCACCACAAGATAACAGTGGTTCATGGCAAACCACAGTAAGAAAATGTAACTAAAAACGATCCTTTCATTGCTTCTGAAAAACGAGAGCAGATTTCTCTTCTTAATGCATCTCTGTCTCTGCGGTGATGTATAAGTGCAGTCACATAATGAGAGGTCAAGAGGCTGCGTCCGGTCTGTTGTAGTTACAGTGGATCCGGTGGAAAGTCTCCTTAGGTCTAATCAACGCTGACCCATAAGAATAACTCACTGCCTATCGACGACTCCACAGGCCGCGTGATGTCACAGTCAATGCAGAAAATCACTGCACAAATGGAGGGTTTAGGGGGAAAAGCTGCAATAAAAAGGACAATTCTGAACCTACAAGTGAGGTTTACGCTATGGGGTTCGTTTACTGGTTGACTTTTATAGTATTGGTCCTTCAATTGCAAGAAATACAAGAAATACAAGGTTACTGTACGATTACGACGCCACAAAATACAGTAATAAACATACCTACCCCATAATGATAATTGAGCCTTTGTATCTTTGTTCCACTGTCTTGTATTAACTGTTGTATTGTGTTCTAACAGTTTTCACCCACACAAAACACACTTTGCTCTGGAACAATAAAGCGATGTTGTCAGGTTGCATCCATTTTTAACTTGAATGCACTTTCCTCAACTCGACCGCTCTCTTCAAAGTGCAGCTAGTTTCCTTTTGCAGAGACAGGGCTGGGATGACACTTTGTGATGTGGTCACATTATTCTGCACAAACAGCAGACGGACACTTTGTCCAGCGAGGGACTTTCAGAGAGAACCTTTGTTTGTAGCTCATGGAATTCAGCTTTTGTGTAGCAGCGCCACAAGGGGGCAGTGCAGAGTGGCGTGCAGGGGGCTTTAAATAAAACTACGTTCACGGTTTCGTGCAGCATGTCGACTTGTGCATACACTTTACTGTTCTTCCTCTGGATGTCGTCATCATCATCATCACCACAGGCCTGATCATGTGACCTGAGGTATTTACCCTTCTCCAGCACAGCCGCTCCTCTCCGGACAAGAACACCGGAAATACGAGTTTAACTCGATGTCATTTGGTGACCATGTTCAGAGCACACTGCAGGCCTGCAGAGTAGGATGACATGATGACTATAGGTCGTCAGCGTAAAATATACAGAGCTGCATTCTTATATAAGTGCAAAACAGTGTTCTCTATTATTTATTACTTTATTTGACAGGGACAGTCCACATTAAGGAACATTTCTGTAAATGTGTCAGTATTCGCTGCAAAGCTAGTTTTCAGCTGTTGTCCCTGGGCCAGGTGTATAACGCCAACAACAATTATAAAACATAAAACTATTTAAAAGCTGAGGCTACACACCTACACAACAAATGCTGACACAACTCACACACCAACAACATCCGAACGCTCGTTCTGTGACTTGCACAATAGAATACAGATGTTGGTGCCAGGGCAGGTCATGCAGTTCAAACAGACGTTATAAGGATTATGTACAATTATTATTTACAAAGCCACACCTGAGCAGAGGATCCTGAGGCTCGCCTCAGTCCTGCAGGAGGAGGTCTGTACAGGCTCTAATGAGAACATCGTTGATTGGATTTCAACCAGTTTTTTAATTGAGTCCTAAATGTGTTGAACGTGGGGCATTCTCTTATAGTGAGAGGGCTGATGTTCCAGATGTTACAGCCCCAGACTGAAAGAACAGTCTGGCCAAAGGTCTGAAGGCCCTTCACAGTCTCCTCGAACCATAGACCGAGTGGTTCTGCCAGAAGAGGATTTCAATTTGACGAATTCCCTTAATGGCGCTGGTGCAAGTCCGTTGAGTATGTTGTAAACCATACAGTTTAAAGTATTTAACATTTTCAAAGTTTAGAGGGTTGTACGTCTAAAGAATGCGGCAGTGGTTACGAAACAGGTTTTCTGGCAAAAACTTTTAAAGCTTTTTTATATAAGGATTCTATTTCTCTAAAAGCTTCAAGTTTCATTTGTAAAAGACCAGTTTGTAAAACAATATTCCATGTGCGAGAACACCAGAGCAGCAGAAACATCCTGGCACCTGATGAGCGAATATATCTGAAGTTATGAAGACGGAATTTAATAGTTTTACTCATTTTTGTGACGTGACTTTTGAACGTGAGAGTCAAGAACTACTCCAAGGTATTTGAACTCTTGTACCGGTTCAAGCTCCACATCTCTGAGAAATACACGTGAATTAGTAGTTTTTTTTTGTTCTGCTGTTCTCTATTGACAGAACATGCATGACGTCATTAATGTGTTGCGAGGGTCCAATACGAAAAGCGTATCACTGCAAAGCTGTGTTTCAATATGATGCTAAACTATATTATCCAAGTCGTCACTCCCTCGGTTACAATTAGTGCAGAATGCAGCAGCTCCTCGTCCGACCGGTCCATCCACATCCTCCCCTCCATGCACTGCTCCCGGGCCACCTTTGTACTGATTTAAAATGTTTGTCTTTAAAGCACTTCGTGGCCTCGCGCTGTCATTTTGAGCTGAGACGTTAACTATGCCCAGTGCTTCATTTGTAAATGAGTATTTCCAGGAACACGTTTGGTCCGATGTGATGAATTCGGGGAACAGGCCAAAACGTTTGCTGAAACACCCTCATTAAACTCCATTACATCAGATCAAATCTTTGCCGGATCCTCCTCAATATTTACCCGGATCCTTCACACTGAAAAACTGAAAATTGGGGGAATGCAAATTAAGCACGGGCTGTGTCCCAGCAGAGCTCTCCGGTCTCCGATCAAATGGTTCTAGACGTGCCCAGGTCCCTGTGGCCCAAACTGTGGAACAGCTGCCCCTATAGTCTACATGTTCTCTTTAAAGTCCAGGCTCTTCAAACCGGTTCAAATACCTAGAACTCACTGAATCATATCCAGGATGTAATAATGTTGTGTTTTTAAATTAGCTGAGCTTTCTGTGACCCCAACGACTGCGCTAAGTGACGTTTTCTTTACGAGTGCGATCGATGCTGGAGCCGCGTGGAGTGAATCACTTCTCGTAAAGACTCTTCTCCGTGGTTTATAAAACTCAAGCCTCGCACTTTCCGCTCCACTACATTTTTGGATCTGGATTAAAAGTAAAAGTATTTTGAATTTGGACTTTGAAGACATTTGAATTTTGCAAGTGACCAATAACAAACTACATCTAAGCTTTCAAGTGAGGCTTTGCACTGGGCTGGCACCAAAAATAGAGATGAAAACCAGACAAAAACACGACTAAAAAGCAACAAAAGCGCAAAGTTATACAGGAATATTGTGAAAAAGTTCATTTATCTCTGTAATTCAGCTTAAAATGTGAAACCAATTATGATGTAGGCTCATGACATGCAAAGTGACATATGTCCCGCCTTTGTTTTTTATTTTATTTGGATGATTATGGCTCACAGCTTTGTAAAAACCCAAATAAGAAATCGCTTTTTCAACCTCTTTTCGTGGCTATTTTGATGTTTTT
Organism: Proterorhinus semilunaris; assembly: GCA_021464625.1. Taxonomy (NCBI): domain Eukaryota; kingdom Metazoa; phylum Chordata; class Actinopteri; order Gobiiformes; family Gobiidae; genus Proterorhinus; species Proterorhinus semilunaris. The sequence goes on from CM038348.1 coordinate 38,664,703, forward strand.
TCCAAGACGCTTTTAGATTTGCGTGAAGCCAGAAAATGCGCTGGTTTCATGTGGGGGTTAAGAGACTCTTAAATGCCTCGGGCTGTGTAATGCTGCTGTAAGAATGTGTCCTTCTGGTCTTTCAGGTCAAATACCTGCTTTACTCGACCAGCTTGACTTCCTCGTGTGGTGACGGTATCTCGTCCCCCTCACTGCTCTATAAAAACAGCTCCTCTTCTCCAGTCCTACAGTCTCCTGACTTAGAAGTGAAGGTAAGTCTCGTCCTCACGGCTCAGGTCTTGGCTTCTACACACAGATCTTCTCATTAGTCGTACTTGATGCTTTCAGATGGACGCCCACTGCCCGCTGACCGCCTTCCTCTGTCTGGCCGGAGCTCTGCTGACGGCAGGAGCTGTAAGTTCACCTCATTTATCATCATGTCTTTTTGATCAGGCTTTAATGACTCTCTTCATTGTTCCACACTCACAGGAGGTGGGATATGACCAAGGTGAGTTTGACTACATTCACGTTAATATACAGCACACTTATTTTGATTCATTTATTATTAATAATTGTATTATTTTAATAAAGGCTGTCCTGAGGACTGGACTCCGTTTGAAAATCGCTGTTTCAAGTTCTTTGAATCTAATTTGACCTGGACAGAAGCAGAGGTACAGCACTAATGATCACAATGACTCCTCTTACAGGTACTCAGTGTTACAGTGGTGGGACTCGAATACAGAAAACACTACATTAGGTCGACATATGAAAGGCTGTGGATAGATTACGTGTAACAGAAGGGGTTTACTTTAAATGGCTTTATTTTTAAAATGAGCTCTAAACCATTTCACAGAATAACACGTCTTTATGTGTGCTCTAGTTTGAGATACGGCTCGTCCTCCCCAGGAAATGTTTCATCAATCCGATAACATTTGGAGTATTTTAATCAAGAATATGCCATTTAAATCAGCATTATACTGTGATGAATATCAGACAGGTCTACATTAGGGTTACTTTCCTTCAAAGAAAAAGAAAAGACATTGATTTTTACAGCTGCGATTAGACTACTTTGATCATTTAATCTATTTATCCACTATTTTTTTATGTCCTGTCAAAATCCTGTGTAAGTGTTTCCCAGTGGGGCCTATACTTGAGCTTCAGTAAAGCAGCTGTTTGATTTTAAACCATAAAGAGCACATCCTGCAAACGTGACTACACAAAAATCGATTCCTCGATACTAAATCGATACTAAAAGTGGTATCGAAGCTAGATATTAATTTGAGAGGATATCGATACTTTCTGTGTTTCCCCCTCGCTCCCAGAGCACAGGACGGAACCTGCTGTGCTACGATCAAAACTTAAATTAGAGCTAAAAAGTACTCACTTAAACCCTGAATACAATTTAAAACGAAATACATCCATTGTCGACGTGTAGGATCTGATTACTGGTGCAGTACCAACTGTAGAATTGCGATTGTGGCTAATGTTAGCTTAGCGGCGTCCATTGGTTTACATGTATCCGTTAGCATGGGCTATTGAGCCGTATTTTTTTCTCCTTAAAAATCTCAACAAAATGAAAATCTTACCCATGTCAACTGTATAGTTGCATGTTACATATCTGTACTTAACTCATGAATATATTTAGAGGATTTTTAAAGGCCAGTTTTAACATTGTGCTTTGAATGAATGCATTCTGCTCCTAAATGTGACAGCGGTGACTGTTACTGTTCATGAAGGTGTTGAACCTGATGCTCATGGGCCAAATCCAGTCTGTAAACATTTTATATTGTAGGTTAAATCACCAAATACAGTATAAGCATTTGACTATGTGCAAAAACAGTTGATCAGAGATAACAAATTAGACCCTTTATTACTTAATGCCTCAAGAACATCTGAGTAAACTAATATAATGTTGAGTATTCTGCAATGTAGTCAATACAGTGCAGAAGGAAAGAGACAAGAGTTTCCTACAGCAAATAAGATATTTAAAAAGGGATTTTTTTTTTTTTACTGTGGTATCTAAATCGGTATCAAGAATCGAGTTTAATTTTCAGTATCAAAATCGAGTTTGATATTTCAGTATCGTGACAACACTGCCGCTGACCCAAAGCATCTCTTCTGTTTTTGTCGCTCCAGAACAGCTGCGTCTCTCACGGCGCAAACCTGGCCTCCATCCACAGCGATGAGGAGAACGCCTTCATCGTGGACCTGATCGAGACCAGCGGAGAAAACTGGTGGTGGACCTCGATTGGCGCAAAGTACTCATTTCAGGTAACATTTTAATGCCTCAATAACCTGCACTATTTGTTCCAAACATCACTTAAATCCTGTTAATCGAGCCGAGAGTTGAAATGTCGTGTGTGAAAATGTCATCAGGAAGGACTATGGATGTGGAGCGATGGATCTGTTTGGGACTATTCCAACTGGGGTGAAACTGAGCAGAACAACTTTGACTGGGATGAGGGCTTTGTTATGATCTATTATGGAGGTAACAGTTCACAAAAATAAAAGTAGAACAAAAGTATCCTCCAATGAAGAAGTTACATGCACCATCATGTTTGTAGAACAAGAGCAGATCATGTGTAAAGTTCTTCACTAGACTCTTTAATGATTTCCTTTCTCTCTTTCTGCCTTCACCCAATCCAGACATGAGTTGGAACGTTGTCGTGGAGGACTCTCCTCTTGACCCTCCTCTTCTGGCCCACATCTGTGCCAAAGAGGCACCTCCGAAAGCTTAACGCGAGGACAGGTCCCGGACTCTGGAGGGCTTCCTGTGTGACACTCGTCTGTGGAACCGACCCACTGGTGCAGCTCTGGCTTCTGATGAATAAAACTTTTCTTCTCAGCATTAACCTCGGTGTCTGGCTTCTTTTTGTCTCCTGGATGGACTGAACTGACGCCAGAGATTCATTTGTTACGGACTTTGACTGAATAGGTATTAACCCAGGAGGAATTAGTCATTATTTACAGACATGCAAACACACGGTGAAAAGGGTTCACGGGGCCGTGGCGGAGCTGTTTTCACGATCAATGCAAATATGATGATTCATTTATTGATTTGAGGGTTTACAATCAGGTGTGTTGTGGCGTATGACTCAAAAACTTATACTCCAACACGCCACGGTAGGCTAAGGCCAGGGGGGGTTGAACACTGATGACGCGCAGACAGAACAATTGCACAGTTTACGAAGGTTTACTTTCCAGATCGTAACATACGAGGAAACAGGCACTTACTTAGAGCGATGTTATGGGCCAAATGATAACTTAATAAAACAGTGCAAATCTTTCTTTCGATGTAAAATACGGTCAACAAAAAGTTTCTCCCCCGAGCTCACCCCACCGACATGATGCAGGCCCAGCACAATGTAGAAAATACTAATGTAGAAAACACCCCCACGGTGCCACCAATCACCGTGGTACAAAAGCGCGTGACACCACTAAGCGCGTGCACGTACCCACATTCATTCACAAAGAGAAACCTACAAAACCCTGAATGGCTCCTACAAGGTGTATACTCTCTAAACTTGAGGCTTTCATTAATTTTAGAACCGTAGTTCTACTCATGACTTATTCATCCGTTTCATCACAGTGGACAGAGAGAGGATTCCTACATAATGAAATTCCAAATTAGAAGATATTCTGTCGTCTGTATTTGAACTAAAATGATAAAAGGGTAGTGAAAATATTATTATTTAAGCTTAATTTATAGGAATATTCCTGTACTTCAGAATGTGGTTTTCCTTTTGCACTATGTTCCTCTGTATTCTTCTATTGTATGGCTTATGGGGGTGGGCGCTTATAAGCTCTTGCTACGGCCCACTCCTTTTGAGCACAGTGTTAACTGCTCAAATAAACAAATAAACTAAACTAAGAATATGCCGGCCACCCTAAGGCAGACAAACCAGAGATTAGTAAAGGGTTTATTCTGGCTACAGTGGGCCACTAAAAGCTTCCAAATGGTTTGGCAGATTTGGTTCAGTTTGAGTAAACTTGGCAACGTTAACATGATCAGCAGAAACTACGTCAGCGCCGTCATATCTGTGAGCGCCCGGTGACCCCGACACACAGTAAATGAGCGCCATACATTCGCTTTAGAGCTTGTAGATGCTGTTTCATGCAGATATGGTCAAATACGAAAGCTACAGTCATCACATTGGATCAGTTTGGTGCTCAGTCTCAGGCACAGGGTCGGCTTGTTGTTGTGCAGACTTTATGTATGGATTTATTTGATCGGGACAACACACAGTAATGAACAATCATATACAGTGTTACACAAATTGTAAGTCTGCCAGATTATAGCAAAACTGCTCATTTACATCTGTAGGTCACACAAGTAACACAATATACAGTACGAATACAAAGCACAATATAAAAACTCTACACATTACATTTTAGTTGAAATGAGTGCATGACTGATTTACTTTAAGATCATGTTAAAGGAGCTGTAAGTCGGGCGTTCTCTTATGTCTGTAGGAGCTTCTCCAAGACTGACCTCCTCTGACTGACCTCCTCTGACTGACCTCCTCTGACGGACAGCACAGTATGTCCAGATGTTCTTCTGTGGGATCTCCACATCTCCTCTGGAGGAGGCTCTGGTGCGGCGACGCCTCACTGCTTTAGGTTTAATGTAGTTAGAGAGTGGGCGGGGCAAGACCGTGAAGTTCTTTGTAAACGAGGCAAGCGTTTTTTAAATGGATGGAATTTTGAAAATGGAGCATTTTATATTTTTCCAGGATACTGCAGTGATGATACGACCGAGGCTTTTGATCCAGAATTTTGATAGACTTTTTGAAGAGGACTTCTACGGGTTTGATATTTGTTTCTCCAGCGAGGGACCAGGTTGTAATACAATAACATATGTGTGAAAATATCATTGAGGGTAGAAACATCTTTGCTGAATCTATTGTCATAAATGGCCTGATTGGTTTGAGGTTCTGTAAACTGAACTGAACTGACCCCCGACACACTGGCCACGTTTCCTGCAGTGCAAACTTGTTGTCAGTGAAGCTGCCGAACACCCACCAGGAAAGATCGCTATACCTGCGCCTGCTGTTACTGCATATGTGGCATTACCAGTTTAACTAAATGCCATTTTATTAAACTTGTATTTTAAATATCTAAACAACCAGCAGATGGCGCTGGCGCTAGTATAAAAGCCACCGTGGTTCACACGCACTTCCTGGGTCCTCACTGGCGTCTTCCAACCTGGTTGGGCTGGGCCCAGGGTTGTGCGTGTTGTCCCACGGGTCCAGCGTCGTGGGTGGTTGGGAGCTTAACGCGCACCACTCCATGGCGTCCCCTGGTCTCTCGGTTAGGATTCGGGGTCTGCTGGAGCCGCTGCGTAACCAGGGCTATCGAAGCACCGTGCCGGCCGAGTCAGGCTAGATGAGGGCGTACGACGGTAGGATTGGCCTTGCCTCGTAGTTTTACCAGAACTGATCCGTAGCTAACCTCTTTATTTACGTTTAGGTGGAACCGCACTGCTGTCTTGCTTCCTCGATCTTGTTTTGTACAAACTGAAAAGCTAATGTTTACAAACAATGAATCGACTGAATGCTGTGAAATGAAATGTCTGAAAGAATGACATCTGAACAGAAAGACAAAGAAAAGAGAAACGTAGAAATAAACTAAACTATATGTACAAGAAACATGCTGCTTCTGTCCTTATGGTCGAACCTGTGTGCCGTAAAGCACATTTTTCCAGTTTTACTGGATGGCGTTGTCAGGCTTTTATTTATTTAATATACTATACCACTCGTCATGTCATACATATACTGCTAAAGAACCCAAAAAGATAAAATATACCAAATGGTCTGGTATATTCAAGATGGAGGGCATTGCGGGCGTTTAACAACAGCTCAATTCTTCAGAGAAATAAGACACATTCAACTCTTCACATCCTCGGTCTGTAACTTTCTGGCTCCTATTAGCGTGACAAACAGATGGAGGAAACAGATGCCCTGAAAGAGTGTTATTTCTGAGGCGTGTTTGTCATTGCCATTATCGAAGGAACGGAGTGACCTCGGCGGAGACTCCAGGGGGCGATAAACAGCTCTTAAATGATTGTAATTACGGCGTGATTATGGGAGCAGGGAGGAGAGCTCTTAAGGAAGCCTTTACGCTGCGACGGAAAGAGGTCGGCGGCCATGTTGGAGTGACTGACAGCTCGGAGCCCACGGTGACGCACGGAAACAGCCGCCTCGTGAATATGCATGAGGACGACCCCGTGTGGAAACATTAGCAGAGGCAGCGGCGAGGAGCCGTCGTTTATCAGACGTGATGAAGGATGAGTCTGTGAAGATTCTCTCGCCATCCAGGCCACTGCGTTCAGGAAAGAAGACTCGGGACTATTTAGGCTAATGAAATTCACTTTAAGTACAGGTGAACCTTTAGGTCAGCGATGATGCGGGCCAACGTTAGCTGTGTAAATGTGCTTCTGAAATACTGGAATTAACGTTTTAGATTTTGCTGTAGATTGTAGCGGCTTTCTTTACTTTGGCCATGTTTGCGATGTTTATAGACTGAAACCATCAAATTATAGCATCTAAGTACTAACCCTAGCAACTAATCCTTAACCTAGAGCTTCAGAGCTATTTGCCCAATTCGACCGTCCTTACCCAGGGGCATCACCAACAGCTGTTCTTCTTCTTCTTTAAAGTTATTGGCGGACTGCAGGCCAAACGAAATGCCTTATGGGATGGCACATAGCTCCTAATCGCCGGTAAGGGACCACCGGAGGTCACTATGCTAAAGTGGCTATGATGGTTAGCATACAGGCTATTTTCCCTAACTCCTTCTTAACCGACAGCCCAACACACAATATTTGTACACGCTTAAATACTTGTACTGCAGTGAATGTAACTGAGTATTACCTGCTTATGACTATATATGGTATGGAAGTAGAATGAAATGAATGAATGGATGGATGGTTGAATGTTTGTACGGTTTATGTATGATTTTGATTTATGTCCTATTATGTTTAACTGGCTTCCTGTCAGCAGCTTCAACATTCATATAAAAATAACTTTTCTGCCCAACATTTCTTCATTACAATTGCTGCTTCACTGAAATAAAAACATAATTATGCAACTGATGAACTTGCAACTGATGTTATTCATTAAAATAAGTCATATTTTCACGCCTCGTGGTCCCCCCAGAACAGCTGGAGGAGGTGTGCGTGGATCGGGGAGTCTGGGCATCTGCTCAGTCTGCTGCCTCCGCGACCCGGCCCCGGATAAAGAAGAAGAAGATGGATGGATTCAAACCTGTCATACGCACTTTAAGTTATTTTTGGCTCTCGAGTTTATGCCCAGATTTTACTCGTGTAAAAATGATAAACGAAAGCCCTCAGAGCTCATGTTTCCAAACGCTCTCACTGTCGTGGTGTGATGGCGGAACGAGGAAAACAAAACCCAAAATGCAGGACTGCAACAACACTGGTGAAGTTTAATAAATGACAAAAACAACCCAGGGCAGACAATACACGAGGAAACGGGGCACAAGTGAAACATATGAGGGCGGGGCAGGCAATTAACACAAGGACAGAACACGCATGTCAAAATAAAACACTGGACTAGACCAAAGACAACGTACAAAACCAGGGGAACAAAAGACAAATCATGACACTCACACCTTTCACATAAAAGCAAGCAGAGCGTCATTGATTTTCACCCCTTTGGCATCCCACATAAAAGAATCTGGCCACTTTACCTTTGGACAGAGGTAAAAATGAACTTTAGTGCCGTTTGATGGAGAGCAGAGCCGTTCTGACGCACAGCGTGACTCATGTGAAAGCAAAGCCAGAGCAGAGGGTCCGGGCTCACTTTTAATTTTGTTTTATTCATCCCACGTTGTGCCCGCTGCAGGAGCGACGCAGACACACACAGGACTGGTTTATCTGTTCTCATTAAAGGATCAGGAGCATAAGATTTAAGCTTTTCTTCCTTTTCCTTTCACTGTGGAAACCCAGTAACATCTTCTCCATCAAAATGTGCACAATATGCTTATAAATCCAATAGGTCGCTCCTGAATAAGGATAAGATCTGGAGACGGGTGCCCGGGCTCTGCACTCGGCTTTTCACTGATGGGTCAAGTTTCCCTACCAGAGACAATAAACTACCTTAACGATGCATGCAGATTTAATGAGCTCAGCTGTCCGGTTCACGGGTTTCATCGTTTGTGGCTTAACTGTGCCCCGCTTCTTCCAAGAAAGCGCTGTGTCCGCTGTAAACAGACTGGGCCGGGTTCAGTGATTCACTGTGACTGACTCAGAAAGCACTGATGGATAATGACAGCGGCAGAGGAAATGCACTGAGGCTAAAATCACTTATGTTCTGGCCATGGGTAACTGCATCAGAAGGGCGAAAGGCGAAAGGCTGCTGAGTTTTATTTGGTGGGACTTGTAATTTGAGGGACTTTAATTGTAATGAATAATATATTCCCACATTTTGTTACGGTATGTTCCTTAGTTACTGAAAAAAGGTAATATATTTGTGTAACCTGTTACTTTAGTAATGTCAGGGTTGGTGTTTTGTTCCCCTCTGTTGTGTTGTGTTTTTTCTCTCTCTCACCACTGTGTAGAGCTGGCAGAAGACGGGGGCGTGGCTGGGACCTCAGCAACGAGGCACACCTGGACTTGATGAGGAACTGGTCTTCAAGTACTCTGCTCAGTCCTCCCTTCACTGCCAGATCATTCCGTCTCCTGTGGTAGAAGCCTGACCTGTTTTTCATCCTGGTGTATTTTGGATTTATTTTTTCACCAGTTTCATCCTGTGCTCTAGGTTGCCTCGACTGCAATCGAAGTTGTCCGCTGATCCTGTCTCCGCCTGCTGCCAGCCTCCCCCGTCTTCTCAGCTACCTCAGTTTTGTAAAATAAATACTTTAATTTCAAGTGCCTCCGTCTCCGCTTTGGGGTCTACATCTGCAAAACCTAACAAGTAATACGTTAACACTGCACATCATTCCCCTAAAAATTAGTTTGAAATTAATGCTATGTGTATTTGTAGTTCTTTGTTTTTGCCTACAATCACCATTATTTTTAATTATGTAAAAAATATGATAAATGAATGTGGAAAATCATTGCATATTCTTATTACTGTCAAGAGAGGCCACGACATGCTGGACTTTGGAAAGGGCTGCTCTAGCCTATACACAATTCATTTTCAGAAACAGATCTTAAAGTTCATCAGCCCATTTTAAGCCCAGATAAATATGTAAAGATGGAAGTTTAAACATTACATTACATTTATTTTATTTTATTAAATGTCAGTGCAAAATCACACAGATACAATATGCTCATGTCCAAGTATTATTCAATCAGTAAACACAAAACCACAAAAACACAGGGTTCTGTACATCAGACCAAAAAAAGTGCAAACAAAATGACATTCCACAAATAAATGTTCAATACTTTCGCCGTCACCTTGACAGAAGGAGCACTTGTTACTGCCATCTTTTAAAAAACGGCAATTATAATATTTTACTGTGTAATACCTATGTATAATTTTGAATAAACATTATTTGGCCTTATCAGTGAGAATGTACTTTTAAGGCAATAGAAAAACTGTACTCCATTGTTTTATACTCATAGGAATCCATTTTTGTTTACACGCAGGATTTGCAAAGCCATCAAAAAGAGTTCTAATAAACCTATTTAGGCACATTTCTCATTTTTCGATCTTTTTTGTTTTTTTTATTTACATTTTTATGTACAAAACAAATAGGGCAATAGTAATAAGTCTGTTCAGATTACATTGTTAACAGGCAATAAAAGAACAGAAAGATAAAGCAAAGTACTGAGGTTGAATTTACATACAAAGGGTTATACAGTTCTGGGTAGTTTACTCAAAAGTTCATAAACAGATTCATTACCATTGGTACTTATATATTTTAGGGATTTTAGATAACTGTCAAAGTCAATAAGGAACATTTTAAAGTTTGGGGATGATTTAAGTATCCTTTGTTTATGAATCGAAAACTTTGCTAGACAGAGGACCAAGTTATAACACAGTTCATTGTTCTTGTTTTGAAGAAGAGTTCCAAAAGTTATATTGTCATTTGAGATGAGGCTCGGGATTTCAATTTGCCGTTGTATCCAGTCCTGCAAGTTCTTCCAAAAAATTTGAGTCTTGGCACACTCAAAAAAAATATGCTCCGTTGTCTCCACATTGTTCTCACAGAACGCACATGTATTATCATCAATATTAAAGCGTTTTTTTGTTGTTGTTACGACCCATTGAAGTATATTGAATGGAAGAGGCATGATGTCTCAGCTCCTATCTCTTTCAATAGTTGTGCTCAATAGCGCATGACTCCTGTTTCGTCCGCCATTAAGGCCCATGGTACCCGTATGACGCGCCACCTGTAGCGTGCACCTAGCAGCGTGAACGCGCCTTCATAGACTCGTAGTCTCAGAGCGGAGCGGGCGCCATTAAGCCGTATCAAATCTCTTAATATCATCGTTCTTTAAATACAAAATGAATGTTTAAGGCCATTTCAGGCGAATAAGCTGCTATGTTGAGATGACCTGGGGGGTCAGTTTGTCAGTGCGGGGCCAAATAAGCAAAGTTTCTCCGATCTTGTACAACCGGAGCTTACAGCGGCCCTTCGAACGCACGTAGCCGCGCTACTGTACTCACGCTCGGCCACTTTTCCGAGAAGTTCCGTAAGTGCTGGCAGCCTGGTTATTGTGATAAAAATGATAGAAATCGAGCTTTTACTTCACTTTGTTTGCTAATATAAACTCACTACTAGAATTGTTTCCTGAATACAAAGAAGGAGCTCTACAAACGTGTTCTATAAGTTAATGTAAGTAGCCATGTTCATAAGTTAAGAAGTGAAAAATTGAGTCACAAGTGCGTTTGTCAACATGAACAATGATTCTGTTGTTGTCAGTTATGATTCACGAACTGTCCATCATAAAGAGGTCCCCTTACCTTACCTTACCTTACGCTTAAAACCGATTTATTTTGTCCTTTTCATTACGCTGCTTTCCGTCAAACATTTAAGCTATTTTCAAAAGCGTGATCAGGAAACGATCACGTCTTCATTCGTTTATTGTTGTTGTTCATGTTAGCTATAAGCCTAATGTTTAACATTAAAACACACGCCCGCCATGTGTAGGTTCGCAATACATTTTAGTACTGATGTAAAGAGAAACATTTACTTGAGGTGCTTCTTAGCGTTTATCTTAGTACAGTCCCGTAGATTCCCGTTCATTATTTGTTTGAATCAATGGTTTGGCTCTCAGACCCGCAGAGACCACACGGAGAAGACCTGTGCTCGTTCATGAGTCATGGCGCACGAGCACGTCCACAGGCCTGGTGACGTCACACCATTGGAAAACTTTAAAACAAATATTTATGAAAAAAAAAAGTATATGTCCTAAAAATAGTATTTTTTAAGAAATATATTAGCCTTAGTCTGAAACTCTAGATGCCCTGTGGACCATTTTACAGGCCGCTCCTTTTACATGAGTGTCTATGACAAAAAGTGCTTTTTGGGCTTTGGGGCTGCAATACCACGGCCCGCCACTAGCACGAACTGAAATTCGGTGAAAAGGGGCGTATCCCCCCCTTGTTTTTTTTTTTTTTTTTTTTTTTTTTTTTTTTTTTTTAAACAATTTCAAAATACAACATCTCGTCGAGGTACAAACTACGAAAAAAAGAGTACAAGTAAAAGAGATTTAGGGACTGTACAGAAAAGCAAGGCACGAAATAAAAAACATTGGAGCATTAGTGTCAATTTTAAAATAAAAGGTATTTGGACATGTCGGATACTAATTTCTTAGTAGAGCTGGATTTGATTTGTCTTAACGAGGAAAAATACAATTTGAATTCATTCATAAAGTGATTGAAACAGGGGTGAGTGTCTCTCCATTTACAACAATGTATGTGGTATTTTGCAAGAAGAAAAACAATATTAATAATCTCGGACACAGAATTTTCTAAACCTTCAAAATAATATAAAATATATTCACTTTTAAAATTTGGGATATTCAAGATTTTAAGAGAGAGCCAATCTCTAATATCACTCCAGAAACCACCCGTTACTGGACACAAGAAGAACAGATGCTCTAAGGTTTCTTCAGGAAAATCACAGAAGGCACAACTGGCCAAGTCAAATTTAAATCTCTTATGAAGAAACACTGAGACAGGATAAATCCTATGGGAGATTTTAAAATGTGTCTCTTTAACTTTGGGTGGAATCGGCCATTTGATATATTTAGAGAAGGCCAAAATCCTGGACCTATCTATTGATGTGTTTCTGTTGAAATCATGAAATAGTTTGAGTTTAAAAGCATCTGTAACAAACCTATTAGTGCATTTCTTGTCTTCCAGTTTATTACCATCAATTAATAAACGTGGTAGAGCTGGAGTAACATTAGAGTGGGCCAAAGTGTTCTGGATCAGCTGTATCAACGCTGCAGGCACAGCTTTACAGATTTTTTGATAATTTCTAGAGGTACAATTGACATTAAGCCGGTTCATAAAACTGTTGTAATCCAATAAAACACCATTGGTATCCATTATATCTGTTACAAATAAGATCCCCTTATTAAACCATTCTAAATTAAATATTGATTTTCGGTTAATAAGTATTGACCTGTTATTCCACAGTAAAGAACTGTGAGGAGTAAAATTATGTGAGAACACAATTTTCCAAAAAAGCAATATTTGCTTATGAAATTGAGACAGGGCGAATGGAATTTTTGTTAGTTCAAAATCACAACTTAGAAAAAAGTCTAAACCACCAAATTTTTCAAAGATTGCCCTAGGAATGTGAAACCACATGGAGTTGGGTAGGGCTAAATAGGTTTTCAACCATGTGATCCTAAATGAACCAATTAACGCTTCAAAATCTAAGGCTTTAACACCACCATTCTTGTATTCTTTTACTAATTGAGATTTTTTTAAATAGTGTGTCTTATTTCTCCATATGAACTGAAAAATCACAGAATTGGCTTTTTTTATATTATTGTTTGAGGTAAACAAAGAATGGCAGGGATAAATTAACTTTGAAACACCCTCTGCTTTGGATAAGAGAACTCTTCCGAATATTGTAAGGTCTCTGGTCAGCCAGCGACTCAGAGATTTTTTCATATCAGTTATGCGTTTCCCGATATTGATCTCTTGCATCCTCTCAACGTCTTTTGAAATTGTTAACCCCAGATATTTCACCTCAGACTGGACTTTTATGGAGCATATAGAGCTGTCGGTGCATGTATGGATTGGAAGCAATTCACATTTGTTAATGTTAAGAGACAGACCTGATGCATCTGAAAAGGCACGAATCAATTTTAGAGCTATGTCAACCATGGTTTTATCCTTTAAAAAAACTGCAGTATCATCTGCAAATTGACTAATTTTAAATTCTTTATCAAAGATTTTGACACCTTGTAGATATAAATTATTAATTATTGCTAAGGTAAGCAACTGGGTGGTCAGAATAAACAATTTGGGAGAAATTGGGCATCCTTGACGGATCCCTCTTGACATTTTGAAACTAGGAGTCATATCAGATCCTAAGGAGACATAACTACTTATATCTGTATAGAACATTTTAATTATATTACGGAAATTTTCACCAAAACCCATAAATTGTAATGTTTTAGCAATGAAGCAGTGCTCTAACGAATCAAATGCTTTATAAAAGTCTAGGAATAGTATTAGACTATCATTTTCAATAAAATCACTGTAATCTAACATGTCAAGAATCAGTCTGGTATGAAAATGAATATTCCTTCCCTTAATAAAGGCAGATTGACATTCGTTGATGACATCAGACAAACCACTATTTAGGCGATTGGCAAATACTAGAGCTAACAATTTATAATCAGTACATAGAAGGGTTATAGGCCTCCAGTTATCAAGGAAAAGTGGGTCCTTGCCAACCTTTGGGATCAACGTAATGAGACCTCGTTTCATAGTTGGAGATAGATTGCGCGTTGATATACATTCAACCAGTGCTTCAAATAACATTAGACGAATGTCCTTCCAAAAGAAATCATAAAACTCGACAGTTAATCCGTCTAAACCTGGTGATTTGCCCCTAGCCATTTGACTAATTGCAGTATCTAACTCTTCAATTACCAACTCATCTTCCATGTTATTCATAAACTCATCACTAATTGTCTCGCCAAAGTCCTTAATTGAATCAAAGAAGGATTTGGAATTTAACTCAGAAAAACTGGAGCAATATAGGTTACTATAAAATGTTCTAATTGCCCTGTTTATATCTTCCTGATTATCAGTGACAATACCGTTAATGTTAAGTTTAGATATTTTCTTTTTAGATTGTCTGTGTTTCTCAAGACTGAAAAAATAATTTGAATTTTTTTCGCCTTCCTCAATCCAGCGAGCTCTGGAACGAACAAAGGCGCCTCGAGCTTTATCTACAAAAATATTATCTAGCTGGCTCTTAAGAGTGTCTAATTTGTTTTTTTCATCAGGGGTTAACACAGATTTCAAACATAAATCATTAATAGAGCTTATAATTGCATTTTGTTTTTCCCTATTTTGTCGAGAGGCGAGTTTTCCAACTTTTATTGCAATGTCTCGAACTTTGAATTTAAACCATTCCCATCTATTTAAGGGTGTAGAGTCTGAAGATGTTGTTTCGACAATCAGATTTTGTACTTCTTTACAAAAAAGTTCATTGTGCAAAAGGTTGCCATTGAACTTCCACATTGATTTAGATGGTGGCTTCTTATTTTTTAAGGCAAGAACCAGGGTCACAGCACAGTGATCAGTTAGTGGAGAAATGGAAATTTCACATTGAGAAATGTTGTCAATCCAGTTATGTGGAATAAGCCAGTAGTCTAGCCTGGAGCATTGACCATTATTTGACGCATTAAACCAAGTGTATTGCCTCGCACCACTGTTTCTTATCCTCCAACAATCAACCAGGTTAGTATTTGAAACCAATGTTGTAAAAGTGTCATTGGGAGTGAAATACTGCCCCCTAGTGGGGAGACAATCATTTAAATTGTCAGGAACCAAATTAAAATCCCCCCCTATAATCACCTGATCACAACAATACATCGCCTTCCATTGCGTGATTTTCTCACACAGATTTTTGTAGAATATCTTATTAATTGCTCTGCTATTGTAACCGTAGACACATACCAAGATAATTTTAACATCGTCGGCCTCAACAACGACCATCAACCAATGACCATTTGAATCACCTTTATGATCCAACACTGAACCAAAAAATCTCGAAAATAAAATCATTACCCCAGCTGAATGAGACGTCCCATGACTGAAGTAGACGGAGTCCCCCCATTGATTTTTCCAAAACTGCGTGTCTTCACTTTCCGAATGGGTCTCTTGCAGGAAAATACAGTTCGCTTTTTGCTCCTTGCAAAAAAGAAAAACAGCCTTACGTTTAATGTTATTCTTCAGTCCCCTCGCATTTAACGATAACAAAGACAGCATCAAAAACGTAAAATAGAACTAGTACAGTCCGTCAGTTCCAAATGCGCACACGTAAAGAAAAGATGCGCAGGAATGAGTAAACATATAGCCACTGAACTTTGTGGTATATTGCAATAGCACCATCGAGAACGGAAAATAACGTATTCTGTGAACAGTACTTTTGAAAGGAGAAAAGAAGTTAGTCTGTAGGGTACACACGTTTGTTGTCAATCAGCGCGTAGCCTTCTTTGAGATACGCGCGTTTCCCCTTCCTTTTCGCTTCTTGCACCAGTGGATACAGCTTTTCACGGGCGATTCGGTCCTCCTTGGAAAAGTCTTGCTTGAAGATAATGTGAAGATCCTTGCACACCTTCGCGTCACGCCATTTGCTCCACACATCCTCTTTCACGGTTCTCATGCCAAACTGCAGGATGATAGCTCTGGGTCGACCAGTTGACGTGGCTGGGCCCTCTTTTATTCCAAGCCTGTGTACGGTGTCAACGGTGGAGCGCAGCTGATCTACAGACATAGGAAGGATCCTCGTCAAAATCCCGATTACAGTCTCCCGCGTGTTCTCACCATCCTTCTCAGGCAAGCCGAGGAGCCTCAGATTCCACCGTCTCTTGTAGCGAGCATGCTCTTCACAAGCGCTTTTCAGGCTTGTATTTTCTTTTTTAAGAAGGTTAACCTCGACTTGGAGCTTGTCAATGTCGGTTTTGTTCTTTTCAATGGCAGCTGAATTTTCCTCAATCTTCTTTTCAAAACGCATAAAGCGCTGAGTTTGGTCATCCATTTTCTGGGTCAGCACAATAACCGCTTGGAGGACGGCATTGACCGTGTCTTCTCTTGCTTGGCCATCTTGAGACTTCGCAATACTTCTTTTAGCTTTCTTCTTCTTGACCGGAGTGACGTCCCAGTTCGCACCTTCATTTGACAACATCTTGTCTTTGTCAGACAAAGTGTCGTCTACTTCAATCTCTTCACCATCCTCATTGCAGCTTTCAGGCAGCGCGGGCAAGTAATCGTGGTCGGACATGTTTGCTAGCCGTTTTCAAAAAAGTGAAAAGGTGTATCAAGCTTATTCCTCGGATGAAATTGCAGAGCAACAGTAAAAGGGGGAAAAAGTAATTGAAAAAAGTGGCTTATTGCAAACTATTGGGTTAATAAATTTGGCTAAAAATGAATCGGATTACAGAGCCTGCCAAAAGCACCGCCACTCACTCCGCCATCTTGGAACCTCTCTCCCCCCCTTGTTACGACCATAACAATCGCTTGGTTGTGTCGCCATCTTGTGTACTGGATTTTAAACTACAAGCGCGCTCTGATTGGCTGCAATTGCAATGTGCCTTTTCCTGATTGGGTGCTGGGATTCTGTCCGTGTGCAAAATCCCTCCGTGTAGAAACGTGTACTGGTGATCTCCGTTCCCTCCCGCTTATAATTAAACCTACGCCACTATTAATTGATTTTATGTGTGTAATATTTCTTATGGGATTAATTTACACTTCAAACTTGATTTTTGTCAGAATAACTCTGCGGTTTAGGTGAAACGAGGAGATTAAATCCAAACGGAGTCGCTGTCCTTCCGGAGTGCTAAAGCGGACGCACCTGAGAGTTTGAAGACGCTGATATGTTTTGAGAGATTTCCTGAACGACGTTTACACCAAAATGCGGAGGTTTACGGCTTGTTTCTTCACCGCGGGGGCTCTGCTGGTGGTCGGGCTTGGGTCGGTGTTTGCAGATATCACGGACGGGGCCATGGAGCACCTAAAGCGGGAGCACTCGCTGATGAAACCTTACCAGGGTAAGAGGAGCTAGCTCAGGCTTGGCAAGAGCTCTCACCTGCGCAGGACAAAACCTCAATGTTTGCGTTTCCCTGTGTGAGCAATAGTTATTTATATGTTACACCTGGATCTATTACTTACTGCTACCATTAGGACACGATACAATTGAGTTTTAATGAAGGAAAGAAGATTAGCTTTCCATTTTGAAGTATTAGTGTGAAAGTGCCCATAATCTTAAAACAAGACATGTACTAGTCACTGCATGAGTAGTAACTGAATGGTGAAATCAGATCATCTTCTTGTTTTTTCTTTTTTTTATAATAATCCTTTTTGGTAACACTTTATTTTACAGTACCCTTGATACATTGTACCCAACTAAATTTAGTACAATCAATGTAATGTGCTCTGTAACAATGTGTATTAACTTGTTCCTATGGGTTAGACACACAATGGAATAATATGTATTTGTAGTTTGTAGGTGCATAATGTAATGAGACATAACTCTAACCCTAACCTTAAGGTCTAACCCTATTATATTATGTACCTACAAACTACAAACACATATTATTCCACTGTGTATCTAACCCATAGGAACAAGTTACTACACATCGTTACAGAGCACATTACATTGATTGTACTAAATTTAGTTGGGTACAATGTATCACGGGTAAAATAAAGTGTTACCTTCGGTAAACACTGCTACAATGCTAATAATTTATTGCACAGTCCCTCTGAGTTCGGGAGTTTGTTTTCGAGGTGTGCCCTGATGTAGCTGAACAGGTTTACAACACTTACATCCTTATCACTTTAGGAAGTGAATGCATTTTCCTTTTGTCATATCGTTTTCATGTTATTTACATTATTATGACTCTCATCTGTGTCTTTTTCTAAATGTGCTCTGTATCTTCCCTGTTTGTTTGTGTGTTTGTGTGTGTGCAGGCGTGGGCAGTCAGTGGGATTTCTGGGGCAGTACTCTGGTGACCAGCTCTTATGTGCGACTGACTCCGGACGAGCGCAGCAAACAGGGCTCCATCTGGAACACTGTGGTCAGCAAACACACTTCAAAATACTGCATTCGGCCAATAGGGCCGGACACTAGAGGGTTGGGGATGGAATGTCATGAATTCACTGTCACCATGGAAATCTGGCATGTTTGTGGGTACTAGCAAACATTTCCCACAGACTAACAAAAGCTAAAAACAATATAACAAGTGGGGAAGAGCTGTGGAACAACTCCATTAGCTGCCGAGTATTTTCCCTTTTAAAATCTCCATTAGTTTATTATGGAAAAAGAGACCGCGGCAAATCCCACGATGCTTTAGCGAGATGACAAACGTTACAGATCAAAAATGTACCACATTAATGAACAAAGACAATTTTATATAAACCTCAGCGGGTCCGATACCGATATAAAGGTGATCGGCCCGATAGCAAATATTCAGGCCGATATTTTGAATCATTTAAATTGATGTAATTTATTTTTCAATCTCTCAAAACACCTCTTGTTAAACGTTTATTATTTCAGTAAAGGTTTCAGTCATAGAAATATATCTGATAAATGTCGCCTGATGTGGGTTTTTCTTTGGCCAATGCCGACGTTTTAAATAATGTCTTGTCATAATCCGGCGTATGAAGCTTCTAAACGTGTCAGTGTTGGACTGCGACAGCAGGGGGCGCTGTATAGTCATGTTTAGTCGGTACTTCAGAGGGAGCTTGTTTGAAAGACATAAATCAGCAGATTCCAAAACAAAAAAATAGGGATGTAACGATGCACTCGAGCCCCAATTTGATTTGATTTTTGATTTAAGTTCCTGGTTTAAATTGTATATATATATTTTTTACAATAGGAACATAACCAATTTCATAACCAAAAGATGTTTCTTTTATTTTAACATCTGCATTTTACCGTACAAAAAAAAAAAGATATGTAATTTAATTAATAATTTTGTGTTTTTTAACATCCATTCTTTTTTTTTCTTTTTTTTTTGTCGATTCACATTTGAAGCCGTTTAAATCTATTTTCGATGAATCGTTACATCCCTACAAAAAGGTCTCCATCGCTTATGGTTCTGAAAGTCTGCAACATAAAACACTTTAAAAAAATATAGTTGACCGAGCTTTTCCAGTGCAAAACGGGAAGTCTCTATCAGCCCCAGATATATCGGCCGATTGCCGATATTGAAGCCGATATCTCTGTCTGCTTTCTACTCCAGTGTCATGTAAGTCACTAAAGCAGGTTCTTACGATCTCCTGTGTGTTAAACTATATCTGACAGAACTCCCAGGACACGGTGTTTGTTTGGAGCTCATGGTTCTTCTTTAAACTCTCCTTCTCGCAGCCGTGTTACCTGAAGGACTGGGAGATGCACGTCCAGTTCAAAGTTCACGGTTCGGGGAAGAAGAATCTCCACGGTGACGGCCTCGCGATCTGGTACACGAGAGACCGGCTCCACCCAGGTACCCCCGCCTGTGTCTGGGGAGATCCTTTACATTAATCATCACATGCTGCTTGTTCCCCTGTTATTGTGCCGTAAAGTATTTTGGATCTGCAAATGGTTTTTCACCATTTTGCACTGAATATATTTTCCTCTGTTTTGTCTAAATCGGTGGTTCTCAAATTTGTCTCATCAGTCGCCGACTCATAAAATATTTGCCTTTCCAAATACCACCGGGCCAAGCTCAAATAAGCCCTGATCTCTGGGCTTAAAAGTAACATCTTAATTTTTACGAAACAATGTTTAAACCAGTAAAAACGCCTGACTTGCAACAGTTCTTCTCAAGATGAGTAAAGTCCAGGTACCTCAGTTTGAGAACCACTGCTCTAAAATATAATTGTGTTTGTTGTTGTTGTAAAATAGAGCTGGGCAACAGGGAGAACTAATCCATTTTATACAATGTTTTACAATAGTGTCCGGGATATTTAAAGCTGCATTGTGTAACTTTTTATTCGGGGGAAAAATGTTTGTGCGTATTTGACCTTGTAGTGACCCAGCGGCTGTGTGGGTGGTCAGGGGCGCCTTTACTTTCCATCACAGTGGTCTCTATGACGCTCCAGGATCAAGTGTTTGGAAGGTTTTCACTGCTGACGGAGCCTCTCACCAGAAAACCTACAGAACAGTGGATCCTGGAGAGTTGCCGGGACCGCCGTGATCGAAAGTAAAGGCGCCATACTGACCATTCATACAGGCTGTAGTTCACTACAAGGTAAAATACCCACAAATATCAACTTTTTTTGTGCATAAAAAGTTGCATAATCCTCCTTTAATTATTTCCAAGCGCTGATGCTACAAAAAAAAAAGTAGAATATCACTTTTAAACTAAATCTGACCTGTGTGGCCTTTTCCATTTTTATTTATAAGAAGAACTTAAAGGCACTATACCTGATTATTTATTTTTTTCCCAGTAGTGGAACACATTTTGTTTTGTCCTCCTTTAGTATATTGTAAACTCAGACATTTCTCTAATTACAAAGCATTTAAATCAATTTCATGAACTCTCAGGCGAGTTTTCTTGTATTTCTGAATAAACTCAAATATGTTAGAAAAGTTAGGAATGAGTTTGGACGCGACGGACATTCATGTAGTGGCTTCATTGTTCATTGTTCAATCTCTTGCCATAACTGCTTTTTCTCCAATTCAGCTTTACCCAAATCTAAAAGCTTCTCGACTGGACTTTACAGCCTACAGGGCAGAGCAATCCCTCATTTGAAAGCTAAGACTTACAAAACGGATCTAAACCTTTTTGTTGCGTTTTCATAGTTTTAATTTTTTGTCTCTCTTTAGATGTTTTTTGTCGTTGCCATAATTTGCTTTTTTGTCTTTTTTTATGTTTTTCGTAGCTTTTTTTAAACTCTTTATTAATTTCATTTATTTTTTCATTTATTTATTTATTCTCAGGGCAACAGAGAATATACAGCAGCAAAACAAAACAAAAAAAAATCCACAATTCATCACGTTTTTATCACTTTTTTAAAATGGTGTTATTGTTGCTTCTCCGGTGCGATTTCGCCTCTATCTAAGCTTTTAGATTTGGGTAAAGCCAAACTGGAGGGAATGTGCTCCGCTCAGGCAGGGGTTAAAGGAACAGGCCAGCGAGATATGTTCTCACCTGAGCTTAGACGAGTTGATGTAACCCTATTTAAAAACGTGGAGGAGCTCGGTCGCTTCTAACGTCTCCCCCGTTTGGCCCCATAGAGGAGGAGGCCAAATGCTAACAACATCTTTGGTCTTTGTGCGTGACTGAGCGCACGCGTAGAGACCAGACAGGAACGCGTCAGCTCGTCTAAACTCAGGTGAGAACAGATCTCAGGATAAACGGTGGCCTGTTCCTTTAAGAGATGACATTTCCCTGATGAATGTTCATGCAGACGCCTGTGTAGCAGCAGAGACTCTGGCCTGATCTTCTGCCTCACACGTTCTTCAAAGACCCCTCAGCCGTTGCCCGGCTCTGCTCCTGCCCCTCGCTCTGCTGTTTGTCCCTCCGCTCATGCGTTTGCTCGTCTCTCCATCAGGCCCCGTCTTTGGGAACCGGGATAACTTTCATGGCCTGACTATATTTTTGGACACCTTCCGTAACGACCTCCATGGCATGGATGTAAGTGCGTGTGATAACGGCGTCTCTTCTCTCCGCAGGGCCCGTCTTTTCCAACAAAGCCCAGTTTCACGGACTGGCCGCATTTGTAGACACTTACTCTAACGATGAAACCTCCGACGTGAGTCTGCAGCACGGTTTTACTCGGGCTGGGCAGCGTGACAAAATTAAAGTACTGAAAAAAATACTGTACCTTTAGCAGTTTTGATGCTTTAAAGCTTGTTTTTGCTGGATTTTTCCCAATGTTTACACAATTATTTTCTTATTTTTGCCCCATTTTTCCCCCCTCGTCTTTGGTCATTTTTCTTACTAATATTTTTTCAAATTCTTTCCAATTTATTAGGGATGTAACGATTCATCTAAAATCGATTTGATGTGCGTAAAATGTGAATCGATGTAAGAAAAATAGAAGAATCGATGTTAAAGCCGCCCTCAGCTGCTCCATTTTGCCCGACCGGAAAAGCTTTATTCTCACATTGCCTCGTTAGAAAAAGCGAGCTGACCTTTTCTCAAGACAAGCTCCACGCCTCACCCCCCCCACACTCGCCACACCATGTAAACACAGACACGTGTAGGCATCGAAGCAGCAGCTAAAGTTAGCAGCTACGAGATTAGTGTTAGCGGCTAACGCAGAGTTTAGCATTTTGACAGAAGTTTACCAAAGATCGTAAACTGACAAACATCTGACCTGCTCTGATTCTGCTGAAATCCTCATCAAATGTCCGTGTGTCAAATAATCCAATACCTACAGGAGCCGTCATGTCTTTATCCTCCTCATGATTACAAAGGCGGGACCGGGAGGCTGTGAGGCGTTCAAGGGTTGTGGGGAAAAACACTCCACTGTAAAATTAGTTCTTAATGGTAGTATTATGTTCATACTCTAAATGTTTGCTTTGCTACATACAGGGCTCGAAATTAACTTTGTTTTTTCTTGGTAGCGCTCGTGCTCCTAATTCTGAAATTTAGGAGAACCTTTGAAGACGTGTTGAACATTGCGTTTGTGACTTTACGTTTTGTATTTTGCGAGAGCGGCGAGGATTTGCTTTCAGCGCTGCTCGAGGTGGCGAGCGGGTTGGATATAAGTTGCTGTAAAGTTCTCGTACTGAGACCGTTGTAGTTTGTTATATGGACAAAAATGCAGATGTTAAAACAAAAGAAATGGTGTGAATGAGTCGTATTCCTTTTCTTAAAAAAAGGTTGAAAAAAATATAGAAGTCGGGAACTTAAAATCGGAAATTGAATCGGGCCATGAGTGAATCGTTACATCCCTACAATTTATTCCCCATATTTTCTCTATTTTTGCTCCATTTCTTTACACAATTTTACAATTTTTTGCCACAATTTCTCCCAAGTTTTCCCCTCATTTTTGCTACTAATATTTTCCCCAATTTTGTCAAATATTTCCCCAAATTATTCCCCAACATTTCTCCCATTTTTGAGCGTTTATATCACTTGTTTTTGCCCCATTTTCCCCAATGTTGACACAATTTTCTTATTTTTGCCCCATTTTTTTCTTGTTTCTCCATTTTCCCCACATTCCTTGACATTGGAGATTAACCCAATATTGTAAATTTGCAGATCTACACATTATTGTTCTGTTTTCTGCTTCCTAGACGGCAAGTATTTTATTGAAGATAGCGGAAAAAGTATCGTTAAAGTACTGGTATTGGAAAAGATGTAACGGTGCCCAGCCCTAGGTTTTACGCACGGCATGCTCCAGACAGGGTCCCTACACAAATGGATTTAAATATGGTAGCAGAAAATATTGTAAGGTGTATTTTTTCCAATACACCTTTACCATGAATCTATATCTATATTCTAGGACACCAGCTTTTTTTCACCCGTAAAGGATTATTTTGAAAGTTGGGAAGTAGTGATGCAACGTTCTTGAGCAGTTCCTTCAATAAACTGTCAAGTAAAAGTTCTTTCTGCAGCTCGGCCTCACCACCAGGTATCAAAATTATTCAATAACATTCATTCATTCTGCAGTAGGGGTGAAACGATTAATCGAAAATCTATTTTAAATCGATTTAAACTGCTTAAAGGGATGTTTCAGGGTTTTTGACATAGGGCCTCATTTCCTGGTTATCCAGAGTGTCGTTGATTTCTGGAGATTTTTTTTTCTTAAATTCATGCAGTTCTTATATTTGAAGAGTCTAGCGGCGCCAGGCTAATGCTAGGCTAATGCATTTCTATGTTATCAGTTAGCCTGCATTGAAACAGTCTGACCCGCTCCACAGAGCACCTGAGGCAAATCACTTATAACGCCAGACTAACGATATAAATGTCTGTTTTAATAGAATAATTGTTAAAATATAACTGACCTTGTATCACATGAATTACCGCATTTTGAGGGACTATTTTCTCGCAGATCACTCCGCCTCTGCGTTAGCTTACAGCCACGAAGCTGCTCAAATATAAGTTATTAAAATGCAAAATGGTTAAATTTATTCTATCGACAGACATTTATATCATTAGTTTGGCGTTATAAGTGATTTACCTCAGGTGCACTGTGGAGCGGGTCAGACTGTTTTTAATGCAGGCTAACTGATACCATAGAAATGCGTTAGCCTAGCATTAGCCTAGCGCCACTAAACTCTTAAACTTAAGAATCAGTGTAAAATATAAAAGAATGTATGTTAAAGCCACCATCATAGATGCATTCACAAACACGTGTAGGCATCAAAGCAGCAGTGCAGCAGTTAGCTACACAGTCAGACTTTTAGCGTTAGCTAACACAGAGTTTAGCATCATGACAGAAGTTTAGCAAAGGTCGTAAACCTTTGCTAAACTTCCTGCTCTGATTCTGCTGAAATCCTCATCAAATGTCCGTTTGTCAAATAATCCGATATCTACAGGAGCTTCCATGTCTTTTTCCTCCTCATGATTACAAAGGCGGGACCGGGAGGCAGTGAGGCGTTCGAGGGATGTGAGGGAAAACAAAACTGCACTTTGAAATTAGTTCTAAATGGTAGTATTATGTTCAAACTGCAAAAAAAAATAAAGACTTGATTGATTAGACTTAGCTGCAGTTTGGTAAATAAGTATGAGATGTGTCTTATTGAATCCACCATCAGTGCAGCGTTTGCAGGAGGGCCGGGGTGTGTGGGTGAGGAGACGGAGGGGCAGGACAAGGGTTCACTACAATACTGCCAAAAAAAGAAATCATAAAGACATAACTGAGCCAGGGCAGCTCAAAGTCAAAAAGTTCACTTTCATGTGTTGTAAAGTTCTCGTACTGAGACTGTTACTGTTACAAGGACAAACATTCTGATGTTAAACCAAAAACATCTTTTGGTATAAAATGAGTCATATTATTTATTTTTTTAATCAAAATTGGGGCTTGAGTGAATCGTTGCATCCCTATTTTGCTGATGTGGTTTATTTGAACACTTCCCGCTCCTTTGGGTTTGTAGCTGAGCAGTGAAATATGGCGTAGAGGCCTGGATCTGTGTAGGAACTCTGTTTAAGTGTTGATCGTGAGTGTCGTCTCTACTTCAGCAGAAACCATCCATTTGAACCTCCTGCCAATCCAGTCATTACACCGACACTATTCCCTCGTCTTCTCCACATGTGGGCGTAGAAACACATCTGTAAAATACTTACTAACCAACCACAGTTTTATTTCACTTGACGCCGGACAGTGGGGAATAAATGGATGTGTGTTTGTACTGAACGTTTAAAGCGTAACCTCCTCTGTCTCTCCGTAGCGCTCGTTCCCGTACATCTCGGCGATGGTCAACAACGGCTCGGTGAGTTACGATCACGGTAAAGACGGCCGGTCCTCGGAGCTCGGAGGATGTTCAGCCGAAATCAGAAACCGAGACTACGACACTTACCTGGCCGTCCGCTACTCCAAAGGACGACTCACGGTGCGATATATACGAGTTTATTACGAGTTTACCTCTCAGACAAAACTGAGATCATTGTTTTTGTCCCACAGACACAAAGACAAAGTGTTATCAGTCACCTCGAGTCTCTCTCTCTAAAACCAAAACATCAGGTTAGAAATCTAGGAGGAATCATGGACTCAGACCTGCACTGGCTTCCTGTCACTCAGAGAATAGAATTTAAAACAGCTCTGCTTGTGTACAAGTCTTTTCATGGTTTAGCACCAAAGTCCATCTCTGACATGTTAGAGCCGTATGAACCATCTCGGGCCCTGAGAACTTCAGGGAGGGGTCTCCTGGTGGTTCCCAGAGTCAGGACTAAACACGCTGAGGCTAAAGCTAAAATCTGGAACAGTCTTCATGAGGATGTGAGACAGGCCTCAACTCTGACAATGTTCAAATCCAGGCTGAAAACAGCTCTTTTTACCCGAGCAGATGAAAACTGAAAGTATTTTATCTGCACTCTGGCCTTTTACTGTCATTGATTAACTTTATGTTTATGTTTTATTGATTGATTTGATCTGTTTTCTTGTAACTTTATGCAACTGTGAAGCACTTTGAATTGCCTTGTGTATGAATTGTGCTCTACAAATAAACTTGCCTTGATTCGAGAAGCTTTGACTGGTTTAGAATGAGTGGGCAACTTCATGAGCATTTCTTATTTATTCTGCCAATGGCGTAAGACGAGTTTGTTATTATTTCAGGTAATGGTGGATGTAGACGACAAAAACGAGTGGAAAGAGTGCATTGACATCGGAGGGGTTCGACTCCCTACTGGATACTACTTTGGAGCCTCGGCCGCCACTGGAGATCTGTCGGGTATGTCATGAATCAGGACTATTCCTACCTCAGAGTAACTGGACTAAAACCAAGAGTCCGAGAACCACTCAAAAGGATGGAATTGGAGACTTAATTGTTTGACTCTTTCATTGAAGAAACGATAGACGGTGATCGTCTGTATTTGAGTGCGTTATTTTGTCTTTTGCATTTCGTTTCCTCTTTTTTAAACCTGACAAATACACGATGAACAGTTTGTGAACGTTGTATTTCAGATAACCACGACATCATCTCCATGAAGTTGTATCAGCTGATGGTGGAGCACAGCCCTGAGGACGAGAACCTGGACTGGACCAAGATCGAGCCCAGCGTTAGTCTGCTCAAGTCCCCCAAAGGTACGACCAGCACCACAGCCAGGATTGGAACAATAATGAGGCCCAAGTGAGAAGACGAGACCTGGCTCCTGAAAAGCTGTAACTCTGTAATCTGGTGCATTTTTAGCAGCCTAACATTGTGGGGAAATGAAGGATATTGCCCTATATTCATATTTCTGTTTCAAGTGCCTTTAGAAGAAAGCGGCCTGGAGTGCTATTGAATTGGCCTACAGGAGGCGCTGTGGGGCTACATTCATGCTGGTTAATGCAGAGTGAGAACCACTTGATGCTTTTTGCCACGTTTTTTTATATTAATTTCCGGTCTATGTCCCTCAGAAATTACATTTTAACAACTCGTACGGCTTTTACAAGTGGTAAATGTTTTCTAAATGTTTCCAAACAAAAGATGCATCGTCTCATCGTCAGAACAGAAACGGCGGTTGCTAAAAAAAACTAGCTTTGTTTTTCTAAACATTTAGCTCTCAGAATATGACACTGATCATGAGCCCGATTTGAAACATAGGCCTCTACCCGTCTGTCTGTGCTGTGTCTTCTTGCGTTTGTCTCCCACAATCAGAGCAGCGCACCCTTCAGGCCACTCCACGTATTAGACGAGCAAATCAAACAGACAGCGCACTAATCTCAAACAATAAGAGAGCTAAACTAACCCCGCCGAGGAGGTTGATTAAAATGTACACACCAGCTGTATTTGTCTCAGTACTCGTTGGTCTTTCTCTAATATTCTGGTCTCGACTGCAGGAGGCCTAGTCCTAAATATGCCAAACAAAAAAAACCTGATTAATACTGAACTAATGCTGAGACAAGTAAAAGCTAATTAATCATAAATGTATGAACTATTCTGGAATAATTCTCTTAGGTTTGAAGCAGCTGGAAGCTTATCTCTCCTACACTGTCAACACTTCCCTTCAAGGCCAAGCCACGGAGCTAAACCTGATCAGGACTGAGCTCTCGGTCAGATTTTGCAAACCACTGACTTTCAGACTGTAAACAACCGCACACACATACACCCGTCTTTCTGCGTCCGCCTCAACACGTTTCCTCAGCCCCGCCCCCCGGTTAATGGCCGGTCGTCCTTCCCCTCCCCAAGACAAAAATCTGCATGTGGCCTTGTGTGCTGTGTATTTCATGTCTTGATGTTTCTCTATGTTCTTTGCCTTAAAGGGATATTTCAGGATTTTTGACATAGGGCCTCATTTCCTAGTTATCCAGAGTGTTGTTGATGTCTGGAGATATTTCTTTCTTAAATTCATGCAGTTATTATATTTGAAGAGTCTAGTGGCGCTAGGCTAATGCTAGGCTAACGCATTTCTATGGTATCAGTTAGCCTGCATTAAAAACAGTAAAGAGGTAAATCACTTATAACACCAGACTAACGATATAAATGTCTGTGTTAATAGAATCATTTTAACCATTTTGCATTTAAAATAACTTATATTTGAACAGCATCAGCTTCGTGGCTGTAAGCTAACGCAGCGGCGGAGTGATCTGCGAGAAAATAGTCCCTCAAAATGCGGTAATTCATGTGATACAAGGTCAGTTATATTTCAAAAAATATTCTATTAACACAGACATTTATATCGTCAGTCTGGTGTTATAAGTGATTTGCCTCAGGTGCACTGTGGGGTCAGACTGTTTTTAATGCAGGCTAACTGATACCATAGAAATGCTTTAGCCTAGCACTAGCCTAGCGCCACCAAAAAAATCAGAAAAAGATCAGTTTAAATGAGTTTTGTAGGTCTCGGCTTTCAAATCAGGCGTTGCACTGGCCTGTAGGCTGTAAGCTTTTAGATTTGAGTAAAGCTGAACCGGTGAAAATGGACTCGGTTACGGTATCTAGGTATTTTTAAATGGCATTAAAAAGCATCTCGCCTCCTTCCTCCCGTGTTCCTCAGACAACATCGACGATCCGACGGGGAACTTCCGCGGGACGCCCCTGACCGGCTGGAAGGTGTTCCTGCTGTTGCTGTGCTCGCTGCTGGGCATCGTGGTGTGCGCCGTGGTGGGCGCCGTGGTCTTCCAGAAGCGGCAGGAGCGAAACAAGAGGTTTTACTGAAAATCCCCCAAAAAACAAAACACCTGAATGGACTGAAAGCAAAGGACTTTTATCAATGTGAATTTTTCTAAAGATTGTACATATGCTCGAAGCACTGCATTTGGAGAGAGTTCAGGTCATTGTTACGCAGTTAAACCCGAAGTTACTCGCGCTGTGGTCGGATTTTTCTTTATCAAATTGTGTGTGTTATTATCGCGTCAGTATGTAGCAATGACGATACTTTGTTTGGATATTCCTCATTTGTCGTGAGTATAAATTTAGTTCAAAATACGGCCAAAAGTCTTGAGTAAGTTTGGGCTTGACTCTAGCTTTCCTCCTTCTACCCATTTGCTTCTTTGTGTCACACTTTACCGAAGATTTACTTTCTCTTCGAAGCTCTCTTCTATTTTTTTTTTTTTTTTACATTCATCACTCGAAATCTTGTGGCCAAACTGTTTCAAAAGACGATTGTTATTTTTGTTGACGTGGCCTCTTGTTCTTGTTCAAATCCTTCTTTTCAACATCTTCCCGTTTCACAAGCAAACGTTGATCCGTCTGCAATCGATCAAAAGTCTGTCGTCGTTAGGTTTGTTTATTCCACTACCGTCCGATTGTCCGTCTCTGTTATAAGTGATTTGTTTTGTTTCAGAGGTGAGAGAATTAAACTCGAGTCGTGAGTGAGTCGTGTTGTTACTTGTGCACATTTGTCACTGTAGAATTACTCCGTTTGAAGGGGATTAGCAAACGCTGTCTCCGGATGTCGTGTCGGTCATGTTCTCAGTGAGGGACGGATGGAGCGTGAGATCGATAGACGGATCGGTGCGGCGTCAGCAGTGATGCGGTCGCTGTATCGGACCGTTGTGGTGAAGAGGGAGCTGAGTCTGAGGCAAAGCTCTCGATTTACCGATCGATCTACGTTCCCACCCTCACCTATGGTCATCCCACCCTCACCTATGGTCATGAGATCTGGGTAATGACCGAAAGGACAAGATCGCGAATACAAGCGGCCGAAATGAGTTTCCTTCGCAGGGTGGCTGGGGGTGAGGAGCTCAGTTACCCGGGAGGAGCTCGGAGTCGAGTCGCTGCTCCTCCACGTCGAAAGGAGCCAGCTGAGGTGGCTAGGGCATCTGATCCGGATGCCTCCTGGCCCCTCCCTCGGGAGGTGCTCCAGGCATGTCCCACTGGGAGGAGGCCTCGTGGAAGGCCCAGGACACGCTGGTGGGACTATGTCTCCGAGCTGGGCTGGTGTCGCCTCGGGGTCCCCCCTAGAACAGCTGGAGGAGGTGTGCGTGGATTGGGAAGTCTGGGCATCTCTGCTGAGACTGCTGCCCCCGCGACCCGGCCCCGGATAAAGAGGAAGAAAATGGATGGATGTCTCCGGATGTGACTCTGATCAGACGGCGGGCCAGGCTTTTGGAGCGTAACCCATGCTATTTGTTTTGTCCAAACTCATTCCCAACAGGGTCCAGTGTTGGGCAAGTTACTTTAAAATTGTAATATATTCTATATTAGTCGTTACACCTTTTAAAAATGAAATAGGTTTTTTTATTACATATTACTGTTCAAAAATATAACTGTTCCACTACTTTGAGTGACTTCTGAGTCACTTTTGTCAAAATATAAACTGAAAATGGCGATAATGCCCCGGAGCAACAAAGAAGAAGATTTCCTTTCCCTTCGCTGTCCCTCATGTTTTGTTTTTGATGACTTGATTTGGTGCTGCATTTTATTTTGGGGGGACTTTGGTATTTAAATGCACTTGTAACTTGAGTTACTTAAATAGTAATCTGTTATATTCCTTAGTTACTGAAAAAAGTAATATATTTTTGTAACCCGTTACAACACTGTGTGGGCATCTCACACAGGAAATTACTCTCTTAAATATAACGTAAACCTGACTCCATTAATTAACAAAATGTAGATGCCGTCGTATTCGTTGATTCCGTCGATCACAGAATGGACACCACACAGTGGTGAAGGTTTTTAGATAAGCAAATTTATTACCCTCACGTTTACAATTCTAAACAGAATATTGAGCGCTATCTAGCCCTATCGAATGCAGCAGGAGCCATTCGGAGAGGTCATTCCTCGGCCGAGTTCATTCTCTCTCTCTGCTGTATCTTTCCTAGCTCATACATTTGTACATAGAATTGTGCAGACGTTCCCAAGGGGGGGGGGGGGGCAGCTTCGCAGTTGTCATCCACCCCGTGCTCAGCAAGTATCCACTGGGTTCAGACAGACGTGTGCTGAAAATTGAGCAAAGTCATCTTTGCTTTAGCCGAGATTAACTCGAGATGACGTTTAGCCAGACTGTGTTTTTCTGTTCAGTGTAAACCTCTAACATTTTGACGTTTTCAGCTAAAATATTACAAACGGTAGAGTTGGGTACAATTACTTTGATCATAATCGAATTACCAGTTTTACAATTGTAATACATTAAGCGTTGACTTATCACCCGCCTTAACTGAGTGCATTTACTCCAGTTTTACTCAAATCTAAAACGGTTACAGCTGACAGGCCAGAGTAACGCCACATTTGAAAGCTAAGACCTACAAAACTCATCAGAATTTTTATTGCTTTTCTGTCGCTCTTTTGTTCCGTTTTTTGTCGCCTTTTTGTTGCTATTTTGACACTTTTTCAAGAATCTTTTAGATTTGGGTAAAGCCAAACTAGAAAATGTGCTCTGTTCAGGTGGGGGTTAAGAGATTAAAAAGTACCTTAATTACAATAGTGCATTACTGGCAACACCACGCTGCGTTTTAAGCCACTGTAGAAGTCGTTTATTCGGTTTCATTTCTTTAAACATTAAACAAACATTTCCATTATTCGTGAACAACACGACCGAAAGGGTTTAGGCTGAAGTGAAAACGTATTCTGCCTAATCCAAGTCTACAGACTTCCACGAGAAAACAAACATTTATAATAAACAAGTGTCAAACAAGAGAAATAAGCATGCATTTAGAATTGATTTTAACATTTCAATATTCCAATATATATATGTTTTATGTTAATTTATTTTAAACTAAATCATGTCATTTAAATGCATTCATTATGGATCTATTAAAGTCTTTTCACTAGTTTCTTACTTTATTCATCCTAAGCTTATATATTTTTGAATGGTAGTAGATTTATGCTACTTTTTCAGACTGTTTTAACTGATCTTCCACAGATTAACACCTCTTACAGAAATACATCGACTTTGTTTATTCTTTCTAACTTGTGTTCAAAAAGCTGCTGGATGTTTGGAGGGAGAAGATTATTATGTGCTTTGTGCACTATTACTAAAGTATTTAGATCAACAAGATCATGGATTTTCAATAGATTTAGCTCTACAAAAATGGGGGTTGTTGGTGCGTAGAAATCTGCTTTAGTAATGATTCTTATTGCCTTTTTTTGGAGAAGGAAAATAGGATGAGTATTGGATTTGTAATTGTTTCCACATATTTCCAAGCCATAATTTTGGTAAGGAAGTATGAGGGAGTTATACAGTAATAGAAGAGATTTTTAATCAAGTACAGTTTTCATTTTACCAAGTACGGCAATGGTTTTTGCTAATTTTGTTTTTTAATGTACTTATATGCGATTTCCATTCAAGTTTTCCATCAATGATAACTCCTAAAAATGTTTTTGCTTATTTGCTGTGACTGAAGTAACATTAAATTGTAAAATAATAGAACTATGAAAGTTAATGTAGCAAATATATATATATATATACAGTGCCTTGCGAAAGTATTCGGCCCCCTTAAGTTAATACTCTGTAGCGCCACCTTGTGCTGCGATTACTGCTGTAAGTCCTTGGGGTTTGTCTCTATCAGTTTTGCACATTGAGAGACTGAAATATTTGCAAAACAGCTGGAGCTCAGTGAAGTTGGATGGACAGCGTTTGTGAACAGCAGTTTTCAGTTCTTTCCACAGATTCTCGATTGGATTCAGGTCTGGACTTTGACTTGGCCATTCTAACACCTGGAGATGTTTATTTGTGAACCACTCTATTGTAGATGTTGCTTTATGTTTTGGATCATTGTCTTGTTGGAAGACAAATCTCCGTCCCAGTCTCAGGTCTTTTGCAGACTCCATCAGGTTTTCTTCCAGAATGGTCCTGTATTTGGCTCCATCCATCTTCCCATCAGTTTTAACCATCTTCCCTGTCCCTGCTGAAGAAAAGCCCAGACCATGATGCTGCCACCACCATGTTTGACAGTGGGGATGGTGTGTTCAGGGTGATGAGCTGTGTTGCTTTTACGCCAAACATAACGTTTTGCATTGTTGCCAAAAAGTTGGATTTTGGTTTCATCTGACCAGAGCACCTTCTTCCACATGTTTGGTGTGTCTCCCAGGTGGCTTGTGGCAAACTTTAAACAACACCTTTTATGGATATCTTTAAGAAATGGCTTTCTTCTTGCCACTCTTCCATAAAGGCCAGAGTTGTGCAGTATACGACTGATTGTTGTCCTATGGACAGAGTCTCCCACCTCAGCTGTACATTTCTGCAGTTCATCCAGAGTGATCACGGGCCTCTTGGCAGCATCTCTGATCAGTTTTCTCCTTGTATGAGCTGAAAGTTTAGAGGGACGGCCGGGTCTTTGTAGATTTGGAGTTGCCAGGTCTGGGGAGCCAAACCCGCGGACATACGGCGCGGCTGCAATTTCCAATATTGTTTACCAGTAAACAGAGCCCATGTTCCCCGATGAGAAACCGCCCCTTTCTCCCTCTCTCATTGAAGCAGCTCACAGAGCCTTGGATTTGAGATTTTGTCATTTGACAAAGTGATTTTGTTTAAAAAAATAAGATAGAAATAGCCAATTTTACATTGATAACAGCACGGCAAAACCGCGGACAGTTTTTTTTCACCCACGGAATTGGGCGTTTTTTTTTAAACGTAAGTGATTATTAATCATTTATCAATTACGTTATTTATTTGCAGGCTATGTTTTACTGTTTTATATATGTTTTCTCCCCCAGCATTAGTGCAAGGGTACATTTAGTCATATTGTAAGCAGGTTAGCTGCTCGAAGCAGCAGTTAGCAGTTAGCTTTATCAGTTAGACGCAACTGTTATATAAAAAAATACTCTTATCATAAAATATGGGATTAAATATATAAAAACACCCGTTCTCTCTGTACTATGTACATGTACATGTCAACCTCTAGCTCTGGTGATGAAGGTGGAGAGAAATCCTCCACCTCAAAAGCTGATTTAGTAGCACGCAGGGGGGGAGTATGTGATTGACAGGCCTGTGTCACCTTACAGGTAAACAGCCCTCTCCCTCCTCCGCTCCCTTCTCACTGATGGAAACAGGGCAAGGGCCATGGGTTGGAGCGTTTCAGGGAAAGTTACATCACATTTTGCTTCTGACATCAGATTTTACACCTCCAACAGTAGCACCAAATTCACAAATCAAATGCAGTACAGACATTTCGCCTGTAGAGGCACCACACTGATGTTTTTACACAGAAAGTTAATATATTTACTTATTTGCACTACATTGCACACATTGTGACCATGACATGTAGACAGCACTATTGAAAACTAACTTCAACCGTTTGTTAACAACAACCAAAACGTGGATTTCAGGGTACGTTTTCCTTTAAATGACAAACATGTATTGTCCCTCTGTGTAGCTGCTTCTTGGTTTAGTGCCTGCTGCCTAGTATTGCTGGTGACGATACAGCTTTTGCTTTGCAATCCCATCAGACCTCGGAAGATAAACAGGGGAGGCCCTGGATTAAGACCAGGACAAAAGCAAGCATGAGCAAAAGCCTGCCATATTTTAATCCACAACATTCTCTGAAATACTGAGTTAACACTGAACTGATTTCAATTACGTTCAGGCTTTAATGTCAGTTTTTATCAATCCCTTCAAATTAGCAGATCAATTTCCATTGCTGGTGGCACAGATTACACCCCATATCACTCAAAGACCTCACAATGGTACATTTCATAAAAAAACATATACAAACAACTCTTAATTACCTACAAAAGGTATCCTACTTCCCAGATTAAGCAAGAGTGACCCACACCCACAGCTTGCTTGTGGTAGCTGTGGGCTGACTTGACAGTGGACTGGGCAAAGAATGAACAGGCGCTGAAGGCTGGGTTCGGTGCTGAGTTCGATGCTGAGGGGAGAGCAGATTTGGGCGGGAGCGAACACCAAAGACCAGCCCCTAGTGTGCTGGTATTTGGTGCAGGAAGTTGCCAGTTCAAACATGGCATAGACACTTTTCCACTGTTTTTTCTTTTCACATGGCCACTGCACATATGAGTAAAATCACAATCTCATAGTGCGCAAGCACAGCGCTCAAAGTAGTCCCAATGTAAAATATGCATGAATACAGATTGTTTTGCCACAGGTTTGGCAATATTTACTGAAAAATTTTTTAATCATGGCAAATTCGCGTGCGTGCCCACAGATTTCAGTGGGTGATCCAGTTCTGCAGCACCTGGGGCAAGAGTGAGGCCGGGGTGTGACGAAGGATCAGGCGAAAGTGGGCGGCGTTAAGGAGCAAAACAGACCGGGTTGGGTGTAAGGCCGAGGCCAGAGCAGGTTTGGGCGAGAGCAGGCGGGGGCGGTCGCAAGTGGGGGCGGTTGCAAGGTGGGGCGGTCGCAAGGGGGGGCGGTCGCAAGGGGGGGCGATCGCAAGGGGGCGAGGGCCTTTATCGCCGCGAGCGGCTTTAATTTTTTTTGTTATTGTAGTTTACATTTGAATAAAAAAAATACACTACGTCCAACTGCTACAGCGGATCAGAGATGACGTTTTCCAGAGGTTTTGTGGGCCTATTTACATTTTTAAGAAAGGATAAAAAGAAACTACATTTTACCATGTTATATTGATAATATGGTAAAATTCCCACCTCAGGGCGTGGCAGGGTTGCCAGGTCTGGGGAGCCAAACCCGCGGACATACGGCGCGGCTGCAATTTCCAATATTGTTTACCAGTAAACAGAGCCCATGTTCCCCGATGAGAAACCGCCCCTTTCTCCCTCTCTCATTGAAGCAGCTCACAGAGCCTTGGATTTGAGATTTTGTCATTTGAAATAGTGATTTTGTTAAAAAAATAAGATAGAAATAGCCAATTTGACATTGATAACAGCACGGCAAAAACCGCGGACAGTTTTTTTTCACCCACGGAATTGGGCGTTTTTTTAAACGTAAGTGATTATTAATCATTTATCAATTACGTTATTTATTTGCAGGCTATGTTTTACTGTTTAATATATGTTTTCTCCCCCAGCATTAGTGCAAGGGTACATTTAGTCATATTGTAAGCAGGTTAGCTGCTCGAAGCAGCAGTTAGCAGTTAGCTTTATCAGTTAGACGCAACAAAAAAATACTCTTATCACAAAATATGGGATTAAATATATAAAAACACACATTCTCTCTGTACTATGTACATGTACATGTCAACCTCTAGCTCTGGTGATGAAGGTGGAGAGAAATCCTCCACCTCAAAAGCTGCTGTCAATGTCACTCTCCATAATCACAAGCTAGCTGTCAGTCACAGCCCAGACCAGCCCAACTGTAAGCCCCCCTTCTTGTCCCCTGGTCCGCCGAGCAACGCCCCTTTTAGATATAATTTTAAAATGTTCTTGTGGGTGGAGTAAGGCTGTTTAGTTGATCTTTAAGGTACTCGGGACGAATCTCATCCACCCCTGGGGCCCTGCCACCGAGGAGCTTCCTAACATTTTTTATTTCAGTATCACAGAACGTAACACGGCCCTCTAAGTCACGAAACCCAGGAGCAGAGACGCCAGGAGAATGAAAATATTTCCAAGCCTTTATTTGGCAAAAACAAAGTAACAAACTTAGGTGGGACTCCAGAGCTCAGAACACGAGGGAAACAAAGACAATCTGGCAAAGAACAAAGGAACAGGTGGGGTAACATACTAGGTAAACAAACACAGGTGCAAAACATTAGGGCGGGGCAAACGGATCACAGAAGCAGGAAACAGGGAGTGATGTAAATCTAAAGCATAAAGAACAGGCAAGTATTTAAAAACGTCAAACCAGGGGTATGACACAGAAGGAATAGACATCACAGATATAGTTCAGATGCTCCACTGGGCTCAGCCCTCAGTGGGTCTTCATGTGAGTTTTGAGGCTACACTTTTGAGCAAAGGTTTTCTCACAGACTGGACAAGCGAAGGGTTTTTCACCCGTGTGTGTTCTCACAGGAGGAACATCTGTACGGTCTCCCGTGTGTGTTCTCACAGGAGGAACATCTGTACAGTCTCCTGTGTGTGTTCTCACAGGAGGAACATCCGTACGGTCTCCCGTGTGTGTTCACACAGGAGGAACATCTGTACGGTCTCCTGTGTGTGTTCTCACAGGAGGAACATCCGTACGGTCTCCCGTGTGTGTTCTCACAGGAGGAACATCCGTACGGTCTCCCGTGTGTGTTCTCACAGGAGGAACATCCGTACGGTCTCCCGTGTGTGTTCTCACAGGAGGAACATCCGTACGGTCTCCCGTGTGTGTTCTCACAGGAGGAACATCCCTACGGTCTCCCGTGTGTGTTCTCACAAGAGGAACATCCGTACGGTCTCCCGTGTGTGTTCTCACAGGAGGAACATCCGTACGGTCTCCCGTGTGTGTTCTCACAAGAGGAACATCCGTACGGTCTCCCGTGTGTGTTCTCACAGGAGGAACATCCGTACGGTCTCCCGTGTGTGTTCTCACAGGAGGAACATCCGTACGGTCTCCCGTGTGTGTTCTCACAGGAGGAACATCTGTACGGTCTCCCGTGTGTGTTCTCACAGGAGGAACATCTGTACGGTCTCCTGTGTGTGTTCTCACAGGAGGAACATCTGTACGGTCTCCCGTGTGTGTTCTCACAAGAGGAACATCCGTACGGTCTCCCGTGTGTGTTCTCACAGGAGGAACATCCGTACGGTCTCCCGTGTGTGTTCTCATATGTTTATCTAGATGACCTTTGCGTGTGAATGTTTTCTCACAGGAGGAACATCTGTCACAGGTGGCCTAGATTTGAGAGGTGGTTGCAACCAATAAAAAAACAAGGGAAAGGAACTATAATATAAAAAGGTGGGATTTATTAAAAACACAGAAACAATGGGCCCATAAAAGATTAAGAGGTAAAACTTGTTAAAAGGAAACTAAAAGTTAAGACAACAGTGCGTCCGTTCACGCCGCGTCCACGCGCCTCCTCCTGCACGCCTCCCCGGCTGAGGCACGATCCCCTCCACCAGCTGGATCGCGGGGCGTCTCCTTCCGCGCGGGGCCTCTCGCCGCTGCCTCCATCGCGGGGTGTCTCGCCGCAAACTCCAGTGGGGTCGTCTCACCACGGGTCAGGTAGCGGGGCAATTATATAATTCTCATAACCATCATTGCCAAATTCCGTCAACATTGTCAGAGTTCACCTATGATTACCTAGTCAGTATAACGTTGGACAACTTTGGCGAGATAATTAAAATAAATAAGAAAAATAAATAAAAATGCAATTCTATGGGAAGAGAAAAAAGAATAAAAACGAAAGACAAACACATACATAGGACAGTGTGACCGTTATAAATAATAACGACAGTAATATTATATCAAAAACAATGTTAGTATCAACCATAATGATAAAGACAATAACAAAGAGAAAAGGGCTGCCCCGTCTATGGTGAAGTCATTTTCAATGTATCCCCCATGTGCTCCCCACCCCTAATCCCTCCACCCCCCTCGCCTGTATCAATTCAATTGTAATGTTACTCTACCTGCATGAGGAAAGGCTCGCATATATCATTTATTTATTTTTTAGCTTTCCACTGATCTTGTAATTTAAATGCTCGTGGGAAGCCGTCTCTGAGAGGGTTATCAGCCACTCTGTAAATGTGGGGATCTCATGGGTTTTCCAATATTTTGAGACCACTCTAATAGCCTTCAACCAACTTATCTTTTGAGATGGAATTTCTTTTGTTGATTTCATCTTATTCAAGATGCATATTTATACTTTATACTTTCTCCTAAGGTGCAGCTGATTTTCTCCATAACTCTCCCAAAATATTTTAATATAAGGGCATGAAAAAAGCACACGGACTAAACTGCCACTTTCTAATTACACCTCCAACAGAGATTTGAACCAGACAACCCGGCCCTGTGCATCCTGCCTGATGTCCAGTAAAGTCTATTGAAATGTTTTAATTGAGTGTGACATGTAGATAAATACAAATTTAGGCCTATTCATTTTTTTTGTTATTGCAGTTATTGAAAAGTTTACATTTGAATAAAAAAAATACACAAAGTCCAACTGCTACAGCGGATCAGAGATGACGTTTTCCAGAGGTTTTGTGGGCCTATTTACATTTTTAAGAAAGGATAAAAAGAAACTACATTTTACCATGTTATATTGATAATATGGTAAAATTCCCACCTCAGGGCGTGGCAGGGTTGCCAGGTCTGGGGAGCCAAACCCGCGGACATACGGCGCGGCTGCAATTTCCAATATTGTTTACCAGTAAACAGAGCCCATGTTCCCCGATGAGAAACCGCCCCTTTCTCCCTCTCTCATTGAAGCAGCTCACAGAGCCTTGGATTTGAGATTTTGTCATTTGAAATAGTGATTTTGTTAAAAAAATAAGATAGAAATAGCCAATTTGACATTGATACCAGCACGGCAAAACCGCGGATATTTTTTTTTCACCCACGGAATTGGGCGTTTTTTTAAACGTAAGTGATTATTAATCATTTATCAATTACGTTATTTATTTGCAGGCTATGTTTTACTGTTTTATATGTTTTCTCCCCCAGCATTAGTGCAAGGGTACATTTAGTCATATTGTAAGCAGGTTAGCTGCTCGAAGCAGCAGTTAGCAGTTAGCTTTATCAGTTAGACGCAACTGTTATATAAAAAAATACTCTTATCACAAAATATGGGATTAAATATATAAAAACACACATTCTCTCTGTACTATGTACATGTACATGTCAACCTCTAGCTCTGGTGATGAAGGTGGAGAGAAATCCTCCACCTCAAAAGCTGCTGTCAATGTCACTCTCCATAATCACAAGCTAGCTGTCAGTCACAGCCCAGACCAGCCCAACTGTAAGCCCCCCTTCTTGTCCCCTGGTCCGCCGAGCAACGCCCCTTTTAGATATAATTTTAAAATGTTCTTGTGGGTGGAGTAAGGCTGTTTAGGTGATCTTTAAGGTACTCGGGACGAATCTCATCCACCCCTGGGGCCCTGCCACCGAGGAGCTTCCTAACCACCTCGGTGACTTCAGCCTGGTCCCCAGCCTCTGCTTCTTCATCGGGAGACGTGACAGTGGGTTTGAGGAGATCCTCGAAGCACTCCTTCCACCGCCGTACCCAGTCGAGGTCAGCAGCCCCCCACCCACACTGTCAACAGTGTTGGTGAAGCACTGCTTCCCCTCCTGAGGCGCCGGATGGTTTGCCAGAATCTCTTCGAGGCCGACCGATAGTCCTCCTCCATCATGCTTTCGCTGCAGACGAGCGCACATGAAGGCACAAACCCTTCGACGCCGTCCAGTGTCCGCCATGTTCGTTCTGACCTTTTGTTGATCTCACGTGTGTCGCAAATCTTTCCTAAAAACAGTGTCCATTTCCAAGCTGGGTTTAGCCACAGAATCTGGCAACCCGCAAATGTGTGCTCAATCTGCTTTCTGAATAAGTCTTAGCTACCGTCAATTGACCTTTCGCAAAAGCCCCGCCCACTTGGTTACTGTTGCTACGTCCGTCTTCGTGTCAGTGACTCTAAGTGGAGCAATAATCTTTCCATGATCTTTCTGTATATAACAAAAAAAATCCTCAAAAACTAAATAATGTTTCCTCTATATAATAGTATAGGCCTTCAGAACGCTGTGATGTCGCCTGCAACCCTGCAGACAAACTCTACAGCAAACAGACAGGTCTCCAGCTAAATCAAAGAAACCTTGCACTGCCCGCTACGCACTCTTACTTTTCTACTTTTGCTAAAAATTTAAGCATTGCTCAATTTTGCTAAAGTTAGCAGTTATCGGGACCGAGACAAAATTCACAAAACTCCCTTTACTTTTATCATAAAGAGAGACAAACAAACTGTGGGCTTGTGAAGTTAAAGTTACAGCTCCAGTGCCAGTTTGTGTAACGTTATGTGACTGTCGGTAGCTAGATATTAGCATGCTAAGGTGTTAGCCTAGCGGCTAGGCCCTAGCCATACCTTACAGCAGACGTATGCGTGTTTATTTTGGAGACATTTATCTGAGCGTAGACCGTCCACATCGCTTGATCTATTGTAGGCAGTGCTCAGGTTGTGTTTCGCTTTGGAGAGGGAGATAACTGACCCCCCCCCCCCCCCCCCCCCCCCCGACACACTCTTGTGGCACCTAGTGTCTGATTTACATCCTCCATAGGCAGATCGCTTCACTGTTTTGCTTCTTTGTCTGGTAGGGTTTTTGGTGGTTAGCAGTAAAAAAAAAAAAAAAAGTGGATCTGCTTAGAGCTCCATTTCGGCCATTTCTCAAAGAATGTGAATGAAAACACAAAAACTATTTTTTTCACTCAGGGTCAATGATGTGAACCCATTTATTGTGAAAAAATGTGTGAACTAATTTCAAATCACATAACACTGCATTATTTGCCACTTTGATACGACACTCCCGCCCACTCCTGGTGTTTTTTCCCTGTAAAGCCAAATTCGGGGTCCAAATGGATGTTCTTTCACAGCAGATAGTCCGGTAGAATCAAAAAACAGGACTCGTAGCTTGCGTTAGCATATGTAGCATAAAGCTAAAGTATAAAGTAAAGTTTTAGACTCAGAGGTCACTGACTGAGTGTTTTTTTACATGTGTTTGAGCCCGGCAGGACGTACGGTAAAGCCCAGTGACGTGAGGTCAGGGGGGGCAAGTGAGGCCAGGCCTCACCCGTCATCATGGAAAAAAACAATCAGAATCAGAATCAGAATTCGTTTTATTGCCAAGGTTTGTGAACAAGGTTTACAAACTAGGAATTTGTCTCGGTGCAAACGTGCGACATAAAACATATAACACAGAATTAAGATAAAAAATAAGCTAAGAACGTTAAACTATAAGGCTATAAGGGAATAAAAAATATTAAATAAATAAGATAAAATAAAGTGACATATGTTAAGACAACAACAATTTGACAATGAACAACAGCGGGATTGTATTTACAGATGTGTTGGTATATAAAGTGGTATTAAGTGTTTAAAGTGATAAAGTGATAGCAGCGGGTCTAAGTGTGGACACACACATCTGCAAGTGCAGATACATCCATGAGTCTGTGACTGAGCTACAGAGACTTGTTATTGTTCATGAGTCTGATGGCGGAGAGAAAAAACTGTTCAAGTGGCGGGAGGTATGGGTCTGGATAGACCGTAGCCTCCTGCCTGAGGGGAGAGGGGTGAATAGTCCATGTCCAGGGTGAGAAGGGTCAGCTGTGATCCGACCCACACGCCTCCGGGTCCTGGAGGTGAACAGGTCCTGGAGAGATGGAGCTCACAGCCAATCACCTTCTCTGCAGCACGCACAATGCGCTGCAGACGGTGCTTGTCCCGTTCTGTAGCGCCGGGGAACGGTGATGGAGGAGGTGAGGATGGACCACACGGTGCTGGAGGAGGTGAGGATGGACTCGATGATGGCCGTGTAGAACTGCGCCAACATCTTGGTTGGCAGCTTGAGTTTCCTCAGCTGCCGCAGGAAGAACATCCTCTGCTGGGCCTTCTTGATGAGGGAGCTGATGGTTGGCTCCCATTTGAGGTCCTGGGTGATGGTGGTGCCCAGGAAACGGAAGGAGTCCACGATGGAAATGGGGGTGGAAGAGTCTGTCAGGGCAAGGGGGGACGGTGGGGCTGTGTCTTTCCTAAAGTCCACGATCATCTCCACTGTCTTCTGGGCGTTCAGCTCCAGGTTGTTGTGGCTGCACCAGGACGCCAGCCGTTCCACCTCTCTCCTGTAAACAAGAATTAAAAAATACAATAAACTTTATAAAAACAAGTTTCTTCTCTTAAGATCATAGGGATTTCCTATGATTTTAATTTGTGGTTAAAAAATGTCCTAATTGATCAGTTGTCGATATCGTGTAAAGAGGGCGGAGCCTCCAGCGTCCCGCACACACTTGAGCTCGGCTCATTCACTCAGCGCTCTGTCCCATTCGGGCCCCCCCCCCCCCCCTTAAAAGTAAAATACATTTGTAAATGGGTTTTTGTTGGGCGGGTTGGTTTTCTATCACCTGGATAAAGAATCAGGCGTAAGAACGACTTGTTTAATCTGTTCATTTGACTTTAAACAGCGTTCTGAAAGGCCCAAAGTGAGGCTCGCCTCCAATGCACTGCCCCTGACAACCTGAGGGGGGCGCTGTGTCAGCGCTACACATTTCTACAAAACATGTCTGTTTTATTATTCTGCACGGTTTAGGAGAGGCAATTTAAACGTAAAGGAGTAAGTCAAAGGGAAAACTGATTAGACTGACATTTTATGGATGAAATGCTATAGACGAGTCTTTATGCTGAAAATGTCGATGCTATCAGGCCCCGCCCACAACATCAACAACTTCTCATTTAGACGGGCGGGGTATACCAAAGCTCTCAGCGTTTGGAGTTTAGACATTTTTACAAACTCTCAAACTACGAGCACTTCAGTCCTGAACAGAGACGACAGAGGAAACAATAACTGTCAAACGCTACTTAGAGGTTATACAGATTTACCTTCAAAAATGTAAAAACCTTACAAACATCAGGATACATTAGCATTAATGTAGCTTGAACGCTAACTTTATCTAACATCAGGATTAAGGGCAACAATAACAAAACTAATTCTTCAAAATGCGTTAAAACAAATCTATTTAACACCCGGGATTAATTGAACGTAGGACTTGCCCGGACAATCTTCCAAAGTTATAAAGTCACCGCTAAAATCGTCCGCTTTCAAACCGTAGTAGTTTATTATGAACGGTAAGAGTGCGTTGCCATGGAAACGTGCTTCAAAATCAAATAAACACACAAAAAATGTGGTTACCATAGACTTCGCCTTTTCAAACATGTACAATACTATTTTTATTTAAAGTGCAGATGACACATAGCCCTTTTCCACCAACCTGGTGCTGGTGCCGGTTCCGGGCCGGTTCCAGGTTCAGAACCGGTTCTTTCGTTTTCCACTCAAAAAATGCTGGCTCTCGGTTCCAGTAACTGGTGCCGCGTGAGCACCAGTTAAGAGCTGGACCTAGAAATGAGCACCAGTGACGTCAGGTGCCGGGGGCGTGGCTTTCTTTCAGGTGGACAACAGACATCCGGCATTTTTAAAGTCTCCGGACTCATTTCCATAAAAAAAACTCCGGTAACAATGGAAAGTTTGAAGTCAATGGAAAAGCCAAAGCAGTGGACAGTAGAGGAGACTCACTGCCTCCTTGGTTTGTGGTCCTCCGGGGCTGTTGGGACCAAACCGGTCTTTGTGGAGATCCAACGGGAGATGTTAACGGCTGGGTACGAGAGGAGCGTTGACCAGCTCGTTAACAAACTTAAAAAAGATTACCGGGACATGAAGAGGGAATTTGGAAAAAGTGGGAATCACCGGCCAAGGAAAAACCCGCATTACGATATCTTGGACGCTATTCTCGGGCACCGACCTGCGTGTAACGCAACAGGAGCGCTCAATTCAGCCCCTGCAGTATTGGAGGCCATGGTGGATGACAGCGCTCAGGGTCCTGCCGGATTGGGTAAGGCTTTGCTTAGCTGTTCTTACGTGCTGAAGTTGCCTTTACGCTACGCTGCTACTGTATCATGCTACAATGTCGCTACGCTTTCAAACTTGTTTTATTTAGCGCCAGCTAGCAGGGACAATTGGAAAGTGTATTTTAGCCAAATAAACCGTTATTGTCCTAAACTACAGCACG
The DNA here is from genome assembly GCA_021464625.1 of Proterorhinus semilunaris. Taxonomy (NCBI): domain Eukaryota; kingdom Metazoa; phylum Chordata; class Actinopteri; order Gobiiformes; family Gobiidae; genus Proterorhinus; species Proterorhinus semilunaris. The sequence goes on from CM038348.1 coordinate 38,709,408, forward strand.
TCTTAGTCCTGGCTTGCTGTCAAGCCAGGACTAAGACTATTTATGTATTAGTATTTGTGTTAGACTATAGTATTAAAATACGACATGCCAGGACAGCAACAGGCCAATATTATGCTCAGATGTGGCGGCCAAGTCGTCCTTGTAAATGATGATTGGTTTTCAATTGGCCTTACCTGGCTATATAAGGGCAATTCATACATTTAAAAAACGTATTCAGACCTAAATCCCTCATCAAAACTAGTGCGTCGAGTTTATATGTGGTTGTTCGCCCCTCTAGTGGAGTAATCAATAACTGCATGCATATACCGTGACTAACTAACATAACATAATTAAAATGCATTTATGTACAGAAATCCCTAATGAGGTCGATGTTGAGGCGGCAGTGACACCAACTCCTCAGCAAAGCTGTTTACAAGACGCCAACCATCCGAACCACTGGACAAACGAGGTGAGATGTTCTATTTGTCTGTTTGCACAACTGCAAATCATTGTTTGTCATACCAAGTCACTTCATAAAAAAGACCTATAGATCAAGATCAAATCAAGACTAAAGCTGATTTAAAGTGGGTTTACACAAGCCTTTTACTCAAGAATATGCATTGAATACGTTTTTGAAGTAAGGAGTATGAGGGGGATCGCCCTGTCGTAACGTCCGAGGCACTGGTGGGCAACGCAAATGTATTAAATAGATATTAATAGTTCTATGGTGGGTCAAAACAGCGTTCACAAACAGAGCATTGCATCTGCGAAAAGATCAGTGCTGTAAAAGATCTGTGATTTAAATGAACAGCTCTTCAAGCTCGGAAAAATCAGCTGTTTGCCCACCAGTCACCAAAACATTCAGTGAAAATCGCAGAAATAAACAATAACAGCGATCCTCCCTATTCTAGCATAGTACTTTTGACTTTTATTGAAAAAATATTTTAAAGTAACGTTACTCTTCGTCTTACTTGATTGAGTCAATATTTTGGCTTCTTTAACCAACTCTGTTTATTTCTGCACTGGATTTAAACCATGTGTAAACGAGAAAACAAACAACTTGTGCATTACCAAAGCATACATATATATTTTTTTGTAAATTACAATTAATAAAAAGACAGATGAGCCTAAGGACCACCTGTGGTATATGTACCACAGTTTGGAGCAACTACATTGTTCGGTACTTTTGAAAAACTATGATTGACAAAGATGTAGGAGGTACAGTCTTCTCCTGACTTTGCCTCACCTCTCGCAACATGTTCTACCTATTAAATGCTTCCCTTAATTGTCCACTATGGAGACAGACAACGTTTTTAGTTCTTACTAAAACAGTGTTTTAGTAAAACAGTGTTTTAGTAAGAACTAAAACACTGTTTTAGTAAGAACTAAAACACTGTTTTAGTAAGAACTAAAACAGTGTTTTATTAAGAATTAAAACAGTGTTTTAGGTTACTCTCCTCAAGTCCAAAATGTTGCTCAACCAAATCTTTACAATCTAGTCCCTGATTAAATTCTTTCACTGGAATCTGCCCATGAAAAAGATCTTTGTGAAAGAGACACTTTTATCCGAAAAGCGTCTCATTTTCAGCTCGGCCTTGACCTCAAACTGTTTTTTAACAGGTTTTTGTTGTTGTTGTTGTCGTCCATATCAGAGTCCTGCACGGGTCCATTTTTGGAGACCCGTACCCACCCGTACCCATCCGCTACGGCACCTACCCGCCCGTAAACCCGTGATTATATCAAGAGTTGAATCCGCACCCGCCCGGACCCGTTAATATTCTACCCGTTACCCGCCCGTGCCCGTGATAAATCACACAAATTAAAAGCATTATATTGAAGCACTTTTTTTCCCAGATGCGCAACGTGAAACAACGTGACGCTAATGAGGGTTGAGCTTAAACTGGTCACACATGCAGTTGATTCCTGTGTATTGTCAGTGTAAGTGCGCGCACATGTGCGGGTGATGAGTGTGCGTGGCGGCACGTGCCTTAGAGCTGTGGGAATCAGCGGCGCACCCGCTGTCCAGAGCAGCGCGAGGAGGCCGGAGGAGTAAAAACACAGATTTGCGAACAATTTATTGATCATCTGAATTTGGAACAACATAACCACCCCCACTACATCATATAGACAAGTGAAACGGAGACTCTGTCTGGAAAGAGGGAATCTTCATGTCAAGCAGCAGCGGCGGTTTGAAATGCCTTTCCCGAGCCCAGGCATTCGGATCAGAGGAATCATATGGAAACACGTGCGCGATCAAAATAAAGGACGCACTGGATTACAAACATTTTTTTAAAGGGATTTTATCATGACATGATCGCTGGACAGACTGGTAGGTACTACACCCTCCAAACCCGCATATTGAAATAATATCCAGGCGAGGGAGAGAGGAAGAGAGGAAAAAGGCGAGATTTACCTCAAGTGTCAGAAGAGAAATGTAGGCTCGTAAAACTATACTGTCACCAAAGTACAAAGAATCAGGAAACCGTTTTCATTCATATCTTAGAAGCAACAGCACGAGCTGTGTGGTTAGGTTTGTACACACCATAATGATATCAATTAAATATTGTGCGGGTAGCAGCTACCCGCAGACCCGTCCGTGTGTTATCACTACCCACTCGCAAACCCGCGGGTAAAATTCCAGGACTTAAAACCCGCCCGTTTCAGCAACTTTTGCGGGTACCCATTGGATACCCGCGGGTACCCGACCCGGTGCAGGACTCTGGTCCATATTACCTGATAGAGATGAAATGCTTTTCATATTTTCATTATTTTGGAGAATCGCCATCGCTATAGGACACATTTAAAAGTCAAATAACTGGGCCTGGATGGATAACTGAGAAGAGGATGGTCTTGGTTTTATGTTGACGGTGCCGGATTGACAGAGATGTTAGCCATGAACCTAGAGGTGGACCGAGTAGCCAAAACATTACTCAAGTGAGAATAATGTTACTTTTAAATCATTGTACTCGAGTAGAAGTAAAAAGTAGTGACCTAAATATTGACATAAGAGTAAAAATGTAAATTTTACTTGAGTAACTGTGAGTCAGTTTTATAAAAGAGCATAAAGACACACTGATACCACCCACATGGTAAATTTGTCAATTAAGCACTCAGTGGTCCCAGATACATGGAAAGTGGGCGTGGTTAGTCCAATTTTCAAAACTACAGACCAATTAACATTTTACCCGTAGTCTCAAAAATTACAGAGAAATGGGTTGTGAAACTATTAACCGAACATCTTAATAGGAGTCATAATCCTCTACATCCAATGCAGTTTGGATTTCCACCCATCACTCAACAGAGGGCGCTATCGGTGTGTTTTTAGAAAAAACAAAACGCTTTTTAGATAAGAACAGTTGTGTATGTGCCGTATTTCTGGACTTAAAGAAGGCTCTCGACACCATCCATCCATCTTCTTCCACCTGCCCGTTGCCGGGTTGTGGGGGCAGCCATTGGAGCTGCCCAAATCACATGGCACCAGCCCCACTTTCGACACCGTTGATCACACAATTCTGCTAACCAAATTATCTCATTTTAATTGTTCAGAGAAAGCCATAAACTGGATTAAATCCTATCTTACCAATAGAAGTGTGCAGTGTGTTGTCAACGGTGTCAAATCGCCCTATCGAGAGTGCACAGTGGGAGTACCACAGGGCTCCTTTCTAGGACCGGTTCTTTTTTCCCTCTATATAAATGATCTTCCAGAAGCAGAAACACCCAGATACAAATGTATGCAGACGATGCTGTAATATTCACTCCCGCAAAAAACATACAGGACGCTGGTCATATTCTTACTTCTCATGTCTCCTTTTATATGATGTTTTCCAAACACAACCAAAAAACAACTAATTCACGTGTATTTCTCAGAGATGTGGAGCTTGAACTGGTACAAGAGTTCAAATACCTTGGAGTAGTTCTTGACTCTCACGTCACGCCAGGATGTTTCTGCTGCTCTGGTGTTCTCGCACATGGAATATTGTTTTACAAACTGTTCTCTTACAAATGAAACCACTTTTAGACAAATAGAATCCTTATATAAAAAAGCTTTAAAAGGTTTTGCCAGAAAACCTGTTTCGTAACCACTGCCGCATTCTTCAGACGTACAACCCTCTAAACTTTGAAAATGGTAAATACTTTAAACTGTATGGTTTACAACATACTCAACGGACTTGCACCACCGCCATTAAGGGAATTCGTCAAATTGAAATCCTCTTCTGGCAGAACCACTCGGTCTATGGTTCGAGGAGACTGTGAAGGGCCTTCAGACCTTTGGCCAGACTGTTCTTCCAGTCAGAGGCTGTAACATCTGGAACATCAGCCCTCTCACTATAAGAGAATGCCCCACATTTAACACATTTAGGAATCAATGAAAAAACTGGCTGAAATCCAATCAACGATGTTCTCATTAGAGCCTGTACAGACCTCCTCCTGCAGGACTGAGCCGAGCCTCAGGAGCCTCTGCTCAGGTGTGGCTTTGTAAATATTAATTGTACATAATCCTTATAACGTCTGTTTGAACTGCATGACCTGCCCTGGCACCAACATCTGTATTCTATTGTGCGAGTCACAGAACGAGCGTTCGGATGTTGTTGTCGGCATTTGTTGTGTAGCCTCAACTTTTAAATAGTTTTATGTTTTATAATTGTTGTTGGCGTTATACACCTGGCCCAGGGACAACAGCTGAAAACTAGCTTTGCAGCGAATACTGACACATGTGTACTGTCCCTGTCAAATAAAGTAATAAATAAATAAATAAAAGTACTGAGTAACTCTTTCCATTTGGGTAAATCTTTATAATAACTACAGTTTATTTAGCCCTAATAAATTATAAACTAACAATAACAATAATCATAATAAATCATGATTAAACATGAGTATGACTCATGCGCATGGGGGACAACGGACGCAAATTAGCCCAAGGCTACGATCCAGTGTGGCTTGTTTACATGCATGAGACCCATGTATGTTCATTAACATGCACTGTCCCTAGAAAATAAACCAATAAATAATGAATGCTTAACTTCTAATGAATGTCTTCAGATACTTGATAAACTAGGAAGTAACAAAGTATTAAAAACGAATGAATGACCAAAGTGAATTTGTGCAGAAACAATATTTCAATATTACTCATGTAAATGTAAAAAGTACTGTATGAACAAACTTGCAAAAGTGCATTTACTTATAAAAGTTACTTAAGTGCCTGTACTTGCCACCCCACCCCTAATCCCCCACCCCCCGCTCCACAATCAAGGATGACAGAAATATAATGTCAAATCACTCACATGGTTTGACAAATACAACACTTTGAATCTTTGAGTAAATGTAACTGAACACTATCCGCCTCTGCATAAACCAGACTCACAAAGAACCATCACCGGCTCGTCTTGTGACTGTTCCAGTGCAACTGTGTGGCTCTGGAGGAGACTCTGACCCTGAACGTGTAGCAAATGCTGCTCATCCCCTCGGAGACACGGCACAAAAGAGACGAGGGCGCTAGAGTGAGATCACTGTCCACGCCATCACAGCAGCAGCATGTCTGTCTCTCTCTGTCTTTGGATTCCTTGTGAGTATCAAAGCTTTTAACGCCAGACAACGCAGGTGAAGAGAGAAGGAAAAATGTTTTAAGAAATATGAGGAAAAATGTGTTTCATTGTCGTTTCCATTTAACAATAAGACCATTTATGCATTAAGCTGACCTATATTGTCAAAGACAGAGGCAGGTTTAAATGTTTAGTTTTGTTTGTGACACATTAGTTACAGAGATTTGATTGGAGGGATTTTGGATATCTTGTTTAATCTGGTCATTATTAGTGAAAATATATGTAAAAATGTAGATTTAAGCTTCAGGCAGGATGTAGTAATTGAAAAATCCTTGTGATAAAACCTTTATAATATGGAACGTTTGAAGTCTGTAGGAGCTAAAGTGGAGATATTTACCATTTCTAAATCAATCTATGGAGAAACATTGAATCAGTGAAATAATTGAACACCTTATTGTCTTAAAGCGTGACTTTATTATCTTTGTGAACAGCTGCTCCACGATGGCGCTGTAGAGTCGATTTCACACGTTTTGGCAAAGTAGGACGATATTTTACAGACGGTCAACAAAAATAGGAGTGTTGTTGTTTTTGCCTATTTTCCTTTGGTTTTAGTCAATAATAATATGTCAATGTAATGTCATGTAAAATGAAGGTAGTCGGGTTGTTCTGGTTTCCCCCACCACTAAAACATGTACATTAGAGCCAGGATGAATGATGTGCCTGAGTGAGTGGATGAAAGAATGGAGCTCAGGGTCTGAGATGTCTGAAAATGCACTTCTGTCACTCTGTCTTAAAGGGCAGCTGTGGCTAAATACGTAGCTGACCACCACCATGTGAGGAGTTAATGTAAAAGCCGTGTGTCGGTGAAAATGATTAGAGATTATAGTCACAGTTTGAGTCTAAACAGATGATTTATCTGATCTGACCCAGTTGTAAAGTGTGGTCTCTGTGTCTCAGTCCTCCTGGCTGTGGGGGCTTCCCAGATGCAGGTGATTGCCCCGTCCACAGTGCGTGCGGTGGAGGGCTCGTGCGTCTTCGTCCCGTGCGCTGTGCACCGGCCGGGGGTCCTATCCTTCTGGAGGATACGTCCTGATTGGTGGTGGCAGAAGCAGCGGCTCACTGTGGCGTCCAGCTCGGCCTCGTATCCCGTGGCATCGGCCTACAGGGGGCGCTCTCGCCTCGTGGGCAGCGTGGAACACGGCCAGTGCTCGCTGTGGCTGGACGGAGTGCGAGCGTCGGACGCTGGGGCGTACCGCTTCAGAGAGCACTTCAACATGGAGCACTTCAGCTCCCGCCCCGTCCACCTGGAGGTCATCTGTGAGTCAGTTACACTACGTTCCAAAACTGTGGCTGTGTCCGAATGTCCACCCTCGTCCCCCACCCCTCATTCCCTACATAGGCCCGCACTATATAGTAGACTATATAGTCTACTATATAGTAGACTATATATAGTCTACTATATAGTAGACTATATAGTAGACTATATAGTAGAATATAGTAGACTATATAGTAGACTATATAGTCTACTATATAGTCTACTATATAGTCTACTATATAGTAGACTATATAGTAGACTATATATAGTCTACTATATAGTAGACTATATATAGTCTACTATATAGTAGACTATATAGTAGACTATATAGTCTACTATATAGTCTACTATATAGTCTACTATATAGTCTACTATATAGTAGACTATATAGTCTACTATATAGTCTACTATATTCTACTATATAGTCACTATATAGTCTACTATATTCTACTATATAGTCACTATATAGGGAATAGTGTGGACATTCGGACACCGCCTGTGTGTCTCCCGTATCGGCCCGTGCATTTCCTGTCTTACCTCAAACTTGGCGTTGATAAAATGTAATCTGATTCCTCCTGTTGCAGCGCCGCCCGCCCCGGCTCTGACTGTGGCCGTGGGGAAGTGGGTGACGGCCTCCTGCTCTGTGACTTTCCACTGCAAGGGAGCTCCTCCACACATCTCCTGGAGCCACCCGGTGCCCATGTTCAACAAGAACGAGCGTCGGGAGAAGCTGAGCTCGGGGGAGTGGAGGAGCGTCTTCACCGCGAGGTTCCTCCTCACTGCCGCCATCTTCAATAAGAGGCTAAACTGCACGGTCACTTACAGAGGAGGGGGGCAAGCCACCAGCTCCACCTTCGTCAGATAAACAAACATAACAGCTTACATTGTTATATGTCATTCAAACAACACTTGTGATGATGTGGATGTTTGGGGTCCGATACCGATGTGAAGGGTTTGGAAAGGCCGATATATAGGCTGATATGATTATTCTCCAAAATGTAATGTAGACATAAAACAAATGGCTTGAAATAAGTGACTCTTTTTTTCGAAAACAATTAATCCTAAAAAATTAGAAACATACATATCTGATTTTGCATGAAAAAGATTGTTGTAAATGTTTTTCCTTAATACAAGTGCAAAAAGACGTCTTGAAATTACGTTACACAAATCAAAGACAGATTTACTTACAGTGGAAACACGTTTACGTACACTTTATAAAAAGATACATTTTTTTTCACTGTCTGACATGAAACCAGAATTAACGTTTTATTGTTTCGGTCAATGAGAATATAAACATGTATTTCTATTTGCTACATGCCGGTAAAATGAGAAATAGAATTGTCTACACATATTACTTTTTACATTAATATTTGGTAGGATTGCTGCATGGTAACAGAACTTGGGTCAAACGATTTCGATTTCCTTCCACAAGCTTCTCACAATAGTTGGCAGGAGTTTTGGTCCATTCGTCCAAACAGAACTGGTGTAACTGAGACGCCTTCCATTTACAATTGGACTGAGATCAGGACTTTGTGACGACCACTTCAAAACATTGTCTTTGTTTTCCTGAAGCCACTTTGTAATCAGTTTGGCTTTGGGTCATTGTCCATTTGGAAAACCCATCTGCACCCAAGCTTTAACTTCCTGGCTGATGTTGCTCCAATATCTCCACATAGAGTTCTTTCTTCATGATGTCATCTATTTAGTGAAGCGCAGCAGCCCCTCCCACAGCAAAACAGCCCCACAGCATGATGCTGCCCCCCTGTATTTCAAAGTTGGGATGGTGTTCTCAGGCTTTTTCCTCCAAGCGTGACGATGGTCATTATGGCCCCATAATATAATTTTTTTTTCGTCAGACCACAGGATATGTCTCCAAAAATGCAAGTCTTTATCCTTGTGTGCATTTGCAAACTCCAATCTGGTGGATGTTTGTTTTGGAGGCGGAGCTTCTTCCTGGCAGAGTTCCCTCTCAGCAGGACTCGTTTCACTCTGGATAATGACAAACTTACCAGGTTCAGCATCTTCACCAGGTCTTTTGCATTTTGTTCTTGGATTGATCTTCACATTTGGGCTTTCCCAAATTGTTTAAAGGTATAGTAATCTCAGTGTATGTAAAGATTTCCCCCAAAAAATCTATCTCTCATTCTTTTTGTAGTGAAGTGCTTTGATTTATTGTATTTTTTTAATCTAAAAATAGCCAAAAGGTTCTATACCTGTTTTTTATTAATTTTTTTATAACAAACAGAAAAAGAGGAAGCCTCTAAATTAAAATGTTAGTTGTGGTCCAATCTCATTTCTAACTTTAACATATTGCGTCCCATGTTTCACATTTTTACACTTGTGTTTTCCCACAGATTAGAATAAAAAAAAAATCATTTCATTCCACTACTAGAAATCAGGTATAGTGCCTTTAAGTGTAAAACTGATGTGGGATCGTTGAAGGATGATTTGTGCTGATTACTTCTGTTGTTCAGAGCTGTATTTGTTTGTTTGGTTTCTGTTTACAATTTAAATTGTAATAAATAAACAAAGTAGGCTACTTGGTTTCATTACTTTGGTAAAAGTACAAATACTACTGGTCAAATGTCACTCCATCAAGTACTCCTTTTTATCGCCACCTTCGAAACAGCGAGAGAACTTTTGCCCACAGAATTGGAAACCAGCTCCACACCCCCCACATGCCCCCGCACCGTGTCCACACCCCCCACACGCCCCCGCACCGTGTCCACACCCCCCACACGCCCCCGCACCGTGTCCACACCCCCCACACGCCCCCGCACCGTGTCCACACCCCCCACACGCCCCCGCACCGTGTCCACACCCCCCACACGCCCCCGCACCGTGTCCACACCAACACAGGCAGGGATCGCAGCTGTAGAGCGCTAATACAGTCAAGAAACATCTGAGCGACCGGTTCTTACGCCGCTGAAATCCTTATGAAATGTCCATGTCGTTTGTTTAATAATCCAATATCTACATCGAGCCGTCAGGTCTGGTTTTTTTGTCTTTTTTTCTTTTTTTACAGAGCACGCACAGGGAAGTGTAGGAGGCGTTCAAGGTCTGTGGGAAAGAAAGCTCTGCACTGTAAATGTTGTTCTAAATGCCACAGAAAACACAGACATGAACGTTTTAGTTTAGCAAATAAATAAGTCTCTACGTTTTTACTTCGCCACATATCTTATTTATTCTGCTGAAAATGTGTGTTGCACATAAGATTATTGATATTTCTCTTCCGTCTTCGAACGCATCTCAAGGGCAGTGTGTGCGGGGGGAGGTGGGGGCTGAGGGGCCCACCGACAGGCAACAGTTATTTGTGACCTTGCATCAAATGCTCTCCTCAGTCTTCCTAATGACTTACACTTGACGGGGGAGGAATGCGCTTCTCTTTGGTCCTCAGGGCAGGGAGCTGACATTGCTGTAGTACCACCCCCTGGTGGCCAGGAGTGACTCCAAAAGACACTTTGAAAACAGGATTCTAATGGGACTTTAGACCTCCTTTAGCCCGGTCTTACCAGACCCTCGTACTCATTTCGTACAGGGTCTGGATCTTCACAATTGAGCTCCGTTTTCAGGTGGGAGGGGTGAACCCCTTTTAAAAGTGTGAAATGATTGGATCTGATTTTCACTGGCATTTGGTCGTGATGTATGTAATGCGCCCGAGTGAGTGAAGCTATCATAACTCTTGGGAGCAGCTTTGTGCATTCCTGCTCAATTTAAATTTCTGGATATTTGGGAACCGAGCCAGAACGGATTAAAGAGCTTCCTGTGGCATATCGGCGACGGGAAGAGAATCGGGGCTACATGGTGCTGCGCATGCGCAAGATTAATTTATTTGTATTTATTTTTTTTGCCAATGGCGTTAGGAATTATTTTTAAAATATACATTAACTCAATATTATGATTATTTAATTAAAAGGAAAACGATTTAATCATTAAAAAAATAAAACAAAGCAATTGTACTAGTTAGATTACAGCAAGATTATGCCAGTAATGTGGGGGTTAAGATAAAATAAGGAAAATCATTAATATAATATAGGTTTGACAAAGGACACACGAAGACTTCGTTCAATATTTTTGAAATGGATTTATTGATACAATGAGGGTAATGTAATGATAGTGCTTTATTAATTTGATCCATCCATCCATCTTCTTCCACTTGTCCGTTGCCGGGTCGTGGGGGCAGCTGTTGGAGCTGCACCAGCCCCTATGGCGCCCCCTGCAGGTGGTGGGTCCACAGAAGGACGGCCTCATGGTTCTAACCGGGCCTGTTGGTCTCTCATAAAGGGCTTCTGAACTGATCAAGTGAATACTTTTTTTCTTTTACTGGTTTTGCAAAAAATGCCAAAAAATGCCAAAAAAGCCGCGGGTAGAGACGGAGACTGAGGAGGAATACGTAAACCTCAGTCGAGTTACGGAACTCATGGAGCAGCAGAGGGACAAGTTTAGGGAAATAATTCATCAACAACAGGAGAACTTCAAAGGATTCATTAAAATCATCATGGAATCAACAAACACCCGAATGGATCTGCAGACTAAGGACATTCAAGAACTAATGTAAAATCCTGGGAGTTTGCTTCAGCGATTCTCCTTATTGAAAAATCCAAGTCGATGCTTCCTATAGAACTATGTGTATCACTGGACATGTGAAATTATGTGCTTTTACAAACCAGAATCCACACGTGTTTCCCGGTGTTTGTACTGGATGTGGTGAACTGCTGCGCGGATGAGTTTGTCATAGCGTAAGAAGGCGATCTCCCCCCTTTCCCTGCAGCTCTCAGCTCCGGCATCAGTTCTTTACGTTTTCTTTTAATGGATTCCGTGTAGTCCTCGTCTATGAAGATTTTTTTTCCTTTGAGTCGTTTAGCGCTGCAAGATTTCTTTCTTTCTGGCATTTTCTTCATTTGATTTCTTCACGATGCAGACTGTCACATACTTTATGAAAATCGGTTTGTAAAGTGTGTGTGCGCTCCGTGAGTTTCAATTTCTGTTCTTTCAAAGTGTCCACCTCACCTTGCGTGAACTGCAGGCTTGTTTTTAGCTCTTGAATGTCCTTAGTCTGTAGATCCATTCGGGTGTTTCTTTGAAGTTCTCCTGTTGTTGTGTTATTTCCCTGAACTTGTCCCTCTGCTGCTCCATGAGTTCCGTAACTCGACTGAGGTTTACGTCGTCCTCCTCAGTCGCCGTCTCTACCGGCGGCTTTCTCTGCATTGTTTTGCAAAACCAGTAGAAAAAAGAAAAAAGCTTATCGCTAACACTGCTAACGCTGACACAGCAACACAACACAGCACGCACGTCCGCTCATTAAGAATTGAATCCCCTCTTTGTTGCCATGTGCGTAATGACACACTGGCACAGCCGATCGGGTTGGCCTTTTGGCAAGTTTATTGCTCACATTTAATCTACAATGGGTCGTAGCCGAGTGGTTTTCTCCCGGAGCTAAAACACCATTAGCCGCGAGGCGCTAAGAGCTAGCTCGGAAAATTCATTGAAAACAAGCAGCATATTATGCACTTGAAGCAGCCTTTATGATGATCTCACATCTTATACGATTTTTAGATGTTACATTGCAAGACGTGGTTATTGTTAAATGAACGAGCCTGCACAGGCCTGGGCCGTATGGGTCAAAGTTTGAAGTCTGTCATAGCATTTTAGGCTATGGATGAGTTGGTGGCGCTCGCTACGTTTATGAGAGAAACTCGTCGAAAGTAAAATGCAGTCTGTTAATATCTGGGTATTGTTGTTTTTGGCGCTGGCGATGCGCTGCTAGTGTTGTATTTTGTTGGCATTGCTGTTAACAGAGGTTGTAGCGAGAGGATGAGGCGCTCTGCGTTCAGAGTCCAAAATACAGACACTACAGGTCTGTGTGTGAGACCTGACGGTCAAAATCGTGCAGTTTACACCCAGGTAACTTTGTTAGGTAACTTGTAATGAGACAGCAGCTTTTTTTTTTTCCTGTCCCACTCACTGAAAAGCTGTATTTGTGGGCTTCACTCAAGAAGATGTAAAGCCAAAAGAGGAGAGGTCTTAAGGTTAAAGGTATCCCTCCAGCACCGGCTCGAACCAAAAATAAACTGGAGAAAAGATTAGGCTGTAACTAAAATATGGTAAATGGTCTCAACTTATATAGCGCTTTTCCACCTACATTAAGCACTCAAAGCGCTTTACAGGAAGAATCCTCTCACCCTTTCATACACCAATGTACACAGACACTGGAGGCAAGGTGGGTGAAGTGTCTTGCCCAAGGACACAACGACAGCATACACCTTCAGGAGGCAGGATTCGAACCCCTGACCTTCCGATCATGAGACGAACTGCTCTACCATCTGTGCCACCGTCGCCCCGTATATATATGCAGCTCTTTATCTTAGCTGTTTATTGCACGTTTGTGAGTGTATTTTGTCCACAGTTGTTTGATTCAACAATCAGCAATTTTCCTTCGGTTGTATTTATGTTCAGTTACTTGTAATAATTATTGCTTAATTTGCTGAAAATCCAATGTTAAAAGTATCAAATATCGTACCGAAAAGCCACTGTATCGATTAGGGTTGAACTGTTGTGACAGTCCCAGAGACTGTGAAAAACGTTTGCTCTACAGTATACGGACAGGCCCGACGCTCAGCTGGTCTTTGCTTTTTGTGTAACCTGATTTGGCAAGAACCCAATGAGTCAGGTGAGAGCAGGAGGGCGGAGCAAGACGCCTCAGCTCCGCCTACAACCCGGTTTGTGCGGTAGGCGGTTTTGTCCATATTCGCCCGATTCTTGACAGATTTCGGGTTTACACATAATGATGACAAGTCACGAATGCCACAAATCCACATTCGTGGCATTCGTTATGTGTTATGTGTGGAAACTCACATAACGGGGTTATGTGGGTAAACCCATAACGACCAAATGCCACAAATGCCACGAATGCATTCGTGGCATTTGTGGCTTGTCGTGTGACAGTCAGTTCAACCCTAATCGATACAGTGGCTTTTCGATACGATATTTGATACTTGTAAACCCAGCGGTTTACACTGCTGGGTTTACACCTTAGGAGCACGAAGGGAATATTCTCCTGGTCTTTGAGAAGTTAAATAACGGAAACAATGATGATCGGAAATAATACCCAAAATGCCACAAATGAGAGGACGTGCCAAGCCGCACGTCGCTTTTCTGATTTGGGAGTAGGCCTCGGAAAATTGCCCTGCTCTTCGGTACCTGCGGCAGTGGAGTGTTTGGTTTTTGTGGTTGGTTTTTCTCTTGTGTCGAACCCACCATCCAAGACTCGTGGGTCTGGTGTCTCGATGTGATTTTGGTCATCCGATGAAGCTTTGTTGGTCTTTCCTTTTTTCCACCATGCCAGTCCTTTCAACTTTTTCCAAAACCCCTTCTTCCTCCTCTTCTCAGGTTTGTTTAGGAAATCCCGATGTTCTGTTGTTTGTTCATCGGATATTGGATTCGTATTGCCCTGTGCCTCTTGAGACTCTAAATCCTTCGAAGTGATGTTGCAAGCCTCTGCCAAAACTTTTATCATCCTCTCAGAGTCTCCGTCCTCTGTTTCGGCCGCTCTCTTATCCACGGTGCATTTGTTAGAGTCTGAAATGTCTTCAGAAGATGAGCTTTTATTTTTTGGTGGAGGTATTGTGAGACTGGCACGTTCAGACGAAAATGTAGAGGGTCTTAAGTTTGCACAGGACACGTTTTCTACACCTGAGGTTTCCCGTGGTGTTTCACTTCGGATTTCCTGTGTTGATGTGATTGACTTTGCCAGCGCCTCACTTTTCTGGGATTGAATCTTTGTGGGTTTGTGATTCTCAAACACCATGGCATCCCCTTGTGATCGTTTAGGCGACAGCGCTGGTTTATTTACCCTTGCTCTGATGGGAAGGCCAGGTGTGACAATCTGAGGTGTGTAAATTGGAATCTGACCTTCAAATGTCATATTGTCCTGTTGTTTGAGCGACTCCTCTAGACAATGGACGTCTTGACACCAAAGTTTCACGGTGTCCTGAATGTTGCATAGAAGCACATCCAGGTGGTTTAATTTCGGTGTGATATACAGATTTTCTAGCTTTTTAAGAACAACATTCATTGTTTCATCAAAGTTCTGCTCTTCGGTAGTGGAGTGTTTGGTTTTTGGTTTCACATTCCCGCTGTTGTATGTGGGTTCCAGTTGCGCCTCGTCTTCGGAAACCTCCGCACTAGAATCTCCCTCCTGAGATTCTAGTTCTATAATCGGAGCGGTTTGTAGGTCGCTGTAGACGGTTCCCAGAGCGGCCTTTTTGCGAGACTCCGTGTATGGGCCTGTTTTGCATTGAGTTGCCTTGTGTACTAAATGCGTGGTATGAATACAGTTGTCTTGCCTTGCCTTGCCTTCCTCCTGAGATTGTAATTTTACAGTGTCTGACGTTTGTATGTCCTTGTCAGGGGATTTCAGTGTCGTCTCATCACTCTGGCTTTCAACGCTGTCGCCTACTTCAGCCCTATGTGCAGCGGTATAGCCCAAGTCCTCCAGTGGAAGGCGAAATGTCTTTTCTGAATTGCTAGCTAGATGGACTTCGCAATGTTCGGTTGTTTGTTCATCGGATATTGGATTCGTATTGCCCTGTGCCTCTTGCGACTCTAAATCCTTCGAAGTGATGTTGCAAATTTCTTCAGAAGATGAGCGTTTATTTTGAGTTATTGCGAGCGAATCTTCTAGATAACGCAGACCGTGACGCCAACGTGCGACTCTGTCTTGAACCTTGCAAAGAATGCCGTCTATTTGGTCTACTTTCTGTGTAATATGGAAGTTGTCTAGCTTTTCAGGAACAACCTTCATTGTTTCATTAAAGTTTTGCTCCATATCTGCTGAATTTAACTCACACGCATTCAGCTGATTGATCTGTCTCATCTCAGATGTCGGCGTGTGTTGCATGGCCATGCCTGGTCTGTGTTGTGAAGCTGTGTTGTTTCTAAACAGGTAAACGGCCATTTGCGTTTTGGGTGTGGTTCACAGAGAGACCGTTCCAGATGAGAAATGCTTTGGAACGCGATGATGTCGCTCGGTAACCCTGGTAACCTCAGACAGATCCAGCAAGCGTCTTTGGAATTGCCCAAATATGGTCATGTTCATTATGAGGCGGCCGAGTGGGTCGTCCCATGATTGCAGGGTCCACAATGTGTCCTTCTCACGTCTCCCTCCTTGCCTCTGTAACCCCTTGAAGTTTGACCCGGGCTGCGATGACGAGACCACTCGAGAAGGTTTCGTGGCTTTTATATGAAGCTCTGGAATCACACATGGACAGGACGGGGGATTACAGGTGGTCTGACAAGGTCTTCTGCCCCGTTGTCAAATCACACAGCAGTCAAAGGGGAGGAGCAAAGTGCGTAGCCATGGAAACCACCTCTGCCAGGTAAAATACACTCCAAATTAAAGGGGGTGTTAAAGCTGATTATGATTTCAATAATCAATGAAATTCAATAAACAAATTAACCTCCAGTATATAAACATTAATACATTGGTTTTGGTAATCTGTAATGGCAACACTAAAAGTGGTATAATGTATTTTGGTCATGTTTCAATTAACCCTTTTTATACAATTCAGACTCACAAAAGTCCCAGTGGCTTTAGTGATTGGTTAGTAACTTAAAGGGTTACTAACCCCCCCTTCCAGAGCCTCAGCCTCAGAGCCTCAGATTTGAAAATATTAACAGAAAAGAGGCGTTGCCTGGAGGACTAAGGGGGGGGGGGGGGGGGTCTGGGTCTGTGATTGACAGGCCTGAGTCCTCTGACTTTGATGTCAGATGATGTAAACAAAGTCCGATGGAGTTCCAGCGAGCTAACGTGTTTAGCAACATGTTTCACAGGGAGAACTCTACAGCTCTCTCTACACAGGAGAAGCATCTCTACAGCTCTCTCTACACAGGAGAAGCATCTCTACAGCTCTCTCTACACAGGAGAAACATCTCTACAGTTCTCTCTACACAGGAGAAGCATCTCTACAGCTCTCTCTACACAGGAGAAGCATCTCTACAGCTCTCTCTACACAGGAGAAACATCTCTACAGCTCTCTCTCTACACAGGAGAAGCATCTCTACGGCTCTCTCTACACAGGAGAAGCATCTCTACGGCTCTCTCTACACAGGAGAAGCATCTCTACGGCTCTCTCTACACAGGAGAAGCATCTCTACAGCTCTCTCTACACAGGAGAAACATCTCTACAGCTCTCTCTACACAGGAGAAACATCTCTACAGCTCTCTCTACACAGGAGAAGCATCTCTACAGCTCTCTCTACACAGGAGAAACATCTCTACAGCTCTCTCTACACAGGAGAAACATCTCTACAGCTCTCTCTACACAGGAGAAACATCTCTACAGCTCTCTCTACACAGGAGAAACATCTCTACAGCTCTCTCTACACAGGAGAAGCATCGTGACAGACAGAGGCCTTGTACCTGAGACTGCTCTGAGGCGCTGGGTTATTTTATTAGTGTGATTCCTCTGTAATTTACAAAGCTAGCGGGTTAGCATTGAGCTCGATCGATGTTAGCATCGCAGCTAAGGGACCGAACTGTCCTTTCAGAATCGATCTATTTTAATGTAGACATTTTGCTGT
This sequence comes from Proterorhinus semilunaris, assembly GCA_021464625.1. Classification (NCBI taxonomy): domain Eukaryota; kingdom Metazoa; phylum Chordata; class Actinopteri; order Gobiiformes; family Gobiidae; genus Proterorhinus; species Proterorhinus semilunaris. Next base: position 38,726,823 of record CM038348.1, read on the forward strand.
AGTCTACGTGAGCATGGGAGATGTATCTCAGTGTCCTCAGCAGATAAATGTGTGAGGTATAGAGACGTGACTGTATGTATTACAAAGCTTTATTTTATTTTTCTTACAGCAAAGTGTAAAAAAACATCACATAAATAAAAAATATATCTTATTGTGCAGGAACACTGTCCTTTTGAAATGGTTTTCAGTTTGTCAATGAAGAGAACACAGAATCATCTTTATCTAAAGGCTTGACTAAAGGTCTGTAACATTGTGGACCCAAAGACCCAGTTATCCCCCTAAGTAAATAGCCCAAAGTCATTTCTAATACTAAATGTTAAGTTTACCCAATGTAACACGTTAACTACCACTGAATGATCACTCTGTAGAGTAAATAATAAAGTCTCTATTTTATGCTTATTTAGTTGAATGATGAAAAAATTATCAAAATGAAAGATCTTAATTTTTTAGTGCCAATTTTCTTACTTGATTCTGTACTTACTGGCGTTTACAACAGTTCAATTTCCCCTTTCAGGCACCGTCATGACAGCTCATATCTCACTTGAGGTACAGCTGCACTTGGTCTACATAGATGTGTGCAATAAACAAATTTAACAAATACATACAACATCAAACTTGATCTTTTTATCGTTAATTTACAGAATCAGGAGAACTAGAACGCATTGAATTTAATTTCTCTATGTGGCTCGATCATTCAGTAAACTTTAATTATATAAACTTAAAAGGCCTTAAAACATTTTTTTTTTTACAGCCGTAAAGCTGGTTTACCAAATAAGGTTTAAAGATAGAGATGGTGCATATTATCTAAGAGGGAAATGTAAATTTAAATACCCAAAAGTAGAGTCAACAAAAAAGAGTATGTGTATAACAGTCTGTGGTGTAAAATTATGGAATAAACTGGATGAAAAGCTAAAAGAATGTGCAACTATTAAGCACTTTAAATGTATGTACAAAAACCTACTTGTTCAAGAATACAATGAGAATGAGAAGTGTCACTGCTGAAGTTGTTATCGCCGCTTATCTGCTTTTCCATGTGACCGTCCTTGTTACCTTCCACACTCCTACTCAAATAAATATAATATGAAATACATACAACACAATACTAGGGCGAGCGAGAGGTAACCGGTGCTCGAGTGGGACCCCCACGCTGGTACCAGGTCGCCAAAATGCTCTTGCTCTTTTAATGCACAGATCAGGACACCCAAAGTGAAGAATAGGTTGAGCAGGAGGTGGGCTGGAGCTCGTGGGGCGCCCCCTTCTGGCAACAGCTTACCAAACCTTGCCTCTTTTTAACGCATAGATCAGGACACATTAAAATGTACTCAACAATTACAAAACACTAAAGACACACAAGAAGAAAACTACATGTTTATATATGCACGTACCGTCCATGTACGGGTATATATAAGTACGACAATGATGGTACGATGATGATGGGGCAGTATCAGATGGCGATAACCAATTACCGGAATGTAAATAAACAGCAATTGTAAAATTTGTAAATATGTTGAATGGGGGTATAGGCATAAATAAGCATTGTTTGCTTCGGCCTACTCCTTTTTGGGAATTGTTGTGTTTCCCTTTGTCTGACAACCTGGAACGTAAAAATTGCCCAAATAAAACTAAACTAAACTAAAGCTGAAATCTTTGCAACCACAGCTGAGCTACAGGATGGCTTCAATTCACCAAGTAGCAGTAGCTCATGTACAGTAAGCCGTCTGCACTGCATACACGCAGGTCTTCTCAATGCACGGGAGACAAGTTGACTGGTTATGTTATAAAATACCAACTATAATAATTATACATGCATCACCAAGTTTTCAGCTTCTAGAGGCAAAGTGGCCATACCATCCTGTGACATATCTGATAGAACATATAAAGGCTTCATTGTTTTCCTCTGGATTGCTGATCAGTGCCCACAATTACATCTTGCATGGTACACTGGCATGTCAGCTTATAGAATTCTTCATATTGCAATGTTTACTCCCATTGTTCTATATGTGGTTGGCTACTGTCCTTGTGCCTCCATTTTCAGAGAGGTTCTTTCTTTGCCCAACAGAGAGGTTGTCTGAAAATGTGGATCGAAACGCTATAAAACAAAACAAAAAAGAAAGCACATCAATTAAAAAAAAGGGTAGTAATTTTGTGTAGTCTGTCATCAATATCCTGACCAAACGCATTGCTGTGTGATCCCATACTAGGCGGCTGCATATATGAAAAAAAAACACCTAACCCCAAAAAAATTGCTACAAAAGGTTTTTTTATTCTTTATTGTGTTGGGAAGAACAGGGTCAGGGCTTTAAAATAAGCCCATCAATGTCCCTCTAAGCCTCTGGGAAAATTTGTGCCGTTGCCGTGACAACCTCGCTAATATTAATGCATAGAGTATTTGTCCACCATTTCTATTTAACAATTATGCAATCATGTCACTACAATTTGAACAAGCCTATTGGATTCCTAGATACCTAAAACATGGGGTTAGAAACCAAAATGACTTGTCTAGGACGAATAATAAAGGAGTAATGGGCATTTTGAGGATTTGGCGACCATCTTGGACGCCATCTTGGAAATTACACCTTTCCAGTGGTCAGATTTTGGTAGACTTTTAGTATGTTAATAAGCACACCTGATACTACAGGAAACCATTGAAAAACCTTTTGTAGCAATTTTTTTGGGGTCAAACCATATTTGCAGCCGACTATACATACAGTGGACATGAAGAATGGTTCGCACGCGCTTTCTCCACCTCTTGGACTCTGCATGGACAAGAAAAATCAGTTACAACTCTACCTGGCACAATAATCTACGTAATATAACCAAATAACTAAGTCAAATCTGTCGTGCAATACAGGCATGCTGCTCACCTTATGTCTGTGCCTGCTCTTCAATAGCTGTTGCATGTGACCGTGTAGCATTTTTCTGAAGTGGTTTGATAACAGCATATTTAAAGGGACTTTGGCACATACCCATTTTCTAAACATGAGTTGATTATTTTCAATATGGTGTCTTGAGATTTCTGGAGTCATTCCTTTGAGGAGTTTGGGGAGATTGGCGGCGCAGCAGTGTCGGTGGGCTATGGCTCAGGCGTGGAAAAGCAAGCGTGGGGACGGCCTCGCGCTCCAAACGGAGAAGAGTAGCATAGCCCAGGTCAACCTCCATGAAGTTGTTGATGTTTGCAAACTCCAGCCTGAGGAGGGAGTTCGCAGTTTTTCCCCCTCAAGCCAATTTCACGCAACCACTGGCGCCTAATTTCTAAGTCCTGCGGAAACCTGTGCAAACCTCCAGAACTATGGCGGCCCTCTACGCTACACTTTCTACCCATCCTAACACAGTACAATAAACAATATACACTAAAATACACACTATATTGACCACAAAAAACAATACTAACTAAGCTAAATTCAGCTAACTAATCTAACAATAAAAGCAACTAATGACTAAAACTACAATATTCAACAACTAACACTACTAACACTATACAATTATCTATAATACAAAAAGCTATGCTAATAAAATGCTAAATGCTATGTTAACAATTCGCAAACCTGTAAATGTAAAAATCGACTTTTTCAAGCTTTACATCATGTTATTATGTCGTTCCCTCATTAAACACATGCCTGGAGTGTTGCCTCGGCTCATTCACATGTTTTTGAGTCATCAGTAAAAACTTAGACGGCGGCCATTTTAGGTGTAGCTATGCCTCAGTCCTCCTAGGAACGCCCCCACCTCCTGGAGACTCTGGACCTTTCGTCACCAGCCGAGCCACCGACCACTGCTCCTCAGCTCAGCAGAGCCCCCTCCCCGCACAGTGTTGTTGTTTCAATGCCACAGTAGTGTGCTGAAGGGGGCGTGTCGGAAAGCTTCTTAAAGAGACAGAGGCCTATTTCAAGACGTTCAGTACGGCCATTTTGAGAGAGCAATTTTATTCAAGGCAGTTATTTTAATTTACTGCATATACAGACCAACAGAAGGTCATCATTGTAGTGCTATAGACTGGTGCTATGTGTTGGAAAACACCATAATACCCCCTCTTTAAGGCATAAAGTGAAAGGTCTTGCGTCTTATGAACGAGCCTTTGAGAGAAGACTTTTCATTAAAATGAAAGACAACTGATTGACAGTGGCATTTTTATGTCATTGCTCATGAAGATAAAAGTAAAAACACGGCCCCAGAGACGTTTATGTGACATAAGCTAATGTAGCACAGACGTAGCAGCGCTGTCTGTCGAGCTACAGCAGGATTTACTAAAGATCTGCTTCACTCTGAAGACTAAACCAAAACATCAAAGTGAAAACAGAAAACCTTTCTCTGTGATTATTACAGTTTGTTATGTCAACAGAGTCTGAGTCAGTGTTTAAGCTGCTCAAGATGTTAGCATGCTACCGGTTAGCATTTAGCTTCAACACGGTAAACACATGTGTGGCTCACATCTAGGAACACTGAGGAAATCCTACAGCTAACTGTGCCACACAGCTAACCACTCTGCCACACAGCTAACCACTCTGCCACACGGCTAACCGCTGTGCCACACGGCTAACCTCTGTGCCACACGGCTAACCACTCTGCCACACGGCTAACCACTCTGCCACACGGCTAACCTCTGTGCCACACGGCTAACCACTCTGCCACACGGCTAACCGCTGTGCCACACGGCTAACCGCTCTGCCACACGGCTAACCACTCTGCCACACGGCTAACCGCTGTGCCACACGGCTAACCCCTGTGCCACACGGCTAACCGCTGTGCCACACGGCTAACCCCTGTGCCACACGGCTAACCGCTGTGCCACACGGCTAACCGCTCTGCCACACGGCTAACCACTCTGCCACACGGCTAACCCCTGTGCCACACGGCTAACCGCTGTGCCACACGGCTAACCACTCTGCCACACGGCTAACCCCTGTGCCACACGGCTAACCCCTGTGCCACACGGCTAACCGCTGTGCCACACGGCTAACCGCTGTGCCACACGGCTAACCGCTGTGCCACACGGCTAACCACCGTGCCACACGGCTAACTACTGTGCCACCTGGGCTTAAGTGAGCCACAGGACAACTTTATTTCAAACCATATAATCCAAAAGAGTTCTAACGATGCAAGCAAATAGAAAACATCCTAAAATGTTTTTTCTTTCTTTCTTCTGTAAAAGATGTTTGAACTACTTTTCTGCTCAGATGAATAAATAAATGAAACGCAAATAGTAAAATGTTGTATTTACCAAAGCACAACCAAAGAAAAGAGTGGCTCAATTACCCGCTCTCCCCTTATAGCCTCCCTACATGTTCATTAATATATATTTCTATCATTTCCGTGTAGCTGCAGCTGCCTTTTTCTTCTGAATGAGAAATGTTTAAAGAAACAGTGAAATCATACAAAAACACTGGAATACCATAGAAAGTTAACGTACATTTTAATTCTGACACTTTATAATCCACATTTGTATATCTTGTCCTTTACATGACTTGTGTGAGGGTAAAATCCAATGAAAAAGTATTTACACATCAATACAATCGATAATGAAAAGTTAAAATCTCTCAGGCTGTAGATTTAGGCTGAAAGTCTCTGGTTCGACGCTGCCCCCGTGTGTCCATTCGTGAGTAGTGCAACAGTGTGGACACAGAATGCCTGCCGTGAATGCACATTTGAAAGCGGTGCAGGGAAACATTGATACATTTTGAATAAACTGAAGTGACTCGTACAAATCAAGAGTAAACAAACGTGTGAAATCTTTGTGCAAAAAGTCATTTCAGTTTGTTACTGCTCCGTCACTGAACGATCTGCGGCATCTCGCTCCACGCTTTGGCCTTTTTCTTGGCCAGTGCCATCCAGGGCGGCTCGTCCTGTGGAGTGGACGGGGATGAGGCAGGGGCGGGAGAGGGGCAGGAGTGGCCGGGTTTCGGTGCCGTTGGCGGGACTGGAGTTTGGGGGGAAAGCGGCGAAGCAGGTTTGAGGCTCAATGAAATCACTGGAGAAGAAACAGAAACAGAATGGCAGGAATTCATATAAAAACATGACAGTCAGAATGTGGCGACGTCCCCCTCTCGTTTGTCCTTTAAGTGGATAAATACACATTTTACTTAAGGGTGCATTATGGAGGTTTTTCTGTGAAAAAACTAATCTTGGTGTTAGTGTGACCTTTTTGGGGACCCACCGGCTGTGTGGGTGCTTAGCACGGCGCCTTTATTTTTCATCACAGCGACCGATAGAATACTCCAGGATCAATTGTATTTTACTGTAAAATTAAGAATGGACTGAAGGAGCGAGGCTTGTTCCTGCTAGCAATTTGACTGCGTTTTTGGAGCTAGCTCCATTATTTAGAAAATAAAAATAGTAAAGGGAAATTATCAGGATGTTGCTGTCCATGTTCAGACAAACATGTGGAGGTCAGAATGTTCAATAAAGACTTAAAGAAGCGAAAAAGTTTAAATGAAATCTGTGGAATAATTTAGACGAAGACTTAAAAGCTGCAGCTCGTCTACAGCCATTCAGTTTAAGAGAAGTGTGTCTGAGAAGTTTGAAGACATGTGACCTCTCAGTCACTCTCCTTAAGTAATCTGTATTACTATGAACTTGTGAAATACCACATCATTGCTGATATAATCAATTGTCACCAACTCTTTCAACCAAATCTATTTGATCTGTATTAAAGGAACTTGAGATTACAAGCATTACAAATGCGGTTATGGTTTCCGCTGGTCATTACAGATAAAATAGAATTGGGGGCGAGATGTGGAGCTGTTGTAGGTCTGCCTCTCAACGGGCTCATAAATCCTGTCTTTTTAAAGCACCACTCAGTATAGGATTATAAATCGGTTCACAACATCAACTAGTTAGGGCGGGAGGGTGGGGGCTCGCTGGTGGGGGGGCTACCGCCCTCTACCAGCGAGCCACATAATACCCTGGCTTTTTAACGCACCTCATAAATAGGAAAAACAATCAAAAACCACGGACAGAACAACCTTAACCAACATTATTACAGTTGAAGCAGGTCTGACAGAAATGAGAAACATGATCAATTTGAAGATGATATTTTTGAGGTCTAAATATTATCAGATTTCCATGTGTTACACTTTAACAATCTGTGAAAAGCTCAAAATGCCCCAGAACCGAGACCGTTACAGAGGCCACCGGGATGGCAAGCAAAGGTGCCATGCAGCCACTAAAAGGTCACATATCAAATATACGTTTGTTTTGCATAAAACGTTCCGTCATCCAGCTTGCACGGGTTGTGTCCATGTGACGTGGCAACATTTCCAAACAGCCTCAAAATTCAACGATGGAAACCACGGCAACTGTCAAAATACATGTTTGAGCACGTGCAGTGTGAGGAAAATCAAAAGAATGAATAAAGAGTGTCTGCTTAAACTAATACCACCCAAGCAATTACATATTATATTTGCATTGGCTATAACATGTAAACATTCACAGGACAGGGGGGGTAAGTGAGCCCAGAAATCTTGCTGACCTCCATTTCTCCTCCACACATGACGTTGTGTGTACCGCCCAAACTATTCAACTTTCAGGGCTAAAAGTACAAAAGTCTCACCTTTACTGGGCTCCTGTGTCGTCTTCTCCGTTTCATCCTAAAAACAAAAATGAATACATTACCAATACACATATCTTTCATTATTTACTCGATCTGAAAGTGTCTGTAATGGAGCAGTACCTTGTTGGTGACCGGGGAGTTCTCCTTGTAAACCTTCTGCTTGTGTTTGGCCACAGAGATCCAGCTCGGAGGCTCAGATCCTGTGGCTGAAGAGGGGACAAAGTACTTTTACTGAAGGACATTTGTAAACAGTAATTTACCTGCGTATTTCAGCAGTACATGGTGATACAGAGGAGCTATTCCAAAGTGTACTCCAAACTTTAGCACCTCCAGTACTTTTGGGCCACCAGAAAAAGAATCTATGAATAATGGACTCTGACAGCTGTACTGTTACAGGCTTTAACTGGGCAGCTGTTTTAGACATAAAGTTAAACAAAGGTTTTTTTTTGTTTCATGTAAATCAAATCATGTCTCAGGTGCTGAAATCAGAATGAACGTTCTCTTTGCACTTTGTGAAGAGAAGCAGGAGACGCCGTTGGACTGAACTGTTAAGTTAAACTCTCCAGATGTTTTCAGCTGTGGTCAAAACCTTGTTAGGATTCCTTCACGGTTTTACTTTAGAGACACATCTGTGCCGAAAAGTGTCCTCTGAACTAAATGCTAAATACATTTCACTCAAGTCCCTGCTTTTTGTGGAAAACTAAACACCATCTTATGAAGTTAATGATAAAGAAACCACATAAACACCTACCATACTTTAGTATTATGCCTGGCTCAGCTTTTAACGTGTATGGGGATAGGACGCAAAATGTATTGGCTAACAATAGATAGCTACAGTAAAGGCCTTTCTATGGTGTCTATGGTAAAGGCTACGCCCTGTCCACGTTTGAAGCTAGATTCAAAATAAAATAAGACTTTAAAAAAACAGATGAAAACTTAAATAAACGTCAAGCGGAGTGAGTTTCAGAAAATAACAAGTCTAGATGTAATACCATTTGTTAGCATTACATTAACATTAGACTTTATAGTTATAAACACAGCAGTATTTATATATATTATAAAATTACAAGACAACAGATAAAAATCAATCAATAAAACCTAAACATAAAGTTAATCAATGACAGTAAAAGGCCAGAGTGCAGATAAAATACTTTCAGTTTTCATCTGCTCGGGTAAAAAGAGCTGTTTTCAGCCTGGATTTGAACATTGTCAGAGTTGAGGCCTGTCTCACATCCTCATGAAGACTGTTCCAGATTTTAGCTTTAGCTTCAGCGTGTTTAGTCCTGACTCTGGGAACCACCAGGAGACCCCTCCCTGAAGTTCTCAGGGCCCGAGATGGTTCATACGGCTCTAACATGTCAGAGATGGACTTTGGTGCTAAACCATGAGAAGACTTGTACACAAGCAGAGCTGTTTTAAATTCTATTCTCTGAGTGACAGGAAGCCAGTGCAGAGACCGGAGCACTGGACTAATATGGTGGTATTTCCTGGTTCTTGTCAGGACTGGAGCAGCAGCGTTCTGGATGTTCTGCAGCTCTAGCAGCAACGGTCTGGAACAGCCTCCGTGAGACAGGCCTCCACTCTGACTATGCTTAAGTCCATGTTGAAAACACACTTATTTACTGTTGCCTATAGCAATTACACCTATTTTAACTCATTTTATGTATATACAATATTTTCATGTAATTGTATTGATTGATATTTTAATGCTGTTGATTGTATTTTTCATTGTGTTTGTGTGTTGTGGTGTTGCTGTGAGGCACATGTGCCGTACAAATATATTTTCCTTGCCTTGCCTTAAACAATATTTTTTTTTCTTTCCTCAAACCATTAAGCAGTACTCACAATACACACAATACTCACTGACTCACAGTACTCATTGTACTCACAGTACTCACTGTACTCACAGTACTCACAGTACTCACTGTACTCAAATGTTTTGAAGTAATTTGCCCTTTACACGTAATGTATTTGGCCAATGTGTCCACATTTTAACCTATATCAATAATAAAATCACACTGACCTGACGTCCGTTTGAGTTTATTCACAGTCTCCGCCTCCGGTTTCCGCGGCAACACAGGCTTCGTGCTGATTGGTGGATTCCGGGGCGGAGTCTTGGCTGTGATTGGTGGATTTGGGGGCGGAGTCTTGGCTGTGATGGGTGGACCTAGGGGAGGAGTCTTAGCTGTGATTGGTGGACCTAGGGGCGGAGTCTTGGCTGTGATGGGTGGACCTAGGGGAGGAGTCTTAGCTGTGATTGGTGGACCTAGGGGAGGAGTCTTGGCTGTGATTGGTGGATTTGGGGGCGGAGTCTTGGCAGTGATTGGTGGATTTAAGGGCGGAGTCTTGGCTGGGATTGGTGGATTTGGGGGCGGAGTCTTGGCTGTGATTGGTGGATTTGGGGGCGGAGTCTTGGCTGTAATTGGCTGTTTTGAGAGCAGAGAGAGAGAGAGACGTGTGAACAGGCTGAAAGATACAGATTCACTTTCAAACGTGTACAGCTGTAGTAGTAGTTGTAGTAGTGTAGTATTAATTACTAAATGGATTTTTCAATATCTCATTCCTGCCTGATTTGATTGAGTTTGAACTTCAACAAACATGGCACATTTAAAAAAAAAAATTATCCAATTTACATTTTTTTTCTTTCAAAAATCCCTCCCTGAGAATATCTTTGTAACTAATATGTCACAAAATAATTAACAATATAACAATATAAAATAAAAACATACATTTAAACCTGGCTCCATCCAATCCATTATTCTTATTCAGCTGGAATGATTTACAGCAAAAGAGTCTAATGTACTATACTAATGTATCTAAATGTATTTTTCCCCTATTCACCATCAGAGCAGGTAAACATAAACATAACTTTGAGACTTCAGAATAATGCTTTGAACCTGTTTGTGTTCGTCCTCGGCGAAGAACCTCGTCCTCCTCAGTCGGACCCCAAATGGACTCTGGGTGATTCCCTCCACAGCCGGGCTCTCTGTGAAAACACGTCATAAACATGCACCACATAATTGATTAGGCTTCATGCGGTGTCTGTGTGGATCGTGTCGAGGCTTCGAAGCTAGATGTAATACCATCTGTTAGGGTTACATTAACATTAGACTTTATAGTTATAAACACAGCAGTATTTATATATATTATAAAATTACAAGAAAACAGATATTTGCGGATTTGCAGCGCGATTCAAAATAAAAGCGATCGTGAAACGCAATGGATTCCCCCTCACATTTTGAGTCCAAACACTTCAGAAAAAATATTATTTCTAAATAAAAATGAATAAATTTAATGTTTGTCTTTATTAAACACATTTACTTGTTGCATGAGCACAGACATAAGCAAAGTAACACAAGCGCATTTTACATCACAACTCTCTAAATTATAAAATTTTGTCTTTCAGCCCCCAACATTTATTGTGAGCACTCAGCATGTTATAATTTTTTTTGTCCACATGATGGCGTAGTGGAGCAAATAAAGCACCTTGATGCTTCGAACCATGTGTGACGCAGTCGGCTGCGACGCTTCAGCGCTTCATGGGGCTTCATTTTGCCATCACTACTGTCCACTGCCAACGTTTTTAGACACAGTAACACATCGGCCTTTCCTCGTCTCCCACCGGAGTCACAGCGAAGCGGAGCTGCTTACGCTTCATCATATTTATTTGTTTGTCTCATTATCTCCGTCTCTCTCCGCCTTTTTTTCGTTCACTCTTAAATATTTTTCCATGGTGAGGGTTTGTTTACTGCACTTTATATCTCCTAATCTACCCGGTTGTTTCAGCTCAAATAATTGAAATAATCAAATTAATTGTTTTTTTTTATGGGACAAAATTCTAGATGACAAATATTTTAGTATAGGTATCAAAAAATAAAAAAGCAGAGAGGTCCATCTCTACTCCTCACCTTCAGGCGTTTTCTCAGCTGTTTTTTCCAAATGCTCGGCACAGATCTGGTCCCCCTCTGGTCTTGGCTCAGGTCTGGACTCTTGGAGCTGTAGGAACTCTGGTCTAGACTCTGATCTGAACTCTGGTCTGGACTCTTGGACCTGGAAGGACTCTGGTGTGGACTCTGGTGTGGACTCTGGTGTGGACTCTGGTGTGGACTCTGGTGTGGACTCTTGGACCTGTAGGAACTCTGGTCTGGACTGTGGTCTGGACTGTGGTCTGGACTGTGGTCTGGACTGTGGTCTGGACTCTTGGACCTGGAGGGACTCTGGTGTGGACTCTGGTGTGGACTCTAGTGTGGACTCTGGTGTGGACTCTGGTCTGGACTCTTGGACCTGGAGGGACTCTGGTCTGGACTCTGGTGTGGACTCTGGTGTGGACTCTTGGACCCTTAGGGACTCTGGTCCGGCCTCTGGTCCGGCCTCTGGTCCGGCCTCTGGTCCGGCCTCTGGTTCGGCCTCTGGTTCGGCCTCTGGTCCGGCCTCTGGTCCGGCCTCTGGTCCGGCCTCTGGTCCGGCCTTTGGTTCGGCCTCTGGTTCGGCCTCTGGTCCGGCCTCTGGTCCGGCCTCTGGTCCGGCCTCTGGTCTGGCCTCTGGTCCGGCCTCTGGTCCGGCCTCTGGTCCGGCCTTTGGTTCGGCCTCTGGTCCGGCCTCTGGTCCGGCCTCTGATCTGGCCTCTGTTCTGGCCTCTTGGACCTGTAGGAACTCTGGTCTGGACCCTGGTTTGGACTCTGAAGGGACCTTGTTGGTTTCTGCGGTCCCTGGAGCCGTAGGGGGGCCGCTCTCGTCTTTCTCCCCGGCAGAGAGGGACCTCTGCCAGGCTGCGGCGACAGTGAACCTGGGTCTGCTCAGCTCCGGTTTAGACTTTTCTGAAGTTTCTTGGTTTGATTCAACATTTTCTTGGGACTGATTCAGAGAGACAATAACGGTTTCTTGTTGCGTTTTCTCTAAAATTCCAACCTCTTCCACTTCTTCAAACTCTTCCTTCTCGATCTCTTCCATCTCTTTGACAATTTCTAGATCTTGATTTTTGTCATTCCTGTCAAAAACATCCCTTTCATATTTTACCAAACGTTCCTCGTCTGGTGTATTACTCTCTGGACTTGTTACATTTTCAAAAGTTTCATCATCCTTTTCAAAACTTCCCAAATGTTCTTGCCTTCGTGGCTCCTCTGTCTCACACGCTGAAATGCTCAAACTCTCATCTTGCGTTCTGTCGTAAACTTCAATCTCATTTTGCATTTGACCCAAATCCTCTGGTTCTTGCACCTCATCCATCTCCCCCATTGGTTCTTGTACACGTTCCCTTTCTTGCGTTTTCTCAGTTTGGTCAAAGGTATTGGCGTCCGATCTCAGGGCTTCCTCAAAAGCGTCAGAAAAGCTAACGTGCTTCTCGGCGTTGGGAGACACCAGGTTTATTTCCAAAGTTGTTGTGGACGTTTTCCTTTGGGGCCTTTTGCAAATCATCGAATCTCTCTCCTCTTCTACATCTTTAAATTCATCTGAATGCACTGCCTCCTCTTCGTCCATGTTTGCTTGTTCCAATTTAAACTCAACTATTTCTGATTCACTTTGATCACACGTTGGCACCGGCTCCTCCTCCACTTCGAAATGATCCTCAACCTGTACTGACATTTGCATCTCGATTTCCTGTTCAATCTCACAATTTCCATCGGACTCTCCTTTCAAATCTCTCGCTCGTTTCTCTCCCTGAACTTCCTGAACCAAAATGGCCGCCTGTGTCTCCTCCTCTTCGCTCTCTGGAACTTCCCGCCCGACGCCGTCCACATTTTGTCCCACTTTGTCCTGTTTTGTTCCTAAAACGTGTCCATCGAGGGCGTTCGGATCGTGTTGCGTCTCTGTCTTTTCGTGGTCTGGATATTTGGTGGGTTCAGCCACGTTGTCTCCACGTTCTTGAAGATCCTCTTTGGCGTTTTCTAGAACGGGCTGAAAAAGACCAGGGAAAGTTATCGATAAATGATCTCTATTCAGACACGGCGGACACTTTGCTTTGTACATTTTATTATATTGTATATTAAATCTAAACCCCAGATAGGCTCTACTCAATATTATATTCCTATCGTTAACTATCGTTAGCCAAACCCCAAAGTATGTGTGTGTCAGAATGTTATTATCAAAGCAAACCTGTACGCACTGAACGACTGTGATATGAACGCTGTGAGTGAATTATATAAAGTGCTTTTATGATGTGAGCTTCTATGTATTATTCTGTATATATTTTATGAACTTTTGTAAGTTTAACATCAACCTGTCCAGGGACTGCAGGTGGAAATTATCATTTTTGCTATAACCAGGCACACGACCAGTGTTAATTTTGACAGCATATTTTAATTTAGTCTTAGTCTTTTGACGAAAATGTAATTCAATTTTAGTCGAGTTTTAGTCGACTAAAATTAAGACGCATTTAGTCGACTTTGTATTAATAATATTCATTATAATCATATTTAATGGAGGTCCTGCTTCATGGAGCTGCTCCTCATGAACAAAGCTCAGAGCTGTTCCTTTGGCAGTGGATTTACATGATATGAGGCTCTTTCAGACGGTCAGTAGAAGTTTGGATGATTTTAGTCTCTCCTTTCCATTTTTATTTAGTCTCATTTTAGTCGACTAAAATATCTGGACATTTTAGTCTTAGTTTTAGTCGCATGAAAAACTTTTAATTTAGTTTTAGTCCAATTTTAGTCGTCAGAAAAATCACTTTGACTAAAATTAAGACTAAATATTTTAGTCGACGAAATTAACACTGCACACGACATCTCTTCTTTTTTAGACTGATGTTGTTTGTGCATTGTCCCTGATCAAATAAATATATATATCAATATCTTATGGTGTGCCGCAGGCTTCGGTACTTGGCCCTCTACTTGTTATTATTTTTGATGATTTAGATTAAGTCAGTAATGAAAATTTGCATGTGTATGAATACATTTTTACTTTATATATTCTTCAAATACCTTAGTAGAGTTTTGTATTACTTCAAATAGCTTTTAATCATTGACAGAATGCTTTTTATGGAATATTTAAAACCACGGGCATGCTGTGCGAGGGAGATGTAGCACTCGTCTCTGGCTTCTGTGGGACAAAGTTAAAGCTGAGGTTTAAAATGTAAAAAGGTTTAGTTTTGGCCCAAACTTATTTCTAGCTCACGCAATTCCTCCTGCTTATCTGAATTGTTTGAGAAAATCAGTTATATCCACCGGAAAGAGGTGGCTTCCACTTTTCAGCTCGGTGGAGAGTCCTTGCCTCAAGAGGAGGAGTTCAAGCATCTCGGGGTCTTGTTCAGGAGTGAGGGACTGATGGACCAAATTTGGTGAAGACAATGCAACGAAGTCTGCGCTTTGCTGTGTTTATACTCTGTGGTGGGGAAAAAAAATCAATGCACTCTACAACAACAGAAAGTCAGTATACCCCAGCTTTAACTCGCTGTTCCGAAGGTGGTGCATTTTGCGATGCAATGTGGGAGTGAAGCAATTCCTGGCCAGACAAATGAAGTAGCTGAGGGCAGCTTTAAAGTAGACGCGTTGTAATGTTGTTCCTTGTCAAAAACAGACCTGGAGCAGCATTTCACTTTATTCACACAGTTTTGAGTTAATCCTCAGGCAAAGCTGTTTAAATTAACCGTGTGTGCAGGTAACAAATATACTGTATGAGGGTACACATTGACAGTAAACTGGACGGGATAAAAAATACAAACTATAAAAAAGGTCAAAGCCAGCTTTATCTGCTGAAGAGGCTGCACTCTTTTAACATCTGTAGGACCATGCTCTGAATGTTTTATCCTATGTTTCTCCTGTCACTGTCACATGCTGGAGGAGCAGGTTGAAGGTATTAATAATAATAATAATGTCTTATATAGCGCTTTTTTCAGACGCTCAAAGTCGCTTTTACAATTTGGTGCATTATTTATTCACTCCATACTGGGTGATGATCAGCGAGGCGACCAGTCTGTGCACATCAGCCCCACCACCAACCACTCACACACTACATTCCCCGGGCTTCCTGGTGTTCCCAAACAGTCTCCCATCCAAGTCCTGCCAGGCCCTTCCCTGCATAGCTTCTGAGGTCTGATGGGATTGGGCATCAGACCGTCTAGTGGCAGTATGGCCACTAGAATCATAATCAGAATAGTTTTTATTGCCATTGTTTGAGAATAGGTTCACGAACTAGGAATTCTTCTCGGTGCAGACGTAGTTTCCAGGTAGCGGACTGGAACAGGCTCAATACACTTATTGTGAAGGCCAGTGATGTGGTGGGGGAGGAAATGGACTCTCTTAAAACTGTGATGGTCAGGAGAATCTTGGGGAAGATCAGGTCCATCCTGGGGAACTCCCTTCACCTTCTGTACAGCTCTGGACGGTCTGAGGAGCACGTCCAATGACAGACGCTCCTGCCCAAATGCATCAAAGAGCTACAGGAACTCCTTTCTCTGATACCTTGAACTATTCACACATGAACTCAGAATTATCCTTTTTATTTTACAGACCCAGTAGCACTTTATGTTATGTTTTTATATTTGCTGGAGCAGCAGCTGATGAATTCCCCATGTGGCTTAGTAAAGTATTCTGGGTTCTTCTGAAGCTGTAGACCACGCCGTGAATCGAAGCTGGAAGCTGCAGTCATACAATCCTTTTTAAATGTACAGTAAATATTCTAAGATCATAGATGTCTAAGAACAACGTGAGTAAGTGGTTCAGACTGCTGAGGTTAAGGTTATCGTACCTCGGCCTCCGATTCTTCCTCTGCGCTTTTCACCACCTCATCGTCAGAGAAAGACACGTCGACTTCCTGCACGTCTGCCTCTACGTCCTGCTTCTCCCAATCTACTTCCCTTCCCTGGTTGTCTTCATCATCGTCATCGCCGCCCGCTGCCTCCTGCGCTCGCTCCGTCTAAGAACGTCACAGAAGTTGAGTTGAAAGTTGATTTCTCTGCAACTACTCGACTCATCCACATGAAACAAAAAACGAACACCAAGTTCAGCTTCTTCTCTGTGGCACCGAGTATGAACTGTTCTTCATTTTTCAGAGAGTTTCCAAGAGTGACAGCGTTATTCCAGCACAACGTTGTGATTGTTTAAAAAGCGTTTAAGACGTTCAGGACTGGTTCAGGATTAAGACATCCTGAACAGTTTGTGAGCGGTTTGTCTCTCTTGTACTTCTGGACACTTCAGGTCAGATGATGGAGCACTGAAAATGGATCCGGCTCCACACGTAAACTCAAAACCTCCGTCTTCATTGATTTTCTCCAGTTCAGTTTCACCCAAATCTAAAAGCTTCTCCAATGGTGTTTACGGCACGGTAGCGCAGCGGTTAGCGCTCGTGCTTCACAGCTAGAAGGTCCCGGGTTCGATTCCCACCTGGATCCAGTGTTAATTTTGACAACATATTTTAATTTAGTTTTAGTCTTTTGACGAAAATGTAATTAAATTTTAGTCGGGTTTTAGTCAAAAAAATATCTTCAATTTTAGTCGAGATTTAGTCGACTAAATTTAAGACAAATTTAGTCGACTTTGTATTAATAATATTCATTATAATCATATTTAATGGAGGTCCTGCTTCATGGAGCTGCTCCTCATGAACAAAGCTCAGTGGATTTACATGATATGAGGCTCTTTCAGACGGTCAATAGAAGTTTGGATGATTTTAGTCTCTCCTTTCCATTTTTATTTAGTCTCATTTTAGTCATAGTTTTAGTCGCATGAAAAACTTTTAATTTAGTTTTAGTCCAATTTTAGTTGTCAAAAAATCACTTTGACTAAAATTAAGATATTTTAGTCGAAGAAATTAACACTGCCTGGACCTTTCTGTGTGGAGTTTGCATGTTCTCCCCGTGTCTGCGTAGGTTTCCTCCGGGTACTCCGGTTTCCCCTACCACTAAAAACATGTACAATAGGCCCAGGGACTGCAGGTGGAAATTAGCACAAGTGCTATAACCTGGTTCAATGCATCTCTCCTTTCTGAGGCTAATGTAGATTGTACACTGTCCCTGTTCAAATAAATAAATAAATAAAATAAAATTAAAAAACAGCCTACAGGCCTGAGTAGCGCCTCATTTGAAAGCTAAGACCAAAAGAACTGACTGTTACTTTTTTGTCGTCATGTTTTCATAATGATTTGAGCTGAGTCACTTCCTTCCCTGGACCAACAGCATCAAAACTTAGATCTCAAGATATAGGATTTTTTTCGGTTCCTGCTTTCAATACTTTTACTTTTTTGATCCCAGTAGAACCTACACTTTCACCAGACTGGTTTGGTTTAACAGTGAGACTTCAATGTAAAAGCCTTTCAGTTTTATACAGTTTGGAAAAACAGAGATGATCTTGCCAAATAATTGTGCCACAAATGGACAAAAGTCCTTCTGACTATGAATAGAGAACTAAGTGTGGCTAACCTCTGTCTCCCCCTGGTGGTGATCCATCAGCGGTACGTCTAACCCGGGCAGAGGAGTCTTTAAAGAGCTGAGGACCTCCAGCAGCAGAGAGCTCTCCCCCTCAGCCTCTCCCTCCTCTCCCAGTTTGTCTTCCAGAGAAGACTCGGACAGACGGTTTTCGGAGGTAAATCCCAGAGGGTCCAGCAGGTACTCCCTCTCACCAACAGGGGGCTCTGGACTCCATCTGCAAACAACAGAGATCATTTAAACCTTCACCTGGAAACACGTAGATCACCTTAAATGTGTAAATATCTGATTCAGTGTTTCTTCGTAGATTCATTTGGGCCATTTTTCCTTATAACTTTATATTACTCCAAACAGTCTCATACTTAAACAATATATTTTTTATTGTTTTAATTTTAATTTTCACAGATTAACTATAAACTAAACAAGTTCCAAAATCCCTCAGAGCAAATCTTTTCAAATAATATACAGCATCAGCAAAATTAAATTGTAATCTTAAACCAGGCACAGTCAAAACTAGTAATTTTTGTCCATTATGACGCATAAAACTAACCCTAACCCAGTTTCTATATGAACATATAAAGCTTGCGATGCATTTTTAAATCATATTTATGTTTAATCTACCGCAACGTTTTTATATGAATATCTCTGCATTTAATTTTTTCCTGCAGCGCCTCGCCTTAAAAACACCAACGTTGTTCCATTTAAGTCTCGCTTTGGTCCTCGTTTACGGTTGTGCTCAAAGGTTTACATAGCCTGGCGGATTTTTGAAGAATATGAAACATTTTTTTATTCATGGTTGTGTGAAGCCATTTATGGTCAAACAAACTATTTTTTTTTAAATCATAATGAAAACTAAAGTACCAAAATTACCCTGATCAAAAGTTTACACACCCCAGTTCTTAATACTGTGTATGTATGTGTGTATTTTCCTACCCTATACTTATAGCAGTGTCCTAATGCGTAGACCGAGCCCAGACCGAACTGCCGCTAAAAAACTCAAAAAGTTGTTAATTCGAGTCCGAAGCTGCAGTTACACATAAGACCTGAGGTGGCAGTAGCGAGTTTAAAAATGACAACTTCCATCTAGTCTCTTTATCATCAATGACAGCTCTTTTGTGGCTGTTGTGGAGAAGGTTCTGTTTGTAATCCGATGGTAATCTTCTTAAAGCCTCCAGTTCCTGTAAGTTCTGGTCTGTCTTCATGAACTGCAGGTGTGAGATCTCCCCTCAGTGGTTCAATGATACTGAGGTCAGACTGAGATGGAACTAACGGGACCTTCACTTTATTCTGCTGGAGCATCAGAGAAACTCCTTCATATTTTACAGGCGGGATGGGGCACTTTTCTGTTGACAACAAGGCCAACGATGAAATTCTGCCACGGTATGAAAACCTTTGAGCACGACTGTATATTCTTGGTTCTGTTAGTTTTGTTTTGACGCATTTTAATTAATAAACAAATGCCTTTTTTTTTCTCTGATATCGCGCAGACTATTCCTCGTGTTATTGATTGTCCTTACCCGGGACTGTCCTGGTCCTCCATGTCGTCCCCTTCAGAGTCCCGGTCCATGTCCTGGTCCTTATCCTGGATCAGTCCCTGGTCCAGGTCCTGGTCCTGGTCCTGGTCTAGGTCCTGGTCCTGATCCTGGTCTGTTGCTCTGCAGGGCTCGGCTGAAGTCTCCTCTGAATCCTCAGCACCGCTCAGTTCAACCTCAGCTTCTTCATCTTTCAGCTCCTCGTCTGCAGCTGCTGAAAACACTCCACAAGTTTGTATTGCATTACACGGGCACCGCCTTGGTCGCCTATGCCCAACAGTCCAACACACAGCTGTGCCTTAAAGGGTTGATTATGTTCATTCACACATGGGATTATGCAGGAAACAGCTCCAAATATGTTTTAGATCCTCAATCCCCTTTATTCCTTCTCAATGAGCTTCATCAGGTCATCCCTGATATGACCTTGTGCAACTCACTGAGAAACTGTCAGATGTATGAAATATAGTGATGAAGATGTAGTATGTATGTAATATAGTGATGAAGATGTAGTATGTATGAAATATAGTGATGAAGATGTAGTATGTATGTAATATAGTGATGAAGATGTAGTATGTATGTAATATAGTGATGAAGATGTAGTATGTATGTAATATAGTGATGAAGATGTAGTATGTATGTAATATAGTGATGAAGATGTAGTATGTATGTAATATAGTGATGAAGATGTAGTATGTATGTAATATAGTGATGAAGATGTAGTATGTATGTAATATAGTGATGAAGATGTAGTATGTATGTAATATAGTGATGAAGATGTGTTGGACTTTGGAGGAAAACGCCCTCACCTCCTGAGTCGTCTGCGGTGGAGCTGTTGGAAGAGTCGTCCAGAACAGAGTCGGAGTTCGACGTCGGCTCCAGACGCTGAAACACAGACATTTAGGAAACATGAATAGTCTTTTGGACAACAACGCTTTTAATTTGAGTCACATATTAGTCATTTCTAAATGTAATAGCTTCAAAAAGGTGTTTGTGTAGTTTTAGTCAGTCATTAAAACAATAAGTGGACAAATCCTTAAAAAAACACTTTAAACCATGTTTTATTGTTGTTCCGCATCAAAGACAGACCTGGAGTTGTATATTTCACCACATAAACAGTTTGGAGTTATTAGTTAAATGTCGCGGTTTCTTCTTCTACGGCGTCAGCGCCTCGTCCTGTACTTCCTGATTACACTCAGGTCATTGTTCAAACCCAAAAAACTGTCTCCACATTTTTAAAATCCAACATTATCGACTCCGGTCTGTGCCTGCAGTGTTTATCACACACTGGAGCTGCTCATGTTTTAAAGAAGGTCATTCCTCAGGCTGCCAGCAGGAGGAGCTCTTTCCCCTGCATTTTATTCTTACAGGGACATATTTTCCAATTATAAAACGTAAAATATCAAAGCTAAGGCTCGAAATAAGGTTTTTAAGTCTATTTTTAGGCTCCATATGCAGGTCCGCTTTAACCTCTGCAGGAACCGAGCACATTTTCCCCAGTTTAGCTTTACCCAAATCTGAAAGCTTCTTGAAAAAAGTGTCAAAACAGCGATGCAAACGAGGATGAAAATGCAACAAAAACGTGCTGTAAAAACAACACGATTAAAAAGCAGGACGAGTTATTCCGGGTTTGATCGCGGTCAGTCTCTCAGAACGTGGATCTATTTGGTCAACGAGAACTGGTCCTCACCGCGACGGGCCGCCTCCTCCGCCGCGCCCGCTGCCTCAGGCCCAGCTTGTGTCTCGCAGCGGAACTGTCCAGACAAACGGAGGCCGAGGCCGGAGAGCTGAAGTCTCCCGGAGCGACCACCAGGGGGCTCACCACTCGGCTGGGGCCCGGGCACCAAGACTGAAAACACACGAAGAAAACGAGTCACACGAGCGAGTAAAGCTGAAAACGAGTCACATGACTACAGCTGAAAACGAGTCACATGACTACAACTGAAAACGAGTCCCATGACTAAGGCTGAAAACGAGTCACATGACTACAGCTGAAAACGAGTCAGATGACTACAGCTGAAAACGAGTCACATGACTACAGCTGAAAACGAGTCACATGACTACAGCTGAAAACGAGTCACATGACTACAGCTGAAAACGAGTCACATGACTACAGCTGAAAACGAGTCACATGACTACAGCTGAAAACGAGTCACATGACTACAGCTGAAAACGAGTCACATGACTACAGCTGAAAACGAGTCACATGACTACAGCTGAAAACGAGTCACATGACTACAGCTGAAAACGAGTCACATGACTACAGCAGAAAACGAGTCACATGACTACAGCTGAAAACGAGTCACATGACTACAGCTGAAAACGAGTCACATGACTACAGCTGAAAACGAGTCACATGACTACAGCTGAAAACGAGTCACATGACTAAAGCTGAAAACGAGTCACATGACTACAGCTGAAAACGAGTCACATGACTACAGCTGAAAACGAGTCACATGACTACGGCTGAAAACGAGTCACATGACTAAGGCTGAAAACGAGTCACATGACTACGGCTGAAAACGAGTCACATGACTACGGCTGAAAACGAGTCACATGACTACGGCTGAAAACGAGTCACATGACTAAAGCTGAAAACGAGTCACATGACTACAGCTGAAAACGAGTCACATGACTAAAGCTGAAAACGAGTCACATGACTACAGCTGAAAACGAGTCACATGACTACAGCTGAAAACGAGTCACATGACTACAGCTGAAAACGAGTCACATGACTACAGCAGAAAACGAGTCACATGACTACAGCTGAAAACGAGTCACATGACTAAAGCAGAAAACGAGTCACATGACTACAGCTGCTAACCCTATAGTGTTAGTCCCATTAACTGCGTTAGATTCAGTTTTAGTCTCATGTTAGTCATGAATATTATTCTTTACGGTCTAAATATTGCGCTGGTCTGAGGAGGTCATTTCTCTCTTCATGTCGTTGTTGGAGCGAGAGGTTTGTTGGACGGAGACGACAGACTCAGAGGCTGCAGAGAAACCAAAGGAATGTGTCCAAACGCTCAAACCTGTATTTAGATCAGAGAGTGGAGCCGAGAGGCCGGGACTGTCCCTGGTTAATCTCGGGGTTAGTCCAGTACTAGTTTGGCCCTGGTTAAACCCGGGGTTAGTCCAGTACTAGTTTGGCCCTGGTTAAACCCGGGTTAGTCCAGTACTAGTTTGGCCCTGGTTAAACCCGGGTTTAGTCCAGTACTAGTTTGGCCCTGGTTAAACCCGGGTTTAGTCCAGTACTAGTTTGGCCCTGGTTAAACCCGGGTTAGTCCAGTACTAGTTTGGCCCTGGTTAAACCCGGGTTTAGTCCAGTACTAGTTTGGCCCTGGTTAAACCCGGGTTTAGTCCAGTACTAGTACACATAATTGATCCCACTGCTCCCCCTAGTGGCAACGTATTTCCTCTTGTCTGTACATTTCAAAAGTCTTTATAGTATTTATATTTGAACAGGTTGATGTTTGGACATCGTTTCAAATCCATCTCCAGTTTATTCCACAATTGTTCACCATTAACTGTTGGACTAAAACTTTTCAAAGTTGTGCTATGTTTCTGAATCCTAAAGTTTAATTCATCACGACCAGTACGTTCTGGAACCTTCTTTGTATTTGGTTTGGTAACAGTTTATACTTTGCTCTGAATAACATCTGTACAGTTTGGAACTCAACAATGTCACAAAACTTCATGATCCTTGAATTTAAAAATAATGAGTTTGTGTGGTCCAAAAACCCAACTTTATGAATTACTCGGAGAGCTCTTTTTTGCAACAATACTATTGGTTTAATTGTGTTTTTATAAGTACTGCCCCAAACCACAGTACAATAATATAAGTAGGGCAAAATCAGAGAACAGTATAAGGTATGTAGAGCTTTGATGTTTAAAATGTGCTTTGCTTTTTGAAATGCTTCTAGAAATGTTCGTAGATATATATTTAATATGAGATTTCCAAGTAATTCTGTCATCAATAATCACACCAAGGAATTTGATTTCATGCACTTGCTCGATAACAGCGCCCTCTATCTGAATTACTTCCTGAGCATTGGAATTACGATTGCCAAATATCATCATTACTTTTACTCAGATTTAGAGATAATTTATTTTGTTTGAACCACTTGTTGACACTTTTGAGTTCCAAGTTAACAATCCGACACAGCTGCTGTAAGTCTCTCCTGATGCAAAAATATTTGTATCGTCGGCAAACAAGATAAATGTCAGTACTTCAGACGTTTTACAAATATCATTAATATACATGATAAACAATTTTGGGCCCAGAATAGAACCTGGACGATTACTAAAGAATGGAAAGAGGTACAAACGAACTTGTTTTTCAGATGAAAGAAGAGAGTCTAATCTTTCTTCTGGTGGGTTTGGTGTCGACATAGACCCGAGAACTCAATTTTCTGTGGGTCTTGAAAAAACTGTAAAAATCCTGAAAAACCTCTGGCGGGGGGATTTCTCTGATTTGAAAATGGCTGCTAGTCAATGAGTTAAGAGGAAGCTTCATCCAAATTATTTATTTCTGTTGTCTTGGCTTTTTTTGTCCAAGATGAACTCCGCCTCAAGCCCATAGTCACTGGTTTTATTCGGTAAAAGTGGTTTATTTTCTCACCTGCTCCTCTGCAGAGTCCAGACTGACGGAGCTGCTCCTCTGAGGCTGGGTCTGAAACACAGAGAGAGCTGGAACTGGGCCAAAGTAACAGCAGTATTTGTACCTCGATGGGCGTGTATTTGTACCTTGATGGGCGTGTATTTGTACCTCGATGGGCGTGTATTTGTACCTCTATGGGCGTGTATTGGTACCCCTATGGGCGTGTATTTGTACCTTGATGGGCGTGTATTTGTACCTTGATGGGCGTGTATTTGTACCTCTGTGGGCGTGTATTGGTACCCCTATGGGCGTGTATTTGTACCTCGATGGGCGTGTATTTGTACCTTGATGGGCGTGTATTTGTACCTCTATGGGCGTGTATTTGTACCTTGATGGGCGTGTATTTGTACCTCGATGGGCGTGTATTTGTACCTCTATGGGCGTGTATTGGTACCCCTATGGGCGTGTATTTGTACCTCGATGGGCGTGTATTTGTACCTTGATGGGCGTGTATTTGTACCTCTATGGGCATGTATTTGTACCTCTATGGGCGTGTATTTGTACCTCTGTGGGCGTGTATTTGTACCTCTGTGGGCGTGTATTTGTACCTCTGTGGGCGTGTATTTGTACCTTATTGGGCGTGTATTTGTACCTTGATGGGCGTGTATTTGTACCTCGATGGGCGTGTATTTGTACCTCTATGGGCATGTATTTGTACCTCTATGGGCGTGTATTTGTACCTCTGTGGGCGTGTATTTGTACCTTGATGGGCGTGTATTTGTACCTCTATGGGCGTGTATTTGTACCTTGATGGGCGTGTATTTGTACCTTGATGGGCGTGTATTTGTACCTCTATGGGCATGTATTTGTACCTCTATGGGCGTGTATTTGTACCTCTGTGGGCGTGTATTTGTACCTTGATGGGCGTGTATTTGTACCTCTATGGGCGGGTATTTGTACCTTGATGGGCGTGTATTGGTACCTCTATGGGCATGTATTTGTACCTCTATGGGCGTGTATTTGTACCTCTGTGGGCGTGTATTTGTACCTCTGTGGGCGTGTATTGGTACCTTGATGGGTGTGTATTGGTACCTCTATGGGCGTGTATTTGTACCTCGATGGGCGGGTATTTGTACCCCTATGGGCGTGTATTTGTACCTTGATGGGCGTGTATTTGTACCTCTATGGGCGTGTATTTGTACCTCGATGGGCGTGTATTGGTACCTCGATGGGCGTGTATTTGTACCTCTATGGGCGTGTATTTGTACCTCTGTGGGCGTGTATTTGTACCTTGATGGGCGGGTACTCCTCCGGGGGGCTGCAGGGTAACCCGTCGTCCTCAGAAATCGCCCCGTTGACCTCTGTCCTCTTCACACACAGCAGAGACGGACGCATGGCCTGTTTCAGCTGCATCTGGAACTCGACACAGACCTCTGTTACAATGGAGGCTCGCATTCTGCTTTGAGCAGGTGGAAATCCCCATGTTTAAAGCAAAGCAGGTAAAAGATCAGACCTGCAGTAACAGAAGCTGATCTTGAATGAATCAGTCTTGTGTTTTCTTTGCTCTGTTTGCTCCTGTTCTTGCCCACCGGCGGCGCCAGGGGGGGCTCTTGGGGGGTCCCCCATTTGACCCCCCAACCCAGTGGTGTACTCTACGTGTTCTAACTGAACACAACCAGGCTGAAACACAATGGTTTCTATTCAGAATTGTGAACAAACAACAATGATGGATAATATCTCAGCCCTGACACCCCTTTAAAAATGTGCCAAATGGTTTAGCCCAGACCCCGAAATGCAATGACACCGAGCTGGGAAAGAGAAATAGTCTTGCGATCGCTGTTGGCTCTTATTTCACAGTATAATATCGGGCCTGGGATGTAACTGTCTGTGATAAATTACAGTTACAGTTACTCTGCAGGCAGTTCCTCCCTCTGCCTGCAGAGCGCGCTCTCCGCTCCTTCTTTCCTCATTTTAATCACTGAAGTTTCCCTTTCCTTTTATCTATTGACAGTGACAAAAGCCACAGGTCGCTCACGCTATTTTCGACGAATTAATTATGCGATTTAGCCGCAGACTCGTTAAATACGCAGCTTCAGAGTCTCGTTTGACGTATGGGACGAATGGGACGGCCCGTGCCAACGGTATATAAACTACACCTAAATAGGATTCAAATATGGTGAGACCAAAACCGGCGGAAGCTTTGGTCTTTGTGTTCATGAAGTGGCCACAGCTCTGGAATACACAGCCACGAGGCGACATGTATGAATGAATATAAACTAGCGTTTTGAAGCATTTTAATGCGTATTTCTTATGTATTATACCCGTGTGCCCAGTACAACCCCCTGCCTGTTTAACCATTAAGCTTAAAGTTTGTACCCAGGGCCCATTTGGTGCTACACCCCTGCTCACCAGACTGGAGACTTAAGAGGAGCGGGGAAGAAGCCAGGGGGACTCTGGACAGAAGTAGGACAAGCAAAAGGTGGTGACAGTATAAGAATAGATACTATTTTGTGAATGTGTTTTCTGACATGGGTGTGGCTTTGGCAATTAAAGTTTGTTTTTAATTAATTAATCAAATGCAGTTTGCAAACAATATGCTCAAAGTAGTTGATAGGCTGTGTTTCGTAGTTTAGTAGCAGTAATCTGCAGTTATTAGACGTGTCCACTGCATTTTATTTTTTTATTTTTCATAAGACTCCCCTTGAAATGACCAGGACCCCCCATTGCCCCCCCGATCAACATTGTCTGGAGCCGCCACTGTTACTGCCCCTAAACAACTGGACAACATTCTAAAGTTGTAACTTCTTAATCACTGGTTCCTCACGGCTGAACACGTCCCGCTGATGCCGCAGGACGGGGCTCTTTACGGGACGTCTACACGCGGGACTTTCCTCAGTGAAGAGACACTGAATCATGGACTGGAGTCGGGACCACAGAGGCTCATTGTGTTTTGTGTCTAACGTTCAGTGAGTCTGTCCTTGGTGAGGAACAGATAAGAGTTTGAGTTTCGCTGATAAAACGTTAAACAAACATTGGACGCTGATACGACTTTACAAACAGGAAAACTCTAGAGCCACGGTAGAAACGCGTCTTTGGCATCACCTCAAAACACACCAACCTCCATGATCCAAATCACCGTATTCACGTGGCACTAAAATCATGTGAAACTTGCCCGATCAGGCCACAAGAAACAACAATGGTCCAATTTTGTGGAAAGATGACTTTAGAACAATTTATAGAACTACAATAGATTCATAACCAGGATATTTCAACTTAAAACCTTTTATAAAATTATTGCAACAAAAAAATCTCTGTTCAAATGGCGGATAGAAAAGGATCCTGTTGTAGGTTCTGTGGGGAGGAGGAGGACCTGATGCTTTTGTTTTATGTTTGTCCATATGTGGCTGAGTTTTGGGTCAGTGTACAGTTATGCTTGAGGTCTATGGAGATTGTTTTGCAAATCACACCTCAGAATATTGTGCTTTGTGTTTTTGAGTATGATTATTCTGATGGGTAAAATGTTTATTTTTAAAGCTAAAATGTTATCAAATGTATGTATAAAACACTTTAAGAATAGAGTTTATCATCAGTATATGTTGGAAACAATTATAGCAACAAATAACAACAGAATAATTGAGCATGAAAAGAAATGGAACGTCTGCTTACGTGAATTAGAGATATAAATACTGGTTGTACTTGCTGTGCCATTTGTTATGTCATAAACGTTTTACCAATTATACGGCATTTTGTTTATGGGTTTTTGATTGGTATTAGTGATTTCATCTTATTCTTTTATTTTTTTAAATTTTATTATTATTATTTTTTTTACATGATTTTATTTGTATTTGCTTTGTGTTTCCTTTCTGTTTATAGTCTGTGTTCCTGTCAAAACACTATGAATGTGTGGATGGTTGTGGTATGAATGCAAGGGGGAGTGGCTGGGGTTGGGGGGGCGGGATTAAAGTTTGTCTTATTTTATTATGTAAATAAATAAAAAATAAAAAATAAAAAATAAAAAATAAAAAATTAAAAAACAACAACAACTTCTCTTACAGATTTAAAGAGGGAGCAGCTTTTACTGCTCTGGGCACAAAGGAGCTCTTGTAAATGTTTTTCTTCGCTGATGTGACTGCATGTCTCTGTCCTGACGGAAGGAGTTCAAACTTCTCACAGCCTTCTCCTCGTCCTGACTCAAAGATCTCTGTGGCTTCGTTCCCAATGATCTGTGAGCTCACAATCCTCTGGAGCGCATTGTTCACGCTGAGGTCTCTGCACCACATCAGCATGTTAAAGGTGACGATGCTCTCCAGAAGGCTCTTGTTTCAAAGATAGACTGCTGAGAGCTTCTGCCTGAATGTGTAGTCTCTCTCTCGGAGCCTCTGGGACTGAGGAGCATTTTTACCTCCGTCTTAAATGTAAATGAGTCCTGTTTTAGACGTCTGTTCAGCAAAATAACACACAGAGAGTTCATATTGATCCTATATTTAGACTCGACTGCTCACGCTGCATCAGGAATCCACATAATTCCACATGTGTTCCCTCAGAAATGATCACCTTCAGGGAGAATCTACAACGGAAACGCCTGCAGACTCTGGACCTTCTCCTGAGACTGTTAAAGGAGGAAGAGTCTCTCGCCTGCAGACTCTGGACCTTCTCCTGAGACTGTTAAAGGAGGAAGAGTCTCTCGCCTGCAGACTCTTGACCTTCTCCTGAGACTGTTAAAGGAGGAAGAGTCTCTCGCCTGCAGACTCTGGACCTTCTCCTGAGACTGTTAAAGGAGAGAGTCTCTCACCTGCAGACTCTTGACCTTCTCCTGAGACTGTTAAAGGAGAGAGTCTCTCGCCTGCAGACTCTGGACCTTCTCCTGAGACTGTTAAAGGAGGAAGAGTCTCTCGCCTGCAGACTCTTGACCTTCTCCTGAGACTGTTAAAGGAGGAAGAGTCTCTCGCCTGCAGACTCTGGACCTTCTCCTGAGACTGTTAAAGGAGGAAGAGTCTCTCGCCTGCAGACTCTTGACCTTCTCCTGAGACTGTTAAAGGAGGAAGAGTCTCTCGCCTGCAGACTCTGGACCTTCTCCTGAGACTGTTAAAGGAGGAAGAGTCTCTCACCTGCAGACTCTTGACCTTTCCGTGGAGGCTGTCCCGTGATGCGCCCAGAGCCTCGTGAGCTTCCGACCAATCAGAGGCGAACACCGAGTCATGTGACTGCGCCCGACTCCCCAGACCGACATCCGACCTGCGGCAAAAAAACAGAAGTTAGAGAGTTATATATACGTTTTCAGGTTTGGGCCTGTCTTCAGTTATAAACCTTCAGCTTTAAAACAGATTAGTGTTGGGCCATTTCTTCCAAATGGATTGTTCTCACACTGTTCCTACAAACTCCAAACTTCCCAGTCTGGAGCTTAACTAATATTTTGAGTGTTTTTCTGAGGGATTTCCAAGTATCTAAAGGTCTATAAACCGCAGCTGTTCAGAATCGGAATCAGAATAAGTTTTATTGCCATTGTTATGAACAGGTTTACAACTAGGACTTTTACTATCGAGCTTCTGGGTGGACTGAGAAGCTGGCCTTCTCAGTCCATCCAGAAGTTCTGCACAGCCCTGTGATCTGTCCCAGGACCTCCCGAGACATCTCTGCCGACTTTGCCAAGGTGTGATCCATCTTCTCTGTAATCCTTCCTCATAACGAGAAGAAAGAACCTTAATCAGTTCCTCACTTTTCGCTACATTCCGTTGTAAAGTTAGACGACTGTAACGGCTGCTCACTGGCCTTTCTAAACGAGCTGTTAGAGCTGCAGAACATCCAGAACGCTGCTGCTCGAGTCCTGACAAGAACCAGGAAATACCACCATATTAGTCCAGTGCTCCGGTCCCTGCACTGGCTTCCTGTCACTCAGAGAATAGAATTTAAAACAGCTCTGCTTGTGTACAAGTCTTTTCATGGTTTAGCACCAAAGGCCATCTCTGACATGTTAGAGCCGTATGAACCATCTCGGGCCCTGAGAACTTCAGGGAGGGGTCTCCTGGTGGTTCCCAGAGTCAGGACTAAACACGCTGAGGCTAAAGCTAAAATCTGGAACAGTCTTCATGAGGATGTGAGACAGGCCTCAACTCTGACAATGTTCAAATCCAGGCTGAAAACAGCTCTTTTTACCCGAGCAGATGAAAACTGAAAGTATTTTATCTGCACTCTTGCTTTTTACTGTAGTTGATTAACTTTATGTTGATGTTTTAATGTTTGATTTATTAAAAAAAAACAACAACAACAGAAACACTATCTTCACCAGACCAGGTTTCAGCGAGATTAGATGGTTTAAAGGGCTCTTAAAACCGGGTCCAGTCCAGATTATGTCGAGATCGGGCTCAGCAACACACACCTTCATTTGCACACACTCAGATTAAGGAAACACAAAAACAGATTTGGATATAATATAATTTGCATATGTTACTGTGTCTTTCTCACGTCAGAGTCTTTCATGTTTTTAGACCCACTCCAAAACCATAAAAACGCTCTATCCATTATTTAGATTTGACATTTTTTATTAAATAACATTAAAAGACTGAAACCTTGCAACATATGTTTCTCTCATGTTTATGTGACTAATCTACATCAAAAGTTTCTATTCTCTTATTATAATATGTCTGTCAGACACACTGCAGTGGCCACGTTTCCTTTATTTAGATTAAACTCATGTTCCCGTTACTGCGCGGAGCAGCAGGAAGTAAAGAGGAAGTAAACAGGAAGTAAAGGGCAAAGTGACTCGGGCAAACTGAGGGTATAAACAGGAAGCAGAGAATCCATCAGACGAGTGTGAGGGCGAGATAATACGCACTCATCTGTGACTTAAACATTTGAGTGGACTTCATCTTAAAATATCCCACTGGAAACATGAAATACTTTGGTGAAGAAATAACAATGAATGTGAGAATACACGCAAATAAATAAACGGACGATAAATACTGAGCCAATAAATGTGTTGATTATCTGTGATTAGTCGATATTGTAATTATCGTGACTGTCCGACCCGATCCTGGAGCTTCATAACTTCTTTCAAATGTTCTTTCCTAAACCGTGTCTCACGTGGGTCGTATCAACTCTGACTCTGCACCTGTTCACCTCCAGGACCTGTTCCCCTCCAGGACCTGTTCACCTCCAGGACCTGTTGACCTCCGGGACCTGTTCACCTCCAGGACCTGTTCCCCTCCAGGACCTGTTCCCCTCCAGGACCTGTTCACCTCCAGGACCTGTTCCCCTCCAGGACCTGTTCACCTCCAGGACCCGGAGGCGTGTGGGTCGGATCACAGCTGACCCTTCTCACCCTGGACACGGACTATTCACCCCCCTCCCCTCAGGCAGGAGGCTACGGTCTATCCAGACCCACACCTCCCGCCACTTGAACTGTTTTTCCCCCTCCGCCATCAGACTCATGAACAAAAACAAGAAGCTGTGTGCTCTCTCCCTGTAGGGCACTCTCTCCCTGTAGGGCACTCTCTCCCTGTCGGGGGCTCTCTCCCTGTAGGGCTGCTCTCTCCCTGTAGGGCACTCTCTCCCTGTAGGGCACTCTCTCCCTGTAGGGGGCGCTCTCCTCACCCGTTGTTCTTGTCGGAGTCCTTTCTCAGCGACGGCGTTTCTCGGCTTTTACTCAGATCGTCGCTGGACACGGAGCACTTCAGGTCCTCTTCACCAGGGGGCGCCTTCCTCCTCTTCCTGCGGAAAAACTTCTTAAACGTCTGGAACTTGGACTTCTTCTTCTTCCCTAAAACACAAGCGTTTATGGGATTAATAAACATCGCACATGTTTGTAACGCGGGGCCACTTCCTGTGCGGTCGGATCACGGCGAGAGTTTCAATAATCGTTATTCACACCTGGGTTATGTTCACGAACACCTGGTTTCAACAGCATCGCGCTCACGTAACTGTGAGAACATCACGCTCACGTAACTGTGAGAACATCGCGCTCACGTAACTGTGAGAACATCGCGCTCACGTAACTGTGAGAACATCACGCTCACGTAACTGTGAGAACATCGGGCTCACGTAACTGTGAGAACATCACGCTCACGTAACTGTGAGAACATCGCGCTCACGTAACTGTGAGAACATCGCGCTCACGTAACTGTGAGAACATCGGGCTCACGTAACTGTGAGAACATCGCGCTCACGTAACTGTGAGAACATCGGGCTCACGTAACTGTGAGAACATCGCGCTCACGTAACTGTGAGAACATCGCGCTCACGTAACTGTGAGAACATCACGCTCACGTAACTGTGAGAACATCGCGCTCACGTAACTGTGAGAACATCACGCTCACGTAACTGTGAGAACATCACGCTCACGTAACTGTGAGAACATCGCGCTCACGTAACTGTGAGAACATCGCGCTCACGTAACTGTGAGAACATCGCGCTCACGTAACTGTGAGAACATGGCGCTCACGTAACTGTGAAACTGTATTGATACTAATTTGCTGTTTAATGGTTAATTATGATTTAATTTACGGTTGTGAGTATCAGTTATTTACATATGTAAATATGTACATGTATGTATTTACATATTGTACACATGCAGATACTTTAATGTTAGCTTAATGATACAAATGCTCATTTGTGTTTTTCATTGTTGACCTTTCCAGGTCAGGTTTTTGTAAAGGATCGACTCAAACCCTTCAACCACCGTAACCTTTGAACTCTCCTCATGACGACTCTCTCTCTATGACCGACATTCCCTCCCTCTGCCCTACAGCATAAAACGTTACACTGTCTCCAGTCCAGAGGCTTTAGATTTGGGTAAAGCTGAACTGGAGAAAATGCAGTCATGCTTATAATGACCTTACTAACCTCTAAACCCCCGCCTGAAGCAAGTGCATTTTCTCTCTGATTTTAATATCAGCTTTACTTAAATCTAAAGGGTTCTCGCCAATAGGCCAGTGTAACGCCCCATTTGAAAGCTAAGAACTACAAAACTCATCTAAAAGGATCTTTTTCCTCGTGCTGTTGGCGTCACTTTCTGGACTTTTTTTTTCACCCTCGTTTTTGTTGCGTTTTCGTCGCTATTTTGAGGTTTTTAGATTTGGATAAAGCCAGACTAGAGGGAATGCGCTCGGTTCAGGCGGGGGTTAAGAGGTTTTTCTATGTTTTTTTAATTATTATTATTTCTTAGAACACCTCAAGTGGACAAACACAAAACAAAAACTATATGAAGCAAAAACAGCAGAAAAACAAAACTGAAACAGCAGCAATAATGATCAAATGACTAACGCAGCACCAGTTGTGTATATATTAGGGGTGGGCATAGATTAATAAAATTAATCTAGATTAATTTTGAAATTAATCTAGATTAATCTATAGATTAAAATGGTTTATTTTATTTCTGCCGGAATATGTGCTACCCAAAAATAATAACTAAAATTGAGACGAGTTGTTTACAAAAGGCATCACGAGCTGCTTAAGAAAGCTGTTAAACTATGATAATTGGTGATGAAAACAAATCATGTTCAATAAGACGCACTTGTGTTTATTAACTGTTTATTCTGTTAAACATGAAAACGGTGATTAACGGTTTACAGTCAGTAACTCTGTGTCCATCAGTCCAAGCTCCATTTCCCCTCCTTCCACCAGTCAGTCGGGCAGACCAGCTGGTTCACATTAGCCTCTCGCGTGGGACCGTTGTGGCTGGAGCCCCCCAGTATTTACGGGCAATGAGGGAGACAGCAGCTCCGACCACCACTTCAGTGGACACTGGTCCAGACCTGGGACTGGGCTCTACCTTGTACCTCTCCACGGCATTGTCTTCTGGTGTCTCTGAGTCTGGATCTGAGTCTGGATCTTGGGGTTGTTTTGGACAGTTCGTTTAAACTTGACAAATAAGTTCAGTCGTCAGAAATCGCTTCTTCCAGCTGCGTTTGCTCAGCAGAATCAAACCCTATTTGCCTCATGGAGACCTGGAGCGTGTCATTCATGCTTTTATTACGTGTCGCTTAGATGATTGTAACTCTCTGCACTGTGGGCTCGATCAAACGTCCATCCGTCGTCTGCGGTTGGTTCAAAACGCAGCGGCGCGTTTGCTCACGGGACGAGGAAACGTGAGCTCATCACTCCTGTGTCGGCCTCTGGCTTCAGTCAGCTTTAGGATTCAAGATACTGTTGATGGTTTTTAAATGCCTGAATGGGTTGGCTCCATCTTACCTTTCGGAGCTTTTGTTGATCCGTGATCCAGGTCGTGCATTGAGATCCTCCAACCAAATGACTCTGGAGGTGCAGATAGCTAAGCGTAAAACCAGAGGCTCCGAGACTCTGGAACAGCCTTCATGTCAAAATGGTCCATTCATGTTTTCAAGTCGTTGTTGAAAACTCATTTATTTGCTTTGGCCTTCAACACAAGCTGAGCAGATCCCATGTATTTTATTATTATTGTTTCATGTTGTATATTTTGTGACTGTTTTTACTCTTCAATTGTATTTTATAATGTTTGTTGTCCAGCACTTTGGGCGGTTGTGGCTGTTTTAAGTGTGCTATATAAATAAAGTTGACATTGACATTGACTCCATCAATAGCAGGGCTGTTTTCTTCTTGGGTGGCTCAGAGTTCTCCTCCCTGAGTGGCTGCAGAGCAGGTTCTTCTCACTTAGCTTTGCCCACCCTGGCTCCCTCTCTGCTCTGGGCAAGCACTTAAGGTCCTAAAATCGTGGATCCAGCGTAGTCGCCACCTTAGATGAATAGAAAACATATATATTATTGATTGATGAAAATTTTACTTTCCAAATTCAACCTCCATATTTCTTCATGACTCATTCATCTGTTCATTGACTAATCCACTGGCTTAACAGTCTAGAATGGTCAAATAATACAGTTATCTTCTGGTCATGATGTCGGGGGCGCGTATAAGCTTTTGCTTCAGCCCACTCCTTTTGAGCAGAATTTTTAATAAACTAAACTAAACTAAACATACCTTAAGCCATTCCAGGTTCATTTTCTCCCTCCGCTGGTTGAGGTCCTTGGTGAAGGCAGCCTTGAATCGCGCAATATAGCCAGGATCATCATCTGAGATCTTCATCACATGCTGGAGGTGGCACAGGGCAGGAGCTCAGTGATGTACCTACACAGACAGAAACATACCAAACAATAAGTAAGTAAGTTCTCACATTACGTTTAAGGGCATGCATGTATTAAATATACAGTGACATTTAAAAGAACTTGTATACTAATTCATGAACATGCCATCTTTGTAGACCATACCTGCATGGCTCCAGCAGTTCCTCTAGCTTTGCCAACTTCTCATATTCAGCATTTGTTGGGAGGGCCAGATTTCGCTTCTGCTGAGACAGCCCTGTCTCTAGGATCTCTAGGGTGGAATTCCACCGTGTTGAAACATCTCGCACGAGTGGTTCCTGAACTTGTCCGAGGGAGGCTTGCTGGACATTCAGCTCGTCCGAGTCGGCCGGACTGTGTTTGAAATGTCCGACCACTTTACGGCACTTGGCCAGAGCGCCTTCAAAACCACCTTCCTGAAGACACATTACAATAGCTCTCTGTACAACGCAGGGCAGATGTTGGATCGGCAGTTCCCTCCCTGCTGCCTCCATATGAGGAGCACGTCTGTTCCAATACTGCTGGTGTCGTCAGCCATCTTCCACTGATGCGACGTCGAGAACCTGCCTCGCTCACGCTTCTGCAAAAGCTCCTCTGTTTTCATCACACCTGACGGACAGAAGAAGTAGATCAGAAGAAGTTCACTACAAGCAAACATATGTGGCGGTAATTAATCAATCAATCAATCAAATAATTAAATGCAGGCCTAACTTAAAGTTACATAACGTAGCCTACCTAAAGCGAAGGAGTGAAGGTCCCAGCTGGCATCGATGGAGGAACGCCGAGGTTACCGTTGTTGGCAGAGGTCCAGTGGTCCATCTTTAATGACGGATAAAGCCCTGCCCTGGTCCCGGGACAGCGCCCTGGCTCTCGCTCTGGGATTATACTTCGACTCTGGTTCATAAGCTGCAGTTCAGGCGGGTTTAAAGCCGTTCTGGATCCCCTCGGGACTGTTTTCGGAGACCCCCCCTGCGTCCCGTTGGGGGGAAGCCTCGCGTCTGGATAAAAATACTCCTCCTTTGAGCTCAGCGCAGAAAAATGTCCGACATGTGGAGTCGATAAACCAGATTCAATCAGAGAATTACAGGCTATTTCTGTTCCTCTGCGGAGAACGTTTGTCGAGGTAATTCAGTCTCATCATATTAGACGTATTTCTCACAGAGACGTCCTGCTTCAGACCGGGGGGGGGGGGGGGGGGGGTATCAGCTCCATCCCTTTCTAAAGGAACGTTTTTTAAGTTTAAAGTCAGAGGCAGCAGAGGTTTATTGTATTTGTTTTAGACACAATGATCTTAAAGTTTAAAAGGACAGACAGAGCCGGGCCTTTCCCTGAGAACGACCTGACCTTCAGAGAGGGGGAGGGGGGGGGGAGGGGGTGAGAGAGAGAAGGAGAGAGAGAGAGAGGGAGAGAGGGGGAGAGAGAGAAAGAGAGAGAGAGAGAAAGAGAGGAGGATGGGGAGAGAGAGGGAGGGGGGGAGAGAGAAGGAGAGGGAGAGGTGGATGGGGAGAGAGGGAGAGAGAGAGAGAAGGAGAGGGAGAGAGAGAGGAGGATGGGGAGAGAGGGGGAGGGGGTGAGGGGGTGAGAGAAAAGGGGGGTGGAGGAAGAAGGACTTTTGTGATAAAGAATGTTCTCATAGTTCCTGAGACACAGAAGGTATTTGGTGATGTCTCTATATTTCACTTTGAAATATTGATCCTAAAACAGCTCAAACTAAATCCATTCACTTCCTGGTTCACTCGCCTCCTCCCCTTTGCTCCCCTTTGCTGCAGCTGTTTAAATAAAGATCTTAAAGCCAGAGGTGAGGGAAGCACTTCCTGAACACACTGGACCTCAGGAGGAGCTTCGTCTGAGCTGCTGCCACTGGGGAAGATTCAACGATTACTCAAAGATGCGCTAGTGGCTCCAAACTTAACTCCAGGCTGTGGCCTCAGGATTTGAACTAAGTTACAACAGTATACTGAGGTCTGTGTAGGCTCTCAGTCGTACAGGAGTTGGCCTTTCTTCAATGAAGGTTCTCGAGTCCTCGCCTGTACTCTGTAGGTGAAGCGTCAAACGTTTCACCTCATCATCCAAAAGGCTTCGTCAGTCCAACAAAACTCCGAGCCACAAACAGAGCAATGTGGGTCGGATCACAGCTGACCCTTCTCACCCTGGACACGGACTCTTCCCCCCCCCCCAGGCAGGAGGACAGACTCATGAACAAGAACAAGTCTCTGTAGCTCAGTCACAGACTCATGGTGTTTCTGCTGCTGTTGGTGAGTCCACACTTAGACCCGCTGCTTCACTCATCACTTTATACGCTACACATCTGTAAATACAATCCCGCTGTTGTTCATTGTCAAATTGTTGTTGTCTTACCACACGTCACTTTATTTTATCTTATTTATTTAATATTTTTATGCCCTTATAGCCTTATAGTTTAACGTTCTTTAGCTTATTTTTTATCTTAACTCTGTGTTTTATGTTTTATGTCGCACGTTTGCACCGAGACAAATTCCTAGTTTGTGAACCTGTTCTTAAACCATGGCAATAAAACGAATTCTGATTCTGATTCTGATTAGGGATTTTCTGTCTGAAAGAAAATTATTAAATACATTGTATGTTGGAAATAATATGTTAAAAATAATTTGGAGTAGTCTTAAAAGCAGCTGGTTATATAGAGGAATGCACGGTTTAGGTAAAACATAAATGCATCTAAAATATTGTAAAGTTTAAAATTATTGTAAAAGCAATTCATTGTTAAAAGAGTTATATTTTCTAAAAGTTAAATAAAGGGATAAAAGTAGCATTTGACACCGTTTATTTGTGTACTTTAGGGTTATCTAAAAGAAATTAAACTTATTTTAGAACATTTAGAAATAATCGACCTGATTGTGTAAATTCACTTGAAGGTTTTTTACAACTGACCAAACTAATAATCCCGTCAGTCGCTCCAGATGAAGTGACAAGGACTCGAGAACCTTCACTGAAAAGTAGGGACGGGCACCGTTCGGTTTTTTTCGATACCACTACTTTAACGATACCTGCTTTTCGGTGCCGGTTCCTTAACGGTACTTTTTTCGGTGCCTATTTCATTTTAATTAAATTAAAATAACGTGTATAAAAAGTGTTGTTCAGGAAAAAGTCCTAAAACAGCAAAACAGAAGCTCCACAGGTGCAGCAGCGTCACCTGGAACTTCGTGTTTTGAGCAGAATTTCCACTTAAGCAGCGATAAAGAAATAAAGGACGTTATTTCCTCCTGAGCTGCAGAGACAGATCCACATCAGGACACGGGTTCTTTCGGATAAACTTTTCTAAACACACGAAGCGAAAACACTTTCCCGTCAAAGATCCTTACACAGAGCGAGCGCTCACTCTGCCACCAACAATCTTTGATATTCCCCTCTCGCTGCAGCTGCTTGTGAAGTTGTAAACTCCGCCTCCGGGTCTGTCGCTAACGGTAACCACGACTTTCTGTTTTGTTTTTCAAGTTGCCTAAAAACTCAAGTTCCTGGTTCAGTCCTGGTTCAGTCCAGCCGCAGACCGAGGCTGAGCCGTCTCTATTACAAAAGTTTAGTGCGTTATAGTTTTGCTTCGCTTTAAGTTATAGTTTTAAATTATAGTTTTAAGTTATAGTTTTAAATTATAGTTTTAAATTATAGTTTTAAATTATAGTTTTAAATTATAGTTTTAAATTATAGTTTTAAATTATAGTTTTAAGTTATAGTTTTGCTCCATTTGCGCTGAAGCGGCTCATTATCAGCCACACGTTCATGTTGCTTTTTTTAGACTCGCTGCGGGTCTTGTATATATATATATATATATATATGTATATATATATATATATATATATATATATATATATATATATATTGACGTCTGGAGAGAAAAAGAACCGAAAGAATTAAAGTTTTTCAATACCACCACGACCGGAGCTTTTCGGTCGGTACCGTTTAACGGTTTAACGGTTTTCTACTGAAAGGACTTTTAGAGTCACATCATCTTTCCCTCTGGTTTCCACCGTCACGGTCAGATCGTAGTAAACGTTTGTATTTCTCACCTGGACACTCCTCCTCCGCTGGCTCCTGATTGGTGCAGACATCCGCAGGTGTGGACGCCATGGCAACGCCCTCACTCCTGAGAAAAGAAGGAAAGGTTAAGGGGTCAAAGGTTAAGAAGGTCTGTCTGTGTTAAGGTTCTCGTCGGACTCGTTTGTGCAGAGAAACCGCAGTTTGGAGTAAACGCTCTGAGCTCAGCCGCAGGACGTTCTACATCATTACAGTAGAACATTTAACATTATACATTATACATTATACATTATACACACATTATACATTATACATATAATATTATACATTATACATATAATATTCACGCAAACTCAGGGCCTTTTACAAACGGGTTCTGTTTCGTTTTCAGAGAACCACGCCCTCGCTCACTACATTCAGACATGGACGAGGTGGAAAAGGGCCTTGCACAAGGGCACAAGGACAGTCAATGCCACGAATCGAACTGCTGACAACGGCTCTAACCAACAAACAATATCACAAGATAATCCAACAACATCAACAAATCACCAAACGCATCAGCGCTCCAGTTTAATCTGGACCTTTAATCCATCCCACCTCACAGGTGTCAAGATGCTGATCCGACATCATGATTAGTGCACAGGTGTACCTTATACTGCCCACAATAAAAGGCCACCCTGAAATGTGCAGCTTTTTGCTTTATTGGGGGTCTGTATCAGTATCTGGTGTGACCATTGGCCTCATGCAGTGCAACACATCGTCTTCAAGGTGGGATGGATCATCTCAGCAGAGCAGAAGTGCTCACTATCCCACATTTGGACTGATCTGTGAACAATGTTTGAGAGAAACTGTAATATTGTGAATCTGGAATGAATTTTAGATCTTTAAGTCCATCTCATGACAAACGGGAGCAGAAACAAAGGCGTTTATATTTTTGTTGAGTGTATAAGAAACGAGGTACGAGATATTTCTTATTTCTTGTTTCTTGTAAGACACACGATACACGAAATACGAAATACGAAATAGAAATAAGAAATAAGACGCCACTGCTGCAGAGTCTTCACCCCTGAGTAAAACTACGGATAAACAACACGATTAAACTCCACTGATTTACGGGAACGTCTCTTCATCCACATTCATCCAGACGTCGTCACATCGATAACGTTGGGTTTTTCCATTGAGCGCAGATGTGTAATGTTGAGTATTACAGATGTGTGAACAGACATAGGAAGAGGATGCAGAGGTCAGAGGTCGTGGGACAGGATCGCCTCTACAGTTCGTAACAGAGCGGGAGTTTCCCCTTTTACAGAAAACATGTACAAAAGGTTCCGCTCTGGGGCCAGGACTCCCCTGAAAAAGATATCCCTAATCTCAGTGGAACTTTCCTGGTTAAATAAAGGATAAAAAAATAAAAAAAACATTTCAGACCATCAGCTCCAGCATCCAAATGTAAATATGTTATTGTAAAAGTACAGTTTTTCATTGAGTTTCATGTTAATTAACCTCCTCCAGTTCGGTTTGACCCACATTATCGTTTTTCTCACATTTATGAAGTGTTTTTTCCGTTGTTTTTTTTGTCACGTTTTCGTCGCTATTTTGATCCTTTGTTCCAGAAGTTTTCAGATTTGGATAAAAAGTAGAAAAACTACTCAGTTCA
This sequence comes from Proterorhinus semilunaris, assembly GCA_021464625.1. Lineage (NCBI taxonomy): Eukaryota > Metazoa > Chordata > Actinopteri > Gobiiformes > Gobiidae > Proterorhinus > Proterorhinus semilunaris. The sequence goes on from CM038348.1 coordinate 38,767,610, forward strand.
GGCGGGGGTTAAGAGGTTAAAACTAGGAAATGACTGAAGATGTATTTTTAGAGCGATATTAACGTTTAACATTGAGACAAACGGTAATGTTGAGATCTCCATTTCAGGTGGTCCTCAGGAATCCTCCTCATCGAGTATTGTCCTCGGTCGGGGGGACTTGGATCCTCATGTCTTCTGTGTTCAGCAGCTCGTTGGTCCCACACTGGGCTGGACCTTTGTTTCGTTTTGTTCCTGGTGATTTATTAAACGTGACTCATCTCTCGCCTCCTCCACCTGAACCCCTCCGTCTCCCCCCCTCCCTCCGTCCGTCTCTCAGTGTTTACATATCTCCACCGTCACGTGACCTGCTCCTCGGCTGCAGCTCATGCTCAAATAAGGCTCGGAGTCCGGACACTCACAGACCTTATGGAGCTTTAAAACAGAAGTCATTAAGATACAGGGATTCAGACCTCGAGCCCAAATCTCAAGGATAATTTGACATGTTGGGAAATATTTAGAAAAAATATGAGGAAAAATGGAGGAGGAAAAACGAGTAAAATAGAAAAAGCTTTTTTCTGTTCAGGACAATGATCTTTTTGAGCAAAGCAAACGTAGATGTTTGTACAACTGTGAAACTTGGCGGTCGGTACTTGCAATTATTTCAAATCAGAAAAGAAAAAGTTAATTATAAGGTGAAACGCCGCAGGTGGAAATGTTGAGATTTTTATTTTTCTCCTTTAACGTCTCAGTTTTAACGTCGGAGTAAAAAAAAAAAGACCAAACTCTCCATTCACGAGGCTCGTTTTATGAAGTTTGTTAATATTTTCCTGGTCTCTCCCACGTTTAGTCATTCACAAAGAGGTTTGGTATCTACGTGTAGCATGAAAGGCTGTGATCCAAATATGGTCATTTCCTTTGTGGGAGACGGCAGCGGCTAAAGACGGGAGGAACAAACACGGGGACTGAACTTTACCAACATCTGCAGTTCAGACTCTCCCCCAGTGGCCGGTTTCACTCACACAGATCTTACACATACTTTCTGAAGGTCTTAGCTTTCAAATGAGGCGTTAAGAGATTTGAGTAAAGCTGTGCCGGGTTAGGGTGGGGGTTTGTGAGGGATCAGACTGATGATTCTTAAACTGAACCCTCTGAGCAAATCATTTAAACCCGTTATGTAGATTTAGTCTCGACTTTTAAATGAAAACATAAAATGACACTTCCTTACGTTCATGATCTACAGCAAAAAATCACAACTCTAGATCTTTTTCTCCCTGTTGTTTGCATCGTCACAGTCCATGAATGAATGGCCAGATTAGCAGATTACAGCCGGGATTACGAGGCTCATTCACGTCCGAGGCCCCGGTCCTGATGTCAGCGCCACCGATCCTTTAGTCTGAACGAGACGCTCAGGACGGGGCGCGGGATCAAGGCCCGGCAGCTAACGGGATTAAGACAAACACACGGCCCCGCCTACACCCACTGGCCCCGCCCACACCCACTGGCCCCGCCTACACCCACTGGCCCCGCCTACACCCACTGGCCCCGCCTACACCCACTGGCCACGTCTACACCCACTGGCCCCGCCTACACCCACTGGCCCCGCCTACACCCACTGGACCCACCCACACCCACTGGCCCCGCCTACACCCACTGGCCCCGCCTACACCCACTGGCCCCGCCTACACCCACTGGCCCCGCCTACACCCACTGGCCCCTCTGCTCCAGGTACAACTGTGAAGTGAAAGCAAAATGAGACATGATTCTGTTATTGTACAAAAAATAGAAAAGTGAAAAGTGGGGCGTGCATAAGTATTCATACAGCATGACTTAATACTTTGTGGAACCCCCTTTTGCTGCAATAACAGCAGCAAGTCTTCTGGGGTTTGACTCTACAAGGTTTGCACATGTAGAGACTGACATTTGAGCCCATTCCTCTTTACAAAACAACTCCAGCTCTGTCACATCAGAAGGAGAGCGTTTGTGAACAGATGTTTTCAGGTCTTTCCACAGATGTTCAATAGGATTTAGGTCAGGACTTTGACTGGGCCATTCTAACACATTCATATGTTTGTTTTTAAACCATTCCATTGTACATGTTTGTGTTTAGGGTCATTGTCCTGCTGGAAGGTCAATCTCCGCCCCAGCCTCAGTTCTCTTGCTGACTCCAGCAGGTTTTCCTCCAAAATGTCTCTGTATTTGGCTCCATCCATCTTCCCAACTATTCTTACAATCTTCCCAGTCCCCGCTGAGGAAAAGCAGCCCCATAGCATGATGCCCCCCCCCCATATTTGACTCTGGGGAGGGTGCACTCAGGACGATGAGCAGTGTTAGGTTTGCTCCATACATAACGTTTGTCTCATCTGACCAAAGCACCTTCTTCCACATGGAGCTGTGTCCTCCATAGGACTTCTAGCAAACCTCAAACGGGATTTCTTATGGCCTCCTTTCAATAATGGCTTTCTTCTGCCACTCGTCCATGAAGGCCAGATTTGTGTAGAGACTTATAGTTGTCCCATGTACAGATTCCCCCAGCTCAGCGGCAGGACGTCCCAGCTCCTCCAGAGTTATCTTGGGGCACTTGGTTGCATTTCTGACCAGTGCTCTCCTTGTTCGGTCTGTTAGTTTAGGTGGACGGCCGTGTCTTGGTAAGTTCTCAGTGGTGCTATACTCTTTCCATTTCCGAATGATGGATTGAACAGTGCTCCGTGAGATGTTCAAATCTTTGTATAACTTAACGCTGCTTTAAACTTCTCCACAGCTTTATCCCTGACCTCTCTGGTGAGCTCCTTGGACCTTCATGATGTTGTTTAGTGATCATGTCTCTGGGTCAAACCTGGAGCCGTTTAAACTCGTAACGATGTGGAATTGTGTAACAACTCTATCGTCAGACTCCGACTCTGACGCAGGTCTGAACACGGACAGGAGTGAGAGGTTAGTCAATATTATTAACAGAGGAGGCAGTGGAAAAACACTACACCGACTCAACGGCAGAGTGAAAACTAAACCCAGGATAATCCGGGAAGATAAGTACTAAAACATGTACAATAGATCCACGAGAGCAGTGGGATCTGTTTACTACAAGTATCCGAGGCCTTTCTGATGTGGACAGACTGTGGTGAAAAACTAGAATTCCCCCCAAATCCAAAAACTAAGCAAACAATGGAAAAAAAGAGTGTTCTGACGAAAGACTTTTCCAAACTGTGTCCGGACTACATTACCCACAATGCACCTCTCCTCTCTAAACGATTCATAATAAATCCCACATGCAACGAAACAAACATGACATTAGGTTTTATCCACAAAATATCTGCAAATAATTGTGTGACATTGATCCGCCCATTCGAGAGAGAATCTATGAGTGCTGGGATTCACGGCTCTTTACCGGGAGCGACTGGCTCTTTTTAATCATAACGTCAGCCAGAAAACTCACAATATCCAAGACGCCATCAAATCTGATAAGGAGAAGCTGTGACTGTCTGACTGAGCGTTTAGCTTTGGCTTCAGAGCAAAAGCGTTCACTTGTGTTCGTTCAGGGTAAAAAAAGATCCGGCTCTTTTCACAATCGAGATCCGAGACGTCCGAAAGAGCCGGTCGGTCATGAATGTCACATCACTGGAAACCATGATGCAGCTCATTCTCCTCCTGCAGACCATGTTCCATAGAGGCTGCTCCAAGGCCTGTCACGATGTTGAAGTTCGATATGTTGAGGCGCTTTCTTTCAACTCAAAAGCAAAAGAATGACTTTAACACTTTGAACACAAATATAACAAAACCAGCGTGGTTAAATGTGTCACTCCTCTTCAAGTTTTCACTGAAGGAAACTGTGGGGCCAGACTTTTAAAGGACCTGTATCATGCTATTTTAACCATTCCAAATTAAAGTATAGGCATTTATATGATATATTGTACCTCTACCACTACGGAGCACTAATTTTTGTGATAAATATAAGTATTTTCTGGGGGTATTTTTCCAACCCGGAAGACAAAACGCTTGGATTCAGTTAACTCCGCCCCCTCTCGCCGCTCATACAACTTTAGCAGTAGTAGAAATATATATATCACAGCAAAAAGTGAAGTTACTTCATGATGCTGTTATAAGGAGTTAACATGTGCAACACAGCTTCATGGCTAAATGGCTAACACACACGCTAACATGCATTTTGATCGACTCACCGCTCTGAAGTTTCCATTATAGGACTTGCGTTGGTTATAAAAGTTAATCCACTTTGATTCTGGCCAAGGTTCATCAAGCATCCATCAGCGACAGGCTCAGACAAACACTATTGTGGCTGATAGTCGCTGAATCCCGGAGGGAAATTCCAACTTCTATGGCCTCTTCTTCAGGAAGGTTGAATAAAGTCCTGTCCTCACAGCCAAACGTGGTTTTCTCCGTGACATTATCGTGAGGTAAGAAAAAAGAACAGGTGTCCAGACTCCAGAGTAGGTTAGAAAAAGCTCCCTCTTCACAACTTTCGGTGCAACATGACATGACATCTGTTTAGACCGTTCGGACGCTCAGGGGGAGCGTTTGTTTTGACTATAGGGGCAGCGCGGACGATCTGTTCAGACGCTCGGGGGTGCGTTTGTTTTGACTATAGGGGCAGCGCGGATTTCTTACGACAGAAATATTGAAAAAAGCAGTTTTACAAATGAAAATCAGGCCGTAAGGCATTACATTACAGACGTCGAGCACTTCCGTTCCGCTGTGACGACACAACTGAACATGCCAGTCGTTCACCAGGAGAGGGCGGATCAGCTGCTCAGAGAGCAGGATACAGGAGGATTACTGAGAACTGCGTGAATGAATCCAAAAACCACTCTGGGGTGTTTTTGATAAGGAAATAGCATAACAACATGGTTAAAAGCTCAAAAAAGTCGATTTTGCATGATATAGGACCTTTAAGCAGTTTTTGACAAGTGTAAAGTCCACATTGGTTTCTATGTCACAGCGAGCCACTAGGGGGCGGTATCGGAGCAAGTATTTTAGTTACTCACTCCCTTTCACTCTTTGTACAGACAAATACCAGAGGTCCCGGGTCTTTAAAACGAAACACTAAACCAGATCCACAATCTAGAATTCTTGTATCTAACATGTCTCAAAAATAAAGCCATGGATTTAGATTTGGGTTGAGCTCATGGACGTGTTTTCTGTTCCTTACAAGGCCTGGGATCGGTGAGTTTACGTCGAAGCCTCGCGACGGGCGCCGTTTACACACGAGGTAAACAACAATCCACAGCCTCCGAGTCCCGTAACCGCGGCAACGCTACAGCCGCCAGACGCAGACGGGGGGGAACAAAGCCTGCACTTAGAAACAGTGCTTCGGGCAGTGCAGGAACATTTGACCCGCCGTGAAAACCCCCCCTCAGAGTCACGTGAAAACGACCAGAAACCGGGACTAAAATATCCAGCCGTTATATTTTAGCTGCCGCGCAAACTCGTTTCTAGCTCTAGCGATCCCAGAGTCGGCGTTAAGGCAAGTTTATTTGTAGAGCACAATTCATACACAAGGCAATTCAAAGTGCTTCACAGTTGCATAAAATAAAATAAAAAACAGATGAAATCATTAAAACATAAAGTTAATCAATGACAGTAAAAGGCCAGAGTGCAGATAAAACACTTTCAGTTTTCATCTGCTCGGGTAAAAAGAGCTGTTTTCAGCCTGGATTTGAACATTGTCAGAGTTGAGGCCTGTCTCACATCCTCATGAAGACTGTTCCAGATTTTAGCTTTAGCCTCAGCGTGTTTAGTCCTGACTCTGGGAACCACCAGGAGACCCCTCCCTGAAGTTCTCAGGGCCCGAGATGGTTCATACGGCTCTAACATGTCAGAGATGGACTTTGGTGCTAAACCATGAAAAGACTTGTACACAAGCAGAGCTGTTTTACATTCTATTCTCTGAGTGACAGGAAGCCAGTGCAGAGACCGGAGCACTGGACTAATATGGTGGTATTTCCTGGTTCTTGTCAGGACTGGAGCAGCAGCGTTCTGGATGTTCTGCAGCTCTAACAGCTCGTTTAGAAAGGCCAGTGAGCAGCCGTTACAGTCGTCTAACCTGCTGGAGACACACGCATGGATGAGTGTCTCCAAGTCTGGTTTTGACACTATTCCTCTGATCTTAATGTTTTTCAGATTTAAGGTGCACAACGTCCACATTAAAGACATGCAACCTCTTAACCCCCACCTACACGCCTTTACCCAAATCTAATCTTCCTGAAAAAAAAGCATCAACAACGACAACGAGACGTAAGTGAGGATGAAAAAGCAACAAAAACACAACAACAACAAATCCGGCAGGAAAATCTGTTTTGTAGGTCTTAGCTTTCAAATGAGGCATTACACTGGCCTGTAGGCAGATTAAGAGTCTAACCCCTACGCCACCGATGCAAAACCGGTTTGGACATTTCCATTGACCCAAAGAGAGACCGTTGTGTTGGGTTTATTCTCATCTCTTTGAAACGCCCCGTCGTCGCGTTAGCTTTGTGGTTTAGCGCTCATTGCATCACCGTGGAAACCAAACACGGCTGTTTCTGTGAATGGATACGCGTGGGAAACCGGAAAAACCTCCTAAAAGAGAGAGTTTGGTCTCGGGGGCAGACTCACGTGGCCTTAAACAGCTGATCACCCACTTCCTGTGTCGACAGGAAGTGCCTCCGGGAAACCGACCAGGAAACGGGAGGATTCACATTAAACATCCCACAGACACGTTTCCTACAGAGCCGCAGTTTGATGTGATTCTTTCGTCGGGTTTATCGTCTGTTCTTCGGTTTTGGATGAAACAATGGAAGATTTCGGAGAGCCGTAAATCTCGGCTCTAGTGCTGGGATTTACGGCTCTTTTGCTGGAGCCGAATCTTTGGGATCCGTTCATTTTAAAGAGCTGTGCAAAAGACTGGCTCTTCGTACTCTAAAATGTGAATAACTCCAGAAAACTCACAATATCTGAGATTAAAGGAAGTGACATCGATAAAATGCACTTTTAAATCGTCTAAAATGACAAAGGGATATTTACTTTGAAAAACGTGTTTGTGAATCAAATCTAATAAAAAGTGACCGTCACATTTAGCTTTGACTTTAGAGCAGAAAGCTTTCACTGGGCTTCAGTGTTGGGAAGATTCTTGAGTTTGTTTAGAGGGAAAAGATCCGGCTCTTTTCACAATCGAACCGTTCACCTTAGAGCCATTCGCCTTAAAGAGCCGTTCAAAAGAGCTGTTCGCCTAAAAGAGCCATTCACCTAAAGAGCCATTCACCTTAAAGAGCCATTCACCTAAAGAGCCGTTCACCTTAAAGAGCCGTTCAAAAGAGCCGCTCGGTCATGAACGTCACTGCCCTCTCCTTTCTATCCATTTTGAAAGAAAACAGCGATTCCTACACGACGGACGCCATTAGAACGCTCTCACGCTGAATTACGAATCACCGCTGGTCATCACGGACACGCTAACCCCGCGGCGACACAAACTGAGGGACGAGAGCCGATACCGAGGACGATACTGTTTCCGATACATAATGTGTGGCAGATCAGGTCAATCTCCAACGTCAAGGAATGTGGGGAAATCGGAGAAATTGTTGCAAAAATAAGGACAATTGGGTAAAAAAAAAAACATGGAATGGAATAAACTGGGGGGAAATAGAGAAAATATTGGTCTACTAAACAGGTTTAGTAGAACCTAAACCTGTTTCCGATTCCAGACTGGTTTGGTTTAACGTTTCCCAGCTGTGATCGTAACGCAGCCTCAGCGTAAACCCAGCATTAGAGTTTCTGTGGCATTAAAAGGTCTTCAATTATATCGTTTATAGCGGCTCAATACGTCGCACTTCAAATACAATACGCACAATAACACGATCCTTAAGTCAGGAGGAGAATATGGCAGAAAACGTTTGACTCGTTTAATTCTTAGAATCTTTTAGTTTTGGATGTAAACAAACTGCAAAAAATGTGCTCAGTTCAGGAGGGGGTTAAGCTACGTTCTCTTGGGTTTTCTGTCCCTGATCTCAGATCAGTTTCTCTCCTGGTCTGCAGTGAATGAGCGTCATGAGACTCCAGTTACTGGAGGAATGTCCCACAGTCACGGCGTCCACGGATCTGCAGAAGATCCTGCCAAAACCACAGGCCTGTGTTTAGACAGAACCATCAGAGAGGAATGTAAAACAGGTCTAAAGAAAGACCCAACTAAACCAGGCCTAAAGAAAGACCCAACTAAACCAGGCCTAAAGAAAGACCCAACTAAACCAGGCCTAAAGAAAGACCCAACTAAACCCAGGCAAAGGGACTAAACCAGGCCTAAAGAAAGACCCAACTAAACCAGGCCTAAAGAAAGACCCAACTAAACCAGGCCTAAAGAAAGACCCAACTAAACCAGGCCTAAAGAAAGACCCAACTAAACCAGGCCTAAAGAAAGACCCAACTAAACCAGGCCTAAAGAAAGACCCAACTAAAACAGGCCTAAAGAAAGACCCAACTAAACCCAGGCAAAGGGACTAAAACAGGCCTAAAGAAAGACCCAACTAAACCCAGGCAAAGGGACTAAAGCGGGCCTAAAGAAAGACCCAACTAAACCAGGCCTAAAGAAAGACCCAACTAAACCAGGCCTAAAGAAAGACCCAACTAAACCAGGCCTAAAGAAAGACCCAACTAAACCAGGCCTAAAGAAAGACCCAACTAAACCCAGGCAAAGGGACTAAACCAGACCTAAAGAAAGACCCAACTAAACCCAGGCAAAGGGACTAAAACAAGCCTAAAGAAAGACCCAACTAAACCCAGGCAAAGGGACTAAAGCGGGTCTAAAGAAAGACCCAACTAAACCCAGGCAAAGGGACTAAAGCGGGTCTAAAGAAAGACCCAACTAAACCCAGGCAAAGGGACTAAAGCGGGTCTAAAGAAAGACCCAACTAAACCCAGGCAAAGGGACTAAAGCGGGTCTAAAGAAAGACCCAACTAAACCCAGGCAAAGGGACTAAACCAGGCCTAAAGAAAGACCCAACTAAACCCAGGCAAAGGGACTAAAGCAGGACTGAAGAAAGACCCAACTAAACCCAGGCAAAGGGACTAAAACAAGCCTAAAGAAAGACCCAACTAAACCCAGGCAAAGGGACTAAAACAGGCCTAAAGAAAGACCCAACTAAACCCGGGGAAAGGGACTAAAGCAGGCCTAAAGAAAGACCCAACTAAACCCAAGCAAAGGAGCAGGACCAGTTCCTCTCTTCTATTCATGATTTCATTAGTAAAAGTACAGATACTACTGGTCACATATTACGCCGATAAGGGTCAGATTATTACAGTGGAGGAAGTGAAAAAGTACGGCAACACGACGGGGACAAACCTTCTTCCTTGTCGCGAGTTTGGATTTTAACATGAACTGACCATCTGAAGAGACATTTAGACACTGCGTAATGGTTTGGATTCTCCTGTTGCCAATGAGTATATGGTAAATACTCTTGGGTAGGACCGGTCAATACCAGTCTGGTATCGGGGAAGAAGTTTAGGTACAAACATTAACATATCTATAAATGCATTTAATGAAACTGGTGTGTTTCATAAGCGGACTCGTCTATAGAAGAGAGAACACTGTAGTTACGCTTGTAATTACAGTCGTGTTACCTGTGCCTACACCTGGATCTAAAGTGTCACCGAAATGACAAATGCATAGATTTGTTTTTGCTTTTGTGGAAATGTTGAATTTTAGATTGAAACCAGGTGAACCAAGAGACATTATTGTCCCGTAAAAACATGACAACGGGATAAACACACATATCTGTGATCCGTTGGACTCCCCCACTGTTGGAAAGTCACAGAAATACTCACTTTCTGGTCTTGAAGCATCCTCCATATCCCGACATGGTTCAGCTCTTAAACGTTTCCCTCTTTTAAGCTCCGACAACGCAACTCCTCCACTGGTTTTCTCTCCTTCAGTCCATTTGGAGAAGCGTCCGTGTGAAGCTCCCGGAGCAGAGGAGAAGCAGGACTGAGGCGAAGACGAGCAGCGGAGACGAGAGGGAGGAACGAGGAGGAGCTAACGAACCTCAACACGTCCATGAGACCAAAATGTAGATATTTAAACTTTTGCTGTCAAATGTGAAGTAATAAAATGTTTGTTTTCATATTTAAAAAAAAAAAAAGAACTTTATGTATAAGCAGTGTTTAAATGTGTAGTTTTGTTTTGTGACATTAGTGCCAAGAGTGGATGTTTGGACTTTGTTAAGCACCCTCCCTCTCTCTTGGTACAGCTGGGTTTGTAGTTTCTGTTCCACGTCGTTTTACTGGAGACTTTGGTCCATCTTTGCCGCGTTTTTGTGGAGGTTCAGTGGATTCAGTTACAGAGTCCAGGGCAAGCGTTTAAATAAAGGAAATGTGGGACGTTCCATAACATGATATTATGATCATCTACTCATTAAAAACATGTACATCATGAAACGTTCTGTTGGAGGAGGAACCTTTACGTCTGAAGCAAATGTAGGAATCTTCTCCGTAATGTTGGTTAGAAGAACCAGGGAGAGGTCGTTGGAAAGATTCTCGTTTCAGACACAAAAGACCGCACGTCTATGTCGCTTTCACTTCCAAAGTTATGAATCGGTGATGTTGGAACATGGACCTCATGGGGTTCACAAATTAAACATCAATTTGACGCCCCTCTAGCAGATGGCGGCCGCCTGGGTTGCCTATGCCTTTGTATATTTGTCCCGTCTTTAGCCACTGCTGTCTCCCACAAATGACCATATATGGATCACAGCCTTTCGTGCCACACATGGATACCAAACATGTCTGTATGGATAAGCGTGGGAAAGACCAGGGAGCGACACAGCCACGTTGGAGTCACTTCCTGGACACATCTCAGAAAGAGAGAGTAATCAATATATTTCCTGTTTGACCTGGAGCTACACGCGTCTCAGCTACACCTTCAGTTCAGGAGAAATGACCTAAACTCAGTTTGTCAGATTTGAACATGAAAAGTGACGTGTTCGTACCAGGACCCGACTGAGCCGGAGCCTGGAGACATTTCCCAACAATAAAAGAACACGACAGTTTTGGCCTGGACCTGTTCAGGACGTCACGAGAGATGCAGACGAGACAAAGACATAAAGTCCACATGTCCAATATATAAAAAGTTATATTTTTATATGTATGACAAGAGGAGAGTCAGACATTTAAAATAAAAAATAAAAGTTTTGAAAAATATCAATCCAGTTTTTTTTATAGCTCTCTAAAGTTTCAAGCACATTTTTGTGTCTAAGGAATGTTAACATGACTTTTTTAAATTTTAATTTAAATGTGATTAAGGGTTAATAAAGGAGAACAAAGTGTAATAAAGGTGTAAAACGTGTAGTCCCGACCCCCACTTTGGGAACCACTGCTCTAGTTCACACAGACTAGTGGGTCTTATGTAAATGATCACGAGGCTTCAGTTTAACAACAGTGTGTAACGTTCCCATAACTTCATAGGTTTCCTTAAATAAAACGTCCCATCGCTGCACGAGCTGCTTTATACTTTATACTTTATACTTTATAAACTTTATACTTTATATACTTTATACTTTATATACTTTATACTCATAGATTCAGTCACGCAGCAAAACTGTCCATTTCACCCTCGTGCGGAGATCAGAAATCTTCAGGCGGCGGCAGTGACTCAGCTCCTTATGGGCTGAGGAGGAACATCCTGAGGCTCCTCTGATAAAGGAGGTATTAAAGGAAACATATGACTCCTTTAAGACCTCCTTCAACTCCTCCTTCAACTCCTCCTTCAACTCCTCCTTCAACTCCTCCTTCAACTCCTCCTTCAACTCCTCCTTCAACTCCTCCTTCAACTCCTCCTTTAACTCCTCCTTTAACTCCCTCTGAACTGCACTGATGCTTTTAGATCCTCCTCACGGCGGACGATGTAGAGAAGGAGGTTCCTAAGATTATTTATACTTTTTAGATTTAGCCACAGAGTCACATCTGGAAGCTATCTGCCCCCTCCCTCCCCTCTGCCCCCTCCCTCCCCACTCCCTCCCCCCTCCCTCCCCCTCTCTAATGTAAACAGTGTGTAATCACAAACACTCGTCTCTGGCTTCGGCTGAAACTCGATCCCTCAGTTTGAATCTCGCTGCTGCAGATTTTGGAGGAAAATGTTCCTTTAAACTTTTGTGTTTGTGCAGAGTTTGAACCAGCGCGAAAACAAAGAGTTTGACTTTAGTGAGAAAAGATCCTTCACTGAAGCTCAAGTCTGTTCACTACAACTACACAACTACACAACTACACAACTACTACAGACCCAAATAAACCCAGGCAAAGGGACTAAAACACTACAACTACAATGTAGAGCACAATGTATCGCAACATCGTCATCTGACTGAGCTCCAATTATTACTATTATTACTACTATTACTATTATTACTACTACTATTACTACTATTACTACTATTACTACTATTACTACTACTATTACTATTATTACTACTACTATTACTACTATTACTACTACTATTACTATTATTACTACTACTATTACTACTATTATTACTACTACTATTATTACTACTACTATTACTACTATTATTACTATTACTACTACTACTATTATTACTACTACTATTACTACTATTACTACTACTATTTACAGACGTCAGATCTTTTAATGGAACTGGAGAAACATTTGTTTATGTTTGAGCTCAGGTTTGTATCTGTAAATAAATTATACTTTATCTCAGTGAAAACATCCCAGAATCAGTCGTTACATTTTAGCTCCATATTCATAATATTATTAAGAACTTTTAATGTTGAGCTGTTTTAGATTTAAACACTGCACGAGTCACATGACGCTGTATCTGCGGCTCCATTGGCCAAGAGACGTTTTAATTAATGGTAAGTGACTTTATAACAGGTGTTCCAACAATCATAGTCTTCATTTCTGTAATTATACACATATTTATACATAAATATGTGTATAATCAATGTGAAAGTATCGAAAAGTATTCAAAGTATTCAGTATTCAGTAACTAAATACAATGTCAAAGTATTCTCTCCAACACTGCACACGTGGTTAAGGCGGGGGTTAAGAGGTGAAGAGCCTGGAGGCTATTTGAGAGCTGACATGATCAACACTCTCAGTGTGTCCCGTTTGTGACGTTATACTCGGATACAAACCGCTCCCAGATCAGTCACAGGCACATAACAAAAAACAAATAACAAATAACAGCAACTTGTTCAAGACAAAGTGAAGGAAAAACGAGCCCAACATCTGCAGCTCTGCCTCAGTCACACGCCCCGGACCTCCCGGACCACAGCGCCCCAAACCCGGACCACACTCCCGGACCACAACGCCCCAAACCCGGTGACACAACGCCCCACTCCCGGACCACCAACACCGCCGCTGCCCCGCGGAACAGAAACACTCTCCAAAGACGCACGAAAGTGAAGCGAACGCGGCCGAGCGCGTGCAGACCGACAGAGACAAAGTGAGAAAAGACAAACAAAAGCGAAGGGAAAAAACTCACCGCTGGTTCTCGAAGGGGCTCAGGGTCAGGTCGTCTCGCAGCGGCCGAAACCAGGGCATGATCCTCGGGCTGCGCAGCGGAGTCTCGGCCCGAGAGGATTACAGCGGATCCGCACCTCTCCCCCCCCCTGACTCTCTCCATCAGGGGCGGGACAGCGGCCGAGAGCTAAAGGAGGAAACTCAGGGGAACCAAAGAAAGGCTACGGGCTGGTTTTAACCTCTTAACCCCCGCCGGAACCGAGCACATTTCCTCCAGTTCAGCTTTACCCAAATCTAAAAGCTTCTTGACCTGAGAGGGTAACGCCTCATTTGAAAGCTAAGACCTACAAAACTCATCGATTCAGTCGTTTGTGCCGCATTTCTGTTATGTATTTGAGTAACTTTTTGAAGTAATTGTACTTCTAAGAGTAGTTTTATCATATGGCATTTTTACTTGTACTCGAGTAAAATCATAAGTATCGGTATCAGGAAAATTCATTCTCTGCATTTGACCCTCCTCAAAGCCGCTGGGGGGGGGGGGCTGTAGGAGCAGTGAGCGACGAGTGTGGGCCGGCGCTCAGGGACCATCTCCATGGTAACATTTTCTCCAAGAAGTTATTTTTTTACTTGAGTAAATATTATACTTACTCTTTTGGAAATGCAGAATAGCACTTTGCCAAAGCTCAGCGGGAACACGCGGATGAAGTTTAACGCCGTCATGTCCTTTAACTGTGCTCCAAAGATCCTCACATTACTGTTCATGAACATAAACACACTGCTCTGTTTGCAGAAGCTTCATTTATCAAGTTCTTGATACAGAGATGATTCGTTTGTGATTTGCAAAACTTCTGACAGATTAAGAAACGCACTGATATTCAAAAGCAAAGTGGAAACTGGGGCAAAAAACAAGTGCAATTTCAGCCCAAACTGGAGGTCATTATGTCCAAGTCGTCTACATCCTCTCCAGGTCAGAGTTCACACGGAGAGGGCGGAGTTCTGTTTGTGTTCATGTAAACACTGCAGTTAGAAACATTCAGGTAATGACTGAGCAAGTGGCGCCACCCAGTGTTCAGAACGCCTCAATGTCACTTTAAGATAATGTGAAAGGAAAAATAATTTAAAAAAAACAAGCTTTATTTCATGTTACAGTTTAAAAATCAGGAGAGAAAACGGACAAATGACACTTTAAACCTTCAGGAAGTAGAAAAAAAATCATCAATAATGGAGTAAAAGCTGAACATCTACAAGACTTTACCAGGTCTTTTTCTAAAGCCTGGACAGAAGAACAGGTGTAATAACACGTGTGATAGCAGGTGTAATAACACGTGTGATAACAGGTGTAATAGCATGTGTAATAGCATGTGTAATAACACGTGTAATAACACATGTAATAGCATGTGTAATAGCAGGTGTAATAACACGTGTAATAACACATGTAATAGCATGTGTAATAGCAGGTGTAATAACACGTGTAATAGCATGTGTAATAGCATGTGTAATAGCAGGTGTAATAACACGTGTAATAACACGTGTGATAGCAGGTGTAATAGCATGTGTAATAGCAGGTGTAATAACACGTGTAATAACACATGTAATAGCATGTGTAATAGCATGTGTAATAGCAGGTATAATAACACGTGTAATAACACGTGTGATAGCAGGTGTAATAGCAGGTGTAATAACACGTGTGATAGCAGGTGTAATAGCAGGTGTAATAACACGTGTGATAGCAGGTGTAATAACACGTGTAATAACAGGTGTGATAGCAGGTGTAATAGCAGGTGTAATAGCATGTGTAATAACACGTGTAATAACACGTGTAATAGCAGGTGTAATAGCAGGTATAATAACACGTGTGATAACACGTGTGATAGCAGGTGTAATAGCATGTGTAATAACACGTGTGATAGCAGGTGTAATAACACGTGTAATAACACGTGTAATAACAGGTGTAATAGCAGGTATAATAACACGTGTAATAACACGTGTGATAGCAGGTGTAATAGCAGGTATAATAGCAGGTATAATAACACGTGTGATAACACGTGTGATAGCAGGTGTAATAGCATGTGTAATAACACGTGTGATAGCAGGTGTAATAACACGTGTAATAACACGTGTAATAGCATGTGTAATAACACGTGTAATAACACATGTAATAGCATGTGTAATAGCAGGTGTAATAACACGTGTAATAACACGTGTGATAGCAGGTGTAATAGCATGTGTAATAACACGTGTAATAACACGTGTAATAGCAGGTGTAATAGCAGGTATAATAACACGTGTAATAACACGTGTAATAACACATGTAATAGCATGTGTAATAACACGTGTAATAACACATGTGATAACACGTGTAATAACACGTGTAAGAGCATGTCATGGTGTAGAAATGTTTTGCAGCAGCAGCTGGACGTGGAGGCTGCACAATATCACGATATTAGGTGATGCAATATCGCGAGAAGTCACAACATATGACATCATCACTGAAGTCTTTAGCTGACGGATCCAAACCAACAACAGAACTTAAAAATGTTTCAGTTAAAAAACGAGTTACTTACGATCGGTGTTTGATTTAAACATGGTTTAGTAAAATATTGCAATTATATCATTATCGTATCACAAGTTACTTCAATATCGTTCAAACACCAAAGTCTTTTCCTTAAATCTGTTTATGACGAGGTCAAATTAATTTAGCATTTGTGCAAAATAAAAACACGTTTGTGTTTTTATGTAAAACATAAAAGCACAAAGTGAAAACTGTTCTGATAAAACATGTGGAAAAGTCCGACTATACAAACTCCTGCAGCAGCCTGTGGTCGGCCTGCAGGAGGCAGTAGAGAGACGCTCACAGCCTCCCGGCCTCTCTCCCCCACGGCCTCAGAGCCTCCCGGCCTCTCTCCCCCACGGCCTCAGAACCTCCTCCCGGCCTCTCTCCCCCCCCGGCCTCAGAGCCCCCCGGCCTCTCTCCCCCCCGGTCTCAGAGCCTCCCGGCCTCCCTGAACTTCTGCAGCAGCCCGTCGTCGGCCCGTAGGGGGCAATAGAGCGTGCGGGTGCTGTAGTGCAGCGGGTCGGTCTGGAGGTTCTGGATCACGTCCTGGAGCAGATGCGCTCGCTCCACCCCACAGCCCGGAGCATCGAAGCCCAGGCGGGTGAAGTGCACGTGGAGGTGGTAATACGAGGGCTGGTAGTGCAGATACACACGGAGCTTAGAGCTCGGCACGCCGTAACGCTCAGAGATCGCCTCCTGTGGACAGAGCAGGTATTACAGGGTTATGACCGGGTTATGACACAGATACAGTGGGAAGAAAAAGTAAGTACACCGTTTGGAGTTTCTCTAAATGTCTGATCTTCATAAAAATCACAGCAATGATTAAACAGTGTCTGTTTAAACTAAAACCTCCCAAACATTTACATTTGATCATATTTTTATTGGCCATAACATGTAAACATTCACAGGACAGGGAGGAATAAGTAAGTGCACCGCCTGAATCTCACTGAACTGCAGCAGTTTGTAAAGAGGAATGATCCAAGATCTTGATCGTTGTGTCTAATCTGCAACTACAGGAAAGCGGTTATTGCTGCAAAAGAATCAGCAGATACAGGGGTTCACTTACTTATTCACACGCTGTTGTGAATGTCTCAGGTTTTCTGCTAATATCTTGATAAACTTGTGAATTAATTTAGACCTCAGTGAGGAGAGGGTTTAACACCATGAAGCTCCTGCTCCTTCACAGTGAGGAGAGGGTCTAACACCATGATGCTCCTGCTCCTTCACAGTGAGGAGAGGGTTTAACACCATGAAGCTCCTGCTCCTTCACAGTGAGGAGAGGGTCTAACACCATGATGCTCCTGCTCCTTCACAGTGAGGAGAGGGTTTAACACCATGATGCTCCTGCTCCAGACTCCAGTGAGGAGAGGGTCTAACACCATGAAGCTCCTGCTCCAGACTCCACAGTGAGGAGAGGGTCTAACACCATGAAGCTCCTGCTCCAGACTTCAGTGAGGAGAGGGTCTAACACCATGAAGCTCCTGCTCCTTCACAGTGAGGAGAGGGTCTAACACCATGATGCTCCTGCTCCAGACTTCAGTGAGGAGAGGGTCTAACACCATGATGCTCCTGCTCCAGACTTTACGCTCTGAGATCAAATGTAATGGTTTTTAATTCACAAACACTACATCTTAATGCTACAAACGCCACATATTTCATTTCTTAGGATTCGCAAACATTTCATCAGAGGAAAGAGACCTGGACAAAATGTTGTAGAAACTTCACAGTAAACATCATTGAGCGATGTCATAATTTGGGACTCTTCCTTTGTGACACTGTTATCAGTAGTTCTGGCCTCACCGTTCCTTTGTGCAGGATGTTGTGGAGCAGAGGGAGGTGCTCCGCCTTCAGGTCACGAAGACTCTTTATACTGCGCTGATGAGAGATGGCTATGAGGTACAGGTCGTCCACCTGAGACAGAGAGACGGAGAGTCAGAGAGTCAGAGAGACAGAGAGTCAGAGAGTCAGAGAGTCAGAGAGTCAGAGAGACAGAGAGTCAGAGAGACAGAGAGACGGAGAGTCAGAGAGTCAGAGAGACAGAGAGTCAGAGAGTCAGAGAGTCAGAGAGTCAGAGAGGCAGAGAGTCAGAGAGTCAGAGAGTCAGAGAGACAGAGAGACGGAGAGGCGGAGAGGCGGAGAGTCAGAGAGTCAGAGAGTCAGAGAGTCAGAGAGTCAGAGAGACAGAGAGTCAGAGAGTCAGAGAGTCAGAGAGTCAGAGAGTCGGAGAGTCGGAGAGACAGAGAGGCAGAGAGGCAGAGAGTCAGAGAGGCAGAGAGGCAGAGAGGCAGAGAGTCAGAGAGTCAGAATCAGAGAGTCAGAGAGTCAGAGAGTCAGAGAGTCGGAGAGTCGGAGAGACAGAGAGGCAGAGAGGCAGAGAGTCAGAGAGGCAGAGAGGCAGAGAGGCAGAGAGTCAGAGAGTCAGAGAGTCAGAGAGTCAGAGAGGCAGAGAGTCAGAGAGTCAGAGAGTCCGAGAGTCAGAGAGTCAGAGAGTCCGAGAGACAGAGAGTCCGAGAGACAGAGAGTCGGAGAGTCGGAGAGGCGGAGAGGCGGAGAGGCGGAGAGGCGGAGAGGCGGAGAGGCGGAGAGGCAGAGAGGCGGAGAGGCGGAGAGGCGGAGAGGCAGAGAGGCGGAGAGGCGGAGAGTCAGAGAGACGGAGAGGCGGAGAGGCGGAGAGGCAGAGACTCAGAGAGGCGGAGAGGCGGAGAGGCGGAGAGGCAGAGAGGCGGAGAGGCAGAGAGTCAGAGAGGCAGAGAGGCGGAGAGGCGGAGAGGCGGAGAGGCAGAGACTCAGAGAGGCAGAGACTCAGAGAGGCAGAGAGGCAGAGAGGCAGAGACTCAGAGAGGCAGAGAGGCGGAGAGGCGGAGAGGCAGAGACTCAGAGAGGCAGAGAGGCAGAGAGACAGAGTCAGAGAGGCAGAGACTCAGAGAGGCAGAGACTCAGAGAGGCAGAGACTCAGAGAGGCGGAGAGTCAGACATCAGCAGGTTTGGTCTTTCACCTGTTGCTGGTTCCATTTGAAGTCTGGCAGGAGGATGAAGCCCGTGTTTGGGTCTGGATCTTCAAATACGATCCTGTCCACCTCGGCCTTCTTCTCTAGGATGTTATACACCCACTGTTAACAGACCAACAGGAAGGACTTTACACTTCAAATACTTTCTACACAAACAGGAGACAAAGTTCTTTACTGTCTGACCAATAAACTACATCAGTACTTCCTACAGTTCCTACAGCCCCCCTCAGGCCTCATACTGACCTCACACAGGCCTGCAGCGCCCCCTCAGGCCTCACACAGACCTGCAGCTCCCCCTCAGGCCTCACACTGACCTCACACAGACCTGCAGCTCCCCCTCAGGCCTCACACTGACCTCACACAGGCCTGCAGCGCCCCCTCAGGCCTCCTCAGACCTCACACAGGCCTGCAGCGCCCCCTCAGGCCTCATACTGACCTGCAGACTGAAGCTCTGCTCCTGCAGATGCGGCAGAGTGATGGACTGATAGTCGTCAGGCGTCTCCTGCAGCAGGAAACTCTCCTGACGCTGGTACTTCTGGATGTGCTTCTGTGACGCCGGACAAACCACTGTGGCCTTTATCTCTGTAAAATATAAATATCATTTTGGGGGAAAAGTTAAGAAATTTTAAAATGGCCAATTTTGCCTATAAATCCAAAAGTTTCGAGTCTAGAACATTTGTGACGATTGTCCCTGGGAATATCTTTAGTAGACATCGCCCTATTCACGTTTCCATTGCTGAACGGCAGCTCTTTAAAAGTGCCCACAAAGCAAAAATCACCCACGAGCAGAAAACATGGTTACAACACACCGCTTGTTAAACTGTTGAAAAAGTAAAAAATAAAAACATTAGGAGTCAGAGTTTGTTCATTGGAACTAAAAAAAAAAAAAGTATCCAAATATGATATGGTCCTGGGAAGATTCTGAGAATTTGGTTGATTTGGGACACAATGAGCTCCGGGTCTTTTGCCCATCAGTACATTAAAGCAGCACTATGTAACTTGTTTACCTTAATAAATCCTTTCCATCCCTCTGGGGGTAAGACAAGTGTTAATGGGATGATTGGGGGGGGGGGGGGTCTTTCATCTCCC
Organism: Proterorhinus semilunaris; assembly: GCA_021464625.1. Lineage (NCBI taxonomy): Eukaryota > Metazoa > Chordata > Actinopteri > Gobiiformes > Gobiidae > Proterorhinus > Proterorhinus semilunaris. The sequence continues at coordinate 38,787,687 of CM038348.1, forward strand.
CCTGGTGTCTCTGGCCAGAAAACCACAATGGCAACTTCCCTGCCACTGGGTCGGAGGTACCAATACACACTAATGGGATCATGAAGAAGAAGCTAACAGGCTAACGGGCAAAGCTAACTGCGGGCTAGCGCCACTTAAACAGTATTTACAGCCAAGTTTGAGTGAAACAAATCATCTCCATTGTGTAACTGGATGAACAACATCCCTCTGTCCCTTTGTCTTTTCTGTCAGCGTAGTATTTACTCTCACGGACGATTAATGAGTAAAAAAACACAACATGCTACGACACCTGCAGTGGCGCTTACGGCCTCTAGGGGCACGAGTTACTTAGTTCTGCTTTAACTACATTGCACTTTTGGTTTGTGTTGAAGTGAATGTCCTTCTCTTAACCCTCGACCATTTGGAGAAAACGCTTCAGTTTTCAGTGAACGTTTCCCAGCCTGAAACTGTTACCGTTGAGCTGTGGCGGAGCGAAGAGCTGGTACGTGCTGTAGATGTCGTTCTTCATCTGCAGCTTCAGACTGGACTCAGAGAAGAGCTCTGACAGCGCCTCCTTCTGGATCGGAGTCTTCTCCAGAATCACCACCGCCTCCTGACCACTGATCTGAAGACAGAGGACAGTTTAGAACAATATCGGGACCACTGATCTGCAGACAGAGGGGAGTTTAGAACAATATCGGGACCACTGATCTGCAGACAGAGGACAGTTTAGAACAATATCGGACCACTACCACAACATGAAGATCAGAGGAATAGTGTCTCCAGCAGGTTAGACGACTGTAACGGCTGCTCACTGGCCTTTCTAAACGAGCTGTTAGAGCTGCAGAACATCCAGAACGCTGCTGCTCGAGTCCTGACAAGAACCAGGAAATACCACCATATTAGTCCAGTGCTCCGGTCTCTGCACTGGCTTCCTGTCACTCAGAGAATAGAATTTAAAACAGCTCTGCTCGTGTACAAGTCTTTTCATGGTTTAGCACCAAAGTCCATCTCTGACATGTTAGAGCCGTATGAACCATCTCGGCCCTAAGAACTTCAGGGAGGGGTCTCCTGGTGGTTCCCAGAGTCAGGACTAAACACGCTGAGGCTAAAGCTAAAGTCTGGAACAGTCTTCATGAGGATGTGAGACAGGCCTCAACTCTGACAATGTTCAAATCCAGGCTGAAAACAGCTCTTTTTACCCGAGCAGATGAAAACTGAAAGTATTTTATCTGCACTCTTGCCTTTTACTGCCATTGATTAACTTTTATGTTGATGTTTTATTGATTGATTTTATGCAACTGTGAAGCACTTTGAATTGCCTTGTGTATGTTTTCCATATTTAAATACAGTTACACGATGCAAGTCTAGTTACACAAAATGAAACATGTGGATTTTCTACGTGGATAATAGGGGAACTATATTGCAAGGCGTAATAACACCGTGGGAGCACTTCGACGTCCGCGCAGTAATATCTTCGCCATACTGCGCAGACGTGGAACTCGTACTTGGATCGTGTAACTGCACGACTTTTTACTCTCCAGGAGTCGGCGAAGAGAGGATCTCCGTCATTGTGGTTTCCCCGGGTGTTTTGGTGAACGGTGACTGGTTCTTCCAGGCGTGAAGAGCTGTTTATTTAAATCACAGATCCCAGAAGCACTGCTCTGTTTGTGAACATTGTTTTGATCCACCATAGGACTATTATGATCCATTATATTATTTATTATTATTATGTAATACCTTTGCGTTGCACCAGAGCCTCGGACATGACACGGCGCTCCCCCTCAGAGCAAACCGTCAGTGTTGGGGAGAATACTTTCAAATTGTATTTAGTTACTGAATACTTGCCTTAAAATGCATTTGTAACGTATTCCATTACTTTGTCTAACCAGAGTACTGTATTCTGAATATTTTTAGATACTTTCACATTGATCGTCATTAAAATTGTGTATAGATATTAATGAAGAACTCTTTAACTGTGGATCACAGCATCATGTGACACATGACCGGTTTAAACTCTTTATTTTATTTTAGGAGGAAAAACAGGTCAACATTGTTGATAATGTTCAAAATGGAGCTAAATGTAATGACAGATTCTGGGATGTTTCCTTTGATATTTGGAAAGTAACTGTATCTAAATACCAGAATACAGTTACTCACACGGAGTAAATACATGTGTTTAGTTACTCCCCAACGCTGACACTGATGTAGTGATTAGTGAAGCTCCAGTAAATGTCAGTAAACAGAGGAATGATCCCAGTGCTGCACCTCAGGTTAAAGCAGTTCATTACTTTCAACACCTGCCATTGATCTGATGATTCCAGAAACAACACGGCCTGGATTCAGGGGAAAAGCTTCTAAACTGAACTAGATGAATGACCAGAGTTTCCTTCTGCACGAAGATGGTTAGGGTTATTCTGAACTAAATGACTGAACAGTCATAGTCTTACCTTCCCCTGCACGTGCATCTGTTTTTAGAGTAAATGAATCCCCTGCACGTGCATCTGTTTTTAGAGTAAATGAATCCCCTGCACGTGCATCTGTTTTTAGAGTAAATGAATCCCCTGCACGTGCATCTGTTTTTAGAGTAAATGAATGAATTACCTTCCCGTGCACAAAGATGGTTTTGTCGCGGGCAGAGTCGCTCAAAACGGCGGCGGTTTCAAACTTCGACAGAATATTGACTCTTTCTCCTTCCTCTCCGGACTCTTTCTCTTTTCCTCTGCCGTTCCCGCATTTCACCTCGGCTTTGGGCTTTTTCACTTTAGGAGAAAAGTCTTTTTCTTCTCCGTCTCCCGGTTCACGTTTAGCTCCGAACTCCGCCATCTTTGTTTGGGCCGCGCGGGTTGCCAGATCGGGAACACGGTTTATCTTATTTGATAAATAACAGTCGGTTATTTCCCCCTGGACTTAGAGTTAATTCATCTACACGTGCTAATGTGATAGGGTCGCTGTCGTTTTAACCTCTTAACCCCCGCCTGAACCGAGCGCATTTACTCCAGTCCGGCTTTACCCAAAGTAACGCCTCATTTGTTTTTCATTGTTTCTTTATTTTCGTTTTTTAGATTAGTTTTTTTTTTTTTTTTTAACAAAACAAAACAAGAAATACAAACAGAAATAATAGCATGTTACAACTGTGGCCTTCCTCACACACGCACACACACACGCGCACACGCACACGCAGACACACACACTAACTAATTCAATACTAATCGGACTATAGGAATAATAGCAATTTAAAAAAAGAAAACAAAAAAACTGAGAGAAAATAATATCAAAAATAAAACGGCGTTTTTGTCTCTTTTTTTTTTTAATTGTATTTTCAGCCTCGTTTTTTTCAAGAAGCTTTTAGATTTGGGTAAAGCCGAACGGGAGAAAATGCGCTCGGTTCAGCCTCACACACTCGTGACGTAAATAAAAGCCAATATTACATTATGTGCTGGAATTTCTCATTAGGACTTGGCAACGCGCCCAATATACAACTTTTACCGTGAAATAAATAATGACGCTTTACGTATTGTTATAGTATTATTATATTGTTGTTATATTATTGCTGTAATCATGTGTATTCCGTGATTATTTTAATGAGATAGTGTTATATTTACAGAGTGAGGGCAAAACATTTCCATTAGTTTATTTATTACAGTTAAAGACGAAACATCTGTGACTAATGCGTTAATCTAATAACGTAAGTGAATAAAAAGGCAATAAAACCCAAGTACCGACTCACTCATTTATTTAAATACCGAGTAATTTACTTTATTTTAATCTAATATGCGAGGGGAGGGGCGTCTGCAGCGCGGACCAATGGAATCGCAACCCGGAAGTGTTTTTTAAGGAAACAAAACAAACAGATTTATGTGAACATGTGAAGTTTATGATTAGTGTAAAATGTCGCTCTCGGGTCTAAATGTTTGTATTTTGTTTCTGCTGCTGCTGCTGAAAGTCGAGGCGAGTCAAGGTAAAGTTTTTGTTTTAATGCATGATTTATTTATTCATTTAGGGTCCAGTTTTAGTCTTTAATAAACACTTCTTTCTGTAATTTACACTTTATACAAAACAATGAATGAATGAACTGGTTTAATGACAAGGACACGTGCTTTATGTCATGAGTTTGTTAATAATTATCAGCACAGTATTTTTCAACATAAATGTCTTCATAGTCATTTCTGGCATGAATACATATTAATTGTTTTCTATGAGTTGATGCATACGTGTGGATGTGGTTTATTGTGTAGTTTAAAGCTCTACAAACGTGTAGTGGAAATATGACACTTGAGTTGGTTTCTGTATTTGACCTTTATTTAACCAATAAACTCCGCCTGAACTGACCACATTTTCCCCAGTTGGGCTTTACCCAAATCTAGAAGCTTCTTGAAAACAGCTTAAATGAGACATTCAGTCTGTTTTCCTTCTATATATGTTCTATGACATATGCAGACGTTGTCAAGATAAGTATTTTATATGTGTATTAGGGCAGCATGATTTCCACTTAATTGTGATTTTTTTTTTTCATACAAATACTGTGATTTGCGTTTGTTATATTTGATACATTTAAAATGTTATGGCTAAAATGAAGAGTGAAGGAAGTCGTGTTTTTTAGACTTTAGTCAAACAAGTTTTTGCTCAAATTGCCCCACATTAGAACAAAACACATTAATCTACTTTAGAATCTACTTTCTGGAGGAGTTTTCTGACATTCAGCCACATGACTAGAATAACTCCGGGATGGAATCGCATATGAATCTACCAAACTTTGATGAATATAGTTTACATTACAGCAGTTCCCAACCCTTTCTGACCCACGTACCCTTTCAGGCCTAACTCCAGGATCCTATCCGATTTTTGACAACGTGAGCAACTTCACATACATTATTCGGCATTTACTGCTGAATAATCCCTGTACCCCTGGTTGGGAAACACTGCACTACAAAATGGGTCCAGGAATAAGAACATGTCAATATCAATATAAATCATCGGTATATCAGTTTAGACCAGGGGTGGGGAACCTTTTTCACACCAAGGGCCAGATCACTTTAATATAAAGTTCTCCGAGGGCCATTTAGAAACAGACAGTCTAGAGTTCATTAAACACTGAGGTCGGACGGAGGAGGATCATCATTTCTATATCAGACTCACATAAGGCGTCTGATGGTCAGTCTTGTAAAAGCTGAGCCCAAACTCCGACCAAGAGCATTCATTTGATCCAAACGCATTTGTTTCTTTGATGTAACCTTGTTCAGACTCGGCACACTGGCCTTTCACTTCCACAGAGCAAATAATGTGTCAGTTTTTCCTTGAATAAGATCGAACTTCCTTTTCTGTGCGGCCGCCGTGATGCAGCGCTGGGTCACCGCCGCGAGACTGTATTAAATATACAAAATGAGACCTGAGGTTTCCCACCCCTGGTGTCGGATAGAAGAACCTTGTAACTGATCCATCCATCCATGTTCTTCCTCTTTATCCGGGGCCGGGTCGCGGGGGCAGCAGTCTCAGCAGAGATGCCCAGACTTCCCGATCCACGCACACCTCCTCCAGCTGTTCTAGGGGGGACCCCGAGGCGACACCAGCCCAGCTCGGAGACATAGTCCCACCAGCATGTCCTGGGCCTTCCACGAGGCCTCCTCCCAGTGGGACATGCCTGGAGCACCTCCCGAGGGAGGCGACCAGGAGGCATCCGGAACAGATGCCCTAGCCACCTCAACTGGCTCCTTTCGACGTGGAGGAGCAGCGACTCGACTCCGAGCTCCTCCCGGGTAACTGAGCTCCTCACCTCCAGCCACCCTGAGAAGGAAACTCATGTCGGCCGCTTGTATTCGCGATCTTGTCCTTTCGGTCGTTACCCAGATCTCATGACCATAGGTGAGGGTGGGATGACCATAGGTGAGGGTGGGAACGTAGATCGATCGGTAAATCGAGAGCTTTGCCTCAGACTCAGCTCCCTCTTCACCACAACGGTCCGATACAGCGACCGCATCACTGCTGACGCCGCACCGATCCGTCTATCCATCTCACGCTCCATCCGTCCCTCACTGAGAACACGACCCCGAGATACTTGAACTCCTCCACTTGGGGCAAGGACTCCCCACCGACCTGAAGCGGGGAAACCACCTTTTTCCGGTGGAGAACCACTTGTAACTGATGATGGAGGATTTGTTTTTTGTTGTAACTGATGATGGAGGATTTGTTTTTTCCAGATCAGAGGAATGTGCTGTTCATCATCGCGGACGACCTGAGGACGTCTCTCGGTTGCTATGGCGACTCCGTGGTAAAGTCTCCGAACATCGACCAGCTGGCGTCGCGCAGCCACGTGTTTCTGAACGCGTTTGCCCAGGTACACAGCATTACTGACAGACCTCCATGGACTCACCTTAAACAGTAGAAGACGTGTTTAAATGTTCTTGTAGCAGGCCGTGTGCGCCCCGAGCCGCACTTCTCTCCTGACGGGACGCCGTCCCGACACCACTCGCCTTTACGACTTCAAATCCTACTGGAGGACGCACGCGGGAAACTACTCCACACTGCCACAGTACTTCAAACAGAACGGATACTACACCAAGTCTGTGGGAAAAGTATTTCACCCAGGTGCTTCCTCCAGAAAGTATCTGCACATGGCTCCGTAAACAAACCGCACATGTGGAGTAATACTGATACACAGTACATGAACACAGCAGTAATACTGATACACAGTACGTGAACACAGCAGTAATACTGATACACAGTACATGAACACAGCAGTAATACTGATACACAGTACATGAACACAGCAGTAATACTGATACACAGTACGTGAACACAGCAGTAATACTGATACACAGTACGTGAACACAGCAGTAATACTGATACACAGTACGTGAACACAGCAGTAATACTGATACACAGTACATGAACACAGCAGTAATACTGATACACAGTACATGAACACAGCAGTAATACTGATACACAGTACATGAACACAGCAGTAATACTGATACACAGTACATGAACACAGCAGTAATACTGATACACAGTACATGAACACAGCAGTAATACTGATAATGTCTTTGTTCAGGCATCGCTTCAAACCACACGGACGACTTCCCCTTCAGCTGGTCTGTGCCCGCCTACCACCCGGCGTCCTTCGCCTTCGAGAAGAAAAAGGTGCCATTCATTACATTTACTCCAGTAACTTCACTCTGCAGTCACTTCACTCTGCAGTCACTTTACTCTGCAGTCACTTTTCCAATCAGTCTAAAATCTAATTAATGATCTTGTACAGCAGCTTTAAGTTTATGTTTTTCTTGACCTGCAGCTGCAGTTTTTGCCCGATTTACTTTTGAATATCGACATGTCCTTTTGTTCGCTGGACTATTTCTAAATCTCATGATAAACTCGGAGAGTGTGTGAAGCTCTTTGTGACCATGTCTGTGAGACAAATGGAAGTTCTTCTTCCTCAGATGTGCCTCGGCCCAGACGGGCGGCGCCACGTGAACCTTCTGTGCGCGGTGGACGTGAAGCTGCAGCCGATGGCGACTCTTCCCGACATCGAGAGCACGGACGAAGCTCTGGGTTTCCTCAAGTCACGACCGGCTCGACATCAGCCCTTTTTCCTCGCGGTCGGCTTCCACAAACCACACATCCCCTTCAGGATCCCACAGGTACTACGCCCCCTTCAGGATCCCACAGGTACTACGCCCCCTTCAGGATCCCACAGGTACTACGCCCCCTTCAGGATCCCACAGGTACTACACCCCCTTCAGGATCCCACAGGTACTACACTCTCTACACCCCCTTCAGGATCCCACAGGTACTACACCCCCTTCAGGATCCCACAGGTACTACACCCCCTTCAGGATCCCACAGGTACTACACACTCTCTACACCCCCTTCAGGATCCCACAGGTACTACACTCTCTACACCCCCTTCAGGATCCCACAGGTACTACACTCTCTACACCCCCTTCAGGATCCCACAGGTACTACACTCTCTACACCCCCTTCAGGATCTCACAGGTACTACACTCTCTACACCCCCTTCAGGATCCCACAGGTACTACACTCTCTACACCCCCTTCAGGATCTCACAGGTACTACACTCTCTACACCCCCTTCAGGATCCCACAGGTACTACACTCTCTACACCCCCTTCAGGATCCCACAGGTACTACACCCCCTTCAGGATCCCACAGGTACTACACCCCCTTCAGGATCCCACAGGTACTACACTCTCTACACCTCCTTCAGGATCCCACAGGTACTACACCCCCTTCAGGATCCCACAGGTATTACACTCTCTACACCCCCTTCAGGATCCCACAGGTACTACACCCCCTTCAGGATCCCACAGGTACTACACTCTCTACACCTCCTTCAGGATCCCACAGGTACTACACCCCCTTCAGGATCCCACAGGTATTACACTCTCTACACCTCCTTCAGGATCCCACAGGTACTACACCCCCTTCAGGATCCCACAGGTACTACACCCCCTTCAGGATCCCACAGGTACTACACACTCTCTACACCCCCTTCAGGATCCCACAGGTACTACACCCCCTTCAGGATCCCACAGGTACTACACCCCCTTCAGGATCCCACAGGTACTACACACTCTCTACACCCCCTTCAGGATCCCACAGGTACTACACTCTCTACACCCCCTTCAGGATCCCACAGGTACTACACCCCCTTCAGGATCCCACAGGTACTACACACTCTCTACACCCCCTTCAGGATCCCACAGGTACTACACCCCCTTCAGGATCCCACAGGTACTACACACTCTCTACACCCCCTTCAGGATCCCACAGGTACTACACCCCCTTCAGGATCCCACAGGTACTACACCCCCTTCAGGATCCCACAGGTACTACACACTCTCTACACCCCCTTCAGGATCCCACAGGTACTGCACACTCTCTACACCCCCTTCAGGATTACGCTTACAATGTCTTATTTTTATATGAAAACCTAAAATAACATAAAATGTGCAATACATTTTGTTCTCGTAGTTATGTCTAGGGATGGGAATTGATAAGATTTTATTGATATCAATGCCATCAATAAGTTTACCTTTCGATTCTTTATCGATACCTGACTTGTCTGTGTGTTGGGAAAAAGCAAGGAATGAATGTGCTTTCGACAAACTCTATAAAAAACAACAGCACATTGTTAGTTTTCCCAAGAAAAAACATTCATTAAATTAAGCAAGTTTCCAAATATACTGGGGCTCCTGCACTCAGCCTGCCTGGCCTCCTCAAATATAACGGTAACATTTGTACTTTTCAACAAGTGTCAGTAACTCGTAACAGACTGATGCTGTTTTGTAAAACCTAAACAACAGGACTCGGGGCGGGGACGGGCAGAGGTAGACCCGCTCACAGTGCACTCAGGGCGGGGACATTACGCAGGTGCGTTTAGCTCCACGGCGCAAAAAGAGTGTTTTGAGAGCGGGAGCGTCAATAAGAGGGATCGATAATGAAGTAGACGTACGGTTCCGATGCTTTGCTCAAACAGAACCATGTGCGCCACCGTCGCTCACCTTTTCTTTGCATTTTACTGCAGTTTGAAACAAGGGGCTATGGTGACTAAAATAGTCACTTAAAGCTGATAGAAATAGAGCTGTGCCCCCCCCCTGTCCCCCACTCAGCTGAAGCAGAGGGCAGGGCAAATGGGGCACCTGTCGTTCTGAGCCTTTCCTCCATGGATTCACAGATAAAACACAGCCTTCAAAAAGGCTACGAGAACAGAAGACATGACGCTCGGTTTATGTCATTCATTGCTGAATGACATAAACCGGTTCAAAAGCTTTGTAACTCGTGGAAGTATACGCTATATGTTGAGAGAAAGCACAAAAAAAAATTCACAAGCGATCTATGGAGCTCCTCTGGCGAAGCCGCACCGAAGGGGCTTTCAGTGCTTGGGCACAGTTCGGATGGACAAGTGTGAGTGCGCCCTTAGTTTACAAACTAATAACTGATAGATTATGTGTAGGGGAGGTAATTGGAGTTTTCCCACATTTCTACAGCCTGATGAGTCGTTTGTGTTCAGGAGTTCCTGAGCCTGTACCCCGTGGAGCGCATGTCTCTGGCCCCGGACCCTGACGTGCCTGAACGGCTCCCCCTGGTGGCTTATAACCCCTGGACAGACATCAGACTGAGGGAGGACGTGCAGAGACTGAACCTCAGCTTCCCCTTTGGACCCATCCCCAAAGACTTCCAGGTGAGACTTTTCCTCAAAGACTTCCAGGTGAGACTTTTCCTCAATGACTTCCATGTGAGACTTTTCCCCAACGACTTCCAGGTGAGACTTTTCCTCAACGACTTTTGGTGAGACCTTTCAGCTTCCCCTTCGGGTCAAAGACTTGAAGGGGAAGAACCCAAAGACTTGCAGGTGAGACTTTTCCTCAAAGACTTCCAGGTGAGACCTTCAGAGAGAACTATTATCATTACATACATTACATATGAACCATGGCGAGACCTTCAGAGAGACGGCTCAGGCTCAGGTAGAACCTCGTCTTCCATGGTTTTATCGTAGCGATGGTGGTGTTTTATCCACATTAAATGAATATCGTCATATTTTCCGTCTTGTTTCAGTTACGGATTCGGCAGCATTACTTCGCTGCCGTGTCGTACCTGGACTCTCAGGTGGGACGTTTGCTCAACGCCTTAGACCATCTGGACCTGAGCCACAACACGACTGTGGTGTTCAGCTCTGACCATGGTGAGAATACTACAGAATACTACAGAATACTGCAGAATACTACAGTAAAAGTACACAACACGACTGTGGTGTTATTTATAATGTAATAATAATTATACGTTTATTTGTATTGCACTTTACACTGTAAACACATCTCTAAGTGCTACAGGTAAAAACATAGAATCAGTAAAAACAGTAAGGAACATAGAAGAAGAAAAGCAATACAAAATAAGTGGGCCTTTAGTTTAAAAAAAAAAGCCTGAGTAGACTGTGGCGCCCTCAGGTGGTTGGAGAGGGCATAGTGCAGGTTTGTCTTGGGGGCCTGGAGTACCAACTATCTGTCTGTCAGAGGAGATGTTTGTGAACTGGTGCGCTGTGTAGACTCGCTGATCCTGAACAGGAGGTTTATGGAGGATGGTGTGATGTCTCATCAGGACCTGGCAGCACAGAGAGTAATTTAGTTTGAGTCTTTTTATGAACATGTGATTTATTTTCAGACAAAGCATTCAACATATTTTAATCTAGTTTTAGTCGATTAGTCATTAAAATAACTGAGCCAAAATCAAGGTCATAAATGTCATTAAACAGCATTAAATTGGATTAAAATTGGCAAAGAAACTACATTTATCGGAAAATTAAGAAATTACCAAACAATGTTGTATAAGTTCATTGAAAGTACTTTTTTTTGCTCTAAAGTTTTCCCGCTTTGTCCTTGAAATGAAATATGTGCAGGTGTGGGATTAAAATGTAGTATTTGGGCATTAAAAATGGCATTAAAAAGCATTACATTTGACTTACTTCTCCCTCTATAAACCCTGAATTTAGTTTTAGTAAATGGTCTCTTTTCCACAAGCAGTCGGCTCAAAGCGCATTACATCATGGAACCAGTCACTCATTCATACTCAGACATTCATACACCTTTTTCTTGGACATTCATACACCTGCGCCTCAGACATTCCTGTGCCTCAGACATTCATACACCTGTGCCTCAGACATTCATACACCTGCGCCTCAGACATTCCTGTGCCTCAGACATTCATACACCTGTGCCTCAGACATTCATACACCTGCGCCTCAGACATTCCTGGGCCTCAGACATTCATACACCTGTGCACACAGACACTGAAGGAGACAAGTGTCTTGCCCAAGGATACAACAACATTGTGCACATTCGATTATAGGACAAACCGAACTGTGGCCGTGTAGTTTGATTCCTGTGGCTGTCCTGCCGGTGCTCCAGCAGAGGGCAGTGTGGTCCCTCGCTCCTGTAAAAGAGTAAATAAATATCTGCTTGTTTTTCTCCGTGATGCTGCAGTGAGGCTGAGGAGGATTCTCTGTAAACGCCTCATTAAAAACAGCTTCTGTCGCCAGAAAAACTGTGACTAAACGTAATTATGTCTCTTCCCTTTGGCTCGGAGCTCTGCGTCTCAGACTAAACTTACACCAACATGCTCACGTTTAAAGACTGGAGGAAAAGCAGAGCCCAGAGTTTAGTGTAGATGCTATAATGGCATGAAATTCAATAAGTAAAATCAACATAGTTGGCTCAACATTCATTGAGTAATTGTAAAAGGGGCAGACTCCTCTCTCTGCTCCTTTTCTTTCAGTATTTTTAACAAAATTAATGAATCAACGTGAAAAAAACACAAGACAAAATGTGACTAAAACTAAGTTACCACATTTATAGTTGAGATATTGCTAAACATTTTATACTTTAAAAAGTATAAAGTGAACTGTGCCAAAATGAATGCCTTAAATGTCTTTGAAAAGCATTACATCGGAATCACACAGGCATTAAATCTAAATGCATTTCTTGGGAAGTAAACACTGATATTGCTCGAGTATTTTTGACTGCATCATTTCATAAAAAAATACAAAAAGTATTGTCAAAAACTCATTCAACATCAGTTTGGGCTGAAGTGCACGTTTTCTTCACTCAAAAGTTTCCCGTTGTGTTCGATTTGCTTTTGAATATTGACATTTCCCTCATTTCTCTATTTGATGAAACATTGTAAACCTTAATACATTAAATATGCATTTGTGACTTTAAAATGATAGTATTTGAGCAAGGAAAATAATAATAATTGACCTGCCGCTTCCTGTATGAATCGACCTTAACCTCCATCGATGTCGCTGACAAAAAACCCTAAACCAAAAACTGATTTATAATCACAAGATCCAGTTTAATGCATCAAAGTGAGTCATAATCACAAACCTGTCTCTAACACAGTACAGTGAGTTTATTTACTTTGTAGATTCTCGCTGAAGGCGTTCAGATGGAATTATGCTTTTATTACCACTTTGCACTTTTGACATTTTCTTCTTGGGCTTCACGACGTCGTTTCACTTCACGGACGTTAAACCATTTCAGGGACAAGGCCCTGATGAAGCTCGTGGAGAAAGGCCAAGGGTAAAGAGAATTTAAATATAAAACAGATTCTGAGTCATATCCACCATAATCCCACGAGTTCATTCATAGTTTAACGTCTTCAATGAGAATCACACGATGGAAATAGAGAAAATAAAGAAAATCCAAAGTGCTGTTTAAACACACTTATATTTACTGTGGATTACTGATATAAATATGAGAGTGCAATTATATTTTCTGTTAAGTTTAACAGCTTAGTCGAATGGGAAAGTGCCTCTCAATGGTTCAAAGATGTTGTCATAGGTTATCTTCTAGTATGACTGCAGACGTTATAAAAACACTTGTATTACTGCTCGGAGATTTGGTCTTGTGCTGCGGTAACAAATATAAACGCTCTACAAACCGTCCAACACAGAGCAGCTCGCCGTGCACGTCGGTCTCACTCAGAACTAATGTGACCTGGATGCATAAACACTGTCCTGGCTCAAGGTAAAAGAGAGATTTACTGCCTCTTTGATGAATCTAACAAGAAATATAATTATAACTAACAAATGTACTATACAAAGAGTTACATTTTAGTTTGGATTATCATAATTATGAAACCAGACATGCCACAGAGGGCAGATTTAAACTTCCCAAAGTGATAACCAACAATGGAAAAAGTACTGTAATGTATAGAGCCATGTCTGGCTGGAATATTTTGCCAAGTGACATTATTTATGCAAACAGTAAGTACCGATTTAAAACCTTTTTGAAAAGGCTTCTTCTCATGTATTAATTTGATCAAACCTGTTGTGTGACAAATGGCCTAATTAATTAACTTGACCATTACGCTACTAATACTGTCATTACATTATCTCTACTGTATTCACTAATAGCATATGCTATGTCCTTTGTACATTTGAGTGTGTGTGTGTGTGTGTGTGTGTGGGGGGGGGGGGGGGGGGTGTAACATTAACATTATCACTTGGTGGTGAAAACTGGTGTAAATACTGTTTTGTGAGCAGCATGCTGGATTGACTCCAGGAAGAATAGCTGTACTTGTTACAGCTAATGGAGATCAAAATAAATACAAATACAATTAATGGTTAAATGCTTTTTGGCCAAAATTGTCCACAACTAAATCTAAATAGTTAAGGAGCAGGTTTAAAGTTTTATTGTTTGACTTTAGAGGGGCGACGGTGGCACAGATGGTAGAGCGGGTCGTCTCATGATCGGAAGGTCGGGGGTTCGAATCCCGCCTCCTGAAGGTGCACATTGTCGTTGTGTCCTTGGGCAAGGCACTTCACCCTCCTTGCCTCCAGTGTCTGCGTACACTGGTGTATGAATGTATGAATGGGTGAAGTCCCCTATGAGAGACCAACAGGCCCGTTTGGAACCATGAGGCCGTCCTTCTGTGGACCCACCACCTGCAGGGGGCGCCATAGGGGCTGGTGCAGCTCCAACAGCTGCCCCCACGACCCGGCAACGGACAAGTGGAAGAAAATGGATGGATGGATGGCCTTTAGTTACAAAGACACACCGTAACAACATGGTCCTGATGAGCAGCTCCACAAACACTGTTCAGAGTTAATCAAAGAATAGATTTGAACGAGGCCCTGCTGTATTTAAATCTCTCGTTCAGTTTGTAGGTCTTGAATGATAAAAAGATAAGTTTTGTTACGCAGTGTTTATTTTACGTGTATAAGCGCGTCTGTCCGGTTGGTGGTTCCAGGCTGGTCTCTGGGAGGTTGAAGTGTTATTACTTTGTTTTTTGATGGTTCCAGGCTGAGAGTTTTCGTATTTCAGTTGTTCCTCCTCCTCACTCAGGCTGGTCTCTGGGAGAACACGGAGAATGGGCCAAATACTCTAACTTCGACGTGGCGACTCGGGTCCCGCTCATGTTCTACGTCCCCGGAGTCACCGCGGAAACCAAGACGAGCAAAACCTTCCCCTTCATCGACGTGTTCGGACCCACACCGAGCTTCACCAGTAAGATTAACCCACACCGAGCTTTACCAGTAAGACTAACCCACACCGAGCTTCAGACTAACCCACACCGAGCTTCACCAGTAAGACTAACCCACACCGAGCTTCACCAGTAAGGCTAACCCACACCGAGCTTCACCAGTAAGGCTAACCCACACCGAGCTTCACCAGTAAGGCTAACCCACACCGAGCTTCACCAGTAAGGCTAACCCACACCGAGCTTCACCAGTAAGGCTAACCCACACCGAGCTTCACCAGTAAAACTAACCCACACCGAGCTTTACCAGTAAGACTAACCCACACCGAGCTTTACCAGTAAGACTAACCCACACCGAGCTTCACCAGTAAGGCTAACCCACACCGAGCTTCACCAGTAAAACTAACCCACACCGAGCTTCACCAGTAAGACTAACCCGCACCGAGCTTTACCAGTAAGACTAACCCACACCGAGCTTTACCAGTAAGACTAACCCACACCGAGCTTTACCAGTAAGACTAACCCACACCGAGCTTCACCAGTAAGGCTAACCCACACCGAGCTTCACCAGTAAAACTAACCCACACCGAGCTTTACCAGTAAAACTAACCCACACCGAGCTTCACCAGTAAGACTAGCTTCACCAGTAAGACTAACCCACACCGAGCTTCACCAGTAAGACTAACCCACACCGAGCTTCACCAGTAAGACTAACCCACACCGAGCTTTACCAGTAAGACTAACCCACACCGAGCTTTACCAGTAAGACTAGCTTCACCAGTAAGACTAACCCACACCGAGCTTCACCAGTAAGACTAACCCACACCGAGCTTCACCAGTAAGACTAACCCACACCGAGCTTTACCAGTAAGACTAACCCACACCGAGCTTCACCAGTAAGGCTAACCCACACCGAGCTTCACCAGTAAAACTAACCCACACCGAGCTTCACCAGTAAAACTAACCCACACCGAGCTTCACCAGTATGACTAACCCGCACCGAGCTTCACCAGTATGACTAACCCGCACCGAGCTTCACCAGTAAGACTAACCCGCACCGAGCTTCACCAGTATGACTAACCCACACCGAGCTTCACCAGTATGACTAACCCACACCGAGCTTCAGACTAACCCACACCGAGCTTCACCAGTATGACTAACCCACACCGAGCTTCACCAGTAAGACTAACCCACACCGAGCTTCACCAGTATGACTAACCCACACCGAGCTTCACCAGTATGACTAACCCACACCGAGCTTCACCAGTAAGACTAACCCACACCGAGCTTCAGACTAACCCACACCGAGCTTCAGACTAACCCACACCGAGCTTCACCAGTAAGACTAACCCACACCGAGCTTCACCAGTAAGACTAACCCACACCGAGCTTCACCAGTAAGACTAACCCACACCGAGCTTCAGACTAACCAATATAACTACAGCCTCTCAGAACACGTTACCTTTACGTTTCTTCAGGACGAGTCTGATCAGTTAGTTTTGTAGAGCTCCATATCACAACAGCAGGTGCCTCGTGGGGCTTCACAAACGGAGAAACCTCAAATCCACATTGAGGGACCTGTGGGTGTCACTGCTCCACGGCACTTCATAGAACCATAGTTATTTTCCTCCCAGTAAACCGCCCAGTTGTGGCGAAGACTTCTGTCATAATAAAATGTGTGGTTTAAGTTTCCAGTATTTATTTCAGACGCTCAGGAGACGCAGAGTCCGGTGGAGCTGCTGGACGTCTTCCCCACTCTGGCCCACGTGAGCGGACTGAAGGTCCCCAAGCCCTGCCCCGACGTCTCCTTCAAGGTATTTACCCCACAGTTAAACAGGAAACAGATCCAACATGGCTGCCCCTGTGTGTGTGTGTGTGCGTTGGCCTGTAGGTGGAGCTGTGCAGAGAGGGTAGGAACCGTGCAAAGCTCTTCACTCACACAGAGAAGAAGACGAGCAGGGAGTCGATTGCCTTCAGTCAATACCCCCGACCCTCTGACACCCCCCAGGTACGTCATTACACTGGCCGATAGTTTAGGCTGTAAGAAGCTTGTAGATTTGGGTAAGGCGGGGGTTAAGGTTAAGTCAATACATTCATTGAGCTCAAATTAAACCCTTAAACGGCAGGGAAAAGCACTTTGTGTGATTTCAGCAGGTTCTGTGTGTGTGTGTGAGGAGGTTATGTGTGTGAGAAGGTTATGTGTCTGTATATATGGTTTATGGAGCCAATTGACCTGACTACTCACCAGCACTACGAGAACCTAAGGGGATTAGCAGGACTATGCTACGGTCCTCATAAACCAAGATTTTGTATTTTCATTTTTAGCATATAAAGAGCATAATTTCATTGTTTTTCTGAAGTCCTTTTAATGCTCAATGATAATATATCATGCACATATCAAGTTTTTTTAAATTCTTAGCTTTTAAAGACCATAAATTGAAAGTTTATTTGACGTCCATATAATACCCCAACCTGACTTCTTGTGTATGGAGTGTATGATGTGCTCCCCCTACCCTACTCTGGCGGTATTGAAGGCTCCATTGTGATTGGTTCTTTATGGGGACATCTAATGGTAATGCGAAGAAGAAGGACCAAGAGAAAGTTCACTCCAAAGAAGACAAGAAAATATATTGGTAAGTATCTAGTCCTTGTTAAATATACGTTATCAAGTATTTTCTGAATGGAACTTAGCCCCGGCCTGGAGGATTTATCCCCGGGCTGGATGATTTGGGGACCGGGCTATTGGGTTTTGGAGCTGGCTGTGGAACTTAGCCCCAGCCTTGGTGAGTTTTCCCCGGCCTGGATGAGTTGGGGGGTGTAGTCCGAGGAGGGGTGCTTAAGAGTGGGTCCGAGATGTGGGCTGTGTGTCCCCGGAGGTCCAGAGGAGTCAGGGGGGCGAGTGTGTGCATGTAGGGCCGGGGTAGGAGTGCCCTGAGCCGGGTAGTGTAAGTGGAGTAGAGGGTGGGTCATTGTGGTGGATGTTGGTGCGGGGCTGGTAGCTTTAGGAGCAGGCTGGTCAGAGGAGGTCCAGAGGAGCCAGGGGGGCGAGTGTGTGCACGTAGGCCGGGGTAGGAGTGCCCTGAGCCGGGTAGTGTAAGTGGAGTAGAGGGTGGGTCATTGTGGTGGATGTTGGTGCGGGGCTGGTAGCTTTAGGAGCAGGCTGGTCAGAGGAGGTCCAGAGGAGCCAGGGGGGCGAGTGTGTGCATGTAGGGCCGGGGTAGGAGTGCCCTGAGCCGGGTAGTGTAAGTGGAGTAGAGGGTGGGTCATTGTGGTGGATGTTGGTGCGGGGCTGGTAGCTTTAGGAGCAGGCTGGTCAGAGGAGGTCCAGAGGAGCCAGGGGGGCGAGTGTGTGCACGTAGGCCGGGGTTGGAGTGCCCTGAGCCGGGTAGTGTAAGTGGAGTAGAGGGTGGGTCATTGTGGTGGATGTTGGTGCGGGGCTGGTAGCTTTAGGAGCAGGCTGGTCAGAGGAGGTCCAGAGGAGCCAGGGGGGCGAGTGTGTGCACGTAGGCCGGGGTAGGAGTGCCCTGAGCCGGGTAGTGTAAGTGGAGTAGAGGGTGGGTCATTGTGGTGGATGTTGGTGCGGGGCTGGTAGCTTTAGGAGCAGGCTGGTCAGAGGAGGTCCAGAGGAGCCAGGGGGGCGAGTGTGTGCATGTAGGGCCGGGGTAGGAGTGCCCTGAGCCGGGTAGTGTAAGTGGAGTAGAGGGTGGGTCATTGTGGTGGATGTTGGTGCGGGGCTGGTAGCTTTAGGAGCAGGCTGGTCAGAGGAGGTCCAGAGGAGCCAGGGGGGCGAGTGTGTGCACGTAGGCCGGGGTTGGAGTGCCCTGAGCCGGGTAGTGTAAGTGGAGTAGAGGGTGGGTCATTGTGGTGGATGTTGGTGCGGGGCTGGTAGCTTTAGGAGCAGGCTGGTCAGAGGAGGTCCAGAGGAGCCAGGGGGGCGAGTGTGTGCACGTAGGCCGGGGTAGGAGTGCCCTGAGCCGGGTAGTGTAAGTGGAGTAGAGGGTGGGTCATTGTGGTGGATGTTGGTGCGGGGCTGGTAGCTTTAGGAGCAGGCTGGTCAGAGGAGGTCCAGAGGAGCCAGGGGGGCGAGTGTGTGCATGTAGGGCCGGGGTAGGAGTGCCCTGAGCCGGGTAGTGTAAGTGGAGTAGAGGGTGGGTCATTGTGGTGGATGTTGGTGCGGGGCTGGTAGCTTTAGGAGCAGGCTGTGGAACTTAGCCCCAGCCTTGGTGAGTTTTCCCCGGCCCTGATGAGTTGGGGACCGGGGTATTGGGTTTAGGAGCTGGCTGTGGAACTTAGCCCCAGCCTGGGTGGTTCTTTGTAGGTTCAAGTATTGTCTGTTTATCTTTCAGAGTGACACTGGGAAGGACCAAAGGCAGGAGATGGCACAAGAAAAAAACAACCCAGACTCAGACCCAGACTATGTGGGTGATGAAGATTTAGATGAGCTCCCCCATCCAAATATATGGCTGACACAAAAGTCGGATACAAGTCTTGCTCCTGCTTCTAGTGCACCGGGAACCAGCCAGCAAGGTAGTTCTTCATACACCTCAGAGTTGCATTCAGAGAATGGTCCACAAAGAGGAGACCCACAGCGGACAAGTTCCATAAATTACTGCTTTGTCTGCGGTAAGCCCCAGAAGAAAATATCGAGACATCTTAAAACACACAAGACCAATGCAGAGATTGTACAAGTCTTTTCCCTTACTGATGTCAAGGAGCGCAACAAACGGATTGAAAAAATTAGGAATAAAGGGAACTTTTTACATAATCAAGCAGTATTACAAAGTGGGAAAGGGCAATTGAAAGTGAAGCGACGATGCAAAAAAAAAGCTTTGGATGGAAAGTTTATTCACTGCATGTATTGTCAAGGCATGTTTCTCCGCAAAGAACTATGGAGGCATACTCGCAGGTGCCCTCACAAACCCGAAGATGCAAACCAAGAAGAGACGTCTGGAAGGAGAAGGATCCTCGGCTCTGCATCAGCTCAGGATGCCGCCTTATGTGCGCAAATCTCGGGTGGGGTTTGGAAGCTTCTCAGTGTTATGAACGTGGATGAAGTTGGATCAGTTGTGCGAAATGACTTCTGTATTCTCCAGTTTGCCCAGTCACTTTACAACATTCATGGACAAGATACAACAAAGTATGAATACATAAGACAAAAACTGAGAGAAGTGGGACGTCTGCTGCTGTGCTTGCGGACAGATTTCTCTGTGCCGACCCTGGAAGATGCTGTTAGGCCTGCAAACTTTGAGAAAGTGGTACAAGCGGTCAAAAAGGTAGCAGGTTTTAATGATGACAATCTTTCGTACAAAACCCCGAGCCTTGCTCTTAAACTCGGCCACACACTGAATAAGATCTGCGACATCATCCACTGCCGGAGCTTGATGGCAGAAGATGAGAAGCTGGTGAAGTATACTGAAACATTTAAGAAGTTGCTCAGTACCAAGTGGAAAGAATATGTATCTCACAATGCCCTTAACACACTGAGTGATGCCAAGTTTAATAAACCGTTAACCTTACCATTCACTGAAGATGTTGTGAAACTTCACAAGTTTTTGGAAAAGGCAGCAGAAGAGGCCACAAGCAAACTGCAAGAAACAGATGATGCTCAAACTTATGCCCGTCTTGCCATGGTGTTGCTCACACAAATCATTGTGTTCAACCGTCGGCGAGCTGGAGAGGTTTCCAAAATGCCTCTGAAACATTTTCTGGAGAGGGATAATCAACAACTTCATGCGGATGTAAGCCTTGGTTTATCGGACACAGAAAAGAAGCTCTGCCGGTATCTAAGTCGCGTGGAAATTATGGGTAAAAGAGGGAGAAAAGTTGCAGTTCTTCTCCCCCGACCTGTTGTCAATGGTCTTACACTACTCACAAATAAGAGGAAAGAATGTGGTGTGTCTCCCTCAAACCCATTCTTATTTGCACGACCCAAAGCACCAACCCATTATAGAGGAAGTGACTGCCTGAGACGTTTCTCCACACAGTGCGACACAAAGTACCCCGAGCACCTCCGGTCGACCGGTCTCAGGAAACATGTGGCCACGCTATCTCAAGTCTTAAACCTCCAGGAGAATGAGCTGGATCAGGTGGCAGACTTCCTTGAACATGATATCCGCGTACACAGGGAATTCTACAGACTGCCTGTTCCAACAACACAACTTGCAAAGATATCCAAAGTATTGCTTTTAATGGAGAAGGGATCCATTTCCTCGCTAAAAGGAAAGACGCTGGAGGAGATTGAACTTGAAGGTTTGTTAAATGTATCTCTTATCTGGGTGTGCATGTAGGGCCGGGGTAGGAGTGCCCTGAGCCGGGTAGTGTTAGTGGAGGAGAGGGTGGGTCATTGTGGTGGATGTTGGTGCGGGGCTGGTAGCTTTAGGAGCAGGCTGGTCAGAGGAGGTCCAGAGGAGGTCCAGAGGAGTCAGGGGGGCGAGGGTGTGCATGTAGGGCCGGGGTAGGAGTGCCCTGAGCCGGGTAGTGTAAGTGGAGTAGAGGGTGGGTCATTGTGGTGGATGTTGGTGCGGGGCTGGTAGCTTTAGGAGCAGGCTGGTCAGAGGCTGGTCAGAGGAGGTCCAGAGGAGTCAGGGGGGCGAGGGTGTGCATGTAGGGCCGGGGTAGGAGTGCCCTGAGCCGGGTAGTGTAAGTGGAGGAGAGGGTGGGTCATTGTGGTGGATGTTGGTGCGGGGCTGGTAGCTTTAGGAGCCGGCTGGGGATCTTAGCCCCAGCCTTGGTGAGTTTTCCCAGGCCTGGTGGCTTTAGGAGCGGGCTGATTGAATTGAATCCCCCTTTTGTTTTTAGATGAAATTCCCATCAGTGCAGATGAGGCCGAAGAGGAGAGTCACAGTGACTCGGGGGACTCTGCTGAGAAACAAGCGGCAACTGTGGTTATAGATGATGACCCGATCGACATAGCTGATGGAGATACCTCTGATTTTGAAGGCAAGTTCTTCTGTTTACTCTTGTAGTAGTCTTGCTCTGACTTATTCACATTGTTTTGTTTAAATTAATTCCTAATTTTCCTTTTCAGAGGCAGCACAGAGGCCTGCAAAGCAACCTGGACCAAAACGCAGAGTGACAAAAAGAGCATGGTCAAAGACTGAAGAAGCAGCTGTAATGCGGCATTTTAAAAAACACATCAAGAGAGGAAAACTGGCCACAAAAAATGAAGTAACTCAGTGTAAGCAAGCAGAAATGGCCTTAAGTCAGAGAACACTGCAGAATATAAGAGACTTTGTGAGAAATCGTGGACTAGCACATAAAAGACAACTAAAGGTAAAAGATGGATAAGCATGGAGTGTATGTATGAAGAACATTAAAACTTTTCCAGCCTCTAATTGTGGTTCATCCATCCATCCATTTTCTCCCACTTGTCCGTTGCCGGGTCGTGGAGGCAGCCGTTGGAGCTGCCCAAATCACATAGCACCAGTCCCCTATGGCTCCTCCTGCAGGTGGTGGGTCCACGGAAGGACGGCCTCATGGTTCCAAACGGGCCTGTTGGTCTCTCATAGGGGAATTGTGGTTCAGTTATGTTTAAAGTCCTCATAATTCATCTTTGGTCCTCATGAACCACCTTCTGGTCGGTGGCTGTGTATAGACAACCGTAGCTGATACAAGGATGTTAAATAGACCTAAATTTTTTTCAGATTTTTTACAGTTAGTCTATCCAGAGCTTATCTCTCTAGGACCTTGGGAAACCATAGTCCTCTTAAACCACACCAGGGTTGGTTTTTCCAAAAGGTCAACATAAACCATAAAACCACGTATGTGTGTGTGTGTGAGGAGGTTCTGTGTGTTTGAGGAGGTTATGTTTGTTTTGTCGCAGGAGAACTCGGACCTGCCGGACCTCGGGGACATCACAGTGATGGGGTACTCCGTGCGCTCCTGGGACTACAGGTTCACGCTGTGGCTCGGCTTTAACCCTCGCACTTTCCAGGTCAGACGTCACGACTGAAACTAAATTAAAAGTTGTTTATGAGACTAAGAATATTAATAAAACGAATAAATAAAAATGAAAAGAAGAGACTAAACTCCACTGACCGTTTGAAATCCTCTCTCAAAGGTTCAGCTCTGAGCTTTGACCCTGAGGAAGACCTTGATTAAATATGATTATGATAAATATTATAAATGCAAAGTTGATTAAATTAATCTTGACTAAAACTAAATGACATTTCTGTCAAAACGCTGGGCCGCCCTTGAGGAGGTTTGACCTGATTTGACCTTCTCCGTGTTCGAGAAGGAGTTCCTCACAGCCGATCATTTTGTCGGATCGTGGCCTTGATCACGATTTTATACTTCGTAGTAAGATCCAGTCCGACGCCTCCTTTGCTTCATTAAAGCTGCACTGCCTGAATCAAACCGTAGACAGTTCAGTAAAATCTCTCCGTTGCCTAAATTCATTCACGTGTTCCCAAACGTCGCAGAATGATTTGGTCTGTATCGCGTTAAATCTTTTTCCCCGACTCTTTGTTCTCCGCTCTGAACCACAGCGTGAGAAGCAGTGGTTTCACTTTACCAGCCCGAGTTGACGACACGTCCTGCAGCACAGACACGGGAGAGACGAGTTCCTCCACATTTGTATTCTGCCAGAGTTTTCAGTAATATCCGCCCTGACAGCCCCATCCATCTCCCCCCCCCCCTCCCTCTGAGAGAGCGAGGGGGAGGCGTCTGCTTCGAGGTGAACCCAGTGCTTCCCTTTAGTTCTGCTCTGACTCTGTTGTACATGTTTTAGGTGAACCTGACCGACGTCCACGCGGGAGAGCTGTATCTGACGGACGTGGACCCAGGACAGGACCATAACATTTATGAGGCAGACGCCCACAGGGGGGCGCTCCTGAAGGCAGACCGGTTCACTCAGGTCAGATCAGATAAAAGATCAGAAACTGTTCGTTACGTTACGATACGATATACTTTATTAATCCCGAAGGAAATTCAGTTCATCAGCTGCACAAACAAGTCACACATAAAAACATTGGATTAAAAAGAAACTAGAAAAAATTCAATAAATAGGACAGTGCAGAGAATAAATATAAAAGTCCTGTAAAACCATCAATTCCCATTTAGCCCCTCCCACCCACAGACATTACATCTGCACTTTTACGGATCACTGATACCAATCCTTCAACGATACTTGGTTTTCGATAGTAAAATATCTGTCATCTAAGAAAGATTTGCAAATTCACAATATCGGGTTCAACTTTAATATGGGGAATCATTTGGGGGGGAATTTGAAAAAGAATTCTGGGAAATTGGGAAAATATTATATAAAATTGGACCAAAAAAGGGAGGAAATCATTCATTTGAGCTGACGGAGACGGCGTAACGATGGAGCACGTGAACGGCGTTTACAGACGCACAAAACGCCACGTTCGTCTGGATCAAATATGGTTTAGTCACTACTGGTATTGAAAAATTAAAAGTACGGAAACAGGAACTGAAAAGAAATATAGGATTGTTGGTCAACATTTAAAAGAAACAAAAAGTAAAACACAAGTTGAAAAAAAAGTGGAAAAATGTGGGGCAAAAGAAAAAATTATTGCGTAAACAATTTAAAACTGGGAAAATTTTGGAAAAATTTCTAAAAATTTGGGAAAAAAGAAAAACTTTTTGTATTTATTTCATTTATTTGAACAGGGACAGTGTACAATATGCATTAGCCTCAGAAAGGAGAGCTTTATTGTACCAGGTTATAGCTAGTTTCCACCTGCAGTCCCTGGGCCTATTGTACATGTTTTTAGTGGTAGGGGAAACCGGAGTACCCGGAGGAAACCTACGCAGACACGGGGAAAACATGCAAACTCCAAAAAAAAATATCTGGCCTTTTGTTGTTAAAGGTTGGAAGGAAAAGGAATAAATTATCATTATTGTTCAGTTTTATGGTTCTATAAGACTAATAATTTAGTATCGGTATCGAAATAAAATGTATCGTCCCAGGCCTAGTCCTGAGCTCGATTCGCTTTGGTCGATATCAACAAAATAAAACCATACATTTAAACCTGGCTCTGTCCATCATGTTCAAAGTATGAATGAATGAATAGTTTTTGTTATTGTGTCTTGCATACACTGGGCTTGTAAGACACCAATAGCACCAGTTACCAGACAGTAGGCACGATATACGATACATAAACTTATTTGAAAAGTATATTGGTTATTTTATTTGAAACTTATGTCCATAATCTATGGATCTGAATAATGTTTCATTCAGATCCTAAAGAGTTTGTTTCTTCTTTAGAACTGGAGCGTTCAGGATCGACTGAAGCTGCAGCTGCTTTTTCTCTCAGAAGAAATTCAGACTCACCGGAAGAAAACCTGAGGAAACAGAAACTTATGAAGTTTAAAGTCGGAGCCAAAGGGATAGGACTGAAAGGACCAGGAAACTTCTTTCATAGGACTTCTTCATCAGCAGGTGGCAGCAGTGAGGTGCTTTCAAAGGGAATGGGAAAACGCACTTAGCAGAAGGAAAAAAAACAGAAGGAAAAATACAGTTTATGGACCAATTCTATATGTTATTGATCAATTCGAATCATTCCCGTTATTTAGCCCTGGAACCTGAATGCAGCTTCTGTCACAATAACATGCTCGTTTTTGAGAACTTTCAGTCACTTTTCTGGTTTGGAGTCACTTAAAATGTCCTTATTTTTGAAAAGAAAAACTTTCTTCGTTTCAATGAGGAAAACTGTTTATGTTTAGAAAAGCTACAAAGCGGTCCTTTCTTTAGGCGAGTGGAGGATCTGGAGCATCAGCGTTTGTGAGTTTGTTCATTCTCTGAAAGTGACCAGAATAAAGGAAACTTTCCTCTGAAACTCCGGTTTATTCTCGTTTGGAAAAATGACGGAACTGGCTGTTCCATCCGCGGGAAGGAATGAACCCCAAACCTTTGAACGGAGCGCGTTTGTCAGTTCAGCATTTGGACAGCCTGGCCCACATCGACTGAACTCTGTAAAGAAATACTGCATTTTGGTTTTGAATGTGCTAAAAAATGGCCAAACTGCTATTTATTTTAAGTCAAAGAAAATATTAATATCGTGGCTCCTGAAGCCACAGTTTTAGAGCAAGTCGAGTCATTTTCCAACAAAGTTTGAACATAATGAATAAGGCCTTGATTGGCTGTAGCGCCTTATTTAAGTCCTAATGTTGTTCATGTGGAATAAAGACCGCTGCGTTTTGGTTAAAACACTTTTTTATTCTCTGGTTTTTCCACAATAAATATTTGAAAGGAAACACTTCATAGAAACATAGAAAAGGCCAAACCAACATGAGGCAGTGACACATTCATGAATCCAAGTGCTCGGCGACTCTTCCGTCTCGTTACAACAGCGGATCGTTATTATTACCGTGACGAGGCTCGAGCGGAAGAAGAAACCTGTCCCTCGTGAAGCTGGAAGTGGAAACGGCAAAAACCGGACGATGAGACTCGACGTTGGTCTAGAAACAAAAGGTCATTTACTGTAAAAGTGTAAAGTAAAAGCGCAGCGTGTGATGCAGACGGTGCGTTTAAAGACATCACGGTTTCACTGTAAAACGACATCGAACATCTCGGCTCTGGTTTGGTTCCTTCTCGGTCTCAAGTTTGGGGAGTTAAGATTTTGTTTAGATGTTGAAGTGAGAGTCTTTGGAGAGAATATTTTAGTTTATTATTTCAGGGGAACGACTTTTGTTCAAAGTGTTGGAGAAGAGGACGGATTTTTAGCCTTTCAAAACAACAAGCTGGATCAGAGAAGAAGGTTCAAAGAAGGTTGTTTTTAAGTCTGTAGCAGCAAACGATCAGATAAAGACCTTATACCTGATATGTGTTCAAACCCCTCCCTAACAATCCAGTTCTAACACGGGGATGACTTCAAAGACTGTCAGGTTCATGTAACAAACCACAGCTGCCAGTTCTCTGTTGATCAAACCCCCAGCACGGACTCGCACAGATCGATATCCGATACTGGTATCGGATAACGGAGCCGATACCCGTTTTGTCTCTCACCGCTTTAACCTCTTTACCCCCAACTATTGACTTTCTCCAGTTTTACTCCAGGCTTTACCCAAATCCTTCTGAAAAAAAGCGACGAAAATGAGACGTAAATGTGGATGAAAAAGCAACAAAAACACAAAGACTTTGTCGTGTTCCAAGTCTTTGAAAAAAAAAAAAGACGATAACACGGCGACAACGCATGGAAAATCAGAGTTTTGCAGATCTTAGCTTTCAAATGAGACGTTACTCTGGCCTATACAAAGTTTCTAGATGTGGGTAAAGCTGAACGGGTGAAAATTATAGCCGGTATATTTAGATTTCTTTCCTCCAACATTCGGCGCTCAGATCAAACTGATGCGTTTGAGTCTGGAGCCGATCGTGTGGCCGTTTTAATCCGTACAGACTCTCAAACACTCTTTAATAAAGCCAGAGGTATTTAGGGCTTTTCACCGTGTTACAGGGTTGTTCTCTTCAAAAAACAGAGAAAGCTCCGACGTTCTCCATCTTCTGCTCCGTCCTCTCACAGCGGAGTGAAAACCCTCGCCACAGCTTCACAGCGTCTGTTTTCTCTTTATTGAAGCAGCAGTGACGGAGAGCAAGAGGAGGCGTGACAACCAGGAAATGCAGTTTTGTGATTTGGTTCATCTCTGAACTCGGCACATTTTCTCCATATCTAAAAGCTTCTTGAAAAAAGCGACGAAAACAAGGATGAAAAAAGCGGTAAAAAAGTGATGAAAGAGTGGAGGAGAAAAATGCGATAAAAAACGGACGTAAACACGACAAAGGCGATTAAAAAAAGCAGCAACGGCGCAACATAAAAGTTACAATCAGTTTAGTAGGTCTTAGCTTTCAAATGAGGTGTTACTTTGGCCTATAGTCTGTGAGCTCCAGTCGAGAAGCTTTTAGATTTGGGTAAAGCTGAACTGGGGGTAAAGTGGTCCTCTCCCCAAACGACCGAGGGTTCTCGTCACTGCAGGTTAGGGGTTTGCTTTCTCGTCTCCACATTATTCACATAAACTCGGCCGTCACTTGGTTTTCGAGACTCTTGGTCTGAAGCTTCAGTTATTGCATGCAAACGCTTTCGTAGAAACTCCGCTCTTACAAAACGTTAAGACCACAGTAAAACGATCACGGACGAGTTAAAGCGAGCGCTGCACCGGCAGAGGCTCATGGACACGGCAGTTATACCAATATGGTACGCTTCGAAAATCAATAAATACGGAACACACAAAGGCACTTGGAGAGTTTTAGCTTCACATCGGCTTCACACATTCCACATCTGCGTCTGAAGGAACGGATCAACATTTAGCCAATAAGAGGCTGGTGTTTCTTTATTTAACACTTTGAGTGGAACAGCGCCCCCCAGTGGTTCATGGTTTTAGGATCATCCAGTCCAGACCATTATGGAAGTGACCAACGGGTGGCGCTGTGGGGCTGTTGGGCTGTGGAGTTTGACTTCTCTGAGATTTTCTTCTGGTCTATGGAAAGTTATTTTGTCCCATTTCAAACATCGATCGATTGAAACAGCATTTGTGTTGAATTCTCCGCGGATTTATTTGACCTTTATTTAACCAGGAAAGTCCCACTGAGATTAAGAATCTCTTTTACAGGGGAGTCCTGGCTTCAGAGGGGAACCTGTTGTACATGTTTTTAGTGGTAGTGGAAACCTACGCAGACACAGGGAGAAAATGCAAACTCCAGAGAAAAGCCCCATCCACGTGGGAATTGAACCCTGGACCCTCTAGCTGTGAAGCAGGCGCGCTAACCGCTGTGCCACCGCGCCGCTTTAGATCTGAATCAAGTGGCTCATGACTCTGTGTTTCCTTCAGTGTTTGTAGCAAACCGTTAACAAACCGACCAGAAGCAAAACCGACTGCTCCAGAAACAAAGGCCCAAAAGGTCTGAGTCTGGAGCTGTGAGCCGGCCCACTTTAGGCCAAACCGTTCGACCCAAACGTATGCAGACGGTTAACAGGTCGACTCGTCAGGGAGGCTTTTCAGCGTTCGTTAGCATTAGCCTCAAACACCGCAGATTATTAATGATCCAGATGTTTTCAGATGTTCAGCCGTCGACCACATTTAGCTCAAACAATCGTTAAGAATCATTAATGAATGTACAGACTTTAGATACAAATGAGTGCGTGAAAGTGTCTGAGCTAAATGCTAACTCAAATTAAGTTAAGTGTCTGCTTTTGTGGGTCAGAATCACATCCAGTGGAATAAGTTAAAGATAAATAAACTACAGAAATAAAGTAAATGCCATGAATCTCGCCGTACTTTGACACAGGGCCTGGCTTCACCTTCGTTTCTAACAGAACAGGCTCAGAGCTAAAGGCAGATCTGTTTCTCCAGACGCAGCTGTTGTTCCTCTCACTGTCACATTATCTCACACACACAAACGAACATCCAAACACCTCGGGAGTCGAACCCATGACCTCCTGAACACGTTCCTCCACTGTTAGTCCTGGTTGGGGCGACGCGGAGCCGGGATAAAGCAGTTTTTGGAGAATATTTGAAATCTCAGGACTGAAAACTCAGTTTCTGTCACACTGTGCGTTTGTGGCGGAGCTGATGGGGATTGTAGTCCTTTCTCTGTTTGTAGTTCGATTGTAGGTTTCGAACGATCGAGTCCTTGTAATCCTCACATCGGAGCGTAGGTTTTGCGCTGGGAGTTGTAGTTTTTTCATTTGTCGCCCGAGACTTTAAACTCACAGACTTCTCTTCTTGACGTTTGGTTTGTGGGGTTCCTCAGACACTTTTTGGCTTAACGAAAATGGCTCCTGGGATTTGTAGTTTCCTCAGTTTTGTCGTCCCAGCTTTGACATTTTTCACATTTATCCTCAAATTTGGCACAAGTTCCGGCTTTAAAACAGTTTTGGATTTTTGAGTCGAGTGCTTGGGCAGTGATGAAGTCCTTCCAGTAGTTCCAGGTGTTTGTGACTCACATCAGATCAGCGTCCAGTCGTATCCAGTGCAGGCCCTGACGGACGTATCGCACCAAGGCGCTCATGCTGCTCTGCTGCGTCAGAGGCCCCAGCGCCGAGTCCAGCTCCTCCAAGAACTCTGTGGGACGAGAAAAAGACAGGTCAGAGCGGGATCAGACCAAGAACTACCGAGTCCAGCTCCTCCAAGAACTCTGTGGGACGAGAAAAAGACAGGTCAGAGCGAGATCAGACCAAGAACTACCGAGTCCGGCTCCTCCAAGAACTCTGTGGGACGAGACAAAGACAGGTCAGAGCGAGACCAGACCAAGAACTACCGAGTCCAGCTCCTCCAAGAACTCTGTGGGATGAGATAAAGACAGGTCAGAGCGAGACCAGACCAAGAACTACCGGGTCCAGCTCCTCCAAGAACTCTGTGGGACGAGACAAAGACAGGTCAGAGCGAGACTAGACCAAGAACTACCGAGTCCAGCTCCTCCAAGAACTCTGTGGGACGAGAAAAAGACAGGTCAGAGCGAGACCAGACCAAGAACTACCGGGTCCAGCTCCTCCAAGAACTCTGTGGGACGAGAAAAAGACAGGTCAGAGCGAGACTAGACCAAGAACTACCGAGTCCAGCTCCTCCAAGAACTCTGTGGGACGAGACAAAGACAGGTCAGAGCGAGACCAGACCAAGAACTATCGGGTCCAGCTCCTCCAAGAACTCTGTGGTTCAGTACTGGTCTCGGTTCAGTCCTGGTCTCGGTTCAGTCCTGGTCTCGGTTCAGTCCCGGTCTCGGTTCAGTACTGGTCTCGGTTCAGTCTCGGTTCAGTCCCGGTCCCGGTTCAGTCCCGGTCTCGGTTCAGTACTGGTCTCGGTTCAGTCTCGGTTCAGTCCCGGTCCCGGTTCGGTCCCGGTTCAGTCCCGGTCCCGGTCTAGTCTTGGACCCGGTCTCGGTCGTACCTGTACAGTCCTGGTCTCGGTTCAGTCCCGGTCTCGGTTCAGTCCCGGTCCCGGTCTAGTCTTGGTCCCGGTCTAGTCTTGGACCCGGTCTAGTCTTGGACCCGGTCTAGTCGTACCTGTACAGGCCTGGTCTCGGTTCAGTCCCGGTCCCGGTTCAGTCCCGGTCCCGGTCTAGTCTTGGACCCGGTCTAGTCTTGGACCCGGTCTAGTCGTACCTGGACAGTCCAGGCCCAGCCGCTCCGCGCTCTCCCAGTGCTCGTAGCTGCGCAGGATGTGGTTGGTGATGCTCACGTGACTCGACGCCATGTGGTGGATTTTCTGTGGGATCGACACGCTCCCCGACGCCCCGCCTCCTGGTCCCGACGCCCCGCCCCCCGGCCCCGAGCCTCCTGCAGGGGAGGGGCTGAGGGAGAGGGGGGAGGGTGCTCCGTTCACCCTGAAACACCAAAGAGAGGCGTAAATACTGAACCACTGGGCCACCCTTTGGAGATCTGGTTACTCACTTCCCGTTGGTCCTCCAGGGAGACGGAGCCTCCTGAGAAGTCTTAGAGGAACTCTGAGGAACCAAATCAAAATCAGCTCACAATCAGACAAACGGCTCTTTACGTTAACTTAAAGTACTCCATGAGTGAGCGCGAGTATTATACGTTACCTTGAAGTACTCCATGAGTGAGCGTGAGTATTTAACGTTACCTTGAAGTACTCCATGAGTGAGCGTGAGTATTATACGTTACCTTGAAGTACTCCATGAGTGAGCGCGAGTATTATACGTTACCTTGAAGTACTCCATGAGTGAGCGCGAGTATTATACGTTACCTTGAAGTACTCCATGAGTGAGCGTGAGTATTATACGTTACCTTGAAGTACTCCATGAGTGAGCGTGAGTATTTCACGTTACCTTGAAGTACTCCATGAGTGAGCGTGAGTATTTCACGGCGTGGTCCTTCTTGAGCTGAAACATCCGCAGATACAGCAGCGACAGGCAGCGGTTACTGCAGACAGAGGAAATGTTTCAAAACGTTTTATTCATAAACTTGGAACCGGAGCCGCTGTAAGAACGAGGAGAGTCTCATTCACTCAGAACTTTGAGGAACGGCTTGAAAAGAAATTAAACTGGAACTTTAGGAGAAAAAGCTTTAGACTTTCTGAGTTGATAAATCGAAAACAACTATGACCAGTTTAATTCAGACGAGACTGATTATTCACTTACATATAGCTTATTAAAAAACTAAAGTTCCAAAATATAAAATATATATAATACAAATAATTGTAACTAACATATCAACACGCATTAAAATGCTTTGTTTTTATGACTCAATTACAAACTTTGTAATGAATTAATCACATTTAAACATAATTTATTCAGGAGTTGTGTTTATCTTTAGACTTATAATTCTAAACGCTTCTGTTTTCCTCCATTTGAGCTGATTTTGGTGAAGACGTGAGGCCAGTGTGATCGTTTCAAACAATGACAGACGCAGTTTGATTTATTTTGGAGAATGATACGTTTATGTTTTGGCTTAACTGTGTGAATTAAGTTTAAGATAAGATAAAATAACCCTTTATTGATCTCACAACGGAGAAACGGAGATCCCTCAGCGTGTGCAAAATAGACAAGAATGTGCAAACAGTTAAATAGAGGTGTCTTATGTACAATAAGTAAAAGCAAAAATCTTAAGGGGGTGGAATTATAACAATAAGGAAATAAGAATACATTAAAATAGAATACAAATTAGAACAGACTATAAAAAGTAGAATATCGAGGTGCAAAGTTTGACAGTAAAATAGTTTTTGGCTTTATAACGTGTTGGTCCCTAAGCGACGTCCGCAGGAAACAGGAAACTGAAAAAGTGCCTGAGCCGCTAAAGTAAAGTGTGATAAATGTTTATACATATTTTTAATCACATTAAACCTTAATTATTAATCAGAATCCATCGAAAAAAGGCCCAGCCCTCATAAAAACAGAAAATGACAGAAAACCTGCAGTACATCTTTACTGTAGATGTCAGAAGTCTACGGTAAAAGTTTCAAATGTAATATTTGCCCCATTCGCCTGCAGTGTCTGCCTCATCACATCACACACTTAACACACACTTAACACACACTTAACACACACACACTTTAATCAGGGACAGTACCAGAGCACGGACAGTTTCTTCTCGTTGGTGGACGAGGAGCTGCTGCTGAAGTTCTTCAGCCTCATGGCGTACCTGTGAACAGCAGGCACACGCTTCAGTCCAGGAATGTATTTACTTATAGATCAGTCCTGATTAAAACTTGTTCTTAAAGAAAAGCGGTCATTTTAGTTTTCGTTACAAGAGTCACATTTAAAATGATCAATAATTATTAACACAATCATTCAGCACTAAAACGTCGCTTTATCAAATGTGTGTTTTCTATTTTAAATGAGTCTGTCTCTGTCCAAGGGCTTTCTGCTAATGTCCAAACTGTCCTCCGCTCGTCTCTCCGACTCTTCCTGTGGAGAGACATTTCTAATTCTGTTTTTGACCGTAATCGCTGTAGGTGTGGCCTTTGTGTCCACTGTCCCCATCAAACACAGAGACCAGACAGGGATGTCCACTGAATCCATCAAACACAGGGACCAGACAGGGATGTCCACTGTCCCCATCAAACACAGAGACCAGACAGGGATGTCCACTGTCCCCATCAAACACAGAGACCAGACAGGGATGTCCACTGTCCCCATCAAACACAGAGACCAGACAGGGATGTCCACTGTCCCCATCAAACACAGAGACCAGACAGGGATGTCCACTGTCCCCATCAAACACAGGGACCAGACAGGGCTGTCCACTGTCCCCATCAAACAGAGACCAGACAGGGCTGTCCACTGTCCCCATCAAACACAGAGACCAGACAGGGATGTCCACTGTCCCCATCAAACACAGAGACCAGACAGGGATGTCCACTGTCCCCATCAAACACAGAGACCAGACAGGGATGTCCACTGTCCCCATCAAACACAGGGACCAGACAGGGCTGTCCACTGTCCCCATCAAACACAGGGACCAGACAGGGATGTCCACTGTCCCCATCAAACACAGGGACCAGACAGGGATGTCCACTGTCCCCATCAAACACAGAGACCAGACAGGGATGTCCACTGTCCCCATCAAACACAGGGACCAGACAGGGATGTCCACTGTCCCTTTTAGTCTGTGCTTCAGAAGTAGAAGTTCTTTGTTTTATTACTTTAGTAAAAGTACCAATACTGCTATTAAGTCAATTAAAGTAAAAGCTGCTCAACCAAATTGAAAAGTGAAAGTACTGAAGTATTTGTTAATAAAAGTAGAAAGTACAAATCAGTTTAAAAAAGCATAATGAAAAATCACTGTGGCAGCTTAAAAATTGCGGTCCCTGAGTACATGGTGTATGTTACTGTATGAGCTCCACGGTCTCCGAGTACATGGTGTACGTTACTGTATGAGCTCCACGGTCTCCGAGTACATGGTGTATGTTACTGTATGAGCTCCACGGTCTCCGAGTACATGGTGTACGTTACTGTATGAGCTCCACGGTCTCCGAGTACATGGTGTATGTTACCGTATGAGCTCCACAATCTCCGAGTACATGGTGTACGTTACTGTATGAGCTCCACAGTCTCAGAGTACATGGTGTATGTTACTGTATGAGCTCCACAGTCTCAGAGTACATGGTGTACGTTACTGTATGAGCTCCACAGTCTCCGAGTACATGGTGTATGTTACTGTATGAGCTCCACGGTCTCCGAGTACATGGTGTATGTTACTGTATGAGCTCCACAGTCTCAGAGTACATGGTGTATGTTACTGTATGAGCTCCACAGTCTCAGAGTACATGGTGTATGTTACTGTATGAGCTCCACGGTCTCCGAGTACATGGTGTACGTTACCGTATGAGCTCCACAGTCTCTGAGTACATGGTGTATGTTACTGTATGAGCTCCACAGTCTCCGAGTACATGGTGTATGTTACCGTATGAGCTCCACAGTCTCCGAGTACATGGTGTACGTTACTGTATGAGCTCCACGGTCTCCGAGTACATGGTGTATGTTACCGTATGAGCTCCACAATCTCCGAGTACATGGTGTATGTTACTGTATGAGCTCCACAGTCTCAGAGTACATGGTGTATGTTACTGTATGAGCTCCACAGTCTCAGAGTACATGGTGTATGTTACTGTATGAGCTCCATGGTCTCCGAGTACATGGTGTATGTTACCGTATGAGCTCCACAGTTTCCGAGTACATGGTGTATGTTACTGTATGAGCTCCACAGTCTCCAAGTACATGGTGTATGTTACTGTATGAGCTCCACGGTCTCCGAGTACATGGTGTATGTTACCGTATGAGCTCCACAGTCTCCGAGTACATGGTGTACGTTACTGTATGAGCTCCACAGTCTCCGAGTACATGGTGTACGTTACTGTATGAGCTCCACAGTCTCAGAGTACATGGTGTATGTTACTGTATGAGCTCCACAGTCTCCGAGTACATGGTGTACGTTACCGTATGAGCTCCACAGTCTCCGAGTACATGGTGTACGTTACTGTATGAGCTCCACAGTCTCAGAGTACATGGTGTATGTTACTGTATGAGCTCCACAGTCTCCGAGTACATGGTGTACGTTACTGTATGAGCTCCACGGTCTCCGAGTACATGGTGTACGTTACCGTATGAGCTCCACAGTCTCCGAGTACATGGTGTATGGGGACTTGGCCTCCAGAGGGTCTCGCTCCATCGCAGTTCCACACTCGATGAAGGAGAGGGCGCCGTCCGCGTAGTTCACCGCTTTCCCGAACTTATCCAGCTGCAACACGCCACAGAAGAAGAAAATCAATCTTAGGACGCTCGTTTTATACTTTTCATTAATGCAAGAAGTCGGTTCAATCCAGACTTAAATACAGACAATACAATCTTTAACAGGAGGCCAGTGTAAAGATGCAAGAGGAGGAGAAATGTGCGTTTCTGGTTCCTGTCAGACGTCGTGTAAAGGCAAGTGACAATGTTTTGTATTGTGTTGTAAGAATTTTACTGCAGGAACTGGTAGCATAATCTAGAGGAACCTTTAAAAGGTGCAGATAGTCGACAGCAATTAAAAAAACAGTATAAGAGAAGTGTGTTTGAGAAATATGCTAAAGACATGTGAATTTGTTCTTATTATCTACAAGTAATTTTGTTTTACCACATCATTGCTGATAGAACCAATGTCACCAAGCCCCACAGGGCTGTGTGTGCCTATGTATGAAAAATGAAACTTGTCATTCACTAATGTTAACAGGTACATGCTTCTGTTGCACATGTGACTGGGTAACTCTGGAATTTGCATGTAAAGTGTTATATTGTATGAAAATACGAGATGCTGCTTTATCTCCGTTATTATTACTGTTATTATTTACCTGCAGCCGGACACATGCGTTTCAGTAATGTTTATTCTCAGTGTTATGATTTTTTCTTTTGAAAGGACTTACAATTATGTTTTGTATTTCTTGAATTA
Source organism: Proterorhinus semilunaris (assembly GCA_021464625.1). Taxonomy (NCBI): domain Eukaryota; kingdom Metazoa; phylum Chordata; class Actinopteri; order Gobiiformes; family Gobiidae; genus Proterorhinus; species Proterorhinus semilunaris. Next base: position 38,823,994 of record CM038348.1, read on the forward strand.
ACCTGAAATGCATGAAAGTAATTACTTTGCATGAGGGTAGGCACTAATAAGCTTTCTTGCTTCTTGCCTACTCCTTTTGAGTTTTTATTATAGTGCAATGAGGTGACCTTGCAATCTATGTTTTTGTAAATTGCTCAAATAAACAATGACAATGAGTCAATGGCATAATAACGATTTGCCGATAACGTACTAAGTTATTACGTTATTGGCCTGACAAGAAGAAAAGCCGTTGATAATGTAATGTAACAATTCATCAAAGCTGACAGTTTTTCTTGAAAATAACACGGTTTAGGAAGTTCTTAGTTTGCTCACTGGATGTTAAATTTGTGACAATGACAACGGCAGCTGTTCTGTTCAGTAACATTAAAATGGCCAAACAACTTTACCCTCCATCAAAGCCTTTAGAGCAAGTGTAGAGGTAATAACTGCCCAAATCATATTATTTCCAGATCAACCATCGAATCGATAGCTGGGCATTTCTTAACGTAGACGGCCGAGAGTTGTGCCATTCGCTTCCTCAAAAATGTCCCACAAGGCTGTAGAGCGGGTGGAGACAGGCTCCACAGGTCTAGGTCTAGAAATGTCTTCAAACCGTCTGTCAAAGCAGAACCGGGGGAGATTTCCATACACATTCTCCCAAAAGTCTACCCGAGCTGAAAAGTTGTCTATAGCGGCGTCTTTAATACTAACGGTCCGTCAGCCCCTCACCAGTTTGTCCGCCTTGTGTTTGAGCCTCTTGGCCTCCTGCATGTAGAAGTCTGCACCGTGGACCCTGAGGACAGAGAACAGACAGGAGTTTAAATGATCTTTACACTGTACACTTTGTGGATGATATTTCCTCACGTGTCACTGAAGCTCAGTCTTGGTCTGGGCAGATCTTGAGCCTCGGTCCAAGTCTCGGAGTCGGACTGAGCTCCTCCGTTCAGACGCTCGGCTCCGGCCTCTGCCTCCTGCACAAACACATTCATCCAAACATAGAAGGAGCAACATGATTACGGATCACTTTACAGAAATAATGTCTTAAAGAGAGCGAGCCACTGGGAAAAATGAACCGCCCAGAACATTTTGGACATTCGGGATCAGAGCTTTGGATCAAAGATTTGTGTTGGTAACCTGTTACTTACCGTCCCCCCTGATCAGAGGGTTAGGGTTCGGAACAGCAAATGTGATGTGAGTTGTGTTTCACTCACACAGATCTCACGCATATTTTTAGAAACTAGAAGGTTCTGGCTTTCAAATGAAGTATTCATTTCATTTCATTTCTTTATTCATCCATGTTCATATTTTTCTTTACAGGGTCATACATTAATATGAAAGGTACATGGTGAAAAGGAGCATGATGAAGACATTGTCTTATTGTCCATGCCCCTTTGTAATAGTTACAGGAAAATCAATGACCAGAACAAGTATCACACTGGCATAGAGGCTGTAAGGCCTCCAGCCAAGACGCTTTGGGATTTGGATATAAATAATTGCTATCCCTAAACCTAAGGTGGCAGGTAACAGGTTAACGAAATGTTGGAGTTGTATTTAAGTGTTGTCTGAAGTGGCTGAAGTGTGAGCCTCACCCCTGTAGCTGCGCCCTCGGCTCGTCGGTGCCGGTGGGAGCTGGAGGTGATGGAGGTGACGGAGGGCGGGGCCGTGGTTGACCCTCCTGGACCCCCCTGACAGGAATGACCTCTGGGTGGCTCGTCCGACAGTGGAGAGAGCAGTGGAGGAAGGAGCGTCTCATCACGAGGACCAGTCTGCTTCCTGCTCATGGACCTGACAGAAGAAAAACACCATCATCATGAGGACCAGTCTGCTTCCTGCTCACGGACCTGACACAAGGAAAACACCATCATCAGGAGGACCAGTCTGCTTCCTGCTCACGGACCTGACATGAGAAAAACACCATCATCACGAGGACCAGTCTGCTTCCTGCTCATGGACCTGACACAAGAAAAACACCATCATCACGAGGACCAGTCTGCTTCCTGCTCACGGACCTGACATGAGAAAAACACCATCATCACGAGGACCAGTCTGCTTCCTGCTCACGGACCTGACATGAGAAAAACACCATCATCACGAGGACCAGTCTGCTTCCTGCTCACGGACCTGACATGAGAAAAACACCATCATCACGAGGACCAGTCTGCTTCCTGCTCACGGACCTGCCACAAGAAAAACACCATCATCATGAGGACCAGTCGGCTTCCTGCTCACGGACCTGACACAAGAAAAACACCATCATCAGGAGGACCAGTCTGCTTCCTGCTCACGGACCTGCCACAAGAAAAACACCATCATCAGGAGGACCAGTCTGCTTCCTGCTCACGGACCTGCCACAAGAAAAACACCATCATCAGGAGGACCAGTCTGCTTCCTGCTCACGGACCTGACACAAGAAAAACACCATCATCACGAGGACCAGTCTGCTTCCTGCTCACGGACCTGACACAAGGAAAACACCATCATCACGAGGACCAGTCTGCTTCCTGCTCACGGACCTGACACGAGAAAAACACCATCATCACGAGGACCAGTCTGCTTCCTGCTCACGGACCTGCCACAAGAAAAACACCATCATCAGGAGGACCAGTCTGCTTCCTGCTCACGGACCTGACACGAGAAAAACACCATCATCACGAGGACCAGTCTGCTTCCTGCTCACGGACCTGCCACAAGAAAAACACCATCATCACGAGGACCAGTCTGCTTCCTGTTCACGGACCTGACACAAGGAAAACACCATCATCAGGAGGACCAGTCTGCTTCCTGCTCACGGACCTGACAGAAGAAAAACACCATCATCACGAGGACCAGTCTGCTTCCTGCTCACGGACCTGCCACGAGAAAAACACCATCATCACGAGGACCAGTCTGCTTCCTGTTCACGGACCTGACACAAGAAAAACACCATCATCACGAGGACCAGTCTGCTTCCTGCTCACGGACCTGACAGAAGAAAAACACCATCATCACGAGGACCAGTCTGCTTCCTGCTCACGGACCTGACAAGAAAAACACCATCATCACGAGGACCAGTCTGCTTCCTGCTCACGGACCTGACACAAGAATAACACCATCATCACGAGGACCAGTCTGCTTCCTGCTCACGGACCTGACAGAAGAAAAACACCATCATCACGAGGACCAGTCTGCTTCCTGCTCACGGACCTGCCACGAGAAAAACACCATCATCACGAGGACCAGTCTGCTTCCTGCTCACGGACCTGACAGAAGAAAAACACCATCATCAGGAGGACCAGTCTGCTTCCTGCTCACGGACCTGACACAAGGAAAACACCATCATCAGGAGGACCAGTCTGCTTCCTGCTCACGGACCTGCCACGAGAAAAACACCATCATCACGAGGACCAGTCTGCTTCCTGCTCAAGGACCTGCCACAAGAAAAACACCATCATCACGAGGACCAGTCTGCTTCCTGCTCACGGACCTGACACAAAGAAAACACCATCATCACGAGGACCAGTCTGCTTCCTGCTCACGGACCTGACACAAGGAAAACACCATCATCAGGAGGACCAGTCTGCTTCCTGCTCACGGACCTGACACAAGAATAACACCATCATCACGAGGACCAGTCTGCTTCCTGCTCACGGACCTGACACAAAGAAAACACCATCATCACGAGGACCAGTCTGCTTCCTGCTCACGGACCTGACACAAGGAAAACACCATCATCACGAGGACCAGTCTGCTTCCTGCTCACGGACCTGACACAAAGAAAACACCATCATCACGAGGACCAGTCTGCTTCCTGCTCACGGACCTGACACAAAGAAAACACCATCATCACGAGGACCAGTCTGCTTCCTGCTCACGGACCTGACACAAAGAAAACACCATCATCACGAGGACCAGTCTGCTTCCTGCTCACGGACCTGCCACGAGAAAAACACCATCATCATGAGGACCAGTCTGCTTCCTGCTCACGGACCTGACACGAGAAAAACACCATCATCATGAGGACCAGTCTGCTTCCTGCAAGACACTACACCCTCCTTGCCTCTAGTGTCTGCGTACACTGGTGTATGAATGAATGAATGAATGAATGGGTGAATGGGTGACTGGTTCCTTGATGTAAAGTGCCTAAAGCAGGTAGAAAGGCGCTGTATGAATGTGACAGTGCGTCAAGGTGCCAATATCTTTTTGACATTTTCAACACAGATAGTTGATCTCCACAGGTTTTGCGATTTGATGTGAGTGAATTTGGTGAGTTGATTTTGCCGTGTGGCTGCACTAAACATTCTACGACCAAAACCACGTGTGGGGTCTCAAGTTTGGAAAATCTACAGACAATTTTAAAATCTTCCCGCGTGAACCAGGCTTAAGACAAAGAGTTGCTTGTAATTGGATTCGCGATTTAGGTTTTAGAATTAAGTTTATCGTGCACATTTTAAACACCAGGGTTTCTTCAGGCGGCAGAAAGTCAAATGTAATGTTTTACCACCACAAACGCAAATAGTCGTTGGTTGCAAATAGTGCACATTTTCATTTCTTCAGCTTCACAAACATTCCATCAGAGGAATGAGGGACATTTCTATATTCAAAAGCAATTTGGACACAAATATGTGCCAAAAACAGCCGCTGAATGAGTTCAGAGCAGCGGTTCTCAACTGTCGCGAGCATTCACCAGGAAAACATTCTTTCAGTATTTATCCACTGAAAAACAACACTCCGAGTCTGTTCAAATAGCGCTCTCTGGATCAGAATGTTACAGGTTTATTTGATGCTTAAATGAACAAATATAGGTGAGAAAATGGTGTTCGCTTCATCCTCAGGTTATGGTGCGTCCCGATGCCAAACCAGTCGAGAATCACTTTGATCATTTTTATGTTTTCCACAAACCCATACCGTAAAAATAGTGGAGCGATGTCATTATTTTCCAAGAAATCTACTTTTAATATGTTGGAACCCATTGCTTTGTGGAGAACTGAAGATTGGAATAATCCTTGCAGACGACGTCACAGTTGAGCTCATGTTCCCAAAGACTTTTTAATAAACAGTAATGAAGCGAGTCTAGACCCAGAGTAAACCGGAGTAAGTCCTCTGTAAACCCTTCTCCCGTTAGTGAGTGTCTCCTCGTGCTGCTGCCGCCGAACAGTTCATGTTTCTCTGGAGGCTTGGACGCTTAAGAAGAAGCCGAGTTCACAAAAACAATACCAGCTTTGACGTTAGAAAATAATAACGACGACACCGGTGCTCAGGGATAATGAGCTCCTGCAGCAGAATGGAGAGAGAACTGAAGGTTTCTATTACGTTTGAACAAAGCCATCCTGAGACAATGCCAGCACAAAGTCACTCTCCACTCCAGAAACACCACACGATGTCAAGGTCAGGATCTGAACCTGAGTTTGCAGTATGTTTGTGTGAGCGAGTGCGAAGTCTCCTCACGGCTCAGATATTCCTCCGTGCGAGGTATCAATGCTCAAAGATTTCATTGAATACGAGCCGTTCTTTTGTTGCTGCATTAAAAAAGCTGCGGTGCGAATACGGTACAACGCCGTTCGATCACACGGGCCTCAGTGTGCGGCGTCTTGCAGGGTTGATGCTCAGCGCGTTGTGAGAAAACTGACTGTTCTCGAAGAACCTTCTAAACGCTGTTTGTGATGTGACTGCTAACACCTGAACACAATAATATAATTACAGCTCATATTAGGCTGCAGCCTCAGTATGAGCCGCTCCAGACGACTCTAAAGAAGAGCTCCGATTAAAAACAATTAGAGGAACAGGTATAAAACTCCATTTCAGTAAATCTCCTGAACCAAAGAGCCGCGAGTCTCATGGTTTTGTATTGAACTTGTTTTATGAGGCGGCCTGTGAGTCCAAGACTCATTTGCTTCAGGACAAACAAAACAATCTCGTATCTTGAATAGAATACTAAAGCAAGACAACAAAGTAGTAGTAGAAGTACGTACTAAAGTGTCAGTAAAAGTACACACTAAAGTACCAGTAGAAGTACACACTAAAGTAGGAGTAAAAGTACACACTAAAGTACCAGCAAAAGTACACACTAAAGTAGAAGTACTCACTCGTTCCTGTGGGAGTATATGGGGGAGATACAGGGCGGCAGCTCTTTCTCCAGTCTGAGCTTCTTGCTGTTTATTTCACAGTGATCCGACTGCAAACAGATCAAACATGGAAACAATAGTCATCAAACATGGAAACAATAATCATCAAACATGGAAACAATAATCATCAAACATGGAAACAATAATCATCAAACATGGAAACAATAATCATCAAACATGGAAACAATAATCATCAAACATGGAAACAATAATCATCAAACATGGAAACAATAATCATCAAACATGGAAACAATAATCATCAAACATGGAAACAATAATCATCAAACATGGAAACAATAATCATCAAACATGGAAACAATAGTCACATGGCGTCTTGTGCAGCCGGGGGAACGACGTCACTAAAGGCAAGTCTCAAGTCATAAACGTTAAGCCTAACTTCCACTGTTGGACCATTCATTCTTTTTTTTTACAAAATGTGTTTATAATCCATCCATCTTCTCCCACTTGTCCGTTGCCGGGTCGTGGGGGCAGCTGTTGGAGCTGCACCAGCCCCTATAGCGCCCCCTGCAGGTGGTGGGTCCACAGAAGGACGGCCTCACGGTTCCAAACGGGCCTGTTGGTCTCTCATAGGGGGCCCATTCACTCTCTCATTCATACGCCAGTGTGCGCAGACACTGGAGGCAAGGAGGGTGAAGTGTCTTGCCCAAGGACACAACGACAATGTGCACCTTCAGGAGACGGGATTCGAACCCCCGACCTTCCGATCATGAGACGACCCGCTCTACCATCTGCGCCACCGTCGCCCCGTGTTTATAATCGACTTGAAAATATGCAACAAGTGCTTTCTCAAGATTTAGCCGTGTTAGAAACTCAGATTCCCGTCGGGTAATCCAGCTCTTACCGTGTCGTAGCTACAGCCCAATGTTTCCAACAGGTTCCTTCACTCACTGTAGAAAACCTTTAATGCATCAGAAACACACAGTTCCTCCGGCCTTTTGCATTGAAGAAGCGCTGTGGAAACCTTAAAGCATGTGGCTAATTACCATAATGAAAACTTTAATGTGCTGGTTTTACTGAATCCTGTTTCACTCAAATCAATAATACATGTTACTGCGAGTCATGGAGAGACTTTGGCCTCAAGTCACAAACATCAAGTCTTTTTGGAGCTTCGGTCATGACTTCAGTTCAGTTATTGGATAAATCTAAGATAATAAAGCCGTACCTTGTGCTTCCTCTTGCTCTTGTGTTTCTGGTTCAGTTCAGTTATTGGATAAATCTATAATAAAGCCGTACCTTGTGCTTCCTCCTGCTCTTGTGTTTCTGGTTTAGTTCAGTTATTGGATAAATCTATAATAAAGCCGTACCTTGTGCTTCCTCTTGCTCTTGTGTTTCTGGTTCAGTTCAGTTATTGGATAAATCTATAATAAAGCCGTACCTTGTGCTTCCTCTTGCTCTTGTGTTTCTGGTTCAGTTCAGTTATTGGATAAATCTATAATAAAGCCGTACCTTGTGCTTCCTCTTGCTCTTGTGTTTCTGGTTTAGTTCAGTTATTGGATAAATCTATGATAATAAAGCCGTACCTTGTGCTTCCTCCTGCTCTTGTGTTTCTGGTTTAGTTCAGTTATTGGATAAATCTATGATAATAAAGCCGTACCTTGTGCTTCCTCTTGCTCTTGTGTTTCTGGTTCAGTTCAGTTATTGGATAAATCTATAATAAAGCCGTACCTTGTGCTTCCTCCTGCTCTTGTGTTTCTGGTTTAGTTCAGTTATTGGATAAATCTATAATAAAGCCGTACCTTGTGCTTCCTCTTGCTCTTGTGTTTCTGGTTTAGTTCAGTTATTGGATAAATCTATAATAAAGCCGTACCTTGTGCTTCCTCTTGCTCTTGTGTTTCTGGTTTAGTTCAGTTATTGGATAAATCTATAATAAAGCCGTACCTTGTGCTTCCTCCTGCTCTCGTGTTTCTGGTTTAGTTCAGTTATTGGATAAATCTATAATAAAGCCGTACCTTGTGCTTCCTCCTGCTCTCGTGTTTCTGGTTTAGTTCAGTTATTGGATAACTCTATGATAATAAAGCCGTACCTTGTGCTTCCTCTTGCTCTTGTGTTTCTGGTTTAGTTCAGTTATTGGATAAATCTATGATAATAAAGCCGTACCTTGTGCTTCCTCTTGCTCTTGTGTTTCTGGTTGGTGCCGTTGGTTCGTCGGCGGCTGCTTTTGGACTTGTCTCTGTCTCCTCTCGTCCTGTCGCTTTGCTCCGCCCTGTTTTCCACTCTCTCCTCTTCTTCACCTTCGCTCTCCATCTTCTCAAATGTCCGGCCGTGGCTCTCGCTCGTCCAGTTGTCGAGTCCCGACCCGTTCAGGAGCCGGTCGGCCGCCGGGGCTCTGCTCAGTAAACTCAGGTCGATTTTCACCCACAGACTCCGGGTTTCCTCGTGGTCCCTCAGCGGAGAGAGCGCCACTTCATTCACGATGGACGCCGGGGAAAAGGGCTCCTGGTTTCTGCCGGCGAACCCCCCCGGGTCGGGCACAGAGACCCCGAACGGGCCGCTGATGTTGGCGACGGCGAGCGGGTGGGTGTGGCCGTTAGCGACCGCGCCGCCGTTAGCGACCACGCCGTTAGCGACCGCGCCGTTAGCGACCGCGCCGCTAGCGACCGCGCCGGTGTCTTTGGCTCGAAGGCCTTTCCCGCCTGAAGTGCTGACGCTGCTGGAGGCGGAGCTGAGGCAGGGGGCGGAGCTGAGGCAGGGGGCGTGCGTGTGGGCGGAGAGAGCCCGTGAGGCAGGGGCGGGCTGACAGAGCTGGGATTTAGGGCAGTTTTCCTCAGAGTCGGACTGATTTTCAGACGACGACGTGGACGACTCAGTCTCGATGAACTCGCGGGATTTGGGCGTGGTCTTGGCGCTCGGGCCGCGGTGTTTCCTCCGCTCCTGAAGAACACGAGAAGAAGAAACAAAGACGGAGTGAAGTGACAGTAAATATAAACAACAACGTTGGTGCTGCGGACGTTTTACTGAACGCTCAAACTTCCTCGCCCTCCTCGTCATTTCACTGCGACGCCATGATGGCGGACGCCGTGGGGAAGACTTCATTTTTCCAGAAGGTGAACGTTGTGATTACTACGAATTCAGTTTGTGTCATTCATAATGCAGGATATAGAGATCATACTCACCCTCTTAAAGTCAAATCTACTGAAATTGAAGGATCTACTCTGTTACTATTTCACCGCAATAATGATGTTCAAAGTAAAACATGTTTTATGGAACAGTTTGAATGTTTCTGATCTGAATCCATGTATAAAAACATGGAAAATAATTATAATTTAAACATTATTGTCACTGGACTGATATGGCTGTGAGGTGTATTTGTTATGGAAACATGGTGTAAATGTTGGGGATCTCAGTTGTGCAGCTTCTCTTGCATCTGTGAAAATAGTTTATATTGAATAGAAAGGGGGCGGGACTAAAGACTTTCAGCCCACTCGAACAAATGCGTTTTATTCAGTTGTTAGAAATAAACTAAACTAAACCTACTTAAGCGAGACACCAGACAAGGGGGGCATTAACGGCACAATAGATTTGGTGGAGGTTTATATATGGGTATTTTTCAATATCAGGTATCGGCCGATATCACGTCGATAAATGGCCGATATCGTTGAATTGAAAGTGATAGAGACTTCCTGTTGTTTGTTTGTTTTCTTTCTTGGAAAGAGCTCAGTCAGAGTTGGAAAACTTTCTTAGGCCTCAGGGAAACAGAGAATCATCGCAGTGAAAATCAGTCTCTCGTTTGTATTGTTTGTATTTTATATCTTTTCTGTTGCAGACTTTTGCTACATCATGTCGGCATTGGCCACTCGAAAGACAAACACACTCACCAGCTCTACTCTACCCACCTGGCTGGTGCCGGACGCAGGTGTGAGGGGCGTGGCCTGGAGCGTAGCATTAGCGTGGTTAGCCGTGGTCCGCGGCTCCTTCCTCGGTGCGGTCTTCCCTCCGGGGGGTCTGCTGCTGCGGGGCTTATGCTCCGGAGGGCGGGGCACATCCCTGGAGACTGGACTGAGGAGACGAGACACAGAGACAAATAATCATTGTTTTGGATCTTTTACAAAAAAGACATTTTCTTTTCCTCACAGTTGCTGTCATATGACATCAAAAGAATAAAAAAAAAAAACATTTAAGCGATTCCACTCTCCCAGGAGAGCTCCCACTCTGAAGGATCATCTGCCTCAACAAAACACGTGGCTGTCACAATGAAATGGCACTTTCAGGTGTGGAAACTGCAACACTGTAATAACATTATTCGCACTGACTCATTCGTTGATGTTTTCAATCAAAAACTATACAGGAGTTGGACCTGTGCGAACAGCAATACCACCTTCGTTGCCAATGCATTAGAGCCTATGTTTTTACGAACTCAGAACATGCTTTATCCAATTGCTAAACGATATAAACAGTAGGTGGTGACCGTCTCAAACAACTTCTCCGCAGGGAGACTCTTTGGACAAACCAATTAAAAGCTATGACTTATCCGGGCCTTAATGACACCTCTGCCTTTGTCCCCTGCCACTTCACTGTTGGGGACCAAACAGTAAGGCCTTCACTCTCAAACAAGGCCCTTTATTGGCCACAAACAAACATGGGCCGATAAAAGAGGTCAAATTAATGTAACTTTACAAAAACAATGTGCAAAGGAAACTAACGAACACAAACAAACTGAACTGCCGCCTACAGGGACTGGACAAGAAGAACTGAAGCTCCAACAAGGACTGGACGTAGTACCCGTCTGTCCAGCCTCATGTCACGATAAAATCCCCTTTTAAACATGTTTGTGATCCAGTGCCTTGTTTAATGCGCTCACGTTCGTGGGTTTATTGAAGTGTGTGAGTCCTCTGATCCGAATGCCTGGGCTTGGGAAAGGCATTTCAAACCACGGCTGCTGTGGCTTTTCCTCCTCTTTCAGACGGCGTTTCCGTTTCACTTGTGTCTTTATGATGTAGAAGATGTTGCTTCGAATTCAGATGATCAGTAAATTATTCCTGAATGTGTGTTTTCACTCCTCCTGCTCCTCACGCCGCTCTGACGCACCTGCCCCACACACACTAATCACCAGCACCGCGTCTGGTGAGGAGGCACCTTCAGGCCTCAGCTTTTCAATACAGACATAAACATTGCTCTGATTTATAAGAACAATAATAATACATCAAACTTGTATAGCGCTTTATACCTCTGTTGGTCGTTCCTGCTCCAGCTGCGCTCCTGCTCCTCTCCAGCGGGGGCGCTCTCGTCCCGGCGCGGCTGCTTTCGCCCTGTCGTCGCTCTCCTCGTGGTCGTGACCTCCGACCCCGACACGACGCCCGGAGACAGCCTGACCTTTGCCCTCTGCGCCTCTGCCGCCCCCTTCTGTCCGAGCCGGGACTTACACTTCTCCCTCACCGACGAACTGAGGAAACGGGTCAGATCGATCATGTTTAAGAGGTTTAAAAAGGCAAGTTTATTTGTACGGCACATTTCATGTACATGACAACTCAATGTGCCTCACAGCAACACCAGACACAATAAAAAAAACATTAAAAACACAATCAAAAACCAACAAATCAATTGATAAAATACACATACATACACATACACACATATACATACATACATACACATGCACGTATACGTACATACTAAAATTTGTTTAAAAAACAAAAAAACAATCAATCTCCATAGGCAACAGTAAAAAGGTGTCCTTTCAGCCTGGACATAAACATATCCAGGGTTGAGGCCTGTCTCACGTCCTCACTGAGGCTGTTCCAGACTTTTGCTGCATGAAATTGAAACGCAGCCTCACCGTGTTTAGTCCTGACTCTGGGAACCACCAGGAGACCCCTCCCTGAAGTTCTCAGGGCCCGAGATGGTTCATACGGCTCTAACATGTCAGAGATGGACTTTGGTGCTAAACCATGAAAAGACTTGTACACAAGCAGAGCTGTTTTAAATTCTATTCTCTGAGTGACAGGAAGCCAGTGCAGAGACCGGAGCACTGGACTAATATGGTGGTATTTCCTGGTTCTTGTCAGGACTCGAGCAGCAGCGTTCTGGATGTTCTGCAGCTCTAACAGCTCGTTTAGAAAGGCCAGTGAGCAGCCGTTACAATAGTCTAACCGACTGGAGACAAACGCATGAATCAGTTTTTCCAAGTCTGGTTTGGTTTTTTAGGTGATAATCGGCCGCTGATGTAATGGACCTAATATGACTGTGAAAATTCAGGTCTGAGTCCATGATTACCCCTAGATTTCTAACTTGACTTTTGGGTCCCAGTGAAAGAGCTTGGAGATGACCAATGACAACCTCTCTGTGTGTCTGTGGGCCAAACACGATGATCTCAGTTTTATCTGTATTTAACTGGAGGAAGTCATTTTGCATCCACACACTGATCTGTTTGATACAATGACAGAGTGTATCTACAGGCCCATGTTCACCCGCTGTCAGTGAAACATAGATCTGAGTATCGGCTGCGTAGTTATGATAGGACACATTGTTACTTGATATTAACTGACCCAATGGAAGCATGTACAAATTGAACAAGAGGGGCCTCAGAATCGACCCCTGGGGAACCCCACAGGTCAATGCCATCCGGTCTGAGACACAGTTCCCCATCGCGACATAGTACGTTCTGTCCTCAAGGTAGGATCTGAACCACTCGAGAGCCTTTCCAGAGATTCCCACCCAGGTTTTGAACCTCTCTAGTAAGATCCCGTGGTCCACTGTGTCAAACGCAGCGCTAAGGTCCAGCAGAACTAAAACTGTGACCGTGCCTGCATCTGTATTTAGCCTGATGTTATTTGTCACCTTAATCAGGGCCGTCTCAGTACTGTGAGAGGGTCTGAAGCCCGACTGGAACACGTCAAAAACATTGTTTACAAGAAGAAAGTCTGTAAGCTGGCTGTAGACCACTTTCTCCAAGACTTTTCCTATGAAGGGCAGATTTGATATTGGCCGGTAATTGTTCGTTTCTGTGGCATCAAGACCACTCTTCTTCAGCAGTGGCTTAATGACAGCTGTTTTTAAGGCCTTTGGAAAAACTCCAGTCTGGAGGGAGGTGTTAACTAAACACGTGAGTTGTTGTGATAAACTGCTCAGCACAGACTTTAAGAATCTAGTAGGTAGTTCGTCCAGGCAGCATGTACTTGAGCTCAGACCAGAGATAACGTCTTCCACTATGTCATTTGTGACCGGTGTAAAGTATGTCAGCTCTAGTTCTGCTACTGGATGAAATGTTACCATTTGTGGTGAAGAGCTCATAGCGTTTTTAATGGCTTGGACCTTGTCGTTAAAACATTTTGCAAACCCATTACACTTGGATGTAGAAATTAATTCTTGGGGCAGTGAAACTGGAGGGTTTGTGAGCTAACCGTGGCGAACAGAACACGAGCGTTACCATGGCAATTTGAAATGATTTCAGAGAAATACTTCTCTCTTGCTCTACGCAGAGTCTGGTTGAACACGTGTAACTTTTCTTTGTAAATTTCAAAATTAACCTGAAGTTTTGACTTGTGCCATGTTCGTTCGGCTCTCCGGCACTCCCGTTTATGTGCCCTGACAGAATCTTCATTTCTCCATGGGGCCTTTTGCTTATTTTTAACCATGTTAACCTTGACAGGGGCAATAGAGTCCAAGACATTTAAAACACTTGACTTATAAGAGCTCAACAAATGATCAACATCGGAACAGGGAGAGTCATCAAATCTAATCATATCCATAAACTGTGACCTTATCTGATCATTTATGAGTCTCTTCCGAACCACTGCAGACCCAACTGCTGACTCGGTACAACAGAAAGTTCAAAGAAAACACAAAAATGATCAGATAACGCAGCGTCAACAACATTCACATTAGAAATGTTAACACCTTTTGTAATAAGGATGTCCAGAGTGTGTCCTCTGTTATGGGTGGGCTCGGACACATGCTGAGTTAAACCAAAAGTTCCAAGGACAGCATCAAGTTCTTTTGTGTGCCGGTCTTTCAGTACATCCACATGAACATTCAGATCTCCCGTAATAATCAAGGAGTCGAATTCTGTTGCCACAATTGGAATTAATGCAGTAAAATCATCAATAAAAGAACAATTTTGGGGCGGCGTATAAATAACAATATAAAGTATGGCAGATTGTTCAGTCTTCATTTTGAATGACACATACTCAAACGATGAAAACTTCCCAAATGACAGTTTGTGGCAAGATAACACCCCCACCCCTCTGATTTTGTCTTAATTCAGACATAAAGTTAAAATTAGGGGTGGTTCACTCAATCAGGACAGCGTTCTCTGTGTTTTTATCCAGCCACGTCTGAGTTAAAAACATAAGATCAAGATTATAAAAGGAAATAAATAAAAGTGTCGGCGTACACTGGTGTATGAATGAGAGAGTGAATGTGTGAAGCCCCTTATGAGAGACCAACAGGCCCGTTTGGAACCATGAGGCCGTCCTTCTGTGGACCCACCACCTGCAGGGGGCGCCATAGGGGTCTGGTGCTACGACCCGGTAACGGACAAGTGGAAGAAAATGGATGGATGGATAAAAGGAAATAAGATCATTAATTAAAAGCGATTCAACGATCTGACATTCAGTGCAGCATGTTTGAATGTGATCGCGCTCGATGCCACATTCTCACCGGGGATGTGCACCAGATTGTTTTGATCCGAGCGCCTGACTGAGCTCTTTCTAACAGCGCTCTTTCCATTTTGGACAATAGGCCTTATAGGTGTATCATACCGCGGGAGGCAGGGGGCGCTCAATGGAGTAGGAGTAGACGGGGCAGGGTGTGACGTCGTTGTTGATGGTTGAAAACACGAGGAAATAGGCCAGGGTCAGATCGATCATGTTCTAGAGGTTTAAAATGAGGAGGAAATAGAGAAACCCGAGCAGAAGACGAGATGATACTGAACAGGTGCAAGAGAATAAAGTGAAGTTGGGCTTTTATGGAAGTGTGTGCATCTATCTATTAACCCAGATCTAAATCCTCTCTCACCTAAATGCTCCTCGGTCCTTGTGCTCCGCGGCTCCTGGGCTGCCGGACCCTCCCGGCCTGGTCTTGGTCTCTGGGGTCGGAGCCTTGGCCCCTGGGGAGGGCGGGGCCTGGGGGGCGGAGCCTGAGAGGAAACATGTCAATCCCTTAAATCACTTTACATTTCCTTAGAGGTTTCACTGAACAGCCGGCATAAAGACGACCCTCTGGTGTCCCGCTGTGATAACCTGCAAAGCTCTGACCTGCAGTGTGCGGCTCGTCCTGTGGGGGCGCTGCAGGTCTGGGCTGAGCCTGGACTTTGAGCCAACTGTCGAGCTGCCACTTGTTGGAGGACGGAGGCTCCGGCTGAAGAAAGACAAAGAGAATCAAACTTCTGTGACGTCTTCTGCTCATTCGGACTCGACAGAGAAACTTTAGGATTCTGTAGTAGTAAGTTTTAGTATTTAATTTAATGTTCAATTCATTTATTTATTCACGCCAAGAACAAAACAGAAAGAATTCACTATAATAATAACTAATACCCTGATGCTTGAAATGGAGTAAAACCTATTGAACCAACGGATTTATATAAACAGAAGCTGCTTCATTATCCAATTATCTAAAAACACCTCATTAAGAAACAGTATTATACTGTAGCACATGTGCAAAACCACACATACATAATGTCCAGATGTTACCACATGTCACAGTGAGTTCTGAATACCAACAACAGCCAGAAAACCACAAGGGGAAGTGACATCTGATCCAACATGAGGACAAACCTCATTGTCTTTGTTTGTAAAGATGTTTGAAAGCTTTGACCTCGGCCCCGGATTATTCCACAACGTAATCCCACACGCAGACATAGAGAAAACACAAAGTTCCCAAACCCTCTCAGACTGCACGACTGCTCTTTAGGAGAAAACACATTTGAATATTCAGAGGTGATACAAACATGAACAAGATCCTGCACTTGGATTTGAGAAAGAGAGGACGAGTGTGTTCGAGACACAGCCCTTTTCTGTAGCAACAACAACACAAGGATCAAGGATATGTTTAAGTCTTTACAGCCAGGCCTTGTATGCCTGATGTGGCTTTCCCAACTTAGCTCATGCTATTAGCATTAGCAGTAGTAAGTTTCAGTGGTAAGTATAATCAGAATCAGAATAGATTTTATTTGCCATTGTCTGAGAACAGGTTCACAAGCTAGGAATTTTTCTTGATGCGGACGTGCATCATAAAACATATAACACAGAATTTAGATCAAATTAAGCTATAAAACTTTAAACTATAAGGCTTTAGGGGGCATGCATAAGGAATATTAATAAATAAGATACAAAATAAAAAGTCAAATATGGTAAGACGACAACAATAGACTTCGAACAACAGTGGGATTATATTTACAGATAATAAGTAGTAAGTATCAGTAGTATTTGTAGCAGTAGTAGTAAGTATCAGTAGTAAGTATAAGTAGTAAGTATAAGTAGTATTTGTAGCAGTAGTAAGTATAAGTATAAGTACCTCGGGTGTGGTGGTGTCGCTGGAGCTGGATTCTGATTCGTCAGTGTCAGACTCTGAGCTGCTCTCTGACTCACTGCTGCTCCCTGACCCCCCGCTGGACAGGAGAGGAATTACAACAGGTTAAATGATGAATAGATAGTTCCTGAGAGAGAAGCCACAGCTGGACCAACATCTGTCTCCATCAGGTCTGTGATGTCATGTGACAAACGCATGAACTACAGTATGTCTGAATCACCAGAGAGTGAGTGACAGCTCAGAGGAGTTAATGATGGATTTCTGTGATAAACATAAATTTGATCAGATAAATTCATCTTGGATCATTTCCTTTTAGCCTCAGAGGAAGTGATGAGGCTAAAAGGAGACGCTCAAAGTCGCTTTTACAATTTGGTGCATTATTCATTCCCTCCATACTGGGTGATGATAATCGAGGCGACCAGTCTGTGCACGTCAGCCCCACCACCTCCACTCACTACATTCACCCCGGGCCTCCTGGTGTTTCCCAAACGGTCTCCCATCCAAGTCCTGCCAGGCCCTTCCCTGCTTAGCTTCCGAGGTCTGACGGGATCGGGCAGAGCAAAGGCAGTGTGGCCAAAAGCTAAAGGTCAGCCGCTAAAGTTAGCGACTTTTCATCCTAACAATTTATATATAAAGTATATATATTTATTCAAAAATACATGAGATTAAGGGGAGACACTTTGGGCAAAACTATTATTTCTATTTCCAGGTTTTGGGCAAATTTCGTCTCATAAAAAAACACAACTTTCACAAAGATGTTTCACGGATTCAATGCTGCAACAACAGTTTCTCCGCTTGAGTCGCTCGGACAGACTTCAAACTTCACAGCCTTGGATTGACCAACGTTTTAAAGGTTTTTTCAGAGGGATTTTCTAAACATCTTATCCCTAACCTGATTTACTGACTTTTGAATTTCAATGGTTACAGATTTTAAAACTATAGAAGATCCAAAATCCACCTCTGAAACAAATATATCACAAAATAAATCCAAACATTTAAACCTGGCTCGATTTACTTCATTTTTATGTGAACAAACAAAATGACTAAACACGTGCGATACAAACTAATAGCCTGTGAGTGTTTTCTGTCTGGCTGCTTTGAACATGACCATATATGGGCGTCTCCTTCCTCTTCCAACAGTTAAACTAATGCAGCTTCATCTCATTATTCTGAACATGGAGTCCTTTCAAACTGTCACAGCTCTTCTCCCCGAGTCGGAGAAAACACTAAAGACATAAAGAAATAATAGAAATAGGACGGTTTAATGTGTGAGAGGAGTGTGGAGGAGCCGAGGCTCGTTAGCTGCACACGCACACGCTAACACGCACACGCTAACACAAGTGCTAACCGAGGAGCATCATTATCTACAGCAGTGTTTTGGCCTCGGGCAGAAACGGCTCCGACTCGGCAGAGACGGCGGACGAGAGAGGGTTTGGAAAAGAGCTGAACAATGAGAGAAAACGTCGCAGTTTGTGCAAAAATCCATATCTGGATAATGATAAAGAATCTATTTCCCCCAATTGTTTCTAAAAAAATCTCCCATATTTTTGGTGATGAGATATAAATAATGGATGTAGCCCAGGTTCAAATGTATGGTTTTATTTTGTTGACATATTAGTTTTGAGCCTTTGAGTTTCAAAATGGAATCAATCAGGTTAGGAATTAGATATTAAACAATCCCTCTGGAAAAGTCTTCAGAATAAGTTCAGCCTTCAGTTTAAAGTCGGAGACACAAAAGTGGAGATACTGTCGTCACAATGTGAGAAACATACATTTGGAGAAAATGGCTTCATTTTGTTGGTTTCCAGGTGAATGTTTATATGTTAAGAGAACAATGTAGGTTAAAGCAAAGCCACAAACAGTTTTTCTTTTCTTTTTTCTTTTGTGGTTGTTTTTTTTATTATTTAACTACGTTCGTGTGTTATCTTATTTTTTATTCTTTGTCTTTGTTTTTATTTTTCTCTTGTTTTACCGGGTGTAGGTACACATGGGGGAAAGGAATAAAATAAGAGTGATAAAAACGAGATGAAAAAGTGACAAATGTGGCCATAATATGACGACAATGTGACGACAATGTAACAAAAAATTTGACAAAGATGGGACCGTGATGTGACTATAACGTGATAAAAATGTGACAACAACGTGACAAAAATGTGACAAAATGTGGCCATAATGTGATAAAAAATGAGACAATAAAAAGAAAATTACCAAAAAAAACGAAGCTAAAGCGGTTGTAACTCAAAAACACATGGACAGTAGGTGAGGTTTGTGATGCTCACGTATGTTCTGCTCTGATTCCACAGACTTACAGACTGTCACTTTAATAGAGCGATTACGGTAAACTGTGCAGCATCAGCCCTGCATGGAAGGGCATCTGACACACATACATGAAGGACTGGAGTCTTACCTTAGGGCTGAGCTCCGGCCTTTGGGTTTTTCAGACGCCTGTAAAACAAACAGTCCTTTAGACCCGGGCAGAGACACAGGATTATGAACATGATTATAGTTTTAGTTCTCTGTAAATGTGAGCGACTCTGACCTGCACGACCTTTATATAAACGCTCTTTCCCCGTCGCCGGCGCTTTGTTTATTCCTCCATGACCGAGTTCAGAGACATTTGTCTCCGTTTGGAGCTATTTTAAAAACACAGAGCTTTAAAGCTGACTCTGTGCGACAGGAGTCATCAGTTACTCCCTCGTCTCTCCGAGGCAAAGTCAGATCTGGGTTTGGAGACAGAGACTAATGATTCACCGGAGACGCTGCAGGTGAACAGAGTATCAATGTAAAGATGTGACGCATCTCACGCAGAGAAGGGTTTATTTCTTCAGAGGGATTTCGAATCTTAATAAAGTAGTTATTAGCGTAAGAAAATCTTTTAGTTTTGTTTGTTTTTTTCTGGCCTGTTTACTGATACTGGAGGTTTGAGTATCGGCCGATATCCGTTATTAACCGATATTAACCGATACCCAGAGACTTACTTCAAAGTGGCTGCTGTGAACGTTCATTACAAATATGTTTTATCAGCGATTTTTAAACTAAAGTACAAACACTTGCTCCAGCATTGGGCCAGATCACTTTTCAGGCCAATAAGAAATGTATCGCATTTACACTCATTTAAGGTTAAAAATAATGAAAGTCTGTTATGTTAGTTTTGGATTCTGTATTTTCATACTTGGCCTAATGTCACTAAAAATATATGCTGAAATAAATGCATCAAAATCGATAGAATCAATCAGAAAAGTAAATAAAAATCATCTGGTGACCCCCACTTTAGGAACCACTAATGCAGCTGGCAGAAAAAGGCATGAACGCAGCTGTACCGAGAGAGAGGGAAGTTGCCTCTTGTTCACATGTCACCAAACCAAGACGCTAAGAAAAAACGAGACTCAAATCCCTGAACAATATAATGAATATGAATAAACTCCGGGACGAACGGACTGATCTAAACCCACAGTAATGTCCTCGGACGTTTGCATTAACTCTTATTAAAACACTGTGTGATCCTGTTATGCGTTAATTTAATCAATTAATCCATGACACACAAAGTGAACGCTCAGATTCTGAAGCAGCAGATAATCACCCGTCAGCTCAGGCATTCTTAGTTTAGTTTAATTGTTCATTTGAGCAGCAAACACTCGGCTCTAAAGGAGTGGGCCGAAGCAAGAACATAGTGGAACAACAAAGGAACAAAATGGACCCTACACACCCGCAGCATCGACCCCAAAACAGAGCAATACTGATTATGTAACAACTAATTACGAAACAACTATGATAATGCTACACACTTACAAACTATTTACAACTATTTACAAAGAACTATCATTACAAAACACTGTGTGAAGTGTTCGTACATCAACAGAAAGAAGCACAATTACAACAACGGTCTAGTTTCATGTACAAAGTCTAGTACAAAGCAAGTAACAATCATTACATTTCTTTCAGACGGTTACCATGGTTACCAGGCCTAACATTAGCATTTCCAAAAGTCACTAGTTTTATGTTAAAAAGACAGATTAATAAACATATTATACTCCGTGAATATTATTATGTGCATTTAATGTGTAAGCCCTACACAGTGTAGTGCGTTAAAAAGCCCGGGTGTAGAGCGGCCATTTGAAGAGGCAGTAACAGCTGATTTTGTAGATGATGTTCCTTTGCTGTGGTGCATTAAAAGACGAGGTTTATGAGCCCGATGGGAGGTCCCTCTAAATAGATCCATAACTCGCCTACCTTAATTCTCTTTTTTGTAATCTTGAGCAATAGAATGACAACCGTTCAGAGCAACAACACTCTTCCTTAATTAATAACATGTAAATTGTTCCTTGTGCTCCCCCTAGTGGCAACGCATTTCTTCTTCTCTGTACGTCAAAAGTCCCCAAACAATGATTCACTCTGTTTAAAGCAAACAATAGTAATTAACGACTAAATATTCAGTATAATTAAATGAATCTTTATGTAGATGATGTGTGGACAACCTGTGGAGGTATATTTACTTTCACACATACTTTGAAGTCCACGTCACAACAACATCCAGGAAGCACTAACTTTAGGACCTGACATGTGACCTAACACCCCGGCTCCATCGCAGACTACGACATATATTGAATGTCTTGGACCAGTAGGGGGCGCTCACCTGCTGCTCTGGCTCCTCTTCGTCACTGCTGATCTTCAGGTCGTCCTCCAGCATTCTGCAGAAAACACACAAACGCACATCCACGTCTTCCTCCTGTTCCGTCACAATCAAAAAGTCTAAATAATGACATCGCTCTTCGGCGACTAAAACATGTGCTGGTTTATGTTGACGGAATTAAACTACACAAAATGTTAAAGTTATTCCAGTTAATATTCCACAAACAAATGGGCCGCGATCTTCAAACCGATATAAGTTTGTTTGTGCTGCTAACGTCAGGCTAATATTAGTTTGTTTGTGCTGCTAACGTCAGGCTAATATTAGCTTGTTTGTGCTGCTAACGTTGGGCTAATATTAGCTTGTTTGTGCTGCTAATGTCAGGCTAACATTAGCTTGTTTGTGCTGCTAATGTCAGGCTAACATTAGCTTGTTTGTGCTGCTAACATCAGGCTGATATTAGCTTGTTTGTGCCGCTAACGTTAGAAAAATATTCGCTTGTTTGTGCCGCTAACGTCAGGCTAAAATTAGCTTGTTTGTGCTGCTAATGTCAGGGCAATATTAGCTTGTTTGTGCTGCTAACGTCAGGCTAATATTAGCTTGTTTGTGCTGCTAACGTCAGGCTAATATTAGCTTGTTTGTACTGCTAACATCAGGCTAATATTAGTTTGTTTGTGCTGCTAACGTCAGGCTAATATTAGCTTGTTTGTGCTGCTAACGTCAGAAAAATATTTGCTTGTTTGTGCCGCTAACGTCAGGCTAATATTAGCTTGTTTGTGCTGCTAACATCAGGCTAATATTAGCTTGTTTGTGCTGCTAACGTCAGGCTAATATTAGCTTGTTTGTCACTGGGACCGAAAAGTCAAGTAAGAAATCT
Organism: Proterorhinus semilunaris; assembly: GCA_021464625.1. Classification (NCBI taxonomy): domain Eukaryota; kingdom Metazoa; phylum Chordata; class Actinopteri; order Gobiiformes; family Gobiidae; genus Proterorhinus; species Proterorhinus semilunaris. The sequence continues at coordinate 38,846,063 of CM038348.1, forward strand.
AGGGGTAATCATGGACTCAGACCTGACTCTCTCTCCTTCTCTCTCTCTCTCTCTCTCTCTCTCTCTCTCGCTCTCTCTCTCTCTCTCTCTCTCCTTCTCTCTTTCTCTCTCTTTTTCTCTCTCTCTCTCTCTCTCCTTCTCTCTTTCTCTCTCTCTTTCTCTCTCTTTCTCTCCTCTCTGTGGTCCAGGAGTTGTGGAATGAGGCGAAAAAGAAACTCACGATTTCTGAGGAGCTTTGGTGGGCGGTTTGTTCGCGGCGACGCTGCATCGTTCTGCAACAAAACACAAAGTCCAAGTTGAACTGGAGCGAGGCTGAGGTGGAGACACATTCACAGCTGATTCATCACAACATCAGCACAGAACCGAAGCACTGAGGTCATGTTATTATTGTCGTCCCCAAACAGGATCACAGGTGCATCTGTGGCCAGTGAAGGATATTTTCAAGTTGTACATTAGCTTTATCCGTCTGACATTGTTGCATTTCATCTTAAACCCATCGTAAAGCCGCCAGAGCCTCGTGAGAAGCAGCTTCAGTATTTGTGAACCAGTGGAATAATGGGGCAGGTTTGCGGAGCTAATCTAAAACATTTGTGCAGATTCTTTCCAAAGCAGTGAATCATCCGGAGAGTTTCAGATTGTGGAGTTTGTGTGTCAGCGTTTGGCCTGTTCTGTGATCACCGTTTAAACGCGGTGGAAACTCTGACTGCAGGACACATGTGTTTTCACTCCTTTGCCCCGGTTATAACCCAAATGTCCTGCAGCTTTACTCCTGCTTTTACATCATCCCCAAACAAAGACAAACTCTGTCAGAGAGGACCCGGTCAGCGAGGAGGCTAATGTTCAGAGTCTAAACACCTGTTTTTAGAAGATCTCCACAGACCAGTTATCATTAGGTTAACGCACCTTATTTTAATGACGATAAAGAGATTGTCGTGGACTTTCGAAGAGCACGGGTCCAGCATGCTCCTCTAACAATCAATGGTGCTGCAGTGGAGAGGGTGACCAGCACTAAGTTCCTGGGTGTGCACATCACAGAGAACCTCTCCTGGACCATGCACACTACATCTCTGGTCAAGAAAAGTAATCAGCGTCTCTACTTTCTCCGCAAGTTAAGAAGAGCTAGAGTCCCAGCCTCTGTTATGTGCAACTTCTACAGAGGGGCTATAGAGAGCATCCTGACCTGCTCCATCACTGTGTGGTTCTTCTACAGAGGGACTATAGAGAGCATCCTGACCAGCTCCGTCACTGTGTGGCTCTTCTACAGAGGGACTATAGAGAGCATCCTGACCAGCTCCGTCACTGTGTGGCTCTTCTACAGAGGGACTATAGAGAGCATCCTGACCAGCTCCGTCACTGTGAGGTTCTTCTACAGAGGGACTATAGAGAGCATCCTGACCAGCTCCGTCACTGTGTGGCTCTTCTACAGAGGGACTATAGAGAGCATCCTGACCAGCTCCGTCACTGTGTGGTTCTTCTACAGAGGGACTATAGAGAGCATCCTGACCAGCTCCGTCACTGTGTGGCTCTTCTACAGAGGGACTATAGAGAGCATCCTGACCAGCTCCGTCACTGTGTGGCTCTTCTACAGAGGGACTATAGAGAGCATCCTGACCAGCTCCGTCACTGTGTGGTTCTTCTACAGAGGGACTATAGAGAGCATCCTGACCAGCTCCGTCACTGTGTGGTTCTTCTACAGAGGGACTATAGAGAGCATCCTGACCAGCTCCGTCACTGTGTGGCTCTTCTACAGAGGGACTATAGAGAGCATCCTGACCAGCTCCATCACTGTGTGGCTCTTCTACAGAGGGACTATAGAGAGCATCCTGACCAGCTCCATCACTGTGTGGTTCTTCTACAGAGGGACCATAGAGAGCATCCTGACCAGCTCCATCACTGTGTGGTTCTTCTACAGAGGGACCATAGAGAGCATCCTGACCAGCTCCATCACTGTGTGGTTCTTCTACAGAGGGACTATAGAGAGCATCCTGACCAGCTCCATCACTGTGTGGTTCTTCTACAGAGGGACTATAGAGAGCATCCTGACCAGCTCCGTCACTGTGCGGTTCTTCTACAGAGGGACTATAGAGAGCATCCTGACCAGCTCCATCACTGTGTGGCACGGTGCCAGCACTGCCTCCTGCCGAAGGAGCCTCCAGCGCATCGTGAGAGCAGCGGAGAAGATCTGTGGAGCTCCTCTCCCCTCCATTAAGGACATGTACTCCACCCGTCTCACCCGCAAAGCCCTCAGAATCACTAGAGGCCCTACGCACCATCACACAGTCTCTTCAGAGTAATGCCTTCAGGGAGGAGACTGCGGAATCTACAAGTCAGGTCCAGTCGACTGAAAAACTGTTTCGTACACAGGGCCATCGGGAAGCTGAACTCCCTGCCCTCCCTCCCACCCCTCTTCTTCCCCCACCCCCCGCTCCACAATCAAGGATGAGAGAAATATAATTTCGAATCAGTCACATGGTTTGACAAATAAAGCAATCTTGAATCTTGAATAAAGTAACGAATGTAATTAAATACAGCAGCAGTTTGAAAGCTGTTGATGAACAAATGTGCAGACGAAGCGACGAGGACAGAAAGTCTTTGACACTGAGGTGGAGAAATCTTCATCCCTTATTTTCAATACTGATCGATCTACTTCACATACATTTAGAAATGTCTAAAACGTCCAAAAGACCAATGCCGCGTTCCAGGTGTTTTTCCTACTCGAAAATGACTCCGACCTCAGAGCTTCAGCTGAATAAACTCGTAACGTTATATCATTCAAAACATGCAATTATCATTAGCTGCTCCTCCACTGGGGGGCGCCGTTACTGTCATCGAGTGCATTTACAAGGGCTCAAAATTCCCGGTTATTAATATTTCGGTTTTGTCTTTGGTCGTATAAACGCAGTTTCCCGATTATAAAAACCCGGGATATAACTTCATGTAAACGCTATTTTCCGGTTTTAGGAAACTTCCTATTTCTTGCGCATGTGCAGTTAATCGTTAACAAACATGGCGGCGGCGGTGAGTCCGAAGAGCTCCTGTTTCTGGAGTCAAGAGGAGACGGAGTTTTATATTTTAACCATGAAAGAATATTAGTGAATATTTAAGATGGAAAGAAGCCTCGTAATGTGGATTTATGCGAAACTGTCGGCGACCGTTTCAAGGCGTCTGGTTTTCCTCCGGACGCAGAGACGGATTACGTTTTTAATCCACTAACTATGGGTGACCTCCATCAGCTCCACTCTCTCACACCGGCCTTTAACCTTCTCCCAGAGCTGCCTGGTCCACTCGCTGATAAAGACCCAGGACGGGTAAAGGTCAGGAATGATCCACAATCTGCCGTCACTGCCGTAGCTCAGGAGGTCGAGGACGAGCAAAACATTGATCCCAAAGTGACTCAAAAGATCAAGCCTCACATTTATGCTTTTAATATTCTCACCTTATTGGGCTCAAAGATGTAACGTTTGCGCCTGTGCGGACTTAAATTCGAAAAGCCGGGTTTCCTTATTTGATCACATAAACAAGGGATTTGAGTTTCCCGACGTCTCAGTGTCATAGAAACACCATATCCCGAAAACTGCCATAACCGGAACATAGCTCATTATCTGTGTCTGAACTCGGAGCTCTCTGGACAACTCCGAGTTTAAATGGGTTCCACTTATACGGCGCTTTCCCCCCTTCATTCGGCCCAAAGTGCTTCACATAAAGGAACCGTTCACCCAGTGTACGCAGACACTGGAGGCCCAAGGGCACAACAACAGTGGGTATATCTTCAGGAGACGCTTTTTACAAGTTATAATGACCAGTTCAAGCGGCTCCAAGTGGCGGGTCAGAAATGTACCAGTTACCTCGAACGCACCATAAGAGAACAGAGAAAACTAGAAGTGACGAGAGTGAACGCATTTGGACGGAAGGAACCGAAGCTCCAACCTTGAAACATCTGCAGAACAATCACCAGCTCGGAGATGGAAATCTTTAGAAACAGAATCCAGGCTTTCAAGTTGTATCGTAGCGAGCCACTAGGGGGTGGTATCGTAGCTATCGACGTCATGAGCAAATGTTTCGCGTGCGAGAGGTGAAGAGTTACTCACTCTGAGCGCTGAACCCGGTGCTGGACACGAGCGGCTCCTGCGGGAGGACACAGAGGGACATGAGACTGTTCTGGACAGGACAGATGGACGTCCTGGGACATGTACCTTATTGGGGATGGGGAACTTGGTCTGCTCGGCTTTGACCGGAGTGTGGATGGCAGTGAGAGGAGGAGGCCACGAGTGAGTCATCTCCTGGAAACACACACATAATAACCATCGTCAACATAATGTGAGTAAAGACACTGATAATCATCTTCTTCAAAAATACTTCAGTGACGAGGGTGGGGGTTCATCCCTCTCTATAACCAGGAAATAGAACCTTATTAGTCCAGTGCTCAGGTGTCGCTTAGAGAAGTCAAGAAGTGGAGTTTATCTTGTATGGGCCTTTACAGTTTATTAGATACCGATACCTGAACGATACTTAAACTAACCATAAAACAGATTAATAATGTTAATTTGTTCCTTTTCATTCGTATCATGTTTGAAGCGTTTGAAGTGAAAGGGCAGAAAAAACATAATTTTCTAAATCTTTCCCCACTTTTTTTCACAATTTTTCTACGTGTTTTTCCTCAAAATGTTCCCCTTTTTTTCTTCTAAAAGATCTCACTGTGTTCACCAGCCATTAGAAATCAAACTCTGCTTTGATTTGTGTGACAATGTCCAGCAACGACAGCTCATGAAACTCAAACGAGTATTAACTTGGCTCTACTTATTTATTCAGCTTTGAACGCTGAGAAACGGCTCCAGGAGGAAACGGTTACAATGAGCTATGACTGGAAACATGGGTTCATGTGACTCCCGCTTTGCCTCGTGTTTTTAAATAAAAAATAAACTGGCCTCGTCTTAAATCCTGTCTGTCTGTCTGTCTGTCTCTCTCTGTCTCTCTCTCTCTCTCTCTCTCTCTCTGTCTCTCTGTCTCTCTCTGTCTCTCTCTGTCTCTCTCTCTGTCTCTCTCTGTCTCTCTCTCTCTCTCTCTCTCTCTGTCTCTCTCTGTCTCTCTCTGTCTCTCTCTGTCTCTCTCTCTCTCTCTCTCTCTCTCTGTCTCTCTCTGTCTCTCTGTCTGTCTCTCTGTCTGTCTGTCTCTCTCTGTCTCTCTCTGTCTCTCTCTCTCTCTGTCTCTGTCTCTCTCTGTCTCTCTGTCTGTCTGTCTCTCTCTGTCTCTCTCTGTCTCTCTCTCTCTCTGTCTCTCTCTCTGTGTCTGGTCCTGAGGAGAGGATGCAGCGTTGCTAGGATACAACTCTCTGACATCACCGTGCTCTTGGGATGATGGCGCCGCTCGCTCTGACGCTGTTACTACGGCGATGAGGGTTTGATGAGGTCACAAACTCATTCATGGATTCATTCATAAGGTAAGAGGAGACTCACCTGTAAACCCGTAAGAGGAGACTCCCCCGTAAGAGGATACTCCCCCGTAAGAGGATACTCACCCGTAAGAGGAGACTCCCCCGTAAGAGGATACTCCCCCGTAAGAGGAGACTCACCCGTAAGAGGAGACTCACCCGAAAGAGGAGACTCACCCGAAAGAGGAGACTCACCTGTAAGAGGATACTCCCCCGTAAGAGGAGACTCACCCGAAAGAGGATACTCACCCGTAAGAGGATACTCCCCCGTAAGAGGAGACTCACCCGTAAGAGGAGACTCACCCGTAAGAGGAGACTCACCCGAAAGAGGATACTCACCCGTAAGAGGAGACTCCCCCGTAAGAGGATACTCCCCCGTAAGAGGAGACTCACCCGAAAGAGGATACTCACCCGTAAGAGGAGACTCCCCCGTAAGAGGAGACTCACCTGTAAACCCGTAAGAGGAGACTCACCCGTAAGAGGAGACTCACCTGTAAGAGGATACTCCCCCGTAAGAGGATACTCCCCCGTAAGAGGAGACTCACCCGAAAGAGGATACTCACCCGTAAGAGGAGACTCCCCCGTAAGAGGATACTCCCCCGTAAGAGGATACTCCCCCGTAAGAGGATACTCCCCCGTAAGAGGATACTCCCCCGTAAGAGGAGACTCACCCGAAAGAGGATACTCCCCCGTAAGAGGATACTCCCCCGTAAGAGGAGACTCACCCGAAAGAGGAGACTCACCCGTAAGAGGAGACTCCCCCGTAAGAGGATACTCCCCCGTAAGAGGATACTCCCCCGTAAGAGGAGACTCACCCGAAAGAGGAGACTCACCCGTAAGAGGATACTCCCCCGTAAGAGGATACTCCCCCGTAAGAGGATACTCCCCCGTAAGAGGAGACTCACCCGAAAGAGGAGACTCACCTGTAAGAGGATACTCCCCCGTAAGAGGATACTCCCCCGTAAGAGGAGACTCACCCGAAAGAGGAGACTCACCCGTAAGAGGAGACTCACCCGTAAGAGGATACTCCCCCGTAAGAGGAGACTCACCCGTAAGAGGAGACTCACCCGTAAGAGGATATTCACCTGTAAGAGGAGACTCACCCATAAGAGGAGACTCACCTGTAAACCCGTAAGAGGAGACTCACCCGTAAGAGGAGACTCACCTGTAAGAGGATACTCCCCCGTAAGAGGATACTCCCCCGTAAGAGGAGACTCACCCGTAAGAGGAGACTCACCCGTAAGAGGATACTCCCCCGTAAGAGGATACTCCCCCGTAAGAGGATATTCACCTGTAAGAGGAGACTCACCCGTAAGAGGAGACTCACCCGTAAGAGGATACTCACCCGTAAGAGGAGACTCAACCGTAAGAGGAGACTCACCTGTAAGAGGAGACTCACCCGTAAGAGGAGACTCACCCGTAAGAGGAGACTCACCTGTAAGAGGAGACTCACCTGTAAACCCGTAAGAGGAGACTCACCCGTAAGAGGAGACTCACCTGTAAGAGGATACTCCCCCGTAAGAGGATACTCCCCCGTAAGAGGAGACTCACCCGTAAGATCTCCTCCACGCAGCTAGGATCGCTCTGGAGACCCACCTGGAGAAGAGCAGAAGAATAAATTGTGGGGTTGTGGGGGAGTGGGGGAGTGGGGTTGTGGGGTTGTGGGGGAGTGCGGTTGTGGGGGAGTGGGGGAGTGGGGTTGTGGGGGCTGAACATGTGCATTTGTTTTGCTCACATTTACAACCATGCCAGCGTCTGCGCCACAGCGGAGGCTGGAGCTCTTTCTCTCGAGACGTGAACATTGTTTAGCTCACGATGTTTTAATAAAGTTTTTAGTTTGACCTGCGTATCGGCCCATAAGTCCTCTCCTTCTCCTCCTCCTCCTCTCCCTCCTCCTCCTTCTCCTCCTCTTCTCACTCACAGCTGTGCGCTGCAGATAAGCTGTGATTTACAGTGCAATTAAAGCGGTTCAGAGAAACATGGCGTTTGGAGAATCCAGTCGCTCCTGATGCCCTTCCGTCCAGCACTGAGGGTTTTAGAGACTCTTCACATAACGGGAAACACCAGGGTCTTCATGGTTTGTTTCCACATTATTCATGTTCAGGTCAAAGGCTTTTCTTTGTGCCCTTCGGTCGTTGGTTTTTCCGTTTCAAAAGGAAATCCCAAAAATAACATTTCTGAGTTTTTGTGTTTTCCTCGAACTTGAATAAAAAAAAACGACTGTCCTAATTTAAAACCTGAATATGTTTGTGTCGGATCCAAATGTTTTAGATTCTAAGCAGCGTAAAACATTATTATTACGCTCATCACGCTCAGGTTCTCAGGAAGTGACTGAGACTGAAGACGTGAACGATGAGGAAGAGGAGGAGTGGAGTCCAGACACTTCTGTGATCCCTGAGGGGACGCTACGGCATTGTGGGTAATCTGCAGACCAGCCCGCGGCATGATGGGTAATATGTAAATGAGCCAGCTGTTGGAGAGACTTTACTGAGAAACGACCAACGGGTTTTTAAGAGCAAGGATTCATAAATACTGTTTTTGTTACATTTTTTACTTTTCTGTGATGTTTATAGTTTCACTTCCTGATTGGACACTGACAGGAAGTGACAAATGTAGAGGTAAACCTTTTTACGCCTCATTTGAAAGCTAAGACCTTCCACATCTTTTAAGCATTTCTGACATGTTTTTGTTGCTCTTTTGCCATGTTGTTTTTTTTGTTTTGTTTTTTAGATTTGTGTAAAACTGAACTGTAGAAAAGGTGCTCTGTTCTCTGGGGGTTAGAGGTGAAAGACTTTGCTCCTCTCTGTGCCTTTTTATTTAGTAGAAAAATATATAATTCAGAGTTTGTTAGAGTGCTTCAGTTAATGCAGCTCTGAGACAAACAGCCCCTACTCCTCTACTTGTTTTGTAGTCAAACCCTGTAGAAGAAAACATCAAATCAAAATAACGTAATCATTGAATTTCAGGACAGCGCCCCCTCATTTGTTCTTTACTCATGACATTCAGGAAACGAAAACAAGTTTATCAAGATATTTTGCAGAAAACCTGAGACATTTACGACAGCGTGGAATAAGTAAGTGAACCCTTGCATTAAATAGTGGCTGATCCTCCTTTTGCAGCAGATTAGACGCTCACAACGATCAGGATGAATCTGGGATCATTCCTCTTTACAAAATGCTGCAGAAATGTGAGAAATTCTAAAGACAGAGACATTTTCCTTTCTGTGTCTCAGTCAGTGTCTCTGTCTGTCTGTATCTGTGTCTCTGTCTGTCTGTATCTGTGTCTCTGTCTGTATCTGTGTCTCAGTCTGTGTCTCTGTCCCTGTCTGTATCTGTGTCTCTGTCCCTGTCAGTATCTGTGTCTCATATTTGGCTCGATTCGCTTCAAACGTTGGTGATGAATCTAAACTCCAGATGGACCTTCAACATCACTTCAGAATTTGCTATACCAGAGTTTAAAGTGGACTTTTGGAGGTGGAGGAGCTACTTTAGATACATCTCTCTGTCTCTGCAGAAGATGAGCAGAAGAAGAGCTGCCCACCAGCTCCTCGACACGTTTGATATTTTAAAAACAGCCGAGGAAGTTTAGTTTATTCGTTTATTCGATTTATATTTTCAGCAGGAAAAGGAGTTAAACTGCAAACTCAAAAGGAGCAGGTGGAAGTTCCCAGAACCTGCCCCTGAGTTACATGAAGCTGCAGTTTGTTTGCCTGGAAACCAGACTCCCCGCGGTCCCGGTGATCGACTGGTGATTCTGCATCAACAACAGGAAGTGGAAAGATCACAGTAAAAACACACGTTTATGTGACATAACCAGCAGCTCTGTCTGTGGAGGATCTGCTTCACTCCTCAGACTAAACACTTCAAAGAGGAAACAGAGCCAGTGTTTAAGCTGCTCAAGATGTTAGCATGCTACCGGTTAGCAACTGTCAACACGATAAACACATGTGTGTCTCACATCTATGAACACTGAGGAAACCCTACAGTAACAGCTCTGACCTCTGTCACATGTTGTATCCAAGGCTAGATGTTTGTGGTTCAGGGCTTTCTCTTGGAGAGGTCAGAGCTGAGCTGTTAAAGCTAAATGCTAACCGGTAGCATGCTAACGTCTTGAGCTGCTTAAACACTTACTCACTGGTTCCAAACGTGCGTCTCTGGGGCCGTGTTTTTGCTCTATATTCTTGAGCAATGATTACGAGATCATAAAAATGCCACTGTCAGTCAGTTGTCTTTCATTTTCATCCTGAGTAGAGATATTGTTACATGTTAGAGTAATACATAATTCTACTTCGGAATTCAAAATGGCCACCATACCATAACAACAAAAGTCACATGACTGAAAAGCGTGTCTAGCTTCACTTAATTATTGGACACTGACAGGATGTGACATAGATGAAGGCAAACCATTTTAAACTGTTGCCGTGCCGACCGTGTTATGTCAATGAGAAATCAGTCAAACTGAACTTTACCTTTATTATATAACAATAAAGCAGTACATTTGCTGCTTTACTGAATTAAACGATAATTATGACTTTCAGCAGACGTTCTCGAATAAGTGTTATTTTCCAAACCATTAAAACCTGTCACTTTAACCAGGAAAAGAGATTTAATAAACTCACATGTGTGTGAGTGAAGGTAATTACCCAGTGTTCGTCTGTCGGCTTCAGCCAAACTCAGACTTTCCCCAAACTTTAAATCTGTTTAAAAAGTGAGCTGTTTTTGACACGGAGGAGCTCATTAGGCCCAAACACTCACAGGAACGCTCTGGCTGTCGGCTCTCTCCACTCTCTCAGGGGGATGAACCATTTCGGGATATAGCTCAGTTCAGCAGGTTTCAGAGAAAACACAAGATAAATATCCCTAAAGAACTGCCGTCATTGGAATTGTAGCCGTTCGGTCATTGGGATTAAGCCTAAAACAGCGTGTGCTCCATTCACCGCAATTAAAAACTCAATGAGCCGTTCATCAAGGAAACGAAGCAGCCTCTGCATAACAGGATGTACCAACAGCACAGAGAAAAACACAGAAATAACGCATCAAGCAAAACCGAGAATCCACAATATTGTCTCTTTACCTCAGCGGCGTGTCTGAGGCTGAGTTTGTTTATAATGTGTCTCTTTACCTCAGCGGCGTGTCTGAGGCTGAGTTTGTTTTTAATGTCTCTCTTTACCTCAGCGGCGTGTCTGAGGCTGAGTTTGTTTATAACGTGTCTCTTTACCTCAGCGGCGTGTCTGAGGCTGAGTTTGTTTATAATGTCTCTCTTTACCTCAGCGGCGTGTCTGAGGCTGAGTGTTTTTAACGTCTCTCTTTACCTCAGCGGCGTGTCTGAGGCTGAGTTTGTTTATAACGTGTCTCTTTACCTCAGCGGCGTGTCTGAGGCTGAGTTTGTTTATAATGTCTCTCTTTACCTCAGCGGCGTGTCTGAGGCTGAGTGTTTTTAATGTCTCTCTTTACCTCAGCGGCGTGTCTGAGGCTGAGTGTTTTTAATGTGTCTCTTTACCTCAGCGGCGTGTCTGAGGCTGAGTTTGTTTTTAATGTCTCTTTACCTCAGCGGCGTGTCTGAGGCTGAGTGTTTTTAACGTCTCTCTTTACCTCAGCGGCGTGTCTGAGGCTGAGTGTTTTTAACGTGTCTCTTTACCTCAGCGGCGTGTCTGAGGCTGAGTTTGTTTTTAATGTGTCTCTTTACCTCAGCGGCGTGTCTGAGGCTGAGTGTTTTTAATGTCTCTCTTTACCTCAGCGGCGTGTCTGAGGCTGAGTGTTTTTAATGTCTCTCTTTACCTCAGCGGCGTGTCTGAGGCTGAGTGTTTTTAACGTCTCTCTTTACCTCAGCGGCGTGTCTGAGGCTGAGTTTGTTTTTAATGTGTCTCTTTACCTCAGCGGCGTGTCTGAGGCTGAGTTTGTTTTTAATGTGTCTCTTTACCTCAGCGGCGTGTCTGAGGCTGGGTTTGTTTTTAATGTGTCTCTTTACCTCAGCGGCGTGTCTGAGGCTGGGTTTGTTTTTAATGTGTCTCTTTACCTCAGCGGCGTGTCTGAGGCTGAGTTTGTTTTTAATGTGTCTCTTTACCTCAGCGGCGTGTCTGAGGCTGAGTTTGTTTATAATGTGTCTCTTTACCTCAGCGGCGTGTCTGAGGCTGAGTGTTTTTAATGTGTCTCTTTACCTCAGCGGCGTGTCTGAGGCTGAGTTTGTTTATAATGTGTCTCTTTACCTCAGCGGCGTGTCTGAGGCTGAGTTTGTTTTTAATGTGTCTCTTTACCTCAGCGGCGTGGCTGAGTTTGTTTTTAACGTGTCTCTTTACCTCAGCGGCGTGTCTGAGGCTGAGTTTGTTTATAATGTGTCTCTTTACCTCAGCGGCGTGTCTGAGGCTGAGTTTGTTTATAATGTGTCTCTTTACCTCAGCGGCGTGTCTGAGGCTGAGTTTGTTTTTAATGTGTCTCTTTACCTCAGCGGCGTGTCTGAGGCTGAGTTTGTTTTTAATGTGTCTCTTTACCTCAGCGGCGTGTCTGAGGCTGAGTTTGTTTATAATGTGTCTCTTTACCTCAGCGGCGTGTCTGAGGCTGAGTTTGTTTTTAATGTGTCTCTTTACCTCAGCGGCGTGTCTGAGGCTGAGTTTGTTTATAATGTGTCTCTTTACCTCAGCGGCGTGTCCGAGGCTGAGTTTGTTTTTAATGTGTCTCTTTACCTCAGCGGCGTGTCTGAGGCTGAGTTTGTTTATAATGTCTCTCTTTACCTCAGCGGCGTGTCTGAGGCTGAGTTTGTTTTTAATGTGTCTCTTTACCTCAGCGGCGTGTCCGAGGCTGAGTTTGTTTATAATGTGTCTCTTTACCTCAGCGGCGTGTCTGAGGCTGAGTTTGTTTATAATGTGTCTCTTTACCTCAGCGGCGTGTCTGAGGCTGAGTTTGTTTTTAATGTGTCTCTTTACCTCAGCGGCGTGTCTGAGGCTGAGTTTGTTTTTAATGTGTCTCTTTACCTCAGCGGCGTGTCTGAGGCTGAGTTTGTTTTTAATGTGTCTCTTTACCTCAGCGGCGTGTCTGAGGCTGAGTGTTTTTAATGTGTCTCTTTACCTCAGCGGCGTGTCCGAGGCTGAGTTTGTTTTTAATGTGTCTCTTTACCTCAGCGGCGTGTCTGAGGCTGAGTTTGTTTATAACGTGTCTCTTTACCTCAGCGGCGTGTCCGAGGCTGAGTTTGTTTATAATGTGTCTCTTTACCTCAGCGGCGTGTCTGAGGCTGAGTTTGTTTTTAATGTGTCTCTTTACCTCAGCGGCGTGTCTGAGGCTGAGTTTGTTTTTAATGTGTCTCTTTACCTTAGCGGCGTGTCTGAGGCTGAGTTTGTTTATAATGTGTCTCTTTACCTCAGCGGCGTGTCCGAGGCTGAGTTTGTTTATAATGTGTCTCTTTACCTCAGCGGCGTGTCTGAGGCTGAGTTTGTTTATAATGTGTCTCTTTACCTCAGCGGCGTGTCCGAGGCTGAGTTTGTTTTTAATGTGTCTCTTTACCTCAGCGGCGTGTCTGAGGCTGAGTTTGTTTATAATGTGACTCTTTACCTCAGCGGCGTGTCTGAGGCTGAGTTTGTTTTTAATGTGTCTCTTTACCTCAGCGGCGTGTCTGAGGCTGAGTTTGTTTATAATGTGTCTCTTTACCTCAGCGGCGTGTCTGAGGCTGAGTTTGTTTATAATGTGACTCTTTACCTCAGCGGCGTGTCTGAGTTTGTTTATAATGTGTCTCTTTACCTCAGCGGCGTGTCTGAGTTTGTTTATAATGTGTCTCTTTACCTCAGCGGCGTGTCTGAGGCTGAGTTTGTTTTTAATGTGTCTCTTTACCTCAGCGGCGTGTCTGAGACTGAGTTTGTTTTTAATGTGTCTCTTTACCTCAGCGGCGTGTCCGAGGCTGAGTTTGTTTATAATGTGTCTCTTTACCTCAGCGGCGTGTCTGAGGCTGAGTTTGTTTATAATGTGTCTCTTTACCTCAGCGGCGTGTCTGAGGCTGAGTTTGTTTATAACGTGTCTCTTTACCTCAGCGGCGTGTCCGAGGCTGAGTTTGTTTTTAATGTGTCTCTTTACCTCAGCGGCGTGTCCGAGGCTGAGTTTGTTTATAATGTGTCTCTTTACCTCAGCGGCGTGTCCGAGGCTGAGTTTGTTTTTAATGTGTCTCTTTACCTCAGCGGCGTGTCCGAGGCTGAGTTTGTTTTTAATGTGTCTCTTTACCTCAGCGGCGTGTCTGAGGCTGAGTTTGTTTATAATGTGTCTCTTTACCTCAGCGGCGTGTCTGAGGCTGAGTTTGTTTATAATGTGTCTCTTTACCTCAGCGGCGTGTCTGAGGCTGAGTTTGTTTTTAATGTGTCTCTTTACCTCAGCGGCGTGTCTGAGGCTGAGTTTGTTTATAATGTGTCTCTTTACCTCAGCGGCGTGTCTGAGGCTGAGTTTGTTTTTAATGTGTCTCTTTACCTCAGCGGCGTGTCTGAGGCTGAGTTTGTTTATAACGTGTCTCTTTACCTCAGCGGCGTGTCTGAGGCTGAGTTTGTTTATAATGTGTCTCTTTACCTCAGCGGCGTGTCTGAGGCTGAGTTTGTTTTTAATGTGTCTCTTTACCTCAGCGGCGTGTCTGAGGCTGAGTTTGTTTTTAATGTGTCTCTTTACCTCAGCGGCGTGTCCGAGGCTGAGTTTGTTTATAATGTGTCTCTTTACCGCAGCGGCGTGTCCGAGGCTGAGTTTGTTTTTAATGTGTCTCTTTACCTCAGCGGCGTGTCTGAGACTGAGTTTGTTTTTAATGTGTCTCTTTACCTCAGCGGCGTGTCTGAGGCTGAGTTTGTTTATAATGTGTCTCTTTACCTCAGCGGCGTGTCTGAGGCTGAGTTTGTTTTTAACGTGTCTCTTTACCTTAGCGGCGTGTCTGAGGCTGAGTTTGTTTATAATGTGTCTCTTTACCTCAGCGGCGTGTCCGAGGCTGAGTTTGTTTATAACGTGTCTCTTTACCTCAGCGGCGTGTCCGAGGCTGAGTTTGTTTATAATGTGTCTCTTTACCTCAGCGGCGTGTCTGAGGCTGAGTTTGTTTATAACGTGTCTCTTTACCTCAGCGGCGTGTCCGAGGCTGAGTTTGTTTATAATGTGTCTCTTTACCTCAGCGGCGTGTCTGAGGCTGAGTTTGTTTTTAATGTGTCTCTTTACCTCAGCGGCGTGTCTGAGGCTGAGTTTGTTTTTAATGTGTCTCTTTACCTCAGCGGCGTGTCTGAGGCTGAGTTTGTTTTTAATGTGTCTCTTTACCTCAGCGGCGTGTCTGAGGCTGAGTTTGTTTTTAATGTGTCTCTTTACCTCAGCGGCGTGTCTGAGGCTGAGTTTGTTTATAATGTGTCTCTTTACCTCAGCGGCGTGTCTGAGGCTGAGTTTGTTTATAATGTGTCTCTTTACCTCAGCGGCGTGTCTGAGGCTGAGTTTGTTTATAATGTGTCTCTTTACCTCAGCGGCGTGTCTGAGGCTGAGTTTGTTTATAATGTGTCTCTTTACCTCAGCGGCGTGTCTGAGGCTGAGTTTGTTTTTAATGTGTCTCTTTACCTCAGCGGCGTGTCTGAGGCTGAGTTTGTTTATAATGTGTCTCTTTACCTCAGCGGCGTGTCTGAGGCTGAGTTTGTTTATAATGTGTCTCTTTACCTCAGCGGCGTGTCTGAGGCTGAGTTTGTTTATAATGTGTCTCTTTACCTCAGCGGCGTGTCTGAGGCTGAGTTTGTTTTTAACGTGTCTCTTTACCTTAGCGGCATGTCTGAGGCTGAGTTTGTTTATAATGTGTCTCTTTACCTCAGCGGCGTGTCTGAGGCTGAGTGTTTTTAATGTGTCTCTTACCTCAGCGGCGTGTCTGAGGCTGAGTTTGTTTATAATGTGTCTCTTTACCTCAGCGGCGTGTCTGAGGCTGAGTTTGTTTATAATGTGTCTCTTTACCTCAGCGGCGTGTCTGAGGCTGAGTTTGTTTTTAATGTGTCTCTTTACCTCAGCGGCGTGTCTGAGGCTGAGTTTGTTTATAATGTGTCTCTTTACCTCAGCGGCGTGTCTGAGGCTGAGTTTGTTTTTAATGTGTCTCTTTACCTCAGCGGCGTGTCTGAGGCTGAGTTTGTTTTTAATGTGTCTCTTTACCTCAGCGGCGTGTCTGAGGCTGAGTGTTTTTAATGTGTCTCTTTACCTCAGCGGCGTGTCTGAGGCTGAGTGTTTTTAATGTGTCTCTTACCTCAGCGGCGTGTCTGAGGCTGAGTTTGTTTATAATGTGTCTCTTTACCTCAGCGGCGTGTCTGAGGCTGAGTGTTTTTAATGTGTCTCTTTACCTCAGCGGCGTGTCTGAGGCTGAGTTTGTTTATAATGTGTCTCTTTACCTCAGTGGCGTGTCCGAGGCTGAGTTTGTTTTTAATGTGTCTCTTTACCTCAGCGGCGTGTCCGAGGCTGAGTTTGTTTATAATGTGTCTCTTTACCTCAGCGGCGTGTCCGAGGCTGAGTTTGTTTATAATGTGTCTCTTTACCTCAGCGGCGTGTCTGAGGCTGAGTTTGTTTTTGACGTGTCTCTTTACCTCAGCGGCGTGTCCGAGGCTGAGTTTGTTTATAATGTGTCTCTTTACCTCAGCGGCGTGTCTGAGGCTGAGTTTGTTTTTAATGTGTCTCTTTACCTCAGCGGCGTGTCTGAGGCTGAGTTTGTTTTTAATGTGTCTCTTTACCTCAGCGGCGTGTCTGAGGCTGAGTTTGTTTATAATGTGTCTCTTTACCTCAGCGGCGTGTCTGAGGCTGAGTTTGTTTTTAATGTGTCTCTTTACCTCAGCGGCGTGTCTGAGGCTGAGTTTGTTTATAATGTGTCTCTTTACCTCAGCGGCGTGTCTGAGGCTGAGTTTGTTTTTAATGTGTCTCTTTACCTCAGCGGCGTGTCTGAGGCTGAGTTTGTTTTTAATGTGTCTCTTTACCTCAGCGGCGTGTCTGAGGCTGAGTTTGTTTTTAATGTGTCTCTTTACCTCAGCGGCGTGTCTGAGGCTGAGTTTGTTTATAATGTGACTCTTTACCTCAGCGGCGTGTCTGAGGCTGAGTGTTTTTAATGTGTCTCTTTACCTCAGCGGCGTGTCCGAGGCTGAGTTTGTTTATAATGTGTCTCTTTACCTCAGCGGCGTGTCCGAGGCTGAGTTTGTTTATAATGTGTCTCTTTACCTCAGCGGCGTGTCTGAGGCTGAGTTTGTTTTTGACGTGTCTCTTTACCTCAGCGGCGTGTCTGAGGCTGAGTTTGTTTTTGACGTGTCTCTTTACCTCAGCGGCGTGTCCGAGGCTGAGTTTGTTTATAATGTGTCTCTTTACCTCAGCGGCGTGTCTGAGGCTGAGTTTGTTTTTAATGTGTCTCTTTACCTCAGCGGCGTGTCTGAGGCTGAGTTTGTTTTTAATGTGTCTCTTTACCTCAGCGGCGTGTCTGAGGCTGAGTGTTTTTAATGTGTCTCTTTACCTCAGCGGCGTGTCTGAGGCTGAGTTTGTTTATAATGTGTCTCTTTACCTCAGCGGCGTGTCCGAGGCTGAGTTTGGGCAGTTTGTTCTTAGCGTTGCTCCCGTACGTCTGCCCGCTGTTGTACCCCTCGGCGGCCTGCAGGGGGGGCTTCAGCTGCGGCGAGGCGCTGGGATTCTGGTCCTGCCCGTCCATCGGCCGCACGTACGCCGTCGGCTTCTGCGTCAGCGCCACCGGCTTCAGCGATAGGCCGCTGGGCAGGAAGGTGGGCGTGGTCAGGCCTGCGGTGGGCGTGGCCAGTAGAGAAGAGGGCGTGGTCAGAGAAGGGGCGGGCGTGGCCAGCAGAGAGGTGGAGGCGAGCGGAGAGTTGTTTTCAAACGGCGACGTTTTGGTAAAAAGTCCCACATTTTCACAGGAAGACTTAAAATGGCCGATGTCCAGGGCGGAAGAAGAAGAAGAGGAAGAAGAAGAAGAAGAAGAGCGGAACGCGGCTCCGTCTATAGGAGAGGAGAGAGAGGAATTAAGTATTTCAAATCATAATTATAACATAATCAGACTCAGTGACAAAGTAAATCTGCCAAAGACTTTTTGAGGATCTGTATTTTGCTTGAATAATGTGACAAAAAAGAGACAAAACGCGCCAACAATGCAACAAAAAGTTAAATCAGTTTTTTAGTCCCTTTTTAATCCTTAGCTTTCAAGCTTTTAGATTTGGGTAAAGTAAATGTGCAAATAAAGTTAACATTAACATAACACATAAGATTCCAAAATAAAAAAAGTAAATTTGTCCACGTTTATTTGTTTGTGTCTAAAAGCCACAAGTAATGCACCCTCCAGAACAGTAGGAGGCGCTGTGCAGTGCTACTGTTCTACTGTCTATGTCAGGGGTTGCGGATGCGCATGGTTAATACTAACTCTCTTCACTTTCCTCATTCAGTTTTTCCCCTCCGCCATCAGACTCATGAACAAAAACAAGTCTCTGTAGCTCAGTCACAGACTCATGGATGTTTCTGCTGCTGTTGGTGAGTCCACACTTAGACCCGCTGCTGTCACTTTATTACACTTAATACCACTTTATATGCCTACACATCTGTAAATACAATCCCGCTGTTGTTCATTGTCAAATTGTTGTTGTCTTACTATATGTCACTTTATTTTATTTTATTTATTTAATATTTTTTATGCCCCTACAGCCTTATAGTTTAACGTTCTTAGCTTATTTTTTATCTTAATTCTGTGTTATATGTCCGATGTCGCACGTTTGCACCGAGACAAATTCCTAGTTTGTAAACCTTGTTCACAAACCTTGGCAATAAACCTATTCTGATTCTGATTCTGATTCTCAAAGGCGGCTGCAGTACACTTTGTGGCCACCAGCGTCAAACTGGGGGCGCTGTTTCGCTCCTCCCGCGAAGTGAAGGAAACTCTGTTGTTGCTCGGTGTTTATCAGAGCGTAGCATCGACTTTACCAGTTTTGCAACTTTTATGCCAAAGGTCGTTGACCTCAACACAGGAACATGTTAAAAACTGACTTATAAAAGAAATTATGCTGAACTGACCTTTTCAAAAATATCTAATATGTAATGCTCTAATGTAGCATGTTATTTGGACAGATAGAATAAAATGCAAATGTATCCCAAAATATATATATATATTATCATTATTTATTATGTATTTATGTTTCATGTTGCACGATTGCACCGAAGAAAATTCCTAGTTTGTGGACCTGTTCATTAACTAAGGCAATAAAACCAATTCAATTTAAGTTATTCACAAAAATACAACTTTCTACTTTCAACAGCTCTTTCGCTTTAGTAATAATATGACTGAGCGGCTTTTACCTGTACTGGAGTATCTGTACTTGTACAGTATTTGATGAACTTCAGTACGAGCAAATACATGTTACATAAACGTCCACTGGTCTTTGTGGAAGTTTAGGAAATTGCAGTTTTTGATTAAATCTGTGACTGATCTTCCGCCTCGTTTAAAAAGCTGAATTTTCAGAGGTTGTGTTTTGCTGAAACACCCGTTTGTTTAAATGAGTTTGACGCTGAAATATTGGAGAAAACAGATGGAAAGAACGATGACACTCAGCGCTAATGATCCGCCTCGTGGTCTTCAAACCAGAGCCTCGTGAAACATCTGGGAACGACTCGGACTGCAAGGAGCAAACATCCATCACTTTAGTGTTTCCAAAATGAGTTTGTGTTCAAACGAGTGGAGAGTAAACCGTCCCCGCCGTGAGTAATGGCCTCTGCGTAATACTGATGTGTGTCTATGTGAACGTGTTTCACAAATGTCTCCTGGCTGGAGGAGCGAGAGCTTTGTCTCGTCAGGTCCGCGTGAAATGAACTGGAGGATTTATCACATTTGTAACTTTACATAACAACACGATTCGTTCCACAGATGAACCGAGAACATTTTCTCCAGTTCGGCATCAAGCCTCAAAACAGCAACAAAAACGTGACACAAAATGATGAAAAAAGGTTATGTAGGTCTTAGCTTTCAAATGAAGCTTTACTCAGGCCTAGAACTGTAAAGCCTATTCATGCTCCACAAAAGACCAACAACTTTGTTCTTGCCCCCAGAGCTGCGAGAACAAAGTGACGTCAATTTGTTCCCGCAGCTCCTGTTGGGCAGTTCTTGTAGGTTCTTCTAGGTTCTTGTAGGTTGTTCAGGTCCAAACTCAGCCGAGCAGAACCTTTTCGAACATTTCGCTGTGATTGGCTGGATTTTTAGTGGGCGGGGTTGTTTGAGGAAGACACATGAACATCTTTACAATACTTCGCTGAGGGAAGGACAAGGACACACAGATGGAGAAAGATTCCTAGTGTTTTGGGCAAGGACGAAGAGGAAGAGCAGATCAAGGACAAAGAGGAAGAGCAGATGCAGAAGAGCCTGCGTGACAAGTTTGCCAAGGCAAAAAAGAAAGTGATGAATAAAAAGTGGTCAAGCTCGAGGACAGAGAGAGAAACTGAACCTGTAGCTCATTAAACACAGGGAAACGTCAGCGTGACTTCACCGAGTGAAACAGAAGCTTTAATGTTTAACATAACGACTAATATACCAGCGAGACATGTGTGAACATCTGTGAAACATCTGTGAAACATCTGTGAAACATCTGTGCGAAACATGATTAACATGAAGTCAATCTTCAGATACATTTATAATAGTTTGAGCTCAAATGGCTCGTTTCATTTCTGAAACAGTTCAGCAGCAACACGTCTTATATAAAGCTTTGTTCTTGTTCCTTTAAACTTCTTGTGTCTTTATCTCATGTTATCCCCATGAGATACCATGAGATACCATGTGGGGGGGAAAATAAAAAAAAAATTATATTGCCCAAAATATTTTTTGTCCAATGTCACTTCCAGGGCTCCTTAATTTTGGTTATTTTCAACATTTTATTTCAGAATAAGATTATTGTAAATGATATACAGTAATGACCATGTATTTTAAATTACATTTAAAATTATTAGGGTTTATTTTAGTGTTATGCAACAAAAAGTTATTTATTCAAACATTGAATAAAAAATCTATCACAATATTTATTTTTGGCTATTGTTCAGCCCGACACGGCGTGGTGCTGACACTGCTGCAATACCGCCCCCTAGTGGTTAAGGAAGACGTCACGTGACTTTTGTTGATATCAATGCTTGAGGACTTCTGGCTCCTAACATGTGCTCTATAGGCTCTAATGGCTTCATGGACTCTGTGGATGTGAGAAGATAAAAGGAAGTTCTCACCAGACAGTGGGAGGGGCTTGGCGAGTCTCTGAGAGGAGGAGGACGATGCTGAGGAGGAAGGACTGGACTCTCCTTTGGACAAACTCTGCTCTTCCCTGAACAGCTCCTCGTCCTTCGGCTGTTCCTCTGACACACACACCCGCCCTCCTCTGGGCTGTTCCTCCGACCCCCTCCCTCCTCTTCCTGGCTGTTCCTCTGACACCCGCCCTCCTTTGGGCTGTTCTTCCGACACCCTCCCTCCTCTCCCATGCTTGGGCTCTTCCTTCCCCGATGCCCTCCCTCCTCTGCCGGCCGCATGACTCCTGTTCCAGTCCGAGCCGCTCCGGGACTTCTTGGAGCTGGTGGAGGTGGGATTCCCCGGTTTCCTGTCAGCGGAAGTGTCTTGCTCGAGGGCCGTGGGCGTCTGGAGGTTCCCAGTTCCGTTTCCTTTGGGGATTCCCACTAAATGGCTCTGGTTGGTCTGGTTGGTCAGAAGGTCCTTCATCTCTTCGTAGGAGCCCAGCGTGTTCTGGACACGGTTCGCCAACGCGTCGCCTTTGTTCGTCTGAGCCAGAAACGAGACAGAGTTAGACCAAAAACAGGAAAAACAGGAAAAAACAGGAAAAACAGGAAAAAACAGGAAAAACAGGAAAAAAACAGGAAAACAGGAAAAAACAGGAAAAACAGGAAAAAACAGGAAAAACAGGAAAAAAACAGGAAAACAGGAAAAAACAGGAAAAACAGGAAAAAACAGAAAAAAACAGGAAAAACAGGAAAAACAAGAAAAACAGGAAAAACTGGAAAAACTGGAAAAAACAGAAGAAACAGGATAAACAGGAAAAACAGGAAAAAACAGGGAAAAAACGGGAAAAAAAGGAAAAACAGGAAAAAACAGAAAAAACAGAAAAAAATAGAAAAACTGGAAAAAACAGGAAAACGGGAAAAACTGCTTATATTGATTAAACATGACGGAAACTGGCTTCCATATAAACCAGACTAAAACAGGACTAAAATAAAACTAAAACATACATTTAGGGTGCAGTCATACATGTCCATCTGCAGTGTTTGCAACAAAGGACTAAACCAGCCCTAAACCAGGGCTAAATCATGGCTAAACCAGCACTAAACCAGGGCTAAACCAGCCCTAAACCAGCGCTAAACCAGGGCTAAACCAGGGCTAAACCAGCGCTAAACCAGCGCTAAACCAGGGCTAAACCAGCGCTAAACCAGCGCTAAACCAGGGCTAAACCAGGGCTAAACCAGCGCTAAATCAGCGCTAAACCAGGGCTAAATCAGCGCTAAACCAGGGCTAAACCAGCGCTAAACCAGGATAAAACAGGACAATAATGACTACCGTATACATTTGTAGAGAAATTCGATCTTATCCAAACAGATGCCATTTGTGAAAGCTCTAACAGCTCACACCAAACTTCACACTGAATACATTATCTGTGTCTGCTCATGAATAAACGAGAGAGAGGAAAGAGGGGGAGAGAGAAGAGAGGAGGGAGAGAGAGAAGAGAGGAGGGGAGAGAGATGGAGGAGAGAGGGTGAGAGAGAGATGGAGGAGAGAGGGTGAGAGAGAGAGATGGAGGAGGGAGGGGGGGAGAGAGAGATATAGGAGGGAGGGGAGAGAGAGATGGAGGAGAGAGGGGGGGAGTGCATGTGTGGGGGTTGTGTGTTAGTCCTAACAGGATTATAGAGGATTAGTTAATAGCACAGACACAGAAAACGATCATTAATTAACAGATCACTTTAAGCTGCGCTTCAGGATCAGTGATATTTAACACAGACACATTATTCCTCCATGTTTAAGTTACTGGACTATTTGACTGAATATAAATGTGAACTCTTTAGAACGTGATATTTAGCGATTGTAAATTCAGACTGTAGTCTTAAAGATAATGTGTGTCTGAAACTAAAGTCGTTTTGTAGAGGTGTAAAAAGAAAACGAGCAGGTGGATCTACTATGAAGGAAGTTACAAAGATCTCACGCTTTAGACTCGATGCACTTCATGGACTTAACCTTTACCTGATGGTTTTAGAGACACTGGCCCTCATTTATCAACATTAAACAAATGGTGTCTGCGTGGAGGTATTTCTGATATACACCAGAAGGCTCGTGACATTTATGAACCTGTGTTTCCGCTCAGATCGTACGCAAGCGCAGCTGACGGTAAACGCCACGGAGAAATCCCAGCGTCATTTGAATGAAACGCCCAAAAATATTCACGTACGAGGAGGCACAAAACACGGCAAAAAAGAACCTTTCTCCAACCAGGAAATGATAAATAGTTGTTTATATGATATTAAAAAATCTGTCAGTAACCAACGTTAACCTTATAGCCAATCCAAGATTTACTAATAAAAAAACAGGGGAAAAAAGAAATAAAAAGTGACCTTTATTAAATAAGCAGTAGGCCTAAATAGGTTCTAGGGTTCTAGAGTCCCTGGTCCAGGTTCTAGTGTCTCTAGTCCAGGTTCTAGAGTCTCTGGTCCAGGTTCTAGCGTCTCTGGTCCAGGTTCTAGAGTCTCTGGTCCAGGTTCTAGAGTCTCTGGTCCAGGTTCTAGAGTCTCCGGTCCAGGTTCTAGAGTCTCCGGTCCAGGTTCTAGAGTCTCTGGTCCAGGTTCTAGTGTCTCTGGTCCAGGTTCTAGTGTCTCTGGTCCAGGTTCTAGAGTCTCTGGTCCGGGCTGAGCCTCTCGGACCCGCGTCGGTGCAGCTCAAGTCCATAAACATTAATGCTGTCGCCTTGTTTCATGTTTAAATCACTCATGAGGATCATCTGTGATTCAAGCTGTTTAGTGTTTGGTTAAGTTGGTGCATCAGGTTCCTCCTCCTGACTCGTGAAGGATCTGATCGTACTCCAGATGTTCGGAGGCTCAGATCGATAAATGCCAAAACAGGCGGTGATTTTTCGTGCCCCACATTCGCTTTGATTTCACGCAGGTTTGATAAATGAGGCCAGTGAGAGGAAACCACTACAAGATCAAAACTGATCATCATCATCAACAGGTGATTTGTTCTGTTTTGTTTATTGAAACAGCTGCACAGCAAATAGGAGCGAGAAGAGAGAGGGGGGAGGAGCTTCACTACAGGTTTAGATTAATATTTTCTAACCAACACAGCGTGATAAAGACGTTCGATTGTTATATACGCTGGATGCCCTTCCTGTGGTCATTTGTTAAACACTGCAGGACAGGACGGGAGGGCATCTGACTCACTTTGTAGGGCTCTCCGAACAGGTTGAAGTCAGAGGAGAACAGGTCGTCGTCCTGCTGCACCTCCTGTGTGCGCCGTTCCCACTCTCTCCTCTTGAGGGCGCTGCGCTCGGTCTCCACATGGCTGAAGCAGAGAAGCAGAAACATGGAGTTTATAAAGGAAGAACCTAGATTTGAAACCCTTCGATGGGTACGAGGTCCAACGCCAAACCGGATGATCAGCTTGTCCTCCCTGCTGCAGGTCACAGGTGACCGTAGACCGAATAGACTCCTCCCCGTTTACCATAATGACCACGCTCGAGGGGGAAATCATGGCGGATTTACAGACTCCTCCTCCTCCAGCCTGGTTTCTTTATCTGTGACTCAGCGTTACCTCAGGAGGAACATGTAGCCGTAGAAAGTGTTTAAAAAATAGAAACATTAAATTTGTTTTTATCCAAATGAAAATTATTCACAGAGCGTGTGATGTTACCCCCAAAACTTTGAAAAAAATGAATCCAAATCTCTGGGATGTGGCCGGACTGGGACACTTAATCACATGTTGTGGACATGCCCTGATGTAAGAACATTTTGGGCAGCTGTTACTGGTTTTATACAAGATCTTCTGAATGTAGAAATACCCGATCAATTTGATGTTTGTGTCCTTGGAAATGTGACTGGCACTCTGTCAAAAACTACACAAAAAAAACATCTTGAAAATGTTCCTTGAGGTTTTGTTTAGTATTGTTGCTGGTAAACAATAATTTCAGGGTCATTTCAGGCCAAATAACCTGGCTTCTGTAGTTGCCATACTTTTTCTTTCAACATTTTAATATTTTTTATGAACTGTACCACTCCTTCCCCTTTTTTTTTGTCTTTTTGTTTGTTTTTGTGTTTTTTGTATAATTTGTTTTTTATGTGTGTCATGTATTGTATTTCTTTCTGTCCTGTCTATAAAATAAATATAAATAGAAAAAAACGTGTCTAAAGTCCAATGCTTTTCAATGGGAGGCTAGCGGCTACATGGTATACTGTAATTGATGTGTATGCAAGAGTGTATTTGAAAATGAAAGCTTAGGAATGAACGTGTTTCATTTTAACATCAGTCTGCCCAGAGGCGGCGGGTGGAAACTAGCACAAGTGCTATAGCCTGGTACAATACTCTCTCCTTTCTGCTAACGTGTCGAAGCGCGTCTACATAGGGTTAGCGTGGTGGCGTTTGGTGTGTACGCACCTTTAGAAGCGTCCGGATGCTGTCAGATAGGAAGGAGTTAGGAGAAGGAGCCTCCATGCTAACTATCATAGCTACATTAGCATAGGGACCTCTGATGCTAACTATCATAGCTACATTAGCATAGGGACCTCTGATGCTAACTAACCGGCGATTAGGAGCCATAAGCCACCGCGCCGCCAAAACCCCCCCTCGCCCCCACCCTCCTGTGATTCATGTGCAACCACTGTTAGGGTTAGCATAATTTATTTAAATAATAATTAGGGTTAGCATAATTTATTAAAATAATAATTAGGGTTAGCATAATTTATTTAAATAATAATTAGGGTTAGCATAATTTATAAAAATAATAATTAGGGTTAGCATAATTTATTTAAATAATAATTAGGGTTAGCATAATTTATAAAAATAATAATTAATAAATAAGATTCTGCACAAGCCAAACTTTATAAAAGTGACGAAATACATCACCACGCCGTCACCACAGCTCAGTCACATGTCAGTGTTTTAAAGTAAACGGCTTAAATGAAGCAGTTTGTGCTTTTCCTTCATTTAGTAGAAAACTTAAGCCACATCTGTTGAGATAAAATATCATTTGGATTTTTCTTCTTTTTCTCCTTAAATGTCTTTATTTGGACACTATGTTGTTGCATATGCACTACAGTAGGTGGCGCTATGCGCTTTTGTTTGGCCTGCAGTCCACCAATAACCTTAAAGAAGAAGAAGAACAGCTGTTTCTGATGTCACTTCCCCTTCCCCTGGGTAAGGACGGTGGAATTGGGCAAATGCAGCTGAAGCTCTAGTTCTCTAACTGCATAGAGCTCTAACAGTTGACCCCATGAAAGGTTAAAGGTCAGATGCTAGTGTTAGGACTTAGAGGCTATAATTTAAGGGTTTCGGAATCAGCCTGAGAAACATGGAGTTTAACTAAACCAGAGGTGATGGAGAAACACAGAGTTAGAGGAGGTCAGTAACAGAGTACATCTACAGTAATGCACCTCAGGGGAGAATCTGTACTTTACTCGAGTAGTATTTAAGTATTTCACTTCACGCAGGTTTGAGCGATAATCGTTGTTTCATTTAAACGTAGAGATATTTATTTTGTAATTTTATGTTTTCGTATAAAAAGCACTTTATGCTGAAAAATGGCCAACAATTCCAACAACAAAATCTAATAAAAATATTGGATAAGTCGGGTTTAAATGTTTGGCTTCATTTTGGATCTGGGTTAGTTTTTGCTGAGGCGTAAACACGTAGCAGCTCCCTCTCTCTCGGTACAGCTGTGTTTTTCTGTGAACTGCATTTGTTTCTGTTCCAAACTGTTTTACTGGAAACTTCTGCTCATCTTTGCCGTGTTTTCAGGACCAGTTTGAGATGACGGTCTTAAAGACATTTGAGACACATTTGTTCTTCTGAAACACTGAAGAGGCACCGAGAGCCCCCCCTACAGCGCAGAGGAGGAGTTACAAGACAGGGACAAGCGAGGGGGAGGAGGCGCTGACCAGTGCAGGACACCACGCTCTGAAACAGGGACAAACCCAGGAGGCGGAGTTTCCCCGACCTCCTGAAACACTAACGCGACACCTGAACCACATTCACACAACGACAAATACTTACTTAGTTACTAAGAGTTAAAAGTGGAAATAATCTGTTAAAAAAAATCTCACAAATCTGATAACTGTTCGTGAGTAGAAACGAGGGACAGTGAGGATGTTTTTCTGTTTATTTAAAAAAGTCTCTCGTAAAACGACCCGAAGGCGGTTTGGTTCTTAAGTCACGTGACCCGAGTCTGAGTCAACGGGAGAAACGTTTTCTCTGGCCGTTGTTTGGAAGTGACTGAATTCATAAACCTGCTCATTTCACGGTGGCTCAGTGGTTAGAAGGTCCCGGGTTCGGGAGCATGTTCTCCCCGTGTCTGCGTAGGTTTCCTTCGGTTTCCCTTACCACTAAAAACATGTACAATAGGCCAGGATGTTTGAGAGTGCGCATGGGGTACGACGGGTGGAAATTAGCCCAAGGCTACAATCCGGTGTGGCTTGTTTACATGCACGAGACCCATGTATGTTCATTAACCTGCACTGTCCCGACCAAATAAACCCAACATGTTTATTTAACATACATGACGTTTCTTCAGGGAAAGTGATCGTCTCATCAGCTCCGAGTCAGAATCATGTGAACTTATGATTATGAAAATATAAATCATGTGTCTCCACAGAGAAGCTTCTGCAGCAGAACCTGCCTGTGAGGGCGGGCCTTCCTCTCTCCTCTGGCCAATCAGAGCTCAGTCTGTTCATGTCACATGATCATCAGTTCAGCAACATCATCAATTCAAACCGTCACTTTATTTAATTATTATTATTATTATATGAACTCAACGCCTGCTCTTCAGTTTGTTTCAGAACAGCAGGAGGTGAGCGCCCCCTGTGGGTCAAACAGAAGCGAACTTCTAATATAATATACAGAAGAAAAGGCTGCGATTATGCAAATGACCTTCATCTAGTCCGTGTAACGTTCTTTAACTGGATCACACGAACGCCATTCACCTCCCAGTGACAACAGCATTTTATTATGAACATAATAAACAAATTATTATGCAACTCATAGTTTCACTACATTTTAAAGGTGGTAAAGAACTGAAATGGTCATTTGTTGAATTTGCAGTTGTGTGTCTTTTGTATGTTTTATATGTTTTAGTCTGCGGGGTTTTCTGGAAACATCTTTAGCTCTGCATAAAATTCCACTCACTGCTGTTCCTTTTCCCCGACCATCTGTGAGAGCGAGAGAGCGCGAGGAAGAGAGAGAGAGAAGAGATAATGCATTTTTGGGACTCCGCCGGCATTACCTCGTCTCCCTGCGTTTCCATGGCAACAGGCTCCGGACCAGAGAGAGAGAGGGGAGAGGAAGAAGGAGAGAGAGAGAGAGAGGGGGAGAGAGAGAGGAGATAGGAGAGAGAGAGAGAGAGAGAGAGAGGGAGGAGAGAGAGAGAGAGAGAGAGGGAGAGAGAGGGAGAGAGGGAGGAGAGAGAGAGAGAGAGAGAGAGAGAGGGAGAGGAAGAAGGAGAGAGAGAGAGAGAGGGGGAGAGAGAGAGGGGAGATAGAGAGAGAGAGAGAGAGAGAGAGAGAGGGAGGAGAGAGAGAGAGAGAGAGGAGAGAGAGAGAGAGAGAGAGAGAGAGGATGAGAGAGGGAGAGGAGAGGAGATAGGGGAGAGGGGGAGAGAGGGTGAGAGAGAGAGGGGAGATAGGAGAGAGAAGAGGAGAAGGGGAGAGAGAGAGAGAGAGAGAGAGAGAGAGAGAGAGAGAGAGAGAGAGAGAGGGAGAGAGAGAGAGAGGAAGAGGAGAAGGGGAGAGAGAGAGAGAGAGTGTATGTCAACCTGGACAGGTTTAGTTTCTCTGCCGTCATACGGGAAACAGAAAAGGGAAAATGCACTTTTGGTTAAAGCACGTTGGGCATGAGGTCATTTTACCGTTTAAACCGTTAAATGTTAATCTGAATAAAACTAAATATATCGTATTTGAAACAGGGACGTAAACAAACCAGGAGTCGCAGTTTGAGATGTAGAAATTTAAAGTTTTTGGGAATCAATAATCAATAATAAGAACAGGCACTTAAATAAAGACTAACATGTCTAAACGTATTGTGTAAAATCAAAACAGCTGAGGAGCAACGGTTCATCTCATCAACTTCCGGCTCTTTGGTCAACGTGTCACGGGTGGAAAAGGGTTCAGAATAAGTCTCCACTTCAGCCTAAACCTCTTTCAGTCCGGCTTCATTTAGCCTTTAACATACTTAGAGTAAACCTGTTTTCTTATTGTATAATGTATACGATCTTGGGTCAACCCCAGGGCTGAAGGTCTGAGGTCCTGAGGGTCTGAAGGGTCTGAAGGTCTGAGGGTCTGAGGGTCTGAGGGACTGAGGGTCTGGGGGACTGAGGGTCTGAAGGGTCTGAGGTTCTGAGGGTCTGAGGGTCTGAGGGTCTGAGGGACTGAGGGACTGAGGGACTGAGGGTCTGAGGTTCTGAAGGGTCTGAGGTTCTGAGGGTCTGAGGGTCTGAGGGTCTGAGGGACTGAGGGACTGAGGGACTGAGGGTCTGGGGGTCTGAGGGACTGAGGGACTGAGGGTCTGAGGTTCTGAGGGTCTGGGGGACTGAAGAGTCTGGGGGACTGAGGGTCTGAGGTTCTGAGGGTCTGAGGGACTGAGGGACTGAAGGGTCTGAGGGACTGAGGGTCTGGGGGTCTGAGGGACTGAGGGACTGAGGGTCTGGGGGACTGAGGGACTGAGGGACTGAGGTTCTGAGGGTCTGAGGTTCTGAAGGGTCTGAAGGGTCTGAGGGACTGAGGGACTGAGGGTCTGAGGGTCTGAGGGTCTGGGGGACTAAGGGTCTGGGGGACTGAGGGACTGAGGGACTGAGGTTCTGAAGGGTCTGAGGGACTGAGGGACTGAAGGGTCTGAGGGACTGAGGGTCTGGGGGTCTGAGGGACTGAGGGACTGAGGGTCTGGGGGACTGAGGGACTGAGGGACTGAGGTTCTGAGGGTCTGAGGTTCTGAAGGGTCTGAAGGGTCTGAGGGACTGAGGGACTGAGGGTCTGAGGGTCTGAGGGTCTGGGGGACTAAGGGTCTGGGGGACTGAGGGACTGAGGGACTGAGGTTCTGAAGGGTCTGAGGGACTGAGGGACTGAGGGTCTGAGGTTCTGAAGGGTCTGAAGGGTCTGAGGGACTGAGGGACTGAGGGTCTGAGGTTCTGAAGGGTCTGAAGGGTCTGAGGGACTGAGGGACTGAAGGGTCTGAGGGTCTGAGGTTCTGAAGGGTCTGAAGGGTCTGAGGGACTGAGGGACTGAGGGTCTGAGGGTCTGAGGTTCTGAAGGGTCTGAGGGACTGAGGGTCTGAGGGTCTGAGGTTCTGAAGGGTCTGAAGGGTCTGAGGGACTGAGGGACTGAGGGTCTGAGGGTCTGAGGTTCTGAAGGGTCTGAAGGGTCTGAGGGACTGAGGGACTGAGGGTCTGAGGTTCTGAAGGTTCTGAAGGGACTGAGGGTCTGAGGGTCTGAGGTTCTGAAGGTTCTGAAGGGACTGAGGGTCTGAGGGTCTGAGGGACTGAGGGACTGAAGGGTCTGAACGTCTATTACAGTCTGTAATAGTCGTATAAATGTGCATAAGTTCCGTTAATCCCAGTATTTGCTGAGTTTTGTCACTGAAACAGCAGAACGTCAGATTTCCTCGTCTTTACGCTGAAACACTGGACTTGTTTCAGAATGACACACTGGTGTCGCTCAGCTCCAGATTGAGAGAAAAATATCCCGAGGAGAGTGAGTCATGAAGCTGTTTCTGTCTCACACGTTTAAAGGGAGACGCTGCAGCAAAACGCTTTTCAATATCGCACGACTCAACGTTTAATTCCAGGAGCCGTTTCTCAAACTTCCTCTTCAGCGTCTCCGACCGACTCCGTGAAGTTCACACTTTTTCTACAAAGAAGTGAAAACCAGTTTGTTTTATTATTCTGCCCGGTTTAGCAGAGGCAATTTGAACATAAAGGACTAAAAGGGATCGAGTCTTGAGTGCAAAGGTCAGCAGCACCGTGGAGCGTCAGGCTGGTCAGGGCGGGGGCGAGTCCCGGCATGTATGAGCATCATGGCGTCTTTTAACTTGCATTTGGAAAAACCGTGAGGATGTTTTTTATAATTGAGAAATGAATGTTATTTCAAATAAACATTTACACAAATACCAGAGGAAGGAAGTTTTCCTGCAGGTTTGTTCCCTCTACACTAGAGTCACTACAACATGTGCTCGGTTCAGTAAGAGGTTAAAGGTCATCGGGCGGCACGGTAGCACGGCGGTTAGAGCTCGTGCTTCACAGCTAGAAGGTCCCGGGTTCGATTCCCACCTGGACGGGGCCTTTCTGTGGAGTTTGCATGCTCTCCCCGTGTCTGCGTAGGTTTCCTCCGGGTACTCCGGTTTCCCCTACCACTAAAAACATGTACAATAGGCCCAGGGACTGCAGGTGGAAATTAGCACAAGTGCTATAACCTGGTACAATGCATCTCTCCTTTCTGAGGCTAATGTAGATTGTACACTGTCCCTGTTCAAAAAAAAAAAAAAAAAAAAAAAAATCACTGCCTGAACAAATCCGAAGCAATTCTTGAAAAGACAGAAACATAAAGGAGAGTTTGGTCTATTCTTTACTCTGAGATGAACGATCAGAGCTTCAGCCCCAGGGCCCTGTTCGATGATGATGTCGTTTATTCTCTTCGTCGTTATAAACATGTAGGTCACATGTTTTTCATCTTGTACATTATACAACGAGAACAAGGAGTCAAAAACATGCATCTAAAAGTACCAGATGGTTTTCTCCGCCACATGCGCTTACTCTCTGGTGGAAGATATGAGCGCACGAGTTTGTCTCTGAGGTTTGGAGCACGTCTAAATGAAAATAAAGGTGGTTCTGGGAAAACTTTGCTCAACACGGGATCACATTGGAGTCTGGACCAATTGTCTCTTACAACGTCTTTAATTTGGTCGGCACACGTCCTGTAAGTGACAAACACAGGACGGGACGGTTCACGGGATGGAGGATTTTTGTTCTTGGCAAGTAGGGGCGGTGCGATCAAAAGAATGAGCTCCGTCAAGCGCATCTTTGAGCACCCCAGGTTTGGAAGCTCTGTCCGAAGATCTGCAGGACAGAGCCTCTGCCTGGTCGGAAAAGTCCTCCTCACGATCACAAATGTTTAAACTGCCCATAGGGGATATTCCGTTTTTGCTGTTGAGGATGAAAGGAATCTGCTCGAAGAACGGTACTGCGCGAGTACTTCCTCGTGCTGTGCATATTTGTTTTAGAGTGCCTGGGTTTGCTGCTTTTTTTGAAACTTGGATCCCTTTCCCAAGGGGACCTACACAAACACTTTTGGAATATACTGGGACACCGTGACCAAGCAGTCATCTTGTTGTTTTCTACAAGAACAAGATGTAATTTAAGTATTTAAGAGCTAAATGACTTAAATCGAGACCGAAAAGACGGGACGTAGATCAAACAGCCCTGAAGTAAACCTGAGTCCAGACAGTTTACAAACTCGCGGAAGAACAATTATAACTGGAATAAACCAGACGTCACATCATCGTCTTTAAAAACACAACAAACTGAGGAGGAGAAAGTTCTAGAAACCGATGAATCGTCAAACAAAGATTTAAATGGAGCAACAATGACAAGATGATCTGGTATTTCTGATGGAAAACAACTTTGTTTTAAAATTTAGAACATAGTGTTTAGCATTTTGTAAATATCTGTGTTTCATCCAAAGCAGATATACAAAAAGCAGAGTGAGCCTCCAACAAACGTTCACTTTAACTTTATTCCATCAACATTCTAGCTTTCAGTGGAAAATGTCTGAAAAAATACTATATTCATACACGTTTTAAAGGCAATCGATTAATCTTCAATAATTGATTACCAACATAATGGTTAGTTTAGCCCCAGGACAATCACTTTCTACAGACTCACACTGACTCAAATACAAATACACCGGTTTAATCTCAGTTTAAACTGGTTGGTTTATCATTAATGTTGGGACCGTTACCGATATGTAGAGGGTTTGGCCGATATATCGGCCGATAGTTAAACATTTATCATCATAGTAAAGGTTTCACTGCCCAACATCTCCACACAAGTACCGGATTGAAACTCATCCAACAACTTCAAAATGTCCATGACTCTGCAGTGAGAAGAATCAAAGAACCAAATCCATCGAACACGTCACACTGGTCATAACAGACGTACAAACTCCTCTGACCCGCTTCACCCTCACACTCGTCGCTCCGCTCATCCTCCGCTAACGGCTAAAGGAAAAACACACTGAGCAGGCTAATGCTAATGGCTAAAGGAAAAACACACTGAGCAGGCTAATGCTAACGGCTAAAGGAAAAGCACACTGAGCAGGCTAATGCTAACGGCTAAAGGAAAAGCACACTGAGCAGGCTAATGCTAACGGCTAAAGGAAAAGCACACTGAGCAGGCTAATGCTGACGGCTAAAGGAAAAGCACACTGAGCAGGCTAGTGCTAATGGCTAAAGGAAAAGCACACTGAGCAGGCTAATGCTAACGGCTAAAGGAAAAACACACTGAGCAGGCTAATGCTAACGGCTAAAGAAAAACACACTGAGCAGGCTAATGCTAATGGCTAACGAAAAAGCACACTGAGCAGGCTAATGCTAATGGGTAAAGGAAAAATACATTGAGCTGGCTAATGCTAACAGCTATAGGAAAAATACATTGCGCAGGCTAATGCTAACGGCTAAATGAAAAATACATTGAGCTGGCTAATGCTAACAGCTATAGGAAAAATACATTGTGCAGGCTAATGTTAACGGCTAAAGGAAAAATACATTGAGCTGGCTAATGCTAACGGCTAAAGGAAAAATACACTGAGCAGGCTAATACTAACGGCTAAAGGAAAAAACATTGAGCTGGCTAATGCTAACGGCTAAAGGAAAAAAACATTGAGCAGGCTAATGCTAACGGCTAAAGGAAAAATACATTGCTCAGGCTAATGCTAACGGCTAAATGAAAAATACATTGAGCTGGCTAATGCTAACAGCTATAGGAAAAATACATTGTGCAGGCTAATGCTAACGGCTAAATGAAAAATACATTGAGCTGGCTAATGCTAACGGCTAAAGGAAAAATACATTGAGCTGGCTAATACTAACGGCTAAAGGAAAAATACATTGAGCTGGCTAATACTAACGGCTAAATGAAAAATACATTGAGCTGGCTAATGCTAACAGCTATAGGAAAAATACATTGTGCAGGCTAATGCTAACGGCTAAATGAAAAATACATTGAGCTGGCTAATGCTAACGGCTAAAGGAAAAATACATTGAGCTGGCTAATACTAACAGCTAAAGGAAAAATACATTGATTGAAAACTGTCTGAACTTAACAGTACAGTCTATAAATAAATGCTAAATTATATAGATGTACAAAGGAAAAGTAAGAACAAACGTCTGCTTTAACTGGTTGGAAAAGTTTTAGGAAATCAAACTCCCAATTAATACAAAATAAACTATTGATTATTTATTATTCTGACCAATCAAATCCCGGTCTGAGCTGTGACTCGTAGGTGCTTCAGATGCGTGTTATTGTTGGACACGGAGAGGCAGATGGAGCACACGCCAAAACACAGAGGAACCAGGAGCAGCATTTTGGTTTTGGGACTTTGGACGATATGAAGAAAGAAGAACATCGACACAAGGAGACGGGACATGAGGCCGAACACAGATACGTTTTACTTTCTTTGACTCGCAGTCATTTAGTGACATTTCAGCTTAAAGGTCAAGGTCAAGTTTATTTATAAAGCACATTTAAAACAACATTGCTGCCCAAAGTGCTGTACACAAAAATACATATATATATAAAATACACAATTTGAATATAATAAAATTAAAATACAGATGCCATCCATCCATCCATTTTCTTCCTCTTTATCCGGGGCCGGGTCGCGGGGGCAGCAGTCTCAGCAGAGATGCCCAGACTTCCCGATCCACGCACACCTCCTCCAGCTGTTCTGGGGGGACCCCGAGACGACACCAGGCCAGCTCGGAGACATAGTCCCACCAGCGTGTCCTGGGCCTTCCACGAGGCCTCCTCCCAATAGGACATGCCTGGAACACCTCACGAGGGAGGCGACCAGGAGGCATCCGGAACAGATGCCCTAGCCACCTCAGCTGGCTCCTTTCGACGTGGAGGAGCAGCGACTCGAGTCCGAGCTCCTCCCGGGTAACTGAGCTCCTCACCCGATCTCGGAGGGTGCGCCCAGCCACCCTGCGAAGGAAACTCATTTCGGCCGCTTGTATTCGCGATCTTGTCCTTTCGGTCATTACCCAGATCTCATGGCCATAGGTGAGGGTGGGAACGTAGATCGATCGGTAAATCGAGAGCCTTGCCGCTTGGCTCAGCTCCCTCTTCACCACAACAGTCCGATACAGCGGCCGCATCACTGCTGACGCCGCACCGATCCGTCTACCGATCTCACGCTCCATCCGTCCCTCACTCGTGAACAGGACCCCGAGATACTTGAACTCCTCCACTTGAGGCAAGGACACCCCACCGACCTGAAGCGGGGAAGCCACCTTTTTCCGGTCGAGAACCATGGCCTCAGATTTGGAGGTGCTGATCCTCATCCCGGCCGCTTCACACTCGGCTGCAAACCGCCCCAGTGCAGCTGATGGTCCTGATTTGATGAAGCCAACAGAACAACATCATCTGCAAACAGCAGAGATGAGATTCTGAGGTTCCCAAACCGGACACCCTCCGGCCCCTGGCTGCGCCTAGAAATTCTGTCCATAAAAGTAATGAACAGAACCGGTGACAAAGGGCAGCCCTGGCGGAGCCCAACACGCACCGGGAACAGGTCTGACTTACTGCCGGCAATGCGAACCAAGCTCCTGCTACGGTCATACAGGGAACGGACAGCCCTTAGTAGAGGGCCCCGTACCCCATACTCCCGGAGCACCCCCCACAGGGCACCACGAGGGCCCCGGACCCCATACTCCCGGAGCACCCCCCACAGGGCACCACGAGGGACACGGTCGAACGCTTTCTCCAGGTCCACAAAGCACATGTGGACTGGTTGGGCGAACTCCCACAAACCCTCGAGCACCCGATGAAGGGTATAGAGCTGGTCCAGTGTTCCACGACCAGGACGAAAACCGCATTGTTCCTCCTGAATCCGAGGTTCGACTATTGGCCGGATCCTCCTCTCCAGCACCCTGGAATAGACCTTACCAGGGAGGCTGAGAAGTGTGATCCCTCTGTAATTGGAGCACACTCTCCGATCCCCCTTCTTGAAGAGGGGGACCACCACCCCGGTCTGCCAATCCAGAGGCACTGTCCCCAACCGCCACGCGATGTTGCAGAGACGTGTCAGCCAAGACAGCCCTACAACATCCAGAGACTTAAGGTACTCGGGACGAATCTCATCCACCCCCGGGGCCCTGTCACCGAGGAGCTTTCTAACCACCTCGGTGACTTCAGCCTGGGTGATGGATGAGCCCCCCGCCGAGTCCCCAGCCTCTGCCTCCTCATCGGAAGACGTGACAGTGGGATTGAGGAGATCCTCGAAGTACTCCTTCCACCGCCCGACCACATCCCCAGTCGAGGTCAGCAGCTCCCCACCCGCACTGTAAACAGTGTTGGTGAAGCACTGCTTCCCCCTCCTGAGGCGCCGGATGGTTTGCCAGAATCTCTTCGAGGCCGACCGATAGTCCTCCTCCATGGCTTCTCCGAACTCCTCCCAGACCTGAGTTTTTGCCTCTTTGACCACACGAGCTGCAGCACGCTTGGCCTGCCGGTACCTCTCAGCTGCCTCCGGAGTCCCACAAGCCAACAAGGCCAGATAGGACTCCTTCTTCAGCTTGACGGCATCCCTTACTTCCGGGCGCCACCACCGGGTTCGGGGGTTGCCGCCGCGACAGGCACCAGAGACCTTACGGCCACAACTACGAGCAGCCGCATCGACAATGGAGGAGGAGAACATGGTCCACTCGGACTCCATGTCCCCTACCTCCCTCGGAATCTGGGTGAAGCTCTTCCGGAGGTGGGGGTTGAAGACCCTACTGACAGAGGGATCCACCAGACGTTCCCAACAGACCCTCACAACACGTTTGGGCCTGCCAGGTCTGACCGGCTTCTTCCCCTGCCAGCGGATCCAGCTCACCACCAGGTGGTGATCGGTTGACAGTTCAGCCCCTCTCTTCACCCGAGTGTCCGAGACACGCGGCCGGAGATCAGATGACACAACTACAAAATACAGATGCGGAAAAACAAAATACAACACAAACAAATGCCAGCAAAAACGTCCTGCTCAGTTTTAGTTAAAGGACTTTGCAAACAAATGGGTCTTCAACATAGACTTAAAAATGCCTAAAGACTGGGCTGCCCTAATATATAAGGGGAGACTGTTCCAAAGCGTCGGAGCCGCGACGGCAAAAGCCCGGTCTCCTCTGGTCGACATTCGTGACCTCGGTACGTCTAACAAAAATGTGTTAGCTGACCTCAATGTTCTGATCGGAGTATGAACAGCCAGAAGCTCAGAAAGGTATGGAGGAGCCATCCCATTCAAACACTTAAACACCAACAACAACATTTTAAACTGAATTCTGTGTTTTACAGGGAGCCAGTGTAAAGAGGCCGACACAGGGGTTATGTGTTTTTGGTTCCAGTGAGCGTTCTGTACCAACTGCAGGCGATGGATCGAGCTTTGGTCTAGCCCACAATACAACGAGTTACAGTAATCCAAGCGGCGCGTTATAAAGGCATGAATCACACTCTCCAGATCTATACATGGATCTATATACGGCTTAATTTTACTCAGAAGACGCAGTTGGTAAAAACTTGACTTAAACAGCAAAATAAGACACGGACTCCTGCCTCGGATCGGAGTTTCCAACTCTTTTCCTACAGCAGTTTAGTGTTTATATCTCGCGTCTGTACCTACGGAGCAGATGCAGGAGATGCAAAGGTAAATAAAGGCACAGTATCCGGATACTTTATGGTCATGAACCGTCATTATGCTTTTGAGATGAGTTCTTTATCCACAACATTCCCAAACATAAACCTCCTGAACTGAGCCACAAACGACTCTTTACTCTTTACCAGCAGCTCAGGCTCACCTGTATCTCTGTGGAGGCAGAGACGTGTGAATCTGGAGGTGAGGGAGTTTCTGTCATCAGAGCGTGTAGCAGCAGCAAAGGAACGGCGAGATTAGCGTTGCGGCTAACGCAATGCTAACGGAGAAGAAAGCAATAGTTTATTTATTTATTTGAACAGGGACAGCGTACAATCTACATTAGCCTCAGAAAGGAGAGATGCATTGTACCAGGTTATAGCACTTGTGCCAATTTCCACCTGCAGTCCCTGGGCCTATTGTACATGTTTTTGGTGGTAGGGGAAACCGGAGTACCCGGAGGAAACCTACGCAGACACGGGGAGAACATGCAAACTCCACAGAAAGGCCCCGTCCAGGTGGGAATCGAACCCGGGACCTTCTAGCTGTGAAGCACGAGCGCTAACCGCTGTGCTACCGTGCTAACCGCTGTGCTACCGTGCTAACCGCTGTGCTACCATGCTAACCGCTGTGCTACCGTGCTAACCGCTGTGCTACAGTGCCGCCCATAGTCCTTTGCGGCGGCTGCTCGATAAACGCTGATATTTTCACTGTACGTCCACAATCTACTGCAAACCTGAACTAGACTGAGACGTAAACGGAAGCTCGCGGCGGAGCGGACTTTGCCGCCATATCTCACACCTCCATTCACTTACGAAATCCCGTGCCCTGCGATTACGAAATCGCGTTGTGTAATATTGCGATAAAATTGCAAATGCAATTAATCGTTCAGCCCTAGTAACGCCTGTGTTTGTTTATTTCACAATTTTAATAATCAATAATAATTAATTTCATCAAAATGAAAAAGCTGCAAAATACCAAATGACAAAGTGAATGCGCCGAGAGCGAAGACACTGGACTGGACAATAAACCGAGTCGTTTGACCGTTACCATAGTTACCACAATAGAATTATTAATGTTATGGCTTTAATAACACAAACACATCTCTGTACGGCAACACGACGGGGACAAACCTCCCCCCTTGTCATGTGTCGGTCGACAGCACATCTGCACAGCGCCACCTACTGTTCATAGGGTGTCTTTTAAAAGAGCGGATGTTCATTATGAGGCTTTTATAACGAAAAAAAATAAACATGAACAAACTGAAGAAAGTTTTATAAGTGTTCAAACGTAGTGGAACACGTTTACAACACAAATCGTACTCAAGTAATACACAGAGTACTCTAAGTACAGTACTTAGTTTACTTTGTTACCAAAACATCAGGTTAGAAATCTCGGAGTAATCATGGACTCAGACCTGAACTTAAACAGCCACATCAAAGCAATAACATCATCAGCTTTTTACCATCTGAAAAACATGAAGATCAGAGGAATAGTGTCAAAACCAGACTTGGAGACACTCATCCATGCGTTTGTCTCCAGCAGGTCAGACGACTGTAACGGCTGCTCACTGGCCTTTCTAAACGAGCTGTTAGAGCTGCAGAACATCCAGAACGCTGCTGCTCCAGTCCTGACAAGAACCAGGAAATACCACCATATTAGTCCAGTGCTCCGGTCCCTGCACTGGCTTCCTGTCACTCAGAGAATAGAATTTAAAACAGCTCTGCTTGTGTACAAGTCTTTTCATGGTTTAGCACCAAAGTCCATCTCTGACATGTTAGAGCCGTATGAACCATCTCGGGCCCTGAGAGCTTCAGGGAGGGGTCTCCTGGTGGTTCCCAGAGTCAGGACTAAACACGCTGAGGCTAAAGCTAAAATCTGGAACAGTCTTCATGAGGATGTGAGACAGGCCTCAACTCTGACAATGTTCAAATCCAGGCTGAAAACAGCTCTTTTTACCCGAGCAGATGAAAACTGAAAGTATTTTATCTGCACTCTGGCCTTTTACTGTCATTGATTAACTTTATGTTGATGTTTTATTGATTTCATCTGTTTTTTATTTTATGCAACTGTGAAGCACTTTGAATGGCCTTGTGTATGAATTGTGCTCCACAAATAAACATGCCTTGCCTACTAACTAGTCCTGTATCTTATCTTTAAAGGACCAGGTCAGTGTTTTCCAGACTGAGATCTGTTCTTACCTGAGCTTAGACGAGTTGACGCTTACCTGCCTGGTCTTTACGCGTGCGCTCAGTCATTACACATGAGGATTTTCTATCTGTTTGGCCCCATAGAGGAGAGGAGGAGAGGCTAAATGCTAACTACATCTTTGGTCTTTGTGTGTGACTGAGACCAGGTAGGTAAGCGTCCACTCGTCTAAGCTCAGGTAAGAACAGATCTCAGTCTGGAAAACACTGGCCTGGTCCTTTAACGACCGTTTGAACGACACAGATCTTTTCAAATGTGACCCAGGCCTCTTGGACATGTCCTACATCTGACACGTATCTGACCTTTTGTGACTTCAGTCTGAACGAGTTTATCCCACACACGTTATCGATGAGCTACAGGTCCCATTCATTCTGTGGTGAAGTCGACGTGAGGAAAACGACACTCGTCATGGATGACGTTGGCGTTGAAGTAAAGCCGCTCGACTCCACACACACATTCCTGTTAAAGACGTCACTGTCTCTCTCCTCAAAAGTCCATCATCCATAAAACTGTCTCTCTTCCTTCTTAAAATGATTTGGTTCTTGATGTTCTCGCTCCATTAGCTTCATAAAACAGTATCATATCCAGATCCTGCTTCATCCAAGGTCGTTTCAATTTATAAAAGTGGGGATAACAAATTATAGACCGATCTCTAAACTTCCTAAACTATCCAAGATTCTGGAAAAACGTGTCTGGACAGTTTTGTGAATAAACAGAACTTACTCAGTGACGTCAGTCTGGGCTCAGAAACAACAGGTCGACTGCACAAGCTCTAATCCATCTAAGCGAAGACGTCCCCAACAATATCGACAATAATCTGTATTCTTTGGGTTTATTCACAGACCTCCAGAAAACCTTTGACACGACAGATCATGAAATACTTTTAAATAAACTAAATAATAACGGGATCAGAGGGATCGCTAACTATTGGTTCAAGTTGTATTTAAGCAGTACGTACAAATTAATGAACATGTCTCAGGATGGAGGAATATAAGATGCGGGGCCCCCAGGGGTCGATTTTAGTAGTAATGTATGTGTATGTATATATATGTATACATATGTCTGTATGTGTGTATATATGGATATCTAAAACACTATGACTACTTAATAAGTAAATCAATAGAATGCTGACCAGTGTGGTAATATAAGCAATGAACAATTAGAACATTATAAAACTAAGTAAATACACTCAGAACTCACAAACTTTTCTATTTTGTATTGTACTTTGAAACTGGGTTAGGCACTTATAAGCTCTCTTGCTTCGGCCCACTCCTTTTGAGTTATTTATTTTTATTTTGTCTTGTTTGTTTGTGTGAAAATGTAATGATGTAAATATTGTAAATAATATCTCAAATAAATCAAATCATATATATACATATATATATATATATATATATATATGTATATATGTATATATATATATATATATATATACACATACACACACACACACACACACACACACACACACGAATAACTAGGAGACCCCTGCCGGAGGAGCGAAGGGGCCGATAAGAAGGACCAAGACCATTAAGACATTTAAAAACCATTAAAAGAACTTTAAAATGGATCCTGAAACACACGGGGAGCCAATGCAGCGACTCTAAAACCGGTGTAATGTGGTCCCGCCTCCTGTAATGTGGTCCCGCCTCCTGGTCTTCGTCAGGACACGAGCTGCTGAAGTTTGTAAAAGTTGTAAACCTGAGATCCTCTTTTTGGGAAGACCAGAAAGCAGGGCATTACAGTAGTCAATACGACTGGTGATAAAAGCATGCATGAGCGTCTCCGTGTTGGCCCGAGAGAGAATGGGGCGGGGCTATGTTCTTTAGATGTAAAAACCTCTCTTTGTGATATTCTTAATGTGTGGAATTACTATAGTTACTAGAGTAACTACAGTTAACTACAGTAACCACAGTTACTATAGTAACCACAGCTCTAAGGCACAGACTCGACCAACTTAACACAAACTTTCACCTGGAAACAAAACCCTGAATCGTCACAGTAACATGATTATGCCGTGTTTGGACTGAACAACATTTTGAAGGTTTTTTAAATCTCGAATTCCTTTGCCTGATTTATTGAGTTTGGAAATTGAAAAACAAAAAAAAGGCAAAGTTTACATTTTTACAGATTTGTCCAGTAAAACAACAGCTTATAGTAAAACTAAAAAAGATCCAAAATGAAAAACTAATATGACACAAAATTAAACATGTAAACCTGGCTCATCCCTTTTTAAGACTTCACATAAAAAGATAGAAAAACACATTTTCCTCATATTTAATTCCTCTACTTTCCCCGTTTCACCTGCAGCGCCTTCACACATACATTGTTGCTCTGAGCTTTTCTACAAATTAAATCTACATCATGCACCGATATTCCCGTATGAAACATCTCCCACGTCACGCCACATTTCTCTGTCATTTGGAGCCAGAACAAACCAGTGAAATGTCTCCAAATGTGTAAATGACCCCAATGACAGCCGTAAAGTCCGTCCATGTGCAGCTCCGCGTGACCGCCGTAAACGTGACAAAGAAACGCTCTTTATTCAGGACGTTCCTGGATTCACGTGTCCAAACAAAACAAATACATGATACATAAATGTCGCGCAGAACCAGCCCCGCCGGAGCCTCGCGCTGCCACGTCTCCTCCATTCATTTTCCCTCGGCTGCGTTTTTGGCAACGACGCACCGTAAACGCGAGCAGGTACAGCGGGACCACGGCGGGGCCCGGGCCGGGACGTGGCTGGACTTACCACGGCTGATCCAGATCCCAGTCCCGGAAGAAGTCCAGCTCGAACAGATCCATGCGGGGTTTAGGCTCCGAGAGAGGGGGATGTGGCGCTGCGAGAGACGGCGCTCAAGGAGAGTGTCCGAGAAGCAGAAGCCGCGGCTACGTGGTTAGAGAGAGAGGGAGAGGAGAGAGGGAGAGAGGAGAGGAGGAGAGACGGGGGGGGGGGGAGAGAGGAGAGAGGGGGAGGAGAGACGGGGGGGGGGAGAGGAGAGAGGGAGAGAGGAGAGGAGAGAGAGGGGGAGAGAGGGGGGGAGGGAGAGGAGAGAAGGGGGGGGAGGAGAGGAGAGAGGGGGGGGAGAGGAGAGAGAGGAGAGAGGGAGAGAGGAGAGGAGAGAGAGGGGGAGAGAGGGGGGGAGAGAGAGGAGAGAGGGGGGGAGAGGAGAGAGAGGAGAGAGGGGGGGAGAGGAGAGGAGAGAGGAGAAGGGGAGAGGGAGAGAGGAGAGAGGGGGGGGAGAGAGAGGAGAGAGGGGGGGAGAGGAGAGAGGGGGGGAGAGAGGAGAGGAGAGAGGAGAAGGGGAGAGGGAGAGAGGAGAGAGGGGGGGAGGAGACAGAGGAGAGGGGGAGAGGAGAGAGAGGAGAGAGGGGGGGCGGAGACAGAGGAGAGAGGAGAGAGAGGAGAGAGGGGGGAGAGGGGGGGGAGAGGAGAGAGGGGGGGAGAGGAGAGAGGAGAGGGGGAGAGGAGAGAGGAGAGAGAGGAGAGAGGGGGAGAGGGGGAGAGGAGAGGGGGGGGAGAGAGGGGGAGGGAGAGGGGGGGGAGAGGAGAGAGGAGAGAGGGGGGGGGGAGAGGGAGAGGGGGGGGAGAGAGGGGGAGGGAGAGGGGGGAGAGGAGAGAGGGAGAGAGAGGAGAGAGGGGGAGGGAGAGGAGAGAGGGGGGGGGAGGAGAGAGGGGGGAGAGGAGAGAGGGGGGAGAGGAGAGAGGGGGGGGGAGAGGAGAGAGAGGAGAGAGGGGGAGACAGAGGAGAGAGAGGAGAGAGGGGGAGGAGGAGACAGAGGAGAGAGAGGAGAGAGAGGAGAGAGGAGAGAGGGGGGGGAGAGGGGGGGAGAGAGGGGGAGGGAGAGGGGGGAGAGAGGGGGGAGAGGAGAGAGGGAGGAGAGGGGAGGGGGGGGAGAGGAGAGAGGGAGGAGAGGGGAGGGGGGGGAGAGGAGAGAGGGAGAGAGGGGGGGGAGAGGGAGAGAGGAGAGAAGGGGGGGAGGAGAGAGGAGAGGAGAGAGAGGGGGAGAGGAGAGAGGGGGGAGAGAGGACAGAGGGAGGAGAGAGGAGGGAGAGGACAGAGGGAGGAGAGAGGAGAGGGGGGTGGAGAGAGGAGAGAGGGAGAGGGGGAGAGAGAGAGAGGGAGAGAGGAGGTTTTTTGAGGCACACAAATATAACTACATGCAAAACTAAAATGTTATGTTCATATTTGTCTGTGTACATACATACAAATGTTTTTTCTTCCTGCTTCTTCTGCAACAAGGTTCTATCCTAATAAACTCAAATCTGGAATATGAAGATCAGTCAATACACCGACACTTATAAACCTATAAATCCACAGGTTCACTGGAAGTATTTTCTGGTGGACATGTCACCAAACCTTTAGCCTAGTGTACATGTTTCACGTGTGTAGGAAGTAAAACATCCAAACCTGAGGGTCCTGGGAAGGGACAGAGTTACCCTATTGTCCAAATGTTCTATTTCTGAAGAGAGGAGATAAAGACAATCTAATACAATGATTGTTAATAATAAAGTCTTATTTAGATATGGTGCACCCAAAACCATATATTACAGTGTTTCCCAAAGTGGGTCCGGGGCCCTCAGCGCTGCACCAGTGAGTCTGGTCGGCATTTCCACAGACACAAGCAAACAGGAAGT
This sequence comes from Proterorhinus semilunaris, assembly GCA_021464625.1. Classification (NCBI taxonomy): domain Eukaryota; kingdom Metazoa; phylum Chordata; class Actinopteri; order Gobiiformes; family Gobiidae; genus Proterorhinus; species Proterorhinus semilunaris. The sequence goes on from CM038348.1 coordinate 38,890,428, forward strand.
GGAGTGAACCAATCAGTGAAGGGCATAGATGAGGCGCTTCTACCTGCGCTTTACCCATTCACTCTCATTCAGACCCTGGAGGCGGTGAAGTGTCTTGCCCAAAGACACAACAACAGTCTGAACCTGTGGATTCGAACCACACGACCAGCTGTACTCTCTGCACCACCATTGCATCAATATTCAGATGAATCACGACACCTGACGGAAAACGAGATGTAAATAAACTAATCTGAGTTTACTGACGAGGGCGGGGCTTCCAGACGGACCCCCCCTCTGAATAAAAACACAGAGGGGGGGGGTCATCTTTACAGGGCCCCCAAACCTGTCAATGAAACAAACTGAACACAGAGACTTTGAGTATTTGCTTTAACGCTTGAATCATTTAAATGTAGTCGGTGATGATTAATGATCCAGGTCCAAACCTCCGAGCCTCTGGTTAGAGGAGGTTCAGACCTCCGAGCCTCTGGTTAGAGGAGGTCCAAACCTCCGAGCCTCTGGTTAGAGGAGGTTCAGACCTCCGAGCCTCTGGTTAGAGGAGGTCCAAACCTCCGAGCCTCTGGTTAGGGGAGGTCCAAACCTCCGAGCCTCTGGTTAGAGGAGGTCCAAACCTCCGAGCCTCTGGTTAGAGGAGGTCCAAACCTCCGAGCCTCTGGTTAGAGGAGGTCCAAACCTCCGAGCCTCTGGTTAGAGGAGGTTCAAACCTCCGAGCCTCTGGTTAGGGGAGGTCCAGACCTCCGAGCCTCTGGTTAGAGGAGGTCCAGACCTCCGAGCCTCTGGTTAGAGGAGGTTCAGACCTCCGAGCCTCTGGTTAGGGGAGGTTCTGACCTCCGAGCCTCTGGTTAGAGGAGGTTCAGACCTCCGAGCCTCTGGTTAGGGGAGGTTCTGACCTCCGAGCCTCTGGTTAGGGGAGGTTCAAACCTCCGAGCCTCTGGTTAGAGGAGGTTCTGACCTCCGAGCCTCTGGTTAGGGGAGGTCCAGACCTCCGAGCCTCTGGTTAGAGGAGGTTCTGACCTCCGAGCCTCTGGTTAGGGGAGGTCCAGACCTCCGAGCCTCTGGTTAGAGGAGGTCCAGACCTCCGAGCCTCTGGTTAGGGGAGGTCCAGACCTCCGAGCCTCTGGTTAGAGGAGGTCCAAACCTCCGAGCCTCTGGTTAGGGGAGGTCCGGACCTCCGAGCCTCTGGTTAGGGGAGGTTCGAACCTCCGAGCCTCTGGTTAGGGGAGGTTCGAACCTCCGAGCCTCTGGTTAGAGGAGGTCCGAACCTCCGAGCCTCTGGTTAGAGGAGGTCCAGACCTCCGAGCCTCTGGTTAGGGGAGGTCCAAACCTCCGAGCCTCTGGTTAGGGGAGGTCCAGACCTCCGAGCCTCTGGTTAGAGGAGGTCCAAACCTCCGAGCCTCTGGTTAGGGGAGGTCCAGACCTCCGAGCCTCTGGTTAGAGGAGGTCCAAACCTCCGAGCCTCTGGTTAGGGGAGGTCCAGACCTCCGAGCCTCTGGTTAGAGGAGGTTCGAACCTCCGAGCCTCTGGTTAGGGGAGGTTCGAACCTCCGAGCCTCTGGTTAGGGGAGGTCCAAACCTCCGAGCCTCTGGTTAGAGGAGGTCCAAACCTCCGAGCCTCTGGTTAGGGGAGGTCCAAACCTCCGAGCCTCTGGTTAGGGGAGGTCCAAACCTCCGAGCCTCTGGTTAGGGGAGGTTCGAACCTCCGAGCCTCTGGTTAGGGGAGGTTCGAACCTCCGAGCCTCTGGTTAGGGGAGGTCCAAACCTCCGAGCCTCTGGTTAGAGGAGGTCCAAACCTCCGAGCCTCTGGTTAGGGGAGGTCCAAACCTCCGAGCCTCTGGTTAGGGGAGGTCCAAACCTCCGAGCCTCTGGTTAGGGGAGGTCCGAACCTCCGAGCCTCTGGTTAGGGGAGGTTCGAACCTCCGAGCCTCTGGTTAGGGGAGGTTCGAACCTCCGAGCCTCTGGTTAGAGGAGGTTCAAACCTCCGAGCCTCTGGTTAGAGGAGGTTCAAACCTCCGAGCCTCTGGTTAGAGGAGGTTCAGACCTCCGAGCCTCTGGTTAGAGGAGGTCCAAACCTCCGAGCCTCTGGTTAGAGGAGGTTCAGACCTCCGAGCCTCTGGTTAGAGGAGGTTCAGACCTCCGAGCCTCTGGTTAGAGGAGGTTCAGACCTCCGAGCCTCTGGTTAGAGGAGGTCCAAACCTCCGAGCCTCTGGTTAGAGGAGGTTCAGACCTCCGAGCCTCTGGTTAGAGGAGGTTCAAACCTCCGAGCCTCTGGTTAGAGGAGGTTCAGACCTCCGAGCCTCTGGTTAGGGGAGGTTCAAACCTCCGAGCCTCTGGTTAGAGGAGGTTCAGACCTCCGAGCCTCTGGTTAGGGGAGGTTCAGACCTCCGAGCCTCTGGTTAGAGGAGGTTCAGACCTCCGAGCCTCTGGTTAGAGGAGGTTCAGACCTCCGAGCCTCTGGTTAGGGGAGGTCCAAACCTCCGAGCCTCTGGTTAGAGGAGGTTCAGACCTCCGAGCCTCTGGTTAGAGGAGGTTCAGACCTCCGAGCCTCTGGTTAGGGGAGGTCCAGACCTCCGAGCCTCTGGTTAGAGGAGGTTCAGACCTCCGAGCCTCTGGTTAGAGGAGGTTCAGACCTCCGAGCCTCTGGTTAGGGGAGGTCCAGACCTCCGAGCCTCTGGTTAGAGGAGGTTCAGACCTCCGAGCCTCTGGTTAGAGGAGGTTCAGACCTCCGAGCCTCTGGTTAGGGGAGGTCCAGACCTCCGAGCCTCTGGTTAGAGGAGGTTCAGACCTCCGAGCCTCTGGTTAGAGGAGGTTCAGACCTCCGAGCCTCTGGTTAGGGGAGGTCCAGACCTCCGAGCCTCTGGTTAGAGGAGGTTCAGACCGCCGAGGCTCTGGTTAGAGGGCGAGTCTCTGCTGGTGGTGTGTTGTGATTTATGTAAAGGAGAGTCTGGGCCTCGTTATCTCCGGAGTCTGGCGGGAGGCGAGAGGAGCATGTCATGAATTTCAAATATGGAGAAAAAATGTACAAAATAAAATAAAATCTCTTTTTTTTCTGCGTCTGTGGCGGAGGGAGGGAGTGAACGGACACAAAGGGCCACAGCGCCTTCATGTGGCCACAGGGAGGAACTGCACAGCAATGGAGGAAGATTTACAAAATGGTGTTTTAAACCTCTTCAACGAGCCCGTTTACTCCAGTTCAGCTTTACCCAAATCTAACACGTTACAGCCTATAGGCCAGAGTAACGTCTCATTTGAAAGCTAAGACCCACTAAACTGAACTGTAACACATTTCAGTTTCCTTTAGTTTTGTGACGTCACTTCCTGATCAGACACTGACAGGAAGAGGTTTTATTTCGGATAAACTTGAACGAGACTCTGATCTGAGGCGGATGGACTTCAGACGGTTCTCCTCCGCCCCCGTTGCGTCGGCTACAGAGAATACCACCATATTAGTCCAGTGCTCCGGTCTCTGCACTGGCTTCCTGTCACTCAGAGAATAGAATTTAAAGCAGCTCTGCTTGTGTACAAGTCGTTTCATGGTTTAGCACCAAAGTCCATCTCTGACATGTTAGAGCCGTATGAACCATCTCGGGCCCTGAGAACTTCAGGGAGGGGTCTCCTGGTGGTTCCCAGAGTTAGGACTAAACACGCTGAGGCTAAAGCTAAAATCTGGAACAGTCTTCATGAGGATGTGAGACAGGCCTCAACTCTGACAATGTTCAAATCCAGGCTGAAAACAGCTCTTTTTACCCGAGCAGATGAAAACTGAAAGTATTTTATCTGCACTCTGGCCTTTTACTGTCATTGATTAACTTTATGTTGATGTTTTAATGATTGATTTGATCTGTTTTGTTGTAATTGTACACAACTGTGAAGCACTTTGAACTGCCTTGTGTATGAATTGTGCTCTACAAATAAACTTGCCTTACTCTCGATCATCCAACCGCATCTTTGTGAAGGCTCTCATTCGTCCAGGGAGTTTCCATTGTAGAGACGTGTCGATTCTTCCTTACACTTTTAATGTTGGTGTTTTCGTTAAACTTGTAAAAATCCACTTTAATGGTAAATGCAACTCATTTATCGGGGTCACATTTGGATATCTCCGACAGAGTGGACAACGTCTGACAAAATAAATACTGAGCATCTCACCAGGACATTCAGCTGAAAGAGCTTTGGACCAAACCTTCTGGATTTCAAATGAATTCACGGCATAAAAGAGCCAGACATTTAGATTTAACGCCGACTGTGAGGGATCGTAGGGATGCACCGATACCTCGAACTCGTTAACCTGATCCCGATACCAGAAACCGACACCACCTGACGCAGCTCCGAGGAGAGAAAAGAACAAACTGGAGAATTCTTTAGTGGAAATACAATATTCCACATAGAGCTGACTTTATCACAGACGCCACTCGATAAAACACAGTCTGAGCTAAATGTTGTTCGTGCTGCAGCGTTTACAAGATACAGGCTAACGATGCTAACTAGCCGCTAGCAGTTCTGGCGACTCTTAAGCTGGTTTATGCCCAGGGGCTCGAGTCATCTGTCAAACTAACCCAGGGACTGAAACGTCCTCAGAAAATACAAAATAAAGAGATACAGCACTTCCATAACACAAGGTGACAGCCAAAAAATGGTCAGGGGTTTCTCAACTGGTTTAGATGTTTTAATGTTGGAGTTCTGAGTCCGAACATCACGTGCATTTTGCTCTATCAGGTCAACTTTTTGAGATACAGCCATAGTGTTACGGATTACGTACGACTACGTTATTATGAATTCTGCTTATCAAATTTGATGGAGTAAATAAAAACTGAATGACTTTGGATACGTTGACTTTTATTTCTTGAGGAAAACGGAAAAAACGTCAAGGGTTTCTCAGCTGATGATCCGCAGAAATTTGTTTTTGACGCAAAATCAATTTTTAAAGCATTTCTGTAGCAAAAAATCCTGACCTGATTGAGCAAAACCAAGGTCATTTTCGGACTCAGAGCATCAAAATTTGTCTAATTCAGCTGGAAAACCCTGGACTATTTTCAAAAAATATTTTTTTGTTACCCAGTGTTATGAGGGACTATGAGCTGCAGGAAAACAGTCAAAATGCTGTAGCGACTGTTGCTAAGTTTCTATAAACACACGAGAAAATCCACACGGAGCTGCAGTCAGGGTTAATTTTGACAATTTTAATTTAGTTTTAGTCTTTTGACGAAAATGTAATTCAGTTTTAGTCGAGTTTTAGTCGACTAAATATAGGACACATTTAGTCGACTTTGTATTAATAATATTCATTATAATCATATTTAATGGAGGTCCTGCTTCATGGAGCTGCTCCTCATGAACAAAGCTCAGTGGATTTACATGATATGAGGCTCTTTCAGACGGTCAATAGAAGTTTGGATGATTTTAGTCTCTCCTTTCCATTTTTATTTAGTCTCATTTTAGTCGACTAAAATATCTGGACATTTTAATCATAGTTTTAGTCTCAGGAAAAACTTTAAATTTAGTTTTAGTCCAATTTTAGTCGTCAGAAATATCACTTTGACTAAAATTAAGACAAAATATTTTAGTCGACGAAATCCACACGGAGCTGCAGTAAGAGACCATCTCAATACTGTTGAACATAGATAAAAACAGCTTTAGGACATGGGCTGTTCTGTCGATGATGTGGCATCGGTGCATCTCCACCTTCAGCACGATTCCTGAACTAAAGAAACATTATTTGCCTAGTGGCGCCGTGACCTAAATAAGTGAATAAAAAAAACAGCCAGAGTTTGTCTGTACATGATCGTTTTATTGTAAGGTGTAAGGTTTAAACTCGTTGATATGTTCCGTCTACAGTAACACTTAAAAGAACAGACTATTTTCCAAAATGACCTGGAGAAAAGTACAAAGTCGTCCATAAATTAAAAGGAACATTCAGTAATAATCCGGTGGTTTTACAAGAGGAGAAACGCGTCCGCCTTCAAGTCCTAAAAGTTACAGTAAAACGGGGGAATATGCTGAAAGGTCCCACGAACTCAGAGCGATTCCCTTCGGTGGTTTCGGGTTTCAGGCCGAGGCTGCGCTCACACCGCGCGACTGGAGGAAACGGTTTCATCATGGATTCTGTAGGAAAGCGACGACACAAACGCTTCAGTGCAAACGGGCTCGACTTCCCAGAGCAACGGGTTCCAAAAGGCGTGGAAAACATCACGACTTCTGAATACTTACGGGTTAGAGGCGTCACAAAGGGAGGGACACGTGGACACCAGGGGGAGCTGTTTTATTCCATTCCCAATGAACTGGTTCCCAACGCGAGTGGGACTGGACGGTTCTGACGCCGAGGTGGAACATTCCATCGTTCAATCAGATCTCAATTTGAAAACATCGAAATGACCCAGACACCGTTTTCCCATTTCACGCGATGAAACAAACTCACTCAAAATGACACGGATTATGAAACGTTTAATACTTCCAACGGAAAAAGTGAAATCACAGACTCCGAGCGTTTGGTTTGATTTGCGTGAAAGCCGGAGGTTTGGCGATTAAGGCGTAATCGCAGGAAGCCACGGAATATCACGAACGCCTCATCGGACTCAGATCCACACGTTTATTTAAAACTCAGCCAGAAACAAACAATGCATTGAACTTGTGCGTTTTAAACATTTATAACACAAGTTGACAGCCAAACAAATGGTCAGGGGTTTCTCAACTGATCTGAGTCCGAACATCACGTGCATTTTGCTCCATCAGGTCAACTGTTTGAGATACAGCCATAGTGTTACGGATTACGTACGACTACGTTATTATGAATTCTGTTTATCAAATTTGATGGAGTAAATAAAAACTGAATGACTTTGGATACGTTGACTTTTATTTCTTGAGGAAAACGTCAAGGGTTTCTCAGCTGATGATCCGCAGAAATTTGTTTTTGACGGAAAATCGATTTCTGTAGCAAAAAATCCTGACCCGATTGAGCAAAACCAAGATCATTTTCGGACTCATCAACATTAGCCTAATTCAGCTGGAAAACCCTGTACTATTTTCAATAAATATGTTTTTGTTTCCCAGTGTAATGTTTTACTCTTGTGGTCCCGTCGTCGTCTTTTGACGAGGTTTGCTGAACAACTAGTTACGATGTGCTTATCACAATAATATCGTCATCGCGACATTGCAAAGCCGATCCTCTCATCACGAGGTCCTTAAACATCGTTCAGCTCATATTCCAATCTCCGTAAAGACGAGCTCAGTGTTTCAGGACTTTTTGAGCCAAATCGATCAAACTAAATCACGCTCTGGGAGTTAAATGTTTCTGCTTAAGTATCAGTGAAATGTTAAATTCGTGGTTTAGTTTCATCGCGTGAAGACGTTTCTGGGTCATTTCAGTGTTTTCAAATAGAGAAGTGAACGAACGACGCGGGAGAACGGATCTGGGATTTCCTCTGCCGTTTGTTTTCACACAGAGGGAGGCGGGGCTTCTCCATTAGCCATGTTGAAATAAATATGTAAAATAGAACAGGCAGAACACCTGCAACTAATCTGTAGAGCGAGGAGTGTCTTAGCCTTGAAGGTAAAGGCTAACGCTAATGTTAAAAATCACAGCCTGCCGCCATCTTGACTCGCGTTCATTAAAACTTTCATTTCATTTTTTTTAATTCACATTATAATGTACACAGGAAGTAGCCATTACCCTGGACTGGCCAACAGGAAGTTAGCCAAACGAGCCTATAAAGTGGAGTGAATTCGAACCAGAGACGCTGCTCCTCCACTAAAGTACCGAGTGTGAGTGGAAACTTCTGCCTCCGGGTTTGAAAGTGTGACCGAGGTTCATCCTCTGGACAAACAAAGTGTTACTAAAGTCCTTCTCTTCAAGTGTCCGAGTCGAGTCTGGAAAGTGTAATTCCTTTAGTCACACATTATTCACCTTATTCAGGAAGTGTCGGCGCCCTCTGCAGGTGGAACTTAACACTGGCTTTAAATGGAACGTGACAAACGAAGAGGTTTAAAATCTGCTGAAGGAGCTCAGTCACTTCAGTCTTCATCGCAGTAGTTTGAAGAGCATGTCGTGATACGAGATATTAGAACATAAAGGGCTGAGCACCGTTGAAACAGTAAAGTATATAAATATCTTTAGATCCAGGTGTTGCAGCGGTTGGACCAGGGACTAAAGGAAGTGGTTCTTTTAGATGTAACGTTATTGTTCCGTTTCCTGGTTCTACAGGAAACATATTGAAGTATCAGAAAAAGTACCGTTCAGGCGTCGGTATCAAAAAACCAAGTATCAAGATACGATTCCTCCCAAGTAAATATAATGTTTGGCTTCAGTTCTTTACAGATCAGAGACATTAAAGGCACTAAACCGGATTTATTTTCTACTGATGGAGTGAATGAGTTTAGTTCTTTAGTATATAGAACTCACTCAAACACTTTCGATAAACTCATCCCTGTGAAGAGTCGGGATATTCCACATGTGAAAGAAAGGTCAGGGCTGAGGTGTTTCATCATGAATAAATCAGGTCCAGGTCCTTTAAAGCAGAGTCGCCACAGCCCGTGTAGTTCCCGCTCTGATCAGCCACTCCTTTGAGCTTCGTCACTTCCGCTGAATAAGGTGAATAGAAACATGGCAATAACTGAAGCTACAAACGCATCTTCCTCAAAAAGATTGACGCACGTTTTAAATTCTTTTGGAATACAGGTCATTTATACAAACAAAATCCCACGGAAGAGAAGTGGAGGTTTTTCTGCTTCAGGTCCCGGTGTGAGCGCAGCCACCGACTCCGTATCAAAGTACTGACTCAGCGTTAGTTTCTGTACATTTGGCTGGTGGTCCATCTCTGTTAAATTTAAGGCTTTTTTGCTCCTGGGGTCTCCCGGCGGTTTCTCCCACAGGTTTGCGTCGCTGCTCCGTTAGTTTCCACAGCAACAAACCACACAGAGCGTCTTCAGATTAAAAAACCCTGGTCTATGAACGGACTAAAGTCTGGACTAAACCTGCACCGAGACTGGCCTAGAAGTCTGGACTAAACCGTGGACCTGGCCTGAGCCCGAGGGGAAACTACGAAGCCGGATCGGAAGGTTCGAGAGGAAAGGTTTCCACAGGCAGCAGCCGAATGTTGAGCCTTTAATGCCATTGAAATACAAACACTGAGACATCTGTGCACAGCTGGTTCCTTAAGAGTCCATCACGACGAGGAACGAGGGGAAGTGTGGATATTCAAATGAAAATCAGACCCAACATGAGAAGCTTTCAGTCGAAACTGCAGCTGAATTTTGTATTTTCTACAAACTAGTCGAGCGATGTCATTATTTTACACGAAGTTTCCCTTTGGCACAGCTTTTTACCAGTGCATTTGCCCAAAAGGAACCCCGACTCAAATGAGAACATTGCCTTTTCCCCCCAATTTTTTCAATTATTTCTCGTTGTCCCAGTTTTCCCCCATCGGAGCTGAATCCGATCTTGTAAAATGTCCAGATCTTCACACGTTATTGTCCCGTTTCCTGGTTCTAGACGACCGATACTTTTCCCGATACTAAAATATCGTTCAGGTATCGGTATCGAAACCCAAGTATTGTCAAAAGAACATAGTAAAAAAAATCATAAAGAATATTGAGATCGATCAATAAGGGGAAAAAGATCATGATTATTTTTATAAACGCATCACGAAGTCACCACTGAGGTTTTTCTCTGAGATCAAATCATTTGTAAATGTGAAATAGTTCCGTTTGAGTCATGATTTTCATCATCCTGATTTTTGAATCCTGTTGCTGGGAAACAAAGCTCATTTTAACGCAATCATGTTGTACGATTTGTAAATATTAAATCAAACGTGGGGAAAAGGCGGACATTCCAAACCGAACACAACGGGAAAGGTTCGAGTTAAAGACTGAACTGCAGCTGGATTAGTTTTAGACCAACGTGAGTCTAATGAATGAGAGCTGGAAAAATGTCTCAAAGGAATAAATACGTTTTGATTTAAGTTTGATTTAATGACTTTTAAGGCTTTAACTGTTGCATCATCGAAAGGTTTAGTAAAATGTCACATGTGTTTCCTCAGAGAAACCAAAGCTCCGCCTCGAGCTTCAACGCTCCGGGCCTGGAGACTCTGATCCAGGATCAGTTCCCCCAGCTTCGTAGTAAAGCCTCAGGTCCGAGTCTGGTCCAAGTCTATTTCTGGTCTAAACCCGGACTAATCCTGGTCTACGTCTGAACCCGGAGTGTTCCTACGATCGCAGCCCGTCACGGTCCGAGAAACTGCTTTTTCACCCTCGTTTAAAACGGCGGCTCCACCGACCCCCAGTTCATGTACAACAGATTATACAACAAAACTCTTTTTTTTCAACACTTTCCGAGACCCGTTCCGGCCTCAAAAGTTCGTTTCGAAGCCGTGGAAACGAGAAATCAGAAAATCCAAATTCATTACTGAGAAGCGTTTGATGTGGAAGTGCCGGGCGAGCGAGAGTCTTCTGGCCCCAAAGAAAGAGGAAAAATGAAGCAGTTTTTAACCGTTAAACCAAATCCGTGTCAAACCAGGGCCGCGCGGAGACAGAAGTGTCCTGAAGGGCGGCGCCTACGAGACCCCGTTGACGAGGGGCGGGGCGTCCGGCTTGTCCTTCTTCAGCACTCGCTCTCTGATTGGACGGGGGTGAGGCGGAGCTCCGCCCCCTCGGTGCTGCACGCTGCGCTCGTTCCCGTCCACTCGGATCTGCAGGACAGTTCAAACGTTAACATTGTTTAGTGGGATGTGAACCTGGGTCTGTTTCCAGAGTTCAAAGTTCTACAAAGTCACTAAAAACAATTGTTAGCGATTGTTACGTCCACATCAAATAAATAAAAACATACACAAAAAACTAAGGGTTCACCAAATCCACTTATCCATTAGAAATCCAGTCCTTATTTTTCGACTGCCTCTGCCTCAGTCCACTTTTTTGAAGATCCAGTCCGGCCACATAGACCAGACCTGGGCCAAACCCGGCCCACCAGGCCATTTTATTCCGGCCCGCAGCTCATTTTACATAAACGTTCACTTGTTTCTGCATTTCCCGCAGTCTCTGTCAAACGGAGAACGAAGAAAACAGCAGGCCGGCTGGACAGAATGACAGATGTCACAAAACAGAAGCAGAAGGACCATGTGGTTTTAAAGCCCTGAGGTACTCGCTATCCCAGAACATGGTGGACCAGCGTCTCTCTCTGTTTAAATGGGGCTCAGCAGCGACTTCATGGTCAGCGTTTGCATTTCCCACAAGCTCCGTGTGAAGGGAAGTGCAGAGGTGTGTCCACGGAGACTGAGACGCCAGAAAATGCACGACTGGTACGACCGGTGTGACCAGTGTGACCGGTGTGACCAGTGTTAAAGCAGTTTCTCTTAGAAAGTCTCACCTGTAAAGAAGAGTCTTCTCTGGACTTTGAGTCTCTGATGTGACGAGGTCTGGGCTCTGCCCACGGCAGCTCGTCTCCTGAAACACAGAGGTTAATCCTTCACTGTGACTATGGGCTTTAGGCGGGGCACTCTATAAGCCTGCAGTGTTTGACGTGGACGGGCAGGTCTAAAGTCTGTGGGTCCGCTGCTCACATTAGAAGATAAACATGGAGGAGTTTCAGACTTTCCGATGATGAGCGCCATCTTGAAGACTTATTTACCGTCTACAGGATCATCATTAGTTTATATCAAACTACAGTATCAACAGCACTCACCTTTGTAGCCGCCGCGGCCCCGCCCCCCTCGGCCGCGTGGACCTGGTCCTGGGCCCCGCCTCCTGCCGTCGCCACGCCGGGGCAGAGTCCCGCCTCCCGTCATCAGCTCTTCGGCCGGAGCCAGCGACCAATCGCTGAGCTCGTCTCTGTGGTCGGACTCGGTCTCCGACGCGTTCGACGCCTCCGAGTTCGTGCCTGACGAGAGAAAAACTTTAAATCAGCGACTTTTCCTGAAGAGAAACTGCAGCAGGCTCCTTCTGCTTTGACTATGGGCTTTAGGCGGAGATCAGGCTGGACAGCTAAAGGAATATCGATGTGAAACTTTTGCTGTAGATTGACGTGGATATTCTTAAGCTTCCTCATAAAAAGATGTCATTTTATGAGTAAAAATGGTCAGTATTTTCAGCGACAAAATCTAAATATCTGTGCAATACGTGGATACCAAACAACAGTGAATACATTTGGGCATGCAAGTGCAGGAGCAAGAGCCCAGAGAGACCCACCTGAAGTGAATGGTCCTGCCCCTCTGCGTCCTCTCCCTCTGCCCCCGTAGGGTCTGCCCCTGTCCCCCCGGTCACCCCTGTCGCCTCGGCCCACTCCGGTGCCGTTGTCGAACACGTAGGTCTTGTCTTTGGAGTTCCTGACCCCAGGACCGGGCCCCGCTCCTCCGATCTGCCGCAGCTGTTCATCGATCTGCAGACGCTCCAGACGCAGCTGATCCACCTCCTGCACAAACCATGTGTTTCATTAGCCAAGGTGAGATGCTAAAGGAGAGGAGGAGGCAGACACAGCTGATCCACCTCCTGCTCAAACCATGTGTTTCATTAGCTAAGGTGAGATGCTAAAGGAGAGGAGGAGGCAGACACAGCTGATCCACCTCCTGCTCAAACCATGTGTTTCATTAGCTAAGGTGAGACGCTGCAGGAGAGGAGGAGGCAGACACAGCTGATCCACCTCCTGCTCAAACCACATGTGTTCCATTGGATACAGTGAGACGCTGTAGGAGAGGAGGAGGCAGACACAGCTGATCCACCTCCTGCACAAACCACATTTGTTCCAATGGATACAGTGAGACGCTGTAGGAGAGGAGGAGGCAGACACAGCTGATCCACCTCCTGCTCAAACCACATGTGTTTCATTAGCTAAGGTGAGACGCTGCAGGAGAGGAGGAGGCAGACACAGCTGATCCACCTCCTGCTCAAACCACATTTGTTCCAATGGATACAGTGAGACGCTGTAGGAGAGGAGGAGGCAGACACAGCTGATCCACCTCCTGCTCAAACCACATGTGTTTCATTAGCTAAGGTGAGACGCTGCAGGAGAGGAGGAGGCAGACACAGCTGATCCACCTCCTGCTCAAACCACATTTGTTCCAATGGATACAGTGAGACGCTGTAGGAGAGGAGGAGGCAGACACAGCTGATCCACCTCCTGCTCAAACCACATGTGTTTCATTAGCTAAGGTGAGACGCTGCAGGAGAGGAGGAGGCAGACACAGCTGATCCACCTCCTGCTCAAACCACATGTGTTCCATTGGATACAGTGAGACGCTGTAGGAGAGGAGGAGGCAGACACAGCTGATCCACCTCCTGCACAAACCACATTTGTTCCAATGGATACAGTGAGACGCTGTAGGAGAGGAGGAGGCAGACACAGCTGATCCACCTCCTGCTCAAACCACATGTGTTTCATTAGCTAAGGTGAGACGCTGCAGGAGAGGAGGAGGCAGACACAGCTGATCCACCTCCTGCTCAAACCACATTTGTTCCAATGGATACAGTGAGACGCTGTAGGAGAGGAGGAGGCAGACACAGCTGATCCACCTCCTGCACAAACCACGTGTTTCATTAGCCAAGGTGAGACGCTGCAGGAGAGGAGGAGGCAGACACAGCTGATCCACCTCCTGCTCAAACCACATTTGTTCCAATGGATACAGTGAGACGCTGTAGGAGAGGAGGAGGCAGACACAGCTGATCCACCTCCTGCACAAACCACGTGTTTCATTAGCCAAGGTGAGACGCTGCAGGAGAGGAGGAGGCAGACACAGCTGATCCACCTCCTGCTCAAACCACATTTGTTCCAATGGATACAGTGAGACGCTGTAGGAGAGGAGGAGGCAGACACAGCTGATCCACCTCCTGCTCAAACCACATGTGTTTCATTAGCTAAGGTGAGACGCTGCAGGAGAGGAGGAGGCAGACACAGCTGATCCACCTCCTGCTCAAACCACATGTGTTCCATTGGATACAGTGAGACGCTGTAGGAGAGGAGGAGGCAGACACAGCTGATCCACCTCCTGCACAAACCACATGTGTTCCATTGGATACAGTGAGACGCTGTAGGAGAGGAGGAGGCAGACACAGCTGATCCACCTCCTGCTCAAACCACATGTGTTCCATTAGATACAATGAGACGCTGCAGGAGAGGAGGAGGCAGACACAGCTGCTTCACCTCCTGCTCAAACCACATGTGTTTCATTAGCTAAGGTGAGACGCTGCAGGAGAGGAGGAGGCAGACACAGCTGATCCACCTCCTGCTCAAACCACATGCGTTTCATTAGCTAAAGTGAGACGCTGCAGGAGAGGAGGAGGAAAAACAGATTTGGAGATATAAATTGCTGTGGATTACTGACATTTTACAAACAAAAATGGTCCAAACCTTCAGGTAGTTGAGGTGGTAGTCCAGCAGAACTGTAGCGTTGGTGATGGCCTCCTTCGTCCCCACAAACACAAATGGCACCAAACCCTGAGGGCCAAAGAGAGAAAGATTTAAGCTGGAGTTCAGGCAGAACTTCAGTTCAGGGGTAAAGCCGCACCTCGTCAGACGCCGTTGAGGGCGAGGGCTTCTTGTCGTTCTCCGGCTCGATGCGGACTCGCACTACTCCGGACTTATCCACCACCTCCTGGATCAGCTTCCCGTTTTTACCGATCACCTTCCCTACAGGCCGAGAGTAAAGGTTAGCTCCGTTACACATACAGAAAACACGGACTGCGGCCCGGTTTCCTCACCCACGAGGTTCTTGGGCACTGTGATGACGTCTTCAGAGAACTCCAGGTAACTCCGGGCCAAACGCACGGCATCCTGGTCCTAAAGAAACATTTCAAAACATTTAAGTACAACCTAATGAATAATCTAATGGTTTCTACATTGCTACCACTTCACACACTCAAGACTGAAAGTGGACAATTCTGTTGGAAGTCACAGGGTTTATACAGGCATTGACATTTTAATTCCCTAATACTATATTTTAAATGCCACACATGCCAACCCTCTGTGCATAATAACTTAAGTTTTGCAAACACCACGGGAAAACTTTTCAAACAATGATCTTTGGTTTGTCATCTTTCAAGAAACTAAGTCAAAATAGTCTAACTCAATTCAAACTGGCATTAAACCTGACTTACTGTTCCAGCACTGTATTGAAACGGACACTGCTCTGGAAGCTTCTCTCACCTCTCCGTAGATGTGGAAGGTGCACGTTTCCTCGTCCAGGTCGATGTTGGTGACTCCGGGGACTTTTCGCGCCTGTTGGATGTTGGCTCCGTGAGTCCCGATGGCCAAACCCATCAGATCGTCCCGTACGGAGAACTGCTCATGGAAGCGAGAGGCCATTTGCCTGGAGCTCTGCAGAAAACGATAAACAACAACACTGACAGCACAGCAGAGACTACAGTAAAGGAATAAAGAGTCTCTTAAACAAAGACTGAAGTTATACGTGTGTGATACTCTTGAGCAGAACTGAAACAGAAGATTTATAATCCCCCAAAACGTCTCTTTGAAACTCTGAGGCGACTGAGGGAAAGGATTAGTCCATTATTCAAAAGACGCCACCGCTCTTTGCCCTTGGTCGCTCTTCAGTGAGTTGGGACAAAACCTACAACATGTTTTCAATGCCATCGATGTAAAGCATATTTTTCCATCTTTATATTAGCGCTGCACCATTTTGACCAAACAAACACAATTGTGTTGTGATTTATATAAATGCATAAACAGCTAAAATTAGTGCATTAAGTTGTGTTACTTTTACACTCAAACAGATTCTTGCTTAAATAACAAAACACGATAATCTATGTGGACATTCAGCGTAACCTCTGGGTGATGGAAACAGAGTGTATAAACACTTTAGATTCTGCTTTACGGAAACTCAGACTAACTTTTAATCGGCTGCAGCTGAACCTTAGATCAGAGGCTCCACTATTCTGATCGGTGACATCACTCAAAGCCTCTGGAGGTTAGGCTATTGCTGCCATCAAAACCTTTATATCGTTGCGGAGGTTAAAACTAACTCAGCGACTGAATTCTCAGTTTCTGAACTTCAAAATGAGAGACAGGTTCATATTCACTGAGGTTTAGTGAAGGTCAGAACCAAAACTGGTATCGGTTCAGTATGGGATATTTGGAGCCAATACCCGTTTTTTTCCAGTATCGGCTCCGATATCTGATACCAGTATCAGAGATCGGAGCATAGTTATAATCCCCTTTAAAAGCTTTGATTCCAAATCAGCACAAGCAGAATGTCTTCGAGGAACCGCCCAGACATGAGGCGAGAATCAAACGCTGCTCTGTGCGTGTTTAAGCCAAACTTAACACTTACCGAGCTCATGGCCGAAACGCGACAGCGCCGTTTACGTTAGAGCACTGTGATGTTGTTTTGATTTGCATCGTGAGCCCAGGAGAACAATCCATTATAAAGCAGCTTTGAAATATTAGAAAGCAATTTAACTCTGAGATTATAATGAACATTTAGGCACTTTTATTTCAAAACCACCGTAATATTTATGCGGCACTTGCACCACGACGCTGAACCGTTACACCTCGAGTCAAAGATGATCAAGACCGCCACGTGAAGCTACGAACCTCTGAAGAACAGTCTCAGTAAAGGTCATGTCGTAAGAACTTCTCCCCGACTGTCGTGGCAAAGTACTGGATGAGGTTTGGTGAAATGGAGGAAGAAAACGCACCTCGAGCTGCCGGTTGGCCTCCTCGTTCCTCAGCATCAGGGACAGCTTGGTGCGCAGACTCCTGAAGTGCATGTCGCTCATCATCTGCGCCCTCTTCGTGGTCACCTCATTCACCGACTGCAGGGTCACAAACACAAAAGGTCAGAGGTCCGTCCGGCACCGTAACCATAACGACGTGAACTCGGGAGTTACCAGGATGACCAGCTGCTTCTTCTCCGAGTCGTAGGTGACGCTGAACGCTGACACCGCCTTTTTAAAGTCTTTGTGTGAGGACTCTTTGGAGCACCTGTGCAGAGAGCTCACATTAGGGACTACAGACATTCGCTTTACACTCAAACGTCTGCAAATACAAGAGAACTACTGGGACGGGGACAAGTGTTTTGATGTGAAACAGTGGGATTTGTGTCAGACGTTTTGGAAAACCCCCTATGAGGCGATTTTTAGATTTGGGTAAAGCCTGGGTCCCGGTGGGGTTTGGAGGTCCACTCTGAAAGCCTCACATCTGCCGCAGGTCCTCGGGGACGTCCAGCCGGATCTTGATGAAGCTGGACTTTGAGGCTCCTTTGTTTGGGTTGACGGGTCGTAACCGCTCCAGGGTCACGATCTCGTTGAGCGTGGCGTCACAGGCCGCGTACTCGATCACGTAGAACTGCAGGACACAGGAGAGGCGTCGTACGTACAGTCGGATTATAGTTAAATACAGTTTAAGACCCACCTCTCCTTTGACCATGCGGACCTTGGCCGGCCACCAGCCACACGGCTCTTTGTCATTGGCTCTGGAGTAAACCTGGAACACAGAGTAAAACTTACACCGTGTGACTTTAAGGTCCGCGATTAGCTGCTCACGAACAATCAATAAACAATCGTCCTTCACAATAATCAAACGATCAGTACCAATAATGATCATGTTTTCCATAACCGTTTTCCATTGCAGTTCAGTGGTTAAAGTCGATGTATATGTGCACCACCTCCTGACCTACGCCCTCGTCCAGAGCACCACCTCCTGACCTACGTCCAGAGCACCACCTCCTGACCTACGTCCTCGTCCAGAGCACCACCTCCTGACCTACGTCCTACGTCTAGAGCACCACCTCCTGACCTACGCCCTCGTCCAGAGCACCACCTCCTGACCTACGCCCTCGTCCAGAGCAGTGATTTTCCACCTCCGCTCTGATATATGATATAAGTTAGATATATGAGGGCCAGTGTGAGAACCTTCCCCACGGGGACCTGAGAGCAGAGGCTTTTAAAGCCCTGTAAGGCCTCGCCCCTCCCTACACCCAGGACATGCTCACTGCCTACGTCTCAAGGCGCCCACTGCGTTCGTCTAATCAACACCTTCTCATTGTCCCTCCAGCGAACCTCGTCTCCAGAGGAGACCGAGCCTTTGCAGTCAGAGCTCCCATACCTGATGTGGTAAAGCAGGCTGACCGTTAAGTGAAAAGATCCACGATCTGAGTCTAGTTACATGAAATTAAACATGTGGATTTTCTAAGCGGATAAAAAGGGAAACTCCATGAGGCGTAATAACACCTGAAGCACTTTCACGTCCACGCAGTAAAGTTAAAGTGCTCCTAAGATGTTATTAAACTGTTTACTATTTTTAAATGATAATGAAAAAAGAAAGTATCAAAATGAGCCTGATCAAAGAGGAATGGGCGGCTTCACCATCAGATTATAAACAGAACCTTCTCCACAACGACCACAACGACTCAGAGCTTCACTGATGCTAAAGGGAAATACACAGTATAAGGAACCAGGGTCATTTTGTTGTTTTCTTCTTTCATTATGATTTTAAAAAGAATAAACTCAGTTTCACCATAAATGGCGGCCTATTACGGCCTCACAATATACTGTAGTTCCCCTTTTCATCCACATGTTTAATGTTGTGTAACTAGACGCTGATCGTGTAAAGGCTTAGCCTGGTGGGACCAGAATGATTCCCCTTTTTTTAATTTTTTTATCCAGCGGGGGATCAGTCTGGTCACCCCGTCCTCATTCGCGGCTTCCGCAAAATCAATCCGTTCACGTGCAATCAGATTGGTTTATTTGCCTGACGTGTTGTTAGCGACGTCACTCACGGGACGCGGAAGTCCCTCAATAACAATCTACGAACGATGCACGAAAGAGAGAAAGCGTGTCTCCAGTCGGCGGTAAATGACCAAAAAACACATCGACAGTCGGTGAGTTTGGTTATTCATAATCCTGCGCAAATATTAACGCAAAACCGCTAATAAACCACATCAACAGCAGACGCCCGCCCTTCGCTGATTGGTTTACTCCACTTCCTGTTTGCTTGGTATCTACCGCTGTGGGAAATGGATTCGACGCAGCGGTGACCAGACTCACCGGCTGGTACAGCGGTGAGGCTGGATTTTTCCAGGCTAGTAAAGGCTCACGTAAACATATTTACATAAGGGAAACGTGGAAGAGCTTGTTCTCTTCTAACTTCACACCGTTTGGCCCCATAGCGGAGAGGCTAAAGGCTAACAATATCTGCGGTCTTGTTGTGTGACTGAGCGTAAAAACCAGACAGGTACGCATCAACTTGTCTAAGCTCAGGTAAGAACAGATCTCAGTCTTTAAACACGGTGGCCTGATCAAAATCTCCCCTGAAAACTGTACAGATTAAACCCGGCTTAAGCTCCCAGTCATCCAGGATCTTTTCAAAGTTCACAGCTCCTCACCTCCACCTCGTCGCTCTCGTTGATCTCTTTGCAGAAGCCTGTGGGAGGAGGAAAGCGCAGCTCATGGAAAGGGATCTGTCTCTCGGGCTGCCAGCTGAGACAAACAAACACACCAGGGATCAGTGACGTGTTAATCACTCGGCTTCATCGTTCAGGAGCTTCACTTACTTGTTCTCAAAGGCCACAGAGACAGAGGTCTCCTGGACATCCTTCACAAAGGCCTGGAGGACAAGAACAGGAGAGAGTTAAACTAAAGAGACGGAGCTGTCCTGGACATCCTTCACAAGGGCCTGGAGGAAAGAACAGCAGAGTTAAACTAAAGAGACGGAGCTCTCCTGGACATCCTTCACAAAGGCCTGGAGGAAAGAACAGCAGAGAATTAAACTATGGAGACAGAGGTCTCCTGGACATCCTTCACAAAGGCCTGGAGGACAAGAACAGCAGAGAGTTAAACTAAAGAGACAGAGCTCTCCTGGACATCCTTCACAAAGGCCTGGAGGACAAGAACAGCAGAGAGTTAAACTAAAGAGACGGAGCTGTCCTGGACATCCTTCACAAAGGCCTGGAGGACAAGAACAGCAGAGAGTTAAACTAAAGAGACAGAGCTCTCCTGGACATCCTTCACAAAGGCCTGGAGGACAAGAACAGCAGAGAGTTAAACTAAAGAGACAGAGCTCTCGTGGACATCCTTCACAAAGGCCTGGAGGACAAGAACAGCAGAGAGTTAAACTAAAGAGACAGAGCTCTCCTGGACATCCTTCACAAAGGCCTGGAGGACAAGAACAGCAGAGAGTTAAACTAAAGAGACAGAGCTCTCCTGGACATCCTTCACAAAGGCCTGGAGGACAAGAACAGCAGAGAGTTAAACTAAAGAGACAGAGCTCTCCTGGACATCCTTCACAAAGGCCTGGAGGACAAGAACAGCAGAGAGTTAAACTAAAGAGACAGAGCTCTCCTGGACATCCTTAACAAAGGCCTGGAGGAAAGAACAGCAGAGTTAAACTAAAGAGACAGAGCTCTCCTTCATTTAACGGGACAAACACAATAACTACATGAAAAGTTAGACGTTACACCGAAAGACATTCCAGGATTATAGTGTTGGAGAAAAAGAAACGTTTTTAAAGCAGCACTATGTAACGCGTTTACCTTAATAAATCCTTCCCGTCGTCCCTCTGGGGGTAATACAAGTGTTAATGGGATGATCGGAGGGTCTTTCACCTCCCCCTGGTGTCTCTGGCCAGAAAACCATGCTTGCAAATTGACTGGCACCGGGTCGGAGTCACCAATACACACTAATAGAACCACGAAGAAGAAGCTAACAGGCTAACGGGTAAAGCTAACTGTGGGCTAGCGCCACTTAAACAGTATTTACAGCCAAGTTTGAGAGAAAAAAATGATCTCCATTGTGTAACTGGATGAACAATATCCCTCTGTCCCTTTGTCTTTTCTGTCAGCGTAGGATTTACTCTCACGGACAATTAATAAGTTAGAAAATCGTAACTTGCTACGACGCCTGCAGTTGCGCTTATGGCCTCTAGGGGCAAGAGTTCCTTAGTACTGCTTTAAAAATCACACAAATCATCTTTTTCTCCAACAGTCTTTCTCAGTTGATGAATCAATAGGTTTCTTAATTATTTTTTTTGTCGCACCACAGGACAGTCTCAGAAACATTCTGATAACGCCATTGAACTTAGAATAAGAGTCTAAGTGTGATTAGAGTGTCATAACAAACTAAATGTTTGTAAAATTATGCCAAAAGAATCAGAATAGGTTTTATTACCATGGTTTAAGAACAGTTTCACAAACTAGGAATTGTTCTCGGTGCAAACGTGCGACATAGAACATATAACACAGAGTTAAGATAAAAAATAAGCTAAAGAACTTTAAACTATAAGGGCATGAAAGCCATTTGAACCGGTTTATAGGATATTTTCTTTTTTCAACACAAAGTTTTCTGACAATGTAAGAGTCACATGACCCCAGGACATTTTAATGTTAACGTTCAAAATAAAATAAAAAATAAAGTACATTTGTGTTTAACTTCATCAGTTACATAAACACCAGGTTAGAGAACGAACAGATTCGGGGTGAAAAGGTTTTGATTTGGTAGAAAAGGCAGAATAATAAGGTTTGTGTTTCTTGTACGTGATTTAAGATTTTATTCCCGTTTCTATCGCGCAGCAACAGGAAATTATAGAAAATGTCCACACGTTTATGTGACGACTCAAAGATAATGATGCTGTGACCAAATACTTTTCTAGTCGAGTTATTTTTGACTCACTACTTTCACATCATGTGTAAATGATTCCACTCATTTCTGCTTCTCTGAAAACATTAAACTAAAACACATGTAACTACAGGAGACACTTTCAGTAATAAAAGAGGACATTCCCCCGGCCTTTGAACATAGACGGCAATAACCTTTAACCTCTTACC
The DNA here is from genome assembly GCA_021464625.1 of Proterorhinus semilunaris. Classification (NCBI taxonomy): domain Eukaryota; kingdom Metazoa; phylum Chordata; class Actinopteri; order Gobiiformes; family Gobiidae; genus Proterorhinus; species Proterorhinus semilunaris. The sequence continues at coordinate 38,912,170 of CM038348.1, forward strand.
CCCCGCTTTAACTGAGCACATTGGCTCCAGGTCAGTTTTACCCAAATTAGTTAGTTTATTTATTTGAGCAGTTTGTCTGCTCAAAAGGAGTGGGCCGAAGCCAAAGGCTTATAGGCGCTCACCCCAGAATAAAAACAATAACATATACATATAACACATCATAAACAAGGGAACATGGGTGTGGTAAGAACAAGTAATAAAGAACAATAATTAAAAAAAACAACAACAACAAAATAACGAAACAACAGCAAAAGAATGTACAACACTCACAATGTTCGTTGGTATATTAGGAATATGGACTCTTTATAAACCTTTTTAAAATGTGCCACATTTTTACAAAGTTTGATACTTTCATCTAGTTTTTGCCAAATTTCAACACCACGTCTCGTGGGACACATACGTCTCAAGGTTGTTCTGAAGTACTGTTTTTCAAAACGAGATCTTGATACTTCCCAGTTGTCATTACCATCCTCAGTATCATTTTAATTTGGGTTGAAATTATCATCATCATTATTATATATTTATTTAATTGAGTTATATGTGAAGTATGATGTAAGCCCTGCATAGTGTGGTGCATTAAAAAGCCAGAATGTAGAGCGGGCCAGTTGAAGAGGGCAGTAGCTCCCCATCCAAATCCAAAAGCTTCTCGACTGGAGCTTACGTTTGAGACCTAAGACTTACAGAACTGATCTAAACTTTTTGTTGTATAATATTTGGTGCATTGCTTTTTCATCCGTGGCGATTTTGTCACTTACTTTACTGTGTTGTTGTTGCTTTTCTCCAGGGCGTTTTCATCTCTATATCAACGCTTATTTCGAGACGCTTTTAGATTTGGGTAAAGCCAACCCGGTTCCGCTGGGGGTTAAGAGGTTACATCAGGTGGACGTTTGGAACATCACCGTGACCTACTTCCTGCTACGACCACATAAAGAAGCCTCAGAATCGAACAGGAACATTTAGACTCGACATTGTGTCTCGTTAACTCAAAAGGATCGAGGAAAGCGTGAAGATAAATGTGGAACGTAAGAAACGCCCATCGTCTTTTCAGGCAAATCGAAACTTATCTCTGTCAAACATCACACAAAACAAGCACTGGGGGGGATATAATAAACGATAGAACTCTGTCCAGTCCAGGGGCATCGTTAAAACCGTGTTTGTTTACAGATTTAGTCGGATTTAGAGCAGCTCTGGAGCAGGACAGAGGCCCAGCTCTTCGCAAACGCGCTAAAATTTACACATTTACATTTTCCACTCATTATTCAAAGCACGGGCTGAACTCACACCGCGTTTTAAAGACACGTATCCGACAAAAGAGCTCCATACTCGCCTTATAAAACGCCCCGCTCGTCCCTCGTACTTCCACCACCAGCTCGTCCATAGCGTCACTGCCCACTGTTAGCGGCTAAGCCAGGCTAGGCTAGGCTAGGCTAGCTGGCGCGGACAAACGAGCCTCTTGTATCCGCAGAAAGAGGCTCCCCCCGCGGGTACACGACGGCACCGGTCCTGGACTGTCCCGACACCAGTGCGGGGTCAGTGGATGTCCGCTGTAAAGGAGAGGTGTGGAGGAAAACGGGGCGTAGCATGTAAGTCCGCTAGCCTAGCATTAGCATTAGCGTTAGCCCGTTTCAGTGTTTGAAGAGACACAAGCAGAGGCTGGTCCTGTCTGTGACGTCTGACGCTTCTCCCTCGGCTTCCCTTACAGACAGACTGCGTGTTGCTGCCCTCTGCAGGATTAACACAGGATGACCGCTTCACGATCAACTACACGGTTATTTTACCGCGATATAAATAACAGTTTTAGGGCGAGGAGTTTAGGAACAGGGATACGACTATGTTTAAATTTTTTAGGATTAGATTTACCCCTCCTGGAGCCGCCACCTTAACGTGGTGGATGGGTTTGACCTGAATGATCCTGGAGCTGAAGGGGGTTCGAATCCCGCCTCCTGAAGGTGCACATTGTCGTTGTGTCCTTGGGCAAGACACTTCACCCTCCTTGCCTCCAGTGTCTGTGTACACATCAGGGCCGTTTCAAGATATTTGGGGGCAAAACAGCGAAGTGAGGCCCCAAGTCCTCCCTCGGGAAATTGTTTCCTTGTATTCTGGTGCATTTTCCGAGTCCTGTGCTACACAAAGTGGCCCCTCCTTTTGAACTAACTGCTCAAATAAACAAATAAACTAAAAACTAAACTTTGTCAACAAGGCAAAAAAAAAGGTGGAAAAGTATAATTATTCTCCCTTTGCAGAAGCTACAGTGACAGGAAGTGTCAGAAGGGAAGAACTTCACATCCCATAATGCCACAGACATCGGGGAACCCCCTTCAGCTGGGGGCCCTAGGCAGCTGCCTACCTTGCCTACCCCATTCCGACGGCTCTGCGTGCACTGGCGTATAAATGAGAGTGTGAATGGGCCCCCTTATGAGAGACCAACAGGCCCGTTTGGAACCATGAGGCCGTCCTTCTGTGGACCCACCACCTGCAGGGGGCGCCATAGGGGCTGGTGCAGCTCCAACAGCTGCCCCCACGACCCGGCAACGGACACGTGGAAGAAGATGGATGGATGGTTTAGATGTATTTAGAGTCATAACATTACTTAACCTCTTAACCGAGTGCATTTGCAGCTGATAGCTTATAGAGTTCGGGAAATGCAAAAGCAAAGCACATTTTAAAATCAAAGCTCATACCGTATACTGTTCTCTTGATAAATTGAACTGTAGGATTTAGAAACATAGCACAATTTTGAAAAGTTTTAGCCCAACAGTGAGTGGGTTAAAACAAACCCTAACCCAATTATGGAATATTTTGGAGATGGAGATGAAACAATGTCCAAACATAAACCTGTTCAAATATAAATAGTTTTGTTTGTGGATGGGGAGCCACTGCCCTCTTCAACTGGCCCGCTCCACACCCTGGCTTTTTAATGCACCACACTATGCAGGGCTTACATAAGGCAAGGCAAGTTTATTTGTAGAGCACAATTCATACACAAGGCAATTCAAAGTGCTTCACAGTTGCATAAAATTACAAGAAAACAGATCAAATCAATAAAACATCAACATAAAGTTAATCAATGACAGTAAAAGGCAAGAGTGCAGATTAAATACTTTCAGTTTTCATCTGCTCGGGTAAAAAGAGCTGTTTTCAGCCTGGATTTGAACATTGTCAGAGTTGAGGCCTGTCTCACATCCTCATGAAGACTGTTCCAGATTTGAGCTTTAGCCTCAGCGTGTTTAGTCCTGACTCTGGGAACCACCAGGAGACCCCTCCCTGAAGTTCTCAGGGCCCGAGATGGTTCATACGGCTCTAACATGTCAGAGATGGACTTTGGTGCTAAACCATGAAAAGACTTGTACACAAGCAGAGCTGTTTTAAACTCTATTCTCTGAGTGACAGGAAGCCAGCGCAGAGACCGGAGCACTGGACTAATATGGTGGTATTTCCTGGTCAGGACTTGAGCAGCAGCGTTCTGGATGTTCTGCAGCTCTAACAGCTCGTTCAGAAAGGCCAGTGAGCAGCCGTTACGTGGAAAATGTGCTACTTTTTTCTTACATATTTGCATTAGTTTGAACTCGAATTGTATTTTTTCCTGTCACTAGATGGCGCTAATACACCCTCGTAATATTCTCACCCTCCACGCGCTCTCTTTCTTTTCCTAAGCTGCTGCTCTTAACTCCCGCCGGAACCAGCACATCTTCTCCACTTTGGCTTTACCCAAATCTAAGAGCAAGGATTAAAACCCAACTACAAAATGTGAAAAAACACGACAAAAACGGAACGCAACAAAAAAGTCACCATTAGTTTAGTAGGTCTTAGCTTTCAAATGAGGCGTTACTCCGGCCTGTGAACTCCAGTCCAGAAGCTTTAGATTTGGGTAAAACCGGACAGAAGGGTAAGAGGTTATAGCGAACCCTGACCTCTGTTCCGTTTTACAGCATAGCCTTGTGTGAGCCTCCCGACTGTGAGGCACATGTGTCAGACTAACCTCTGAGCCTCCCGACTGTGAGGCACATGTGTCAGACTAACCACTGAGCCTCCTGACTGTGAGGCACATGTGTCAGACTAACCTCTGAGCCTCCCGACTGTGAGACACATGTGTCAGACTAACCTCTGAGCCTCCCGACTGTGAGGCACATGTGTCAGACTAACCTCTGAGCCTCCCGACTGTGAGGCACATGTGTCAGACTAACCTCTGAGCCTCCCGACTGTGAGGCACATGTGTCAAACTAACCTCTGAGCCTCCCGACTGTGAGGCACATGTGTCAGACTAACCACTGAGCCTCCTGACTGTGAGGCACATGTGTCAGACTAACCTCTGAGCCTCCCGACTGTGAGGCACATGTGTCAGACTAACCACTGAGCCTCCTGACTGTGAGGCTCATGTGTCAGACTAACCACTGAGCCTCCTGACTGTGAGGCACATGTGTCAGACTAACCACCGAGCCTCCCGACTGTGAGGCACATGTGTCAGACTAACCTCTGAGCCTCCCGACTGTGAGGCACATGTGTCAGACTAACCTCTGAGCCTCCCGACTGTGAGGCACATGTGTCAGACTAACCTCTGAGCCTCCCGACTGTGAGGCACATCTGGGTCTTAAAGACTCTTTTCACACCTGCTCACTTTAATCTCCACTTTAACCGAGCCCATTTCCTCCAGCTTTACCCAAATCTAAAGCTTCTGGACTGGAGTTCACAGCCTAAAGGCCAGAACACCTCATTTGAAAGCTAAGACCTACTAAACTGATCTGGACTTTTTGTTGTATTTTCATCCTCATTTTTTGTTGCAGAAGCTTTAGATTTGGGTAAAGCCGAGCTGAAGAACATGCGCTCGGTTCAGGCGGGGGTTAAGAGGTTAACGGGGCAGGCTGCCAGAGACGTGGCTGGTTTTCTGCGGCCACAGCCTCTGATTACACTGTCGCAGTACCCGCACACAGACACATGGGGGCGGCGGTGAGTCATTTAGTCACATGATCCTCTTGAACCAGTTTGGAACCTGGGCTGTTTTTACTGCTTCTATAACCGGCTGATGGAGGAGCCGGTTTGCACACGAGTCTTTTCCTCCTGAACTGAGCAGATCTTCTCCAGTTTGGCTTTACCCAAATCTAAAAACGTCTGGGGAAAAAAGCATCAAAAGCGATGAAAAAAAAGAAACACAAAAACATTAGTTTAGTTCTTGGTTTATTTGAGCAGCTTAAAAAACACAGACAAATATTTCCAACAAGAAAAATTCATATTCAAATGGAAAAGGTCCTCCAGTTCAGCTTTACCCAAATCTAAAAGCTTAAATAACAGTTATTGGATTCACATTATTCTTTTTCTACTGACCAACATCACGCTCATGTTTCTGAATATCGTCTCCACTTCATGAGGAAATAACGAGACCATAGTTTCATGTTAGATTTGGGTAAAGCTGACCTCACAGATGAACTACAGAGTGAATATAAACTCTTCAGAGCGCGGCCCGCCCGTCCAGTGGGAGGTCCTGTGTCTCTGCAGCTGGTTTTGAGTCGTGAATCTTTTCCCACACTTCTCACAGTAGAACAGATCGTGTCCCGAGTGCAGACGTTTGTGCTGCTGTAACGTGTCTCTATGACTGAAGACTTTCCCACACTCGTCACAGCGGAAGCTCCTCTCGCCGTGCACCAGTTTGTGTCGGTTCAATTTGCTCTGATTGAGAAAGGCCAGCCCACACTGGTCACAGCGATGGTTCTTCTCGCCTTTGTGAATGAGTTTGTGCGTTTGTAAATTCGACAACAGCCCGAACATTTTCCCGCACTCGTCGCAGCGGTGGTCCCGTTCCCCCGTATGAACGACAGAGTGCAGTTTTAACGCTCCCCCCTGTTTAAACGACAGCCCACACTGGTCACAGGTAAACGACCGCTCTCCCGTGTGGACTCGCTTGTGGACGTTGAGGTTTGACCTGAAAGTGAACTTCTTGTCACACTGGTCACAGCAGAAGATGTTTTCCCCGGTGTGGAGCCTCTGGTGCTGCTTCAGAGTCTCTCTGGTTTTGAAAGCCTTGAAACACTGGTCACAGAAAAGGTTCCTCCTGCTCTGCCTGGATGTTTTCTCACACTTGCCGTAGCTGTGGTCCCACTCTCCCGTGTGGATGCCGGAGTGCTGTTTCAGTGATCTCTTCTGTTTAAACGACATCCCACACTGGTCACATGAAAACGGCCGCTCTCCTGTGTGGACCCGCATGTGGGCAGCCAGGTGATGGGCCGTAAACGCCTTCCCACACTGGTCACAGAGGTGGCGTTTCTCTGCAGAGGCTCCTTTAGCTTTGGGGGCGGAGTCTTCCTGTGAAAACGAAACGATGAGTCAACGACCGATAAGTCGACTCGGTCAGAAACAGGTTAATAATTTATTCCTATTTCTTTCACATTTGTATCATTTGAGGTGAAACAACCAAGAAACTTCCTTTAACGACAAAAGGCCAGAAAAAAGTTGTGAACGTTATGGCGGCGAGAGAAACGACGACATTAATGAAAGGATGAAAAACAGATGTCTGATGTTTTGCCTAAACTGGACCTTTTTCATTCAGGACTCACAGGAGAAGTGTTAAAGTCTTACCATTTTAACCAGTTTGTCTCTCGTGTCTCATCTCAGAGCAGCGTCCACTGTGGAAAAGAGGAACCAGAGGTCAGAGGAACCAGAGGTCAGAGGAACCAGAGGTCAGAGCAGCGTCCTCTGTGGAAAAGAAGAACCAGAGGTCAGAGGAACGAGAGGTCAGAGGTCAGAGGTCAGAGCATCAACAGCGGATCATTTACAGAAAAAACACCAAAATGATTCTATAACGTTTTAGTTTTAGATTAACCTTTAACCTCTTAAGTGCATTTTCTCCAGTTCAGCTTTACCCAAATCTAAACACTTACAGCCTCTAGGCCAGAGTAAAACCTCATTAACTTTTTTATCGCCGCGTTTGTCACATTTTTCTGTTTTTGTAGTTTTTGTGCTTTTTCATTGCTTTTGATCTCGCGTTTGTTCGTCACTTTTTTTATTGGTATTTTTGCTTTTCCGGCAGGTTTTTGCTCTTTTGTTGCTTCTTTGTCACTTTTTTCCTCACGTTCTTGTTGTTGTTTTGAAGCTTTTAGATTTGGGTGAAGCCAAACTGTAGAAAATGCACTTGGTTAAAGTGGGGGTGAATAGGTTTAGGCAAAGTGAGCTGTGAGCAGTGTGGGTTTCACACTGGAGCAGCAGCACAGGCCGTCAGTGAACCTCAACTTTGCAGTTTCTCTCCTCGTTCATAAACATCGCGCTGCATTTACAAAACTCTACAACCAACAGGACTCAGTTATTAACCTCTGACCTGAGAGAAACACAGATCCTTCTCTGGATCAAAGGCTGAACCTTTGATTTGACCTTTATTAAACCAAACTCGCGCTGAGATGAAGAGTCTCTCTTTCAGGGTAAACTATTGTACATGTTTTAAGTGATCGGGGAGAACATGCAAACTTGACTTTTCTCCCCGTGTCTGTCACCTACCACTAAAAACATGTACAATAGGTGAATCCTCCAGGTGTTTTTGACCATCAGCTCCACATGTGGAGACGGTCCCCGATCTGACTTTAAATCTGAAGAACATCTGACGCGCTAGAGCCACATGAACCGTCTCTGCTCTGGACCTCAGGGCTCTGTCCCAGAGTCAGGACTAAACACACCGTTTAAGATTAAACCCGGGCCGAGGATGAGACAGTGTTTAACCTCTTAACCCCCGCCTTAACCGAGCACATTTACTCCAGCTCAGCTTTACCCAAATCTAAAAGCCACTATTTACTTTGGTGGTTCTTGTGTAAAAACTGTAAAACATAGAAACAACATTTTAATATTTACTCACATTTTGGGACGCGTTCTAGTCGTTTGCATCTTTAGAAATTGTCTGGATTATTTGTTTAAGATTTTAAAGATGTTGATCTTAAAAATAAACAAAAGTGTCTTGTGGTTCGTTTTACCCCTGGGGGGGAAGTTGAACCAGATTTAAAAGTGAAATTGACACTAAACATCATGAAGTCTTATTTTTACACTTCAGTGTTTACCATTAGCATTTTTACACCAACATATATAATAAACCATTGTCTTATCTCTGGAGCTAAAGTGACTGAACTGTCCTCGTCATAAACGCGGTTTATTACCGGTTAAACGTGTCAGAATATGTTCGGTTCATCAGTGACTCAGGAAAAGATGCAGAAAACTCTAAATCATCTGATCCTAAACCTTCCCCTGTTAGCATTAGCCGGGAGCTAGCGTAGCGAGCTAACGTTAGCTCGGTTTGGAAACATCAGTTAAACCGCTCCAGGACACGGAGGTTGAAGGTGTTTTATTCACAATAATCAGCAACAACCTCAGATACAAACGATCAAACTGACCTGGTCTTTACTGGAGCCACAGGAGGAAGAACCTGAGCTGTTTATAAAGTCTCTTCTTCTTCTGTGCACTAACACAGCGGAATGCTGCCCCCTGCTGGTCAGTAGAATCACTTCCCTTTAGTTTCAGACTCTGAGCTCTTGGTTATAAAGGGCAGAGATGTGTTTGCACAGAGGATGAAATAATATCTTACTGATTAAGTGCATCCTTCCCTTTGACTCGGTCTCTTTCTGTGATGGTAGAACCCACGTGCGCGCTTTGGAGTGCACGAGGAACAGACTGAGTGATTTTGTGTCGTATTTCAGTGAGATTTAAAAATGGAGGTTTTCAGAGTAAATTGGAAATGCCTTATTTCCATTATATTCAATAGGAAAAAATACAGTGATTTTATCCATGTGCCAACAATGGGAATGAGGTCCAAACAGATGAAATTCAGTAAAAATGTTCAAATTCATTCTTTTTCTTCCAAATGAAACGCTGACACTGTAAAAAGTGAAGTTTTAAACGGCTCTGGAAGAGCAAAGAAAAACATGTTTATAATGGAAGTCAATGAAGCCGTTTCAGCCGCTGCCATTTTCAAATAAAGAATCATCCGCTACAGAAAAACTATAAATGCATCGAATCCATTTCACTTCATCTGTGACACAAACACGGCTCTGGAAACAGACAAAGCCTCAGCTCTTTACATTTGATTATTACAAATATAATCACACTTTTGTGTAACAAGTTTTTTCAGTTTGAAGTTTTCAAACTGGGATTTTAAGGGTTAAATCCAGAACATTATGACATGTTTGGTAGTTTTGGAAAAGTTTCCAGTAGTTCATGTGATTTATGCAAAAAGAAGTAGAAAAAAATATTGAAAAATGCAGATTTAATGGCTGTTTTTAGGCGTGTACATTTTTGTACACTAGGGGGCGAACGTGTTGAAAGTTGTAAATCTCTCACTACAGAAAAACTACAAATGCTTCAAATGAATTATTTGCTCACCTGTGACCCAAGGCCCTAAAATCCTTGAAAGCCCCAGCTCTGTACTATTCATTATTATAAAGATAATGAGGTTTTTATGTTCTGTAACACAAACTTCTAAGTTTTTGTTTTCAAACTGGCATATAAAGGGTTAAACCCCAAATAAATCACATGTTTTGAAGTTTTGAGAAGGTGAGAAGTGATTTTTTTAGATTTATGAAAAACAATTGTAAAAAGATGAAAGTATGTGTTTTTTGTAGCAGTTTGAAAAGCGTGTACATGTCTGTACACTAGGGGGCGCACGTATAGAAAATGCAGATCTCCAACATAAAAGACATGAGAGAAAAACAAACACTGGACTCGGAAAATTTGGCTCAAAAGAACATTTTCTGCAGAAATCCACGTCTCAAGCTGCAACACAGACACAATGGTCCAAATGAAACAAATACATCCTGCAAAATGTACAAAAATGTAAATAGGAAAACATTAGGGTTAAAGGGAAAAAGTATAAACAAAAAAACAAATCAGAATCAGAACAGTGTGTTTGGAACAGGTTCACAAACTAGGATTTATTTCGCTACAAATCGTGCAACATAAAACATATAACACATAATTTACATTAAAATAAGCTATAAAAACTTTAAAGTATAAGACTATAAGGGCCGGCATAAAGAATATTAAATAAAAAATAAGAAAAATAAAGAACTATATTTTTCAAACCTGTTTTTTTTTCATTTGGAGGCCGACCTCTCCTCTCGTCATACATATAACAACAATAATATAACTTTATGAATATTTTAACCCTAAACAGCTGCATTTCTCCATTGTTACTGGATGTCGGCCTTTATCGTGTGAGTTTCTCCTCAGAGTGAATCTGTGGAAGTGTTTAGGGACGAGACCGTGTTGGAGCTTTTTCAACCGGTATTTGTACAAACAAAGGAACATTTGCCTCTAAAGCCTTTCAGACCTGAGGCCCAGCTGTTTGCACGGGGACATGGAGACGACCGGAGAATCACAATCACGTTTGTGCTCCATTAGCATCAAACATGTTGGACTTATGCTCACAATAAAAGTCCAAAAGCACAAACATGTGTTGATGTGACTAAGTGTTAAAGTGTATTTGACACATTAGACACAATTTTGACTAAAACATCGTTAACACAATTATATTTAAGATTTCACTAAAGATTGTTCCAGTTTCCTTTAGTTTCACTTCCTGATTGGACACTGACAGGAAGTGACACTGTTTTAAACTGTTGCCGTGCCGACCGTGTTATGTCCATGTGAAATGAGTCAAACTGAACTTTACCTTTATCTATGTCACTTCCTGTCAGCAGCTTAAACATTCAAATAAAAATAACTTTTCTGCCCAACATTTCTTCTTTCATTTGCAGTGAGAGGCTCAGTCTGACAGAGCTCTCAGAGTCACCGAGGAGTCTTTATTCCAGAACATAAACCCAGGGATCAGGGTCTGAGTGAAGGTGGTGTTGAAGGTGTGGAGGTGGATCAGTTCCTCAGAGGAGACTGTGTAGAAGGACAGAGATCCAGCAGCACAGTCCACATACACCCCTACTGTCCCAGAGGAGGAGCCGGGCTGAGGGAGGGAGGTTCGATTGTTTTTATGCCAAACATAGAAATCATCTTTAGAGCAGAACAGACTCCAGGACTGATCATTGAATCCAAACCCACAGTCAGCACCGCTTCCTTTCCTGCTGATTCCTCTGTAAGACACTGATATATAAACCCTCCCTCTCCACTGGACCTCCCAGTAACAGCGCCCAGTCAGACCAGTGTCACACAGAACCTGAAACCAGACCTCAAATCTGTCCTGATGATCTGGATACGGCTGCTCCTCACTCACAGCTGTCGCCGTCTTGTTGTTCTCAGACAGTCTGATGTTTCTCTGAGCCGTGTTTGGATCCAGAGAGAGTTCAGTGAAGTCTGAGGGAGAGAAGACACAGCAGCAGTTAGTCCCTGTTTGGTGATTGTTGTAAATGTAGATGGTCCTCAGCTGTGGCTCTGTTCAGTCTCTGTGATGAGGACTGACAGAGACACAGCTCAGAGGAAACTACATCATGAAGATCTCTGTTAAACATCTCAGACTCTTCTGGACCTGCTTAAAGACTCTGTGGACCACAGTCACAGGGACACATACAATAATGAGCCTCATGTGTTTTATGGAGACTCCCATGATGCTTTGCTTCTATTGTTATGACATATTATTAAACTGTCTTTCACATGTTCCAGCGTGTTCTATGTTTAAAGATATTTACACTTAAGAATAAGACGTTAGACTTTTTAAATCTCCTCAACTGGACTGAGTTTAGTCGAATTCACTTCGATCTTAAGTTCAACTGAAAACTGGAAAACACAACTTAGAAAGAAAGTTCATAAGAAATGTTTGTTTCTCTCTGAACAAATGCAGTGACTCAAACTTAACCTCTTAACCCCCGACTGAACCGAGCACTTTGTCTCCAGTTTGGCTTTACCCAAATCTAAAAGCTTCTTGAACAAAGTGTCACAATAGCGACAAAAACGCGTCGGAAAAGCAACAATAACACAATAAAGAAGCACAACTGAAGAGAGATGAAAAAGAGACAAAATCGTCAGTTTTGTAGGTCTTAGCTTTCAAATGAGGCGTGACTCTGGCCTATAGGCTGTGAGCTCCAGTCAAGAAGCTTTTAGATTTGGGTAAAGCTGAACTAGGGCTGGGGCGATATGGCCAAACATGAAAATCTCGATTTTGTTACTCAGTTTGGACGATTACGATTTTAAATTGATTTGATTTTTTTTTTAAAGTCTCCTGATCTTTCCTGATCAGAAAACTGCTCAGAGTCCAGACCATTAATATTTAGATTCATAATAAAGCCACAGTTAGGCCCATTAGAAAATGGTATTTCTCTTTTAAATATTCCTTGTCTGCTTTTAAAAGTAAAACTTCTAAATAAGCCATGGAGTTTCAAAAGCATGTTCGTCTTCTCATCCTCAGGCCTCTGCTGTGATTGACAACCGTCTCCATGGAGACTCCTGGGGAAAGGGGCGGAGTTAAGCTCAGAGCATCAGGTGAGAGAAGGAAGAGCATCAGACTGGGGGAGACTCAGTTTTAGAGGAAGAAAACTCTTTTGCGCTCTCTGAAAACACAAAGCCTTTGTAAAGCAGCAGAGATCGTCACAAAGTCTCTGGGTTTTCTTCGGGCGACATTTCTGAAAACCGTCGCTGCTAAACTGGCAACACGGCCACGTGAGGAGGACACGGTTTTACCATTTAGCCATTTTCCACATCGTCCATTTTTAAAAGCATGAATTCGATTTATCGCCCAGCCCTCAGCTGAACTGGAGAACATGCTCTGGGTTAAGGCGGGGCTTAAGAGGTCAATCAAACTTAAAAAGTCAGACTTAAGTCTCCAGATTGGATTCATCCCTCGCTCTACAGCAGGACTCAGTCTGAAACACAAACATCAGGCTCTGAATAAACAGGTTTTATTCTGACAGTGTTTTCAGTAATAACTGTGTAATAACTGTCCTCACCTGAGAGTGGAGAGTGAGCAGTGGGGCTCCTCCTGTAGAGCAGTCAGGAGCTTTACTCCTGTGTCTCCTGGATGGTTGAAGCGGAGGACCAGGTGTGTCAGATGGGAGGGGTTGGACCTCAGAGCTGAGGCCAGAGCAGCACAGCCTTCCTCTGAGATCAGACACCCTGACAGTCTGAACACACAGGGTTAAACAGAGCCATAGAAATGACAAACTCACAGAGATGAAGAGTGAACCCTCTGACCTGAGCTGCTGCAGTTTACAGTTGGGACTCTTCAGTCCAACAGACAACATCTTCAGCCCCGAGTCCTTCAGGTCGTTGTTACTGAGATCCAGGACTGTCAGACTAGAGGAGCTGAGGACTGAGGACAGAGCTTCACAGCTGCTCTCTGACAGGTTACAGCTGCTCAGTCTGGAGAGAACACAGTTTTAGGAGAAGTTTAGAAGGTTCATACTTACATAGACCTCACTCACAGAGCTTTGTTGGAGGCTTTGACCACTGGCAGCAGCCTCAGCAGAGCCTCCTCTGAAGCACAGTATTTCTTCAGCTCAAACTGCTCCAGAGCTTCTTCTGATGACAGTAAGATGAAGGCCAGAGCTGACCACTGAGCAGGAGACAGTCCACCTTCAGACAGACGTCCTGAGCTCAGGTACTGTTGGACCTGCTCCACCAGAGAACCATCATTCAGTTCATTCAGACAGTGGAGCAGGTTGATGCTTCTCTCTGCAGACACTTCCTCACTCAGCTTCTGCTTGATGTACTCAGCTGTTTTCTGATTGGTCTGGGAGCTACTTCCTGTCTGTGTCAGCAGACCTTGGAGAAGGCTCTGATTGGTCGGCAGTGAAAGACCCAAGAGGAAGCGCAGGAACAAGTCCAGGTGTCCGTTTGGACTCTGTAAGGCCTGGTCCACAGCAGAGCGGTAGAACTGCACTGATTTAGTGCTAAACCTAAATGTCAGTAATGAAGCTTGTTTCTCTGAGAGTAGGTTGACTCCAGTGTTGAAGAAGGTCTGATGGACGTGAAGAGCAGCCAGAAACTCCAGCACACTCAGATGGATGAAGCAGTAGACCTTGTCCTGGTACAGGCCTGGCTCCTCTCTAAAGACCTGTGTGAAGACTCCAGAGTACACTGAGGCGGCTGCAGCGTCCAGCCCACACTCGCTCAGGTCACTCTCGTAGAAGATCAGGTTTCCTTTCTGCAGCTGCTCAAAGGCCAGTTTTCCCAGAGACTGCACCATGTTCTTGGTCTCTGGACTCCAGTGTAGGTCTGCTCCTGTTCCCTCATGATACTTGATGTTCTTGACCTTGGCCTGAACCACCAGGAAGTGGACGTACATCTCAGTGAGAGTCTTGGGCAGCTCTGATTTCTCCATTTGCTCCAGAATCTTCTGAAAAACTACAGAGAGGATCCAGCAGAAGACCGGGATGTGGCACATGATGTGGAGAATTCGGGACGTCTTGATGTGGGAGATGATTGTGTGGGCCTCGTCTGTGAACCTCTTCCTGAAGTACTTCTCCTTCTGTGGGTCGCTGAAGCCTCGCACCTCTGTCACCATGGAGACGCACTCAGCAGGGATCTGATTGGCCGCCGCGGGGCGTGTGGTTATCCAGAGGCGAGCGGAGGGAAGCAGGCTCCCCCTGATGAGGTTCACCAGCAGCTCCTCCACTGAGGCGCTCTCTGTGGGCTCCGTCAGGGCCTTGGTTTGGGTGAAGTCCAGAGGAAGTCTGCACTCGTCCAGACCGTCAAAGATGAAGAGCAGCTGCAGGTCTTCAAAGCTGCTCACGTCTTCTGTTCCTCTAAAGAAGTGATGGAGCAGCTGCACCAGGCTGAAGCTCCTGTCCTTCAGCACATTGAGTGCTCTGAAAGTGAAGGGGAACAGCATCTGGACGTCCTGGTGGGCTTTGCCTTCAGCCCAGTCCAGACAGAACTTCTGAGTGAGCAGTGTTTTCCCGATGCCAGCCACTCCCTTTGTCAGCACTGTTCTGACGGGCGCCTCTGTGTCCGCGGGGCTTTTGAACATGTCCTCACATGTGATGGCTTTCTCTGTCTCTGGTTTCCTGGAGGCTGTTTCCATGTGTCTGACCTCATGTTCCTGGTTGACCTCTGAGGCCCCTCCCTCTGTGATGTAGAGCTCTGTGTAGATCTGCTGCAGGAGGGCGGGGCTTCCTGCTTTAGCCACGCCCTCAAACACACACTGACACTTCTGCTGCAGGTCACGCTTCAGTTTACGCTGAAGAACTCCAGAACGACTCCCTGAATGAAGACACAGACAGAGCCTGAGTCTCAGAGAAGATCAAATGACTGAGTGAAATGGACCTACTGCTCCACAGACGCTCAGCCAGCTCCTTCTGCTGCCTCCTCTTCAGGAAGTTCACAGTGATCTTCAGAAAAGCCTCTCCATCCTCATCCTCCACAGGCTCTAAGCATTCTGGGTAATCTGTGCTCAGAACCTTGTGGAGCTTCTTCAGCTCCTTCTGGACAAAAGTGAAGATGTCCTCCTCCAGAAGCTGCACAGACACAATAGAAACAACACAAATGCAGTCAGTGTCAGATCTGTGTGAAACAAGTTCATTCATCTGAACATCTCCAAACTTCAGTGAAGGACACACCTTAAATATGGAGTCCAGCTGAGTGTGATGTTGCTGAGCTCTGAGCTCTGGAGCCTGCTCCACTCTGTGACAGAAACACAACAGAGAACTCACATCTGTCCATGACTTTACCATCGACAACATCAGGGAAACTTACGGCTCTGAGGAAAAGTTCCATGGAAGATTCTTAGACCAGTTACTGCAGAGCGACTCACAGACGGGACCAGGGTCAGACTCTGGGCTGTGATGGATTATGGTCACATTTAAAAATTAATAACAAAAAATCACATTGAAATCACAGAAACATTTGGAATTAACTTCAGATGAAACTCTACAGTTTACCTAAAATCCTGAATATGTTTTTACCGTCATGAGTTACAATAAAAGCTGCCCTTCCTTTGGGTTTTACATAAAGTTCCACTGAGTTTGTCTGAGGCCGATCTTTACAAATGTCCGTCTCTAATCCTGAGTTTCTAAACTGTAAAATGTGTCAGTGTTGTGACAGCAGGGGGCGCTGTATGAGGGACATACAGCGCCCCCTGCTGTTTAGGCTATTCTTCAGAGGGAGCTCATATTAAAGTCAAACATCAGCAGATTCTAAAACAAACATCAGTAACTGTCTTTTCTCTTATGGCTCTAAAAGTATAAAAGTCTGCAACATAAAACATATATAATAGGACCCCAGCCTCCGAGCTGCACAAACTTGTGACTGATTTTCACAGAGATGTTTCTGATCCTGAGTCAGAGGAAGGTGTGAGAGGCTCATTTTAAGGCTCTGACTGAGCTCTTTCATCAGCCTGATATCGGCCGATAACGATACAATAAAATACACAAATGTCGGCCCGATATATCGGCTTGAAACGTATCGGCCTCTAGTTGTGCATTAAAGGAACTATACCTGATTTATTTATTAGAAATAATTAAAGAGGAAGCACATCGGCACATTTCACCATTTGCAGAGTCACTTTTCAGGGTCAATGTCACAGAAACAGAAAAACTAGCCACGAAAATTCATGAAACTGAAACAAATGCTTTAATTAAATGCAGTGTTTTTCATATAAATATCTGAGTTTACAATATGATAAAGGTCAACAAAACTAGTAGATAAAATCAGCTATAGTTCCTTTAATTCCCCATTGAATTAAATCATTATATTCCAGAATAAACAGTTGAATCTCACGTCTTTGTCTTGAATGCTATTGGTCGATCCATAGACCGGTCGGTCCTGAGGGAGACACAGCTGGGACCAGGTTCAGACCGACGAGGTTTCTGGAGGATCCTGAGACACAGATGAAACACTTGAAACACATAGAACTGTCCTGGATCAGCCTCAGAGAGGGACGTCAAGATGAACGTGTTTTACCATCACCACGATTCTAAAAGGACACGGTAGGTCAACCTGAACGCTGTCCTGACCACTGCACGACACAAGCAGAGTAAACTCACTGATCATGGAAATCAGGTTCTGATCAGTGTCATGGCCACAGCTGTAGAAGATCACACACAGAGGCTGCAGACTGTTTCTACAAACGTCTGTGAAAGGTCTCTCTCAGGAGCTCAGTGAAGTCCAGCGTGGTACTGAAGCCTCCTGTGCAACTACACCTGAAATGTCCTAAATATTACAAAGTCAGCTGTGTGTGATGTTAGAACAAAGAGGAAGCGATTGGAAACAACATCAACGTTCACTTTCATAAGATCTTAAAAACTTCCTGAAGCTTCAGAACAGTGTGTAGAGCTTCATGGGGTTTCAGGCCGAGCAGCTGCATCAGAGCCTTTCATCACCAAGTGCAAAGCTTCTGATGCAGTGGTGGACTCTAGAGCAGAGGAGATGTTCTCTGACCAATCACACTTCTCCACCTGGCTCTGATGGACCAGTCTGGGTTTGGAGGCTGCCAGGAGAACTGACTGCATTGTGCCCAGTGTAAAGTTTGCAGGTGGTGATGATTATTATTATTATGGTGTGGGGTTGTTCTTCAGGAGCTGAGCTTTAGTTCTAGTCAAAGGAACTCTAGATGCTTCAGCACCAACAGGATTTATCCAGGCAGAAGCAAGTCCAATTTAAAGCTTTGTAATGACATTTTTAATGCTCAAATACTAGATTTTAAAGCCACAAACGCAGAAAAATAATCAGCCTCTACTTCATTTCAAACAGAGGAAAGAGAATTGGACCGAACAGGAAACTTCAGAGCCAGAACTGTTTTAGTTGTTCATACGTTTGGTATTTTTGATGAACTTGTACAGTAAAGATTGTTCAGGAATGACCTTCATAAACACAGAAGAGCTGAAGATGCTTTAGCTGCACAGAGTGGACACACTCTACATTAAACCCTATGAATGAAGATCTCAGTCAAGTTCAAATGTGAGTGGAGGCGTCTGAAGACTTTGGAAACATAGATCATCACAGAAGTCATTAAGCTGATTATGGATCATAGAGACTCTGGGACTTGGGGACAGTCGTTTCTGTTTCCTGTTGGATGAGTTGACTTTACGATTGTTATAAGACGATGTCAGTCTGACTGACGTGTTGGACGGCGGTGGATCTCACCTCTGAGCTTTGGGGTCAGTGGTTTTAGAGTGAGGGGCTCCGTCCTCTCTGTCCTCCGTCTCCTCCATTATGTGTCCAGCTGAGACGACTGAAGCTTCAGGAAGATCTAAGAGACAAAGAAACACTTTGTTGTATCTACGACTAATCTGGGAAGAAGAAGAAGAGTTTACGCCCGTACTCCAAACCATCTATTGATACATTTTATTAACAACATAACAATGACTAATGACAACTCAATGAAGAAATCAGATCCTGGTTCTTCCTCAACGTCCTCAAGCTCAACAGTGATAACACCGAGGTTCTGCTCATCGGCACAAAGTCCATCCAAAACTAACACCATGGGCCAGACGAGATATCGGTACCATGATCACCGTAATCCCGGAAAGGCACCACTTTCAAAACATAAATGAAACATGTGGCTTAGTGGTTTAGCAACCACCTTTGCCGAGAGCCTTAACAGTCTGTGTTCCATCTGATCAACAGCACATGGCTTATGGTCTAATGACATGAGAAGCTTTTCAACATCCTCCACTGCCACACTGGTCAATTCAAACATGCATTTCTTTCCACTCACAATCTGTGAATGAATGATTGAGAGAGTGCAGTGTTCCCTCCTGCATTTCATTCCTCAGTAGCTTTACTTTTTCAACAGTATCATTATTAAGATGATTAGCAATATCTATAGGTTTAGTTAAATCTCTCACCTCCTTTAGTTTCTTCTAATAAACACTGATAATGCATCTTTTTTTCAGTGAGAGCAAAGAAAACAAACATGAGAGATGAAAGTCTGGAGAAGTGCGGCCATGCATTTCTCACATAACAGATCTATGACTCAGTCTCCTTTACACCTCTTACTTGTCTTTTCATCCTGGTTTTCACGCTTTTAGATTTGGGTAAAGCCAAACTGGATGTGCTCGGTTTACAGTTCACAACATGCAAGTGCAGGGCGTGGAAACGGGTTCCTCAGCTTTGACGTATCACACACTAAACCGAGTCTAGAGTCTAGAGCAGGGTCTGCAACGTCAACATCAACAGAGCCGCTGAGTTTTAGACCAAAGGAAAGTCTCAAAGAGCCGCAAACAAAGCAGACACATGTTGTAAATGATAGTCTGATTCAAAAGATGTCAGATTTTGCCTCAGACTTTTGCAGAGTGTCTCTCATTTACATACACCACATTATGGGTTTGTCATCGATCTTTCAAACGAGGCGTTACCCTGGCCTATAGGCTGTGACCGTTTAGATTTGGGTAAAGCTGAAGAAAATGCAGTGGGTTTAAGGCGGGACCTTTGCTGCAGAAAGTCCTGATGTTGAAAAGACAGTGACTAAATAAATCATAAAGACTGGACTCACCTGGACTCGTGCTCACATAACCCCAGACTGCCTGAGCTGCAAAGGAAGGGTTTCCTCTAAATCATGTGACCTCATCGGCCAATCACAGAGCAGTACCGTTTACCCAGCTGTGAGAGACTTTTTATAAATGTTTTCACTTATGATGAGCTCATTCAGAAACTAAACCAGATCCAAAGAACCCTCAGTGTTACTAATATGTCACAAAACAAACCCTGAATTCAAACCTGGCTCTGTCCATTATTTAGATTCACTTCCACTTTTGAGATCCAGCCTTGGTAATGGAATCACTTTGTTTTATATGTTGTCCAATGAGCTCCCCTAGTGGTGAAAGTTAGTACTGCAGTTTCTAAAGTCTGAACATGTTTCAGTCTGAATCTGAGTGTTTCCTTTGAGCTCAGCAGAACGGCCTCGTCTGTCAGTAATGAGCTCATTCTCTGCATTATATTATATTTGGATGTTTGAACATGTTTTGTGCTGAGCTTATAAAGTTCTCTCTTCTTTGCAGTCATGTTGCTGTATTTTGTGTTTTACAGTAGTTTAAAGAAACTACGGCGCTTCTTGGTGGATGAATGAGGGAGTGTTTAGCTACAGCCGAGTTAGACTCAAAGACTACAGGGACAAAACCACATCCCTGAAGCAAACACAATATAAACGTCATCAGGCTGTTTTTACAACATGATTCAAATCAGTTTGTACGTCACACGTTTCATTTGTTCAGGATTTCAGAGTTAACGGAGATATATTTACTGACACGTGCAGTACAATGGCAACGCCTCAACTCACAGAGAGCTTTTCTTCCTTCAATAGGATTTGTTTTTCTTTTTTTGTACAAATCATTATAAAATCTATTGTATCTTTGTCTTTACATTTAGGACGTTTATTTTTTCTCCAAATTCATTCATAATCTTAATATTTAGTGTTTCTTAAACTGACCTGGTCTTTACTGGAGCCACAGGAGGAAGAAACGGAGCTGTTTATAAAGTCTCTTCTTCTTCTGTGCACTAACACAGCGGAATGCTGCCCCCTGCTGGTCAGTAGAATCACTTCCCTTTAGTTTCAGACTCTGAGCTCTTGGTTATAAAGGGCAGAGATGTGTTTGCACAGAGGATGAAATAATATCTTACTGATTAAGTGCATCCTTCCCTTTGACTCGGTCTCTTTCTGTGATGGTAGAACACACGTGCGCGCTTTGGAGTGCACGAGGAACAGGCTGAGTGATTTTGTGTCGTATTTCAGTGAGATTTAAAAATGGAGGTTTTCAGAGTAAATTGGAAATGCCTTATTTCCATTATATTCAATAGGAAAAAATACAGTGATTTTATCCATGTGCCAACAATGGGAATGAGGTCCAAACAGATGAAATTCAGTAAAAATGTTCAAATTCATTCTTTTTCTTCCAAATGAAACGCTGACACTGTAAAAAGTGAAGTTTTAAACGGCTCTGGAGGAGCAAAGAAAAACATGTTTATAATGGAAGTCAATGAAGCCGTTTCAGCCGCTGCCATTTTCAAATAAAGAATCATCCGCTACAGAAAAACTATAAATGCATCGAATCCATTTCACTTCATCTGTGACACAAACACGGCTCTGGAAACAGACAAAGCCTCAGCTCTTTACATTTGATTATTACAAATATAATCACACTTTTGTGTAACAAGTTTTTTCAGTTTTCAGTTTTCAAACTGGGATTTTAAGGGTTAAATCCAGAACATTATGACATGTTTGGTAGTTTTGGAAAAGTTTCCAGTAGTTCATGTGAATTATGCAAAAAGAAGTAGAAAAAAATATTGAAAAATGCAGATTTAATGGCTGTTTTTAGGAGTGTACATTTTTGTACACTAGGGGGCGCACGTGTGGAAAGTTGTAAATCTCTCACTACAGAAAAACTACAAATGCTTCAAATCAATTATTTGCTCACCTGTGACCCAAGGCCCTAAAATCCTTGAAAGCCCCAGCTCTGTACTATTCATTATTATAAAGATAATGAGGTTTTTATGTTCTGTAACACAAACTTCAAAGTTTTTGTTTTCAAACTGGCATATAAAGGGTTAAACCCCCAAATAAATCACATGTTTGGACGTTTTGAGAAGGTGAGAAGTGATTCTTTAGATTTATGAAAAAAAAATTAAAAAAGATGAAAGTATGTGTTTTTTGTAGCAGTTTGAAAAGCGTGTACATGTCTGTACACTAGGGGGCGCACGTATAGAAAATGCAGATCTCCAACATAAAAGACATGAGAGAAAAACAAACACTGGACTCGGAAAATTTGGCTCAAAAGAACATTTTCTGCAGAAATCCACGTCTCAAGCTGCAACACAGACACAATGGTCCAAATGAAACAAATACATCCTGCAAAATGTACAAAAATGTAAATAAGAAAACATTAGGGTTAAGGGGAAAAAGTATAAACAAAAAAACAAATAAGAATCAGAACAGTGTGTTTGGAACAGGTTCACAAACTAGGAATTATTTCGCTACAAATCGTGCAACATAAAACATATAACACAGAATTTTTGGATTAAAATAAACTATAAAAACTTTAAAGTATAAGGCTATAAGGGCCGGCATAAAGAATGTTAAATAAAAAATAAGAAAAATAAAGAACTATATTTTTCAAACCTGTTTTTTTTTCATTTGGAGGCCGACCTCTCCTCTCGTCATACATATAACAACAATAATATAACTTTATGAATATTTTAACCCTAAACAGCTGCATTTCTCCATTGTTACTGGATGTCGGCCTTTATCGTGTGAGTTTCTCCTCAGAGTGAATCTGTGGAAGTGTTTAGGGACGAGACCGTGTTGGAGCTTTTTCAACCGGTATTTGTACAAACAAAGGAACATTTGCCTCTAAAGCCTTTCAGACCTGAGGCCCAGCTGTTTGCACGGGGACATGGAGACGACCGGAGAATCACAATCACGTTTGTGCTCCATTAGCATCAAACATGTTGGACTTATGCTCACAATAAAAGTCCAAAAGCACAAACATGTGTTGATGTGACTAAGTGTTAAAGTGTATTTGACACATTAGACACAATTTTGACTAAAACATCGTTAACACAATTATATTTAAGATTTCACTAAAGATTGTTCCAGTTTCCTTTAGTTTCACTTCCTGATTGGACACTGACAGGAAGTGACACTATTTTAAACTGTTGCCGTGCCGACCGTGTTATGTCAATGTGAAATGAGTCAAACTGAACTTTACCTTTATCTATGTCACTTCCTGTCAGCAGCTTAAACATTCAAATTAAAATAACTTTTCTGCCCAACATTTCTTCTTTCATTTGCAGTGAGAGGCTCAGTCTGACAGAGCTCTCAGAGTCACTGAGGAGTCATTATCCCAGAGCCAAAACCCAGGGATCAGGGTCTGAGTGAAGGTGGTGTTGAAGGTGTGGAGGTGGATCAGTTCCTCAGAGGAGACTGTGTAGAAGGACAGAGATCCAGCAGCACAGTCCACATACACCCCTACTGTCCCAGAGGAGGAGCCGGGCTGAGGGAGGCGGGTTCGATTGTTTTTATGCCAAACATAGAAATCATCTTTAGAGCAGACCAGACTCCAGGACTGATCATTGAGTCCAAACCCACAGTCAGCACCGTTTCCTTTCCTGCTGATTCCTCTGTAAGACACTGATATAAAAACCCTCCCTCTCCACTGGACCTCCCAGTAACAGCGCCCAGTCAGACCAGTGTCACACAGAACCTGAGTCCAGACCTCAAATCTGTCCTGATGATCTGGATACGGCTGCTCCTCACTCACAGCTGTCGCCGTCTTGTTGTTCTCAGACAGTCTGATGTTTCTGTGAGCCGTGTTTGGATCCAGAGAGAGTTCAGTGAAGTCTGAGGGAGAGAAGACACAGCAGCAGTTAGTCCCTGTTTGGTGATTGTTGTAAATGTAGATGGTCCTCAGCTGTGGCTCTGTTCAGTCTCTGTGATGAGGACTGACAAAGACACAGCTCAGAGGAAACTACATCATGAAGATCTCTGTGAAACATCTCAGACTCTTCTGGACCTGCTTAAAGACTCTGTGGACCACAGTCACAGGGACACATACAATAATGAGCCTCATGTGTTTTATGGAGACTCCCATGATGCTTTGCTTCTATTGTTATGACATATTATTAAACTGTCTTTCACATGTTCCAGCGTGTTCTATGTTTAAAGATATTTACACTTAAGAATAAGACGTTAGACTTTTTAAATCTCCTCAACTGGACTGAGTTTAGTCGAATTCACTTCGATCTTAAGTTCAACTGAAAACTGGAAAACACAACTTAGAAAGAAAGTTCATAAGAAATGTTTGTTTCTCTCTGAACAAATGCAGTGACTCAAACTTAACCTCTTAACCCCCGACTGAACCGAGCACTTTGTCTCCAGTTTGGCTTTACCCAAATCTAAAAGCTTCTTGAACAAAGTGTCACAATAGCGACAAAAACGCGTTGAGCTCAGAGCATCAGGTGAGAGAAGGAAGAGCATCAGACTGGGGGAGACTCAGTTTTAGAGGAAGAAAACTCTTTTGCGCTCTCTGAAAACACAAAGCCTTTGTAAAGCAGCAGAGATCGTCACAAAGTCTCTGGGTTTTCTTCGGGCGACATTTCTGAAAACCGTCGCTGCTAAACTGGCAACACGGCCACGTGAGGAGGACACGATTTTACCATTTAGCCATTTTCCACATCGTCCATTTTTAAAAGCATGAATTCGATTTATCGCCCAGCCCTAAGCTGAACTGGAGAACATGCTCTCGGTTAAGGCGGGGCTTAAGAGGTCAATCAAACTTAAAAAGTCAGACTTACGTCTCCAGATTGGATTCATCCATCGTTCTCCAGCAGGACTCAGTCTGAAACACAAACATCAGGCTCTGAATAAACAGGTTTTATTCTGACAGTGTTTTCAGTAATAACTGTGTAATAACTGTCCTCACCTGAGAGTGGAGAGTGAGCAGTGGGGCTCCTCCTGTAGAGCAGTCAGGAGCTTTACTCCTGTGTCTCCTGGATGGTTGAAGCGGAGGTCCAGGTCTGTCAGATGGGAGGGGTTGGACCTCAGAGCTGAGGCCAGAGCAGCACAGCCTTCCTCTGAGATCAGACACCCTGACAGTCTGAACACACAGGGTTAAACAGAGTCATAGAAATGACAAACTCACAGAGATGAAGAGTAAACCCTCTGACCTGAGCTGCTGCAGTTTACAGTGAGGACTCTTCAGTCCAACAGACAACATCTTCAGCCCTGAGTCCTTCAGGTCGTTGTTACTGAGATCCAGGACTGTCAGACTAGAGGAGCTGAGGACTGAGGACAGAGCTTCACAGCTGCTCTCTGACAGGTTACAGCTGCTCAGTCTGGAGAGAACACACTGTTTTAGGAGAAGTTTAGAAGGTTCATATACTTACATAGACCTCACTCACAGAGCTTTGTTGGAGGCTTTGACCACTGGCAGCAGCCTCAGCAGAGCCTCCTCTGAAGCACAGTATTTCTTCAGCTCAAACTGCTCCAGAGCTTCTTCTGATGACAGTAAGATGAAGGCCAGAGCTGACCACTGAGCAGGAGACAGTCCACCTTCAGACAGACGTCCTGAGCTCAGGTACTGTTGGACCTGCTCCACCAGAGAACCATCATTCAGTTCATTCAGACAGTGGAGCAGGTTGATGCTTCTCTCTGCAGACACTTCCTCACTCAGCTTCTGCTTGATGTACTCAGCTGTTTTCTGATTGGTCTGGGAGCTACTTCCTGTCTGTGTCAGCAGACCTCGGAGAAGGCTCTGATTGGTCGGCAGTGAAAGACCCAGGAGGAAGCGCAGGAACAAGTCCAGATGTCCGTTTGGACTCTGTAAGGCCTGGTCCACAGCAGAGCGGTAGAACTCTAGGGGATCACTATCAGCAAAGAGATGATTCAACCAAGAAAATATGGACAGTTCTTCTACCAACAAGTTGACTCCAGTGTGGACGAAGGTTTGATGGACGTGAAGAGCAGCCAGAAACTCCAGCACACTCAGATGGATGAAGCAGTAGACCTTGTCCTGGTACAGGCCTGGCTCCTCTCTAAAGACCTGTGTGAAGACTCCGGAGTACACTGAGGCGGCTGCAGCGTCCAGCCCACACTCGCTCAGGTCACTCTCATAGAAGATCAGGTTTCCTTTCTGCAGCTGCTCAAAGGCCAGTTTTCCCAGAGACTGCACCATGTTCTTGGTCCCTGGACTCCAGTGTAGGTCTGCTCCTGTTCCCTCATGATACTTGATGTTCTTGACTTTGGCCTGCACCACCAGGAAGTGGACGTACATCTCAGTCAGAGTCTTGGGCAGCTCTGATTTCTCCATTTGCTCCAGAATCTTCTGAAAAACTACAGAGAGGATCCAGCAGAAGACCGGGATGTGGCACATGATGTGGAGAATTCGGGACGTCTTGATGTGGGAGATGACGGCCTCGTCTCTGAACCTGTTCCTGAAGTACTGCTCCTTCTGTGGATCGCTGAAGCCTCGCACCTCTGTCACCATGGAGACGCACTCAGCAGGGATCTGATTGGCCGCCGCGGGGCGTGTGGTTATCCAGAGGCGAGTGGAGGGAAGCAGGCTCCCCCTGATGAGGTTCACCAGCAGCTCCTCCACTGAGGCGCTCTCTGTGGGCTCCGTCAGGGCCTTGGTTTGGGTGAAGTCCAGAGGAAGTCTGCACTCGTCCAGACCGTCAAAGATGAAGAGCAGCTGCAGGTCTTCAAAGCTGCTCACGTCTTCTGTTCCTCTAAAGAAGTGATGGAGCAGCTGCACCAGGCTGAAGCTCCTGTCCTTCAGCACATTGAGTGCTCTGAAAGTGAAGGGGAACAGCAGCTGGACGTCCTGGTGGGCTTTGCCTTCAGCCCAGTCCAGACAGAACTTCTGAGTGAGCAGTGTTTTCCCGATGCCAGCCACTCCCTTTGTCAGCACTGTTCTGACGGGCGCCTCTGTGTCCGCGGGGCCTTTGAACATGTCTTCACATGTGATGGCTTTCTCTGTCTCTGGTTTCCTGGAGGCTGTTTCCATGTGTCTGACCTCATGTTCCTGGTTGACCTCTGAGGCCCCTCCCTCTGTGATGTAGAGCTCTGTGTAGATCTGCTGCAGGAGGGCGGGGCTTCCTGCTTTAGCCACACCCTCAAACACACACTCACACTTCTGCTGGAGCTCAGATTTCAGTTTACGCTGAAGAACTCCAGAACGACTCCCTGAATGAAGACACAGACAGAGCCTGAGTCTCAGAGAAGATCAAATGACTGAGTGAAATGGTCCTACTG
This sequence comes from Proterorhinus semilunaris, assembly GCA_021464625.1. Taxonomy (NCBI): domain Eukaryota; kingdom Metazoa; phylum Chordata; class Actinopteri; order Gobiiformes; family Gobiidae; genus Proterorhinus; species Proterorhinus semilunaris. The sequence goes on from CM038348.1 coordinate 38,938,757, forward strand.
CTCCACAGACGCTCAGCCAGCTCCTTCTGCTGCCTCCTCCTCAGGAAGTTCACAGTGATCTTCAGAAAAGCCTCTCCATCCTCATCCTCCACAGGCTCTAAGCATTCTGGGTAATCTGTGCTCAGAACCTTGTGGAGCTTCTTCAGCTCCTTCTGGACAAAAGTGAAGATGTCCTCCTCCAGAAGCTGCACAGACACATTAGAAACAACACAAATGCAGTCCGTGTCAAATGAAGTCCATTCATCTGAACATCTCCAAACTTCAGTGAAGGACACACCTTAAATATGGAGTCCAGCTGAGTGTGGTGTTGCTGAGCTCTGAGCTCTGGAGCCTGCTCCACTTTGTGACAGAGACACAACAGAGAACTCACATCTGTCCATGACTTTACCATCGACAACATCAGGGAAACTTACGGCTCTGAGGAAAAGTTCCATGGAAGTTCCTTAGACCAGTTACTGCAGAGCGACTCACAGACGGGACCAGGGTCAGACTCTGGGCTGTGATGGATTATGGTCACATTTAAAAATTAATAACAAAAAATCACATTGAAATCACAGAAACATTTGGAATTAACTTCAGATGAAACTCTACAGTTTACCTAAAATCCTGAATATGTTTTTACCGTCATGAGTTACAATAAAAGCTGCTCTTCCTTTGGGTTTTACATAAAGTTCCACTGAGTTTGTCTGAGGCCGATCTTTACAAATGTCCGTCTCTAATCCTGAGTTTCTAAACTGTAAAATGTGTCAGTGTTGTGACAGCAGGGGGCGCTGTATGAGGGACATACAGCGCCCCCTGCTGTTAAGGCTATTCTTCAGAGGGAGCTCATATTAAAGTCAAACATCAGCAGATTCTAAAACAAACATCAGTAACTGTCTTTTCTCTTATGGCTCTAAAAGTATATAAGTCTGCAACATAAAACATATATAATAGGACCCCAGCCTCCGAGCTGCACAAACCTGTGACTGGTTTTCACAGAGATGTTTCTGATCCTGAGTCAGAGGAAGGTGTGAGAGGCTCATTTTAAGGCTCTGACTGAGCTCTTTCATCAGCCTGATATCGGCCGATAACGATACAATAAAATACACAAATGTCGGCCCGATATATCGGCTTGCAACGTATCGGCCTCTAGTTGTGCATTAAAGGCACTATACCTGATTTATTTATTAGAAATAATTAAAGAGGAAGCACATCGGCACATTTCACCATTTGCAGAGTCACTTTTCAGGGTCAATGTCACAGAAACAGAAAAACTAGCCACGAAAATTCATGAAACTGATACAAATGCTTTAATTAAATGCAGTGTTTTTCATATAAATATCTGAGTTTACAATATGATAAAGGTCAACAAAACTAGTAGATAAAATCAGCTATAGTTCCTTTAATTCCCCATTGAATTAAATCATTATATTCCAGAATAAACAGTTGAATCTCACGTCTTTGTCTTGAATTTCATTGGTTCATCCATAGACCAGTCGGTCCTGAGGGAGACACAGCTGGGACCAGGTTCAGACGGACGAGGTTTCTGGAGGATCCTGAGACACAGATGAAACACTTGAAACACATGGAACTGTCCTGGATCAGCCTCAGAGAGGTACGTCAAGATGAACCGGTTTTACCATCACCACGATTCTAAAAGGACACGGTAGGTCAACCTGAACGCTGTCCTGGCCACTGCACGACACAAGCAGAGTAAACTCACTGATCATGGAAATCAGGTTCTGATCAGTGTCATGGCCACAGCTGTAGAAGATCACACACAGAGGCTGCAGACTGTTTCTACAAACGTCTGTGAAAGGTCTCTCTCAGGAGCTCAGTGAAGTCCAGCGTGGTACTGAAGCCTCCTGTGCAACTACACCTGAAATGTCCTAAATATTACAAAGTCAGCTGTGTGTGACGTTAGAACAAAGAGGAAGCGATTGGAAACAACATCAACGTTCACTTTCATAAGATCTTCAAACTTCCTGAAGCTTCAGAACAGTGTGTAGAGCTTCATGGGGTTTCAGGCCGAGCAGCTGCATCAGAGCCTTTCATCACCAAGTGCAAAGCTTCTGATGCAGTGGTGGACTCTAGAGCAGAGGAGATGTTCTCTGACCAATCACACTTCTCCACCTGGCTCTGATGGACCAGTCTGGGTTTGGAGGCTGCCAGGAGAAGTGACTGCATTGTGCCCAGTGTAACGTTTGGAGGTGGTGATGATTATTATTATTATGGTGTGGGGTTGTTCTTCATGAGCTGAGCTTTAGTTCTAGTCAAAGGAACTCTAGATGCTTCAGCACCAACAGGGTTTATCCAGGCAGAAGCAAGTCCAATTTAAAGCTTTGTAATGACATTTTTAATGCTCAAATACTAGATTTTAAAGCCACAAACGCAGAAAAATAATCAGCCTCTACTTCATTTGTTACGTTTCAAACAGAGGAAAGAGAATTGGACCGAACAGGAAACTTCAGAGCCAGAACTGTTTTAGTTGTTCATACGTTTGGTATTTTTGATGAACTTGTACAGTAAAGATTGTTCAGGAATGACCTTCATAAACACAGAAGAGCTGAAGATGCTTTAGCTGCACAGAGTGGACACACTCTACATTAAACCCTATGAACGAAGATCTCAGTCAAGTTCAAATGTGAGTGGAGGCGTCTGAAGACTTTGGAAACATAGATCATCACAGAAGTCATTAAGCTGATTATGGATCATAGAGACTCTGGGACTTGGGGACAGTCGTTTCTGTTTCCTGTTGGATGAGTTGACTTTACGATTGTTATAAGACGATGTCAGTCTGACTGTGACGTGTTGGACGGCGGTGGATCTCACCTCTGAGCTTTGGGGTCAGTGGTTTTAGAGTGAGGGGCTCCGTCCTCTCTGTGCTCCGTCTCCTCCATTATGTGTCCAGCTGAGACGACTGAAGCTTCAGGAAGATCTAAGAGACAAACAAACACTTTGTTGTATCTACGACTAATCTGGGAAGAAGAAGAGTTTACGCCCGTACTCCAAACCATCTATTGATACATTTTATTAACAACATAACAATGACTAATGACAACTCAATGAAGAAATCAGATCCTGGTTCTTCCTCAACGTCCTCAAGCTCAACAGTGATAACACCGAGGTTCTGCTCATCGGCACAAAGTCCATCCAAAACTAACACCATGGGCCAGACGAGATATCGGTACCATGATCACCGTAATCCCGGAAAGGCACCACTTTCAAAACATACATGAAACATGTGGCTTAGTGGTTTAGCAACAACCTTTGCTGAGAGCCTTAACAGTCTGTGTTCCATCTGATCAACAGCACATGGCTTATGGTCTAATGACATGAGAAGCTTTTCAACATCCTCCACTGCCACACTGGTCAATTCAAACATGCATTTCTTTCCACTCGCAATCTGTGAATGAATGATTGAGAGAGTGCAGTGTTCCCTCCTGCATTTCATTCCTCAGTAGCTTTACTTTTTCAACAGTATCATTATTAAAATGATTAGCAATATCTATAGGTTTAGTTAAATCTCTCACCTCCTTTAGTTTCTTCTAATAAAACACTGATAATGCATCTTTTTTTAAATGTGTTGATTGTAGTAACTTTATTCCTCAGAGAGCGGTCAGCGTCCCAATCACTCACATTTCCAGATACAGTGGCAGCTTTCTTAAGTTGGTTTCTTTCTCGATCCAACCAGGAGCTTTTGTGTTTCTAACTCTATGTTTTTAATTGGAGCTTGATCATCACACACTCGTGAGAATAATTGCTTTAAAAAGTCTTTAGTTTCATTTATACTCATGTCAGCTCGTGTCCTGACGAAGACCAGGAGGCGGGACCACATCACACCGGTTTTAGAGTCGCTGCATTGGCTCCCCGTGTGTTCTTTTAATGGTTTTTAAATGTCTTAATGGTCTTGGTCCTTCTTATCTTTCAGAATTGATTTTACCTTATGAACCTTCGCGGCCCCTTCGCTCCTCTGGCAGGGGTCTCCTAGTTATTCCTAAAGTCAACAGAAAGACTCACGGCGTCTTTCCAATATTATGGCCCTCGCCTCTGGAACGACCTGAGGAGGAGCTCAGGACCACAGAGAACGTTCATGTTTTTAAGAGCAGGCTCAAGACCCGCCTTTTTAGTTTAGCTTTTAACTAATACTTACTTATATTAACCTTATTTACCGGTTTTAGTTCTATTATTTCTTTAGTTTCCCTCTTTTTATCCTGTGCCATTTCACGCACAGTTTTAGCGGTTTTTAATGTATCTCTTAATGTATCTTAAATATTTATTTATTTTATTTTTATTTATTTTATTCTTTTATTTTTTATGTTCTCCTAGTGGTTCCTCTGAGGGAGCCCTCTGCCCCAGGAGTGCTGGTTGGCTGCTCTCCTGGGGGTGCCTGGATGGAAGTAGGACGTCTCTCCTACACCTACTCCGGGCCCCCTGAGGTGGCGCTCTGTGGCCGATGGGCTGCTCCTGGTGCAGACGCTCCTTGGATGATGTTTCCTCTTTCGGTCCATCTGTACCCAGCCTTACGTACTCAACTCTATGTCCATTTTTATTTAAGACTTTTAACTGCTGGGCTGTCTGTACGTATATGTGTCTGTGTGTCTGTGTGTGCGGGTGGTGGGGTGGGGGGTGGTGGGGTTGTAGTTATTTATGTATATTTACTGGTGGGGACGATTTTAATGATTTTTAAGCACTGTAAAGCACTTTGTGTTACATTTTGTATGAAAAGCGCTTTATAAATAAAGTTTGATTTGATTTGATACAATCCCATTTCACTGGTTGTACGTCTTCAATAAATGCAGTTTCTTTGAATGTTTTCTAGCTTCTTTTGTGAATGAGCTCAGGCCCAGTTTCTGGTGTTTTGGCTTTTCTTGCCTCTACAATAATGTAGTGACTCAAAGCCAGTGTTACTGATGAGACCTTAGAGCACAACTCTCTGCATTTGAAAGTAGGTGATGGGTGGAAGTAGCAGTCGTGTCTGAGCCCTGACAGCTGACTGGGTATCTTCACCATCTGAGTTCACTTACGTATTGTTACAGATCACTCAGCCTTTTCCTCAACGCACAAGAACCACCGAACCAGTCCATCTTCACACGTCTCTGTTGCCGTCAGTCACACACACTGAATCTTTGAAGTGGGCGGTCTGGAGCAACAGACACTGAGATGGGCTTAAGGAGTGAAGGAACTTCTGCTCCTGGAGGCTCCAGGTCTTTGTTTCACTGGCAGTTGTTCTTCAACACCACCTCCACATGTAGATCATTTCTTAATATATGATATCTGTGAATATGGATCTCATTACACAAGAACAGCGATCCTCCCTATAGGCCCGTTTAGATTTGGGTAAAGCTGAAGAAAATGCACTGGGTTTAAGAGCTTCTAAAACCTTTGCTGCAGAATGTCCTGATGTTGCAAAGGAAATGCAGCTTCCTGTAAATCATGTGACCTCGTCAGCCAATCACAGAGCAGTACAGTTTCCCCAGCTGTGAGTGACGGAACAACAAGATTTCACTTTATTTCAGAGAGATTTTATAAAATCGAATTCCAGCTCGATTTATTCAACTTTGAACCAAAACAACAAGACTTTTTAGAAATGTTTTCACTTATGATGAGCTCATTCAGAAACTAAACCAGATCCAAAGAACCCTCAGTGTTACTGATATGTCACAAAACAAAACCCTGAATTCAAACCTGGCTCTGTCCATTATTTAGATTCCGTCGCTGAAAAACTCATATTTATATCAGTTCAGTTTGGCTTTACCCAAATCTAAAAGCTTCTGGAAAAAGGCCTCAAAATAGCGACAAATACGAGGAAGAAAACACAATGACAAAGAGACAAAAACACAATAAACAAACGACACAAACACGACAGAAATGTGACAAAGCTGCAGCGACTCCGCGACACAAAAGCCTGAGAGCCAGAGTGTCGTTCTGGGGCAGAGTCCGAAACACAGATTAAACCTGATGTTTTTCCAGTGACTTCCATTATAAACGGACTTGGTCACGCTCTAAAATCCTCCCTTATTGATTATCGGTGCTTTCTTCTGATCAGAGGAGGAAACACAGGGGATTTGTAGAGTTCATAGTGACAGTAGAAAGAAGGCTCTATGTCCCGTTGTTTTCTACGGGGCCCAAAGCTGATGTTTGTGTGGCCTGTCCCGTGTGCCGTCACCTCTGCTTCCACTCTGCAGCCCTAACCCTAACCCTAGCCCTAACCCTAACCCTAACGCTAACCCTAACCCTAGCCCTAGCCCTAACCCTAACCCTAACCCTAGCCCTAACCCTAACCCTAGCCCTAACCCACACTGTCCATCTGGGAACGCTTTTCCATTTGCCCACGAGACGAGTGTGGGCTTGATCAGTGAGAGCAAAGAAAACAAACAGATGAAAGTCTGGAGAAGTGCGGCCATGCATTTCTCACATAACAGATCTATGACTCAGTCTCCTTTACACCTCTTACTTGTCTTTTCATCCTGGTTTTCACGCTTTTAGATTTGGGTAAAGCCAAACTGGATGTGCTCGGTTTACAGTTAACAACATGCCAGTGCAGGGCGTGGAAACGGGTTCCTCAGCTTTGACGTATCACACACTAAACCGAGTCGAGAGTCTAGAGCAGGGTCTGCAACATCAACATCAACAGAGCCGCTCAGTTTTAGACCAAAGGAAAGTCTCAAAGAGCCGCAAACAAAGCAGACACATGTTGTAAATGATAGTCTAATTCAAAAGATGTCAGATTTTGCCTCAGACTTTTGCAGAGTGTCTCTCATTTACATACACCACATTATGGGTTTGTCATCGATCTTTCAAACGAGGCGTTACCCTGGCCTATAGGCTGTGACCGTTTAGATTTGGGTAAAGCTGAAGAAAATGTAGTGGTAGAGCCCTGCATTTGAGCCCAAGGCCCGCGGGCCGGGCTTCGGGCCCATTACCGCATCATTGCGTCGGACACGGGCCGGGCTCGGGCTTGGTTTTTTCCCCCCTGCCAATGCGTTGTGCTGCTATTTTTTAATCAACTTAAATGGCGACATTAAATGCAGCACCCGCTCTCCTCTCTCCCTGCCCACCTGCTCTCTCACACCTTGTCTTGTCTTGACCCGCCAACTCCACACAAACATGTACCTGCCTTCCCCGTGGACCGTGGCGTGGGAGTTTTCCTCGCCGTGCGTACAGCTCTGCAAAGCGGTCGTATTGAGAGAGAGGACCGGGCGGTCCGCGTGCGGATGTGCTTCTATCGATGTCCTCTCGCCCCGTCGTTAATTATAATACATCCATGGTCTTGACCCGCCACCTCCTGCCACAAACATGTACCTGTCGTCCATGTGGGCTGTGTAGCGTGACCAGATGTCCCGCATTGTGCGGGACTGCACAGCATTTCCAACTCAAATCCCGCATCACGCAAATTGGAGCGGTGTCCCGCATTCCACTCTGCGGCTGCACAAACTTTATTTTCCTCCTCAGACGCGGATCGGCCGGATCCTCCGCGTCTGTGTCATTTGTCCCCTCTCGCACTCGTCTCCGCAGCAGACTGTGACAGCCAATAGCGCCGCGTTTTGACGTGTTAGGTTGTCTCTGATTGGATACCCTCCTCTAAAGCCCGCCTCTCACTCGCTCGCGCTCCGGGGCAGACGCAGCAGCAGATTCCAATGAGAACTGCGCGAGGGATCAAGATGAACTATGATGGGGAAAACTTTCTTTCTGCGTGTTTTACAAATATAATGGAGTTATTGAACCCATGGCTGATGAATGTCTGCTCAGTTTAAAGTAGAACACTTCAGTCTGAGACACTTGAGCTCAATGACCGCCATACACAGTTTGTCTCTGTTGCAGTTAAATAAAATTCTATATTTTATACTTTGCTTCAGACTGTTACTGTAGGCTACACATTTTTATAATGATAATTCACTGAATTATAAGCGATTATTGCTCTGCAAATGTTTGCATGCACAGTGAGTATTTATTATTTGGAATCTTCACCATTTATGCACTTTCATAACAAATGAATCGTAACTGCTTGATTTATTTTGCCCATATGTGATTAAAATAGGTTAATTAAAAATAATGATAGTGTTTCAATTGAGTGTAATTTTACGTCTTTAAAAATGTCCCTCATTGTCCTGCTTTGTCCCTCTTTAAAGTGCTTCATGTCCCACATTTGGCTGGTTACGACCTGGTCACCCTAGGGCTGTGGCGTGGGGGGTTTCCCCGCGTGGGCAAAGCGGTTTGGAGAGAGGACGGAGCGGTTCGCGTGCGGAGTGCTTCTATCGACGGAACGTGTTCGCAGTGTTTCCAGGAAACACACGCGTGTTCCTCCCAACAATAACAAATAAACACTGTGCTTTATGTTACGTTTCGATAGAAGCGTTTATGTATTCATACAATACAGGTCAACTGTTGCAGCGCTGTTTAATCACGCATTTGGAAAATATTGGAAAGGGAGTAAGAGAGAGAGAGAGAGGGAAGAGCCGGGCCGGGCCTAGCCTGGCCTTTGCCATCCGTAAACTCCGGTCAAATATTTTTCCCTGCATGTACGAAACAAGTACGAGGGTCTGGTAAAACCAGGCTAGGCCGGGCCGGGCTCGGGCCCAGAAATCAGGCCCGTGCAGGGCTCTATGCAGTGGGTTTAAGGCGGGACCTTTGCTGCAGAAAGTCCTGATGTTGAAAAGACAGTGACTAAATAAATCATAAAGACTGGACTCACCTGGACTCGTGCTCACATAACCCCAGACTGCCTGAGCTGCAAAGGGAGGGTTTCCTCTAAATCATGTGACCTCATCGGCCAATCACAGAGCAGTACCGTTTACCCAGCTGTGAGTAACGGAACAACAAGACTTTTTATAAATGTTTTCACTTATGATGAGCTCATTCAGAAACTAAACCAGATCCAAAGAAACCTCAGTGTTACTAATATGTCACAAAACAAAACCCTGAATTCAAACCTGGCTCTGTCCATTATTTAGATTCACTTTCACTTTTGAGATCCAGCCTTGGTAATGGAATCACTTTGTTTTATATGTTGTCCAATGAGCTCCCCTAGTGGTGAAAGTTAGTACTGCAGTTTCTAAAGTCTGAATCTGAGTGTTTCCTTTGAGCTCAGCAGAACGGCCTCGTCTGTCAGTAATGAGCTCATTCTCTGCATTTAGGACCTAAACCCCCATGGGGGTCACTAAAGGATCTGCGATGCATAGCCACAAGTGATGACAGAAACCACAATTAAAATAGAACAGAAACCACAGCATAATATCGTGAAAGAGAAGAATGTAGATCTATGTACAGTATTGACAAGGATCAGTATTGGTACAACATATACAAAGGGCAATATTGAACCCACAAGATGAGACACTGAACATTATTTGCCTGAGCACTAGAGGATGAGAAACCCTTTCACCACTGAGGGAGAATCATAAAACTGCAGAGATGTACATGAGCCAATAACGGCAACCACTGAAGTCAAAATGTGCACAATCGGTCAATCAATGGTTTTAGCCCAATATCACAGCAGGAGTTTCCTCACAGCTGCAACAAACATTAAGGCAATAAAACAGAGCAGTAAATAAGACAATGTAAAGTTCAGCAGTGGAGACGAGCAGCTCGGGCGTCCCCTGTCCTTAGACTCTCCAGCACGGCAAAGAAAAACTCAAAAACCCAGTGGGAGAAACGAGAAACCTTGAGGAGAACCACAGAAGGAGAGATCCACTCCCATGGGCGGACCGGCTATAGAGACCCAGGGCCGAAGGAGTCGATCAAAGGGTCTCAGACCAAAGTCTTCGTTGAGCCCTTTTGGATGAAGTGTATCAAGAGAATAAATCCAAACGCTTCTCCTCTGAGTGGAGCAGCTTTAACTTTAGACCTGAGACCTTTGAAAACAGGAACATTGAGTCAAGAGTGTTTTCAACAGTTTGACTGTTTTGTAAAAATAACGCTGTAAAGATGGTATAAAATAAACCATTTTGAACATCCCTCACGAATCTCAACACGGATGGACTGAAGAGCTCACGCCCTACATGCCAGTGTGATACCCCATTTGAAAGCCAAGACCTTCTAGTTTCTAAAACTGTTTGAGATCTGTGTGAGTGAAACACAATTTGCGTTACATTTGCCGTTCTTAACCCTAATCATATCCTGATGTGGGTTAACCAACTAAGAGATGCTGCAATATAAATATCAAGTCTCCAAATCCCAGATGCTGCACGGCTTTGATCAAAAAAGAATGTTCTAGTGCAGTGGTTCCCAAAGTGGGGTCCGGGGCCCCCTGGAGACACTATAGGGGGGCCCCAAAAGGCTTGTCTAGAAAACAAGTACATTGATAAAATATATATTTTAAAAGGAAAAATACATTTATTCGCTAAAATGTATTACTTGAAACAACTCTAACTCATTGCTAGATGTTGCTTTTTATGTCATTTAAGCTGTAATAAGAACATTCCAATGAATAGGATAAAGTATTTTCTATTGGGGGGCCCCGAGAGAATTTCGGATCGACAAGGGGGCCGCGATGTTCCGGACTTCGGGAATGGCTGATCTAGTGTGTCTTGTAAAAGTCCAAACGTAATATAAGACTGTCTTGATAAACAAAGTCATTATAATCCAACAGGTCAAACATGAATCTAAGATGAGTGTGAATATTTAATAAATGCAGATTGGTATTCATCCTTTATGTCCTCGAGTCCGTTATTCAGGCCCTCAGCAGAAACATGAGCCTTTTCTTATCATTGCATAATAACGCTCTTGGTCTCCATTTATTACACTGTTAGATTGAATGTGATAAAACCATGTGGTGAGGTTTGTTTCTGGTGAGGCTCATGTTATTGACTCCAACATAAAGGAAACCAAACTCTGGTATTCTCTTACTTTGAAATAGCATTCAAGAGCAACACATTTAAACATGAAATACATTCTCACGATATTGCCAATAAAAATTAAAAGGCAACGTAGTGAACGTGACCGGGACTCGTGCCCCGCCCGTCCTAATGATGAGCTTTACTTACTCCTTTATGTTGAAAAATCCCCCCTCCTCTACTCATCACACATCATTATACTGTAAACACAAAGTATATATTTTAAGGAGCTCGAAGGCGGCTATATTTACCAATGGCCTCACTAGTAAATAATGATAAAGAAATAAGTGACAATGTTCACAGGGCATATATAACAGGTATAAAAGCAAAGACCGTGAAAGCCGAGTGGACTGATGGATGTTTCTCCTAAAGGCCAGTGAGAAACTCGGCATCTGGTTAAATCTGCCCCAGCCGTGCACAGCGGGACGCAGCTACGGTGATCGTTTGTGCTCTTTGTAAAGTACAGTTCATCTTCGTCCGCAAAATAAAGGCACCGGAAAAGAACGACTCAACATCCGGTTACAAACCAGAAAGTGATCGTTTCTCTATTTGCTTCTGACCGTTTTAAAGCAACAAGGCCCATTATCCCTGTTAGCCTGCCCCCTGCTGGTTCATCACTGGTAATGCAGTATTCCACTTTTCCTTTACATTTGTCACGAAGTCGGCCTTTTCCAGGTTTTTCCAGGTTTTTCCTTTGTGGAAACAACACACACATTTGTGCAACAAAGACGAGTTGAAACCGGTCGTGTCTGTAGTATTTTTATATGACAAGTTTATCCGGTCGTAGCAATAACACTGTCGCGTATAAAACAAAATGCAAATCATTTACAATCTACAAGGCAAACATTGTACTGATTCAACGGGAAAAAGCATAAAAGGAGCGATTACTGAAAACATGACCGTAATTAAGGCCTTCGTTGGGGAGGAGTCTAGTGCAGGACATGAAATCGATGATTTTGTGTCTTGAATGACAAAAATAAGGCAGTGCATTTCGCCGCTCGAAACTGAAAAAGGAACTGCAACAGTGAAAAGCTCCAAAAAGCTGATTTGTCCCCTTTAAAACAAATGTCCACGTGTTTAAAGAGTCGAAACCGGAGGCTTCATCAGTGCACAGGTGTTGCATATCGTGTCCAAAGGTGGATCCGCTGGAATGGAGCTCCGAATGTGTCTGATCCTAAACGACAGTCTCGTCACAGTGTTTCCATGACTGGTCCGTAAACGAAAGAATTATAATTATAAAAGCAGGACATAAGGCAATACCACACGTGACCTGCAGGAGGACGGAAGGCCATTGATCAGGCCAGTTTCAAAAAGGAGATTTTCTACGTTTTTTGGGGGAGAATCCACCAAAAACATGTACAATAGGCCGGGATGAATGATGTGAGTGAGTGGTTGGTGGTGGTCGGAGGGGCCGATGGCGCAGATTGGCTGCCTCGCTTCCGTCAGTCTACCCCAGGGCAGCTGTGGCTTCAATAGTAGCTTACCACCACCAAGTATGGAGTGAATGAATAGTGCAATGTAAAGCGTCTTTGAGTGTCCAGAAAAGCGCTGCATTATTATTATTATTTGTGGCAGACGGTAAAGTTACATTAGGTTAAGCGGTGAGAGCCGTGGAACGAACCCGGGACATGGACTCGAGGCCCTGTAGCCGATGCTTTCATTGCAAAACATGAAAGAAACAGGAAGTCACTGGTAAATGAAAACTTTCCTCCCATTTCTTCACAGGGGTTGGGGCTCAGAGCGTCTGGCGGTCGGACCTCTGCCCACGGGGCCCCGCGCTCCTGTGGACCCACCACCCGCAGAGGGGTCCGTAGGGGTCGGGTGCAGAGAGGACTGGGTGGCGGTCGAAGGCGGGTGCCTCGACGACCTGGTCCGCGTGCGCAGCTTCTGGCGTTCGGGACATGGAACGTCGCCTCACTGGGGGGGAGGAGCCTGAGCTGGGGGGGGGAGGAGCCTGAGCTGGGGGGGAAGGAGCCTGAGCTCGTGCGGGAGGTTGAGAGGTACGGGCTAGTTATAGTCGGGCTCACCTCCACGCACAGCCTGGGTTCCGGATCCCAACTCCTGGAGAGGGGCTGGACGCTCCATTTTTCTGGAGTTGCCCGCGGGGAGAGGCGGCTGAGCTGGGGGGGGTTAGCTCATAGCCCCCCAGCTCAGCCGTCACGTGTTGGAGTTCACCCCGGTGAACGAGAGGGTCGCGTCCCTATGCCTTTGGGTCGAGGACAGGTCTCTCACCGTTGTCTCGGCCTACGGGCCCAACATCGGTGCAGAGTACCCGGCCTTCTTGGAGTCCCTGGGGGGGGTACTAGATGGTGCTCCGGCTGGGGACTCCATTGTTCTACTGGGGGACTTCAACGCCCACGTGGGTAACGACAGGGAGACCTGGGTGGGGGTGATGGGGAAGCACGGCCTCCCCGATCGGAACCCGAGTGGTGTTCTGTTATTGGACTTCTGCGCTAGTTACGGTTTGTCCATAACGAACACCATGTTCGAGCACAAGGATGTCCATAAGTGCACGTGGCACCAGGAGGTCGATGACCCTCTGACCTTCAGCCACGTGTCTCAGACACCCGGGTGAAGAGAGGGGAAAGCTGGTGGTGAGCTGGATCCGCTGGCGGGGGAAGAAGCCGGTCAGACCTGGCGTGTCATGAGGGTCTGCTGAGTTCATAGTGACAGTAGAAAGAAGGCTCTATGTCCCGTTGTTTTCTACGGGGCCCAAAGCTGATGTTTGTGTGGCCTGTCCCGTGTGCCGTCACCTCTGTTCTCACTCTGCAGCCCTAACCCTAACCCTAGCCCTAGCCCTAACCCTAGCCCACACTGTCTATCTGGGAACACTTTTCCATTTGCCCACGAGACGAGTGTGGGCTTGATCAGTGAGAGCAAAGAAAACAAACAGATGAAAGTCTGGAGAAGTGCGGCCATGCATTTCTCACATGACAGATCTATGACTCAGTCTCCTTTACACCTCTTATATCACCGATATGGAAGGACTCAAATGCAACACAGGATGGAGTAAAAGGAAACTGAAATATCTGAACAAGCCTGAATAAACGGGCACCAAACAAAACAAAAAAGTATAACCAAGATTTCCCCAACAGGACTTGTTTATTGTTTTTTTAGGACAGGAACGGAAAACAGATCACTTAACAAACAGAATCAGAATCTCTCAATACATTAACTGAGCTTGAAAGTCTCTCTTCGCAGGTTGACAATCTAGCAAGAGACTGACTGAACTGAGGGAGTTAAATAACCTCCCCCGACTTGACGAGGGAATGGGGAGCAGCTGTGGAGAGCAGGAAAACTGGGCAGGCAGGAAAACATGAACAGGAACGGGCAAAACCAAGGAGCAGGGAGTGAATCAGAACGTAAACAATGACTAACTAAACAGAATCATGACATCTTACTTGTCTTTTCATCCTGGTTTTCACGCTTTTAGATTTGGATTCACTTTCACTGTTTAGATCCAGCCTTGGTAATGGAATCACTTTGTTTTATATGTTGTCCAATGAGCTCCCCTAGTGGTGAAAGTTAGTACTGCAGTTTCTAAAGTCTGAACATGTTTCAGTCTGAATCTGAGTGTTTCCTTTGAGCTCAGCAGAACGGCCTCGTCTGTCAGTAATGAGCTCATTCTCTGCATTATATTATATTTGGATGTTTGAACATGTTTTGTGCTGAGCTTATAAAGTTCTCTCTTCTTTGCAGTCATGTTGCTGTATTTTGTGTTTTACAGTAGTTTAAAGAAACTACGGCGCTTCTTGGTGGATGAATGAGGGAGTGTTTAGCTACAGCCGAGTTAGACTCAAAGACTACAGGGACAAAACCACATCCCTGAAGCAAACACAATATAAACGTCATCAGGCTGTTTTTACAACATGATTCAAATCAGTTTGTACATCACACGTTTCATTTGTTCAGGATTTCAGAGTTAACGGAGATATATTTACTGACACGTGCAGTACAATGGTAACGCCTCAACTTACAGAGAGCTTTTCTTCCTTCAATAGGATTTGTTTTTCTTTTTTTGTACTGAAGAAAACCTCTTTTCTCTGTCCTTGTGGTTGTCACCTTGTACACAATAAAATATGATTAACACGTCGTCTCTACATTTTCCATATTTACCATTACCACCGTTGGACAATGCGCATTCACACTGGAAGGGGGATTAGAAAGTAAGTCGTCAACACTGCCCTATCAGCCTAATAAACAAACCAGGATAAAGATGAATATGAAACCAGGAACTTAAAGTCACGAGGATTTATTCACAGGTCACCTCACACAGACGCGTCTGTTCCCCAGGTCCCTAACACTCAAATCTGTCAGCACCCCACACGGAGAAGACTGAACTCTCTGGGGACACAGACTTCTTCACACCACACCTCAAATTATAATATTCATGAGCCTATACTAAGCGCATCAGTTTCCCATCGTACGAGTCTGGCACTTTCCACTTATCGGCCCATGTCTGCCAGCCGGCCTTGGTAGGGCCCATGTTATCTCTTTGTTTACGTGTGCATGGGGTCTGTTCTCGGAGCCTGTCTGCACATCGGCTCAGTATTTTTCCACTCCACTGTAACAGAAAACTGAAACACTTCTATTGCTACATTGCTCTCTAAGCAAGACATGCAAGACACCATTGATTAGAAACAATCATTCTTTTCATCCCCCTTCTGGCCTCGAAGAGGCCATTTCCTTGTTTCTAATTAATGAAGGTACAGCCGTCGTCAAAACATAGTTGTCCCCTGCCCAATGTATAGTGCCACCACCACCAGGTGTCGAATTTGGCTTGGGCATAGGCAACCACATCCTCCAGTCCTGTGAAATCATCACTTT
The DNA here is from genome assembly GCA_021464625.1 of Proterorhinus semilunaris. Classification (NCBI taxonomy): domain Eukaryota; kingdom Metazoa; phylum Chordata; class Actinopteri; order Gobiiformes; family Gobiidae; genus Proterorhinus; species Proterorhinus semilunaris. The sequence goes on from CM038348.1 coordinate 38,954,395, forward strand.
CTTCCCATGTATAATTACCACTCACTAATCGTCCCATCCGGAACCTGTATCTCCCAGGACTGGGTTCACTGATACATTTCACTTCCTCAGTTCCATAGGCTCCATCTCGAATCAATATGAAAATAAACATTCCTGCAAAATATAAGCACAGCGAAGCAAAACACAACATAACACTCATCATATGGTTCTTAAAGTTATTCTGAGCCACGTGTGTCCTCCCATCCATATCCCAGAGCTTTAAATGCCCCGAGTTGATACAGGCTCGGCTCACCCCCTTCAGGCAGGGACCTGTCCCCGGCCTCTGGGTCCTCCGGGGGCAGGGTCACAGCTGCGTACAATCCCCCCGAAGTCCCCAGAGCCCTGGAGACCATGCTGCGGACGAGAGGGAGAACACAACAGAACAACACACAACACAACAACAGTATTACACCAATTAATATACCCACCTTTTGAAGTACATTATAACTATATTTAGGACAATATTTTTTACTGTCTTCGAGCCAATTATGGTTTAGTTCTGTTTGTTAGAAAGCTCCTTCTAATCGTAAATGTAGAACCCATTCTCTTACTCATTTGTATGAAGTACACTGATACACTATGTTTTCATAAACAAACCTCCACTTTTAGCCGAGCTTTGGAAGCTCAACCACCAATACTTATTCAAGCTCCAAAGATGCTTGATTGTCTTTGTCAGATCCCACCTGCCTCTCCGATTTCCTCTCTTGCTTGGAACACCAAATCGTTACACAAGGGATTCTGTTGCTCGGATAGGACCTCCAGGCCTCCAAAGCCAATCGACATTTCCTCCTTCCATGCTGCCTCCTGCAACAATAAAAGAAGAACACTCCGGCCTGCATAAAATCAAATTTTACCATGCCATTGTGACCAGTTCTTGGCTCATCAGCTCCTGTCCTGAATCCGTCCCTGCAGCATCACAATTCCTCCTGTAAAGTCCCTGTCTCTGTGTAAAATTAATGTTATCAACCTGGAATGAATATGGATCAAAACATGTTACACTCTCAGTACATAAAATAGTCACACTTATAATCTTATAGTAACTTATGTTTTCTTATTATTTGTTTATTTAGATCCGAAAGAGTCACAATTATTTCTACGGAGGTCCAATCGACTCTCCATCTCTTTTTAATAATCATAGCGAGTCTGTGTGCACCAAGAGACGCGATGACCATTAGAAAGCTGGGCAATATATCCTTGAGGTCATGAGTGTGACCTTTTCAGTGACTCTTAAGATACCGGATTTACACTGATCTTATCACATTTTGCCATTTTGAAATAAAACACGTTTGCCAGCACCAACTTCAGATTCGAAGATGCCGTTTTACTTACACTGTATGTAAACCTCTATATTCAGAATTCATACCACTCCATATCTCGGCCTCAGATCTAAAATCTAAGCATGTGTTCAAATCTGGATTCCGCCACCCCTTCTTTGGCAAACCACACAATATTTCAACTTACGCATCCAAGGGTTTACCAGTGCAAATGTAAATGATCACTTTTATCACCAACACTCCAAATTAAGATACACCAGTATCTCCCGCTGATCAAAACATAGGACTCCATCTCTTTCCTGTGTTCAACCAAAACCCAACAATAAAACACTACGCCGTCAATTCCTGTACAAAACTCACTCAGTTTGCTCAAATTAAATCCACAACATCTCTGATCAATTTCGGGACGTTCAGAGACCCCCTACACAATCAACAAATTGTTACGCCTTAACACACCTTAGACACAAACCCCCAAACAAGCAAATGAACCCCAACCACTCCTATCAACAAAACTCTTCCACACGACAATGGTAACCTGTGGATGTTTACTGTTCAAAGTTAAGGGGACAATATTATTATCAGCTGTAACCTGTGCTACAAAGTAATTGGAGAATTACTATACTGTTCTTGAGAAGCTAATCACACCACTGATTGAATATTCATTTTAATCGTTTATGTACTTTGCATAGATGCCTAAGATCCGCTGCAAATCAGGTAAAATTCAAATTAGGACACCTTTGCCTATAACCCAAAAATTATTAGAAATAATATTTTACTAAACCAATAACGGGCCTTAGCTACGCCTAAACTCGCCTCGCTACACCAAATTATTTTCACTTTGTGTGAACCCTACACTCGCTCTATTTATTTATCACTCTGTAAATATGTTATCTCTTAACATATTTAATTAAGTGTATTTATCTGTTTATTTCATTATATGCACATTGATCAATTTGAGCATTCTAAAAGATCAAAAAATAAAATGAGAAAAATAGAGATAGATTACCGCCACGCGGAGTCCCATGGGCCCTGGCCCATTGGCAAAACACAAAAGAAATTGATCAAAACAAAATATAAAAATATGTATATTTGCCTAAAAAATTCAAAAATCTAAGTCCGAGTGGAGCAGAGGTCAAGGCATCAGACCTGTGGCAAATTGTGAACACCGGCCCTTGTGCATGTGACTTTCAAGGGCTTTTCAGGGAGCAGCAGAGGGAGAGCGTATTTGTTGACATATTTCGAGGGCATATTGTCAGCGAGGCAGCGTGGAGGAGACTTTCAGTGTGGCAGACTTTCTCTTCTAATGCATTTGGACCAATGAACACGCAGAGCGCAACAGGCCTTCGCCTCTCCCCCTTTTACCACCAAAAATGTCAGAGTAAAAAGTAAAATTTAAAACCAGCATGTCCTATCACGCTCAGCATTAAAAATAGGGTAACATTCAAAAAAAAACTAACAAAAGTAAAAAATACACGAGTGAATATTGATAATAAAAATTAAAAGAATCCTCTGTCCACTATCAAAAAAAGGCTCATGCTCCACTATTGCCTTTGAAGACAAGCATAGTGCTATTAATTTCTCCTTTTATTTTCAATATAATGTAGTTGCTTTTAGGTTGTTAAAACCACATCACTAATAATAAAACTTCAGGAATTCACATACTGGATAACGATCTAATGGAAGGTTTCTTTAACTAGTTATTTCATATGCTTATATTGATTAGTGATCAGTTTCCGCATATATTTTATCCTATTAAATTCAATAGTCTTTTTGTGTCAGACTCTTAGTTTTCGATTATAACGCTATGGCCGTCTTATCAAAAATATGTTTCTCCTAAACACAGTTTGGATTCCAGGTGACCTCCGATCTAACCTCCGGCGCAAACTTTAAAGGATGTAAGAAAGTTTACAAAGCAATTACTTAACTAATTTAAAGGAACCAGGAAAAGCCATCCTGCCGTAATCTGGGCAGCTCTCCTTTTATCAAAGTACCCCTGTACAACTGAGAGCCCGCTCAGACACCTAGAACCTATAAAGATAGAGCTAAGATTCACTTCACCACAAGTCTAAACGATAAAGACAATATTCTATATATCTTTGTATGTCCTGGTACCTTTAGAACCGGACCTACCAACCCAGGGTTCAGAAACAAATCACAGCAGAACAATATGTATTCACTCTATTAGCGCTTCCTGCAAGCACAACATTATATAATAATAAACTAAAAATGCAAGACATTTCACCTTTTATACTTTCTAAATATTGTTTGGCCGTTATCAATATTATTTGTTTTGGTTGTTTGATAAGCACAAATTATGCCCCATTTCCTTTAGCATAATGTCAAAGAATTATACGTCTTGTATTATTATTAAAACAACAACAACAAGCTCTTGGCCTTTACCCATTTATTCTCGTCTGGACCCTGGCCGTCTACATTAAGAGACCGTCGCTTCCTAGATCCATCGCCTTCTGTGGGAACAGACATGTTAGATAAAACCTTTCAACAAAACCTTCTCTTTCTTTCGGTTTTCCCATGTTTCTTGATTACAATAGATTGCCAACTTTCCGCCTGGTTTTGTGCCTATCCGACGACACACTCTCAGGTATTCTCTCCTAAGTTGGGGAAAGGGATGTCCCCTTACTATCCCCTCACAACTGTTTTGGTCTTCCACCATTAACATAATTGGTATTATTGTCATACTTAAGGCCAGTATCAGTCCCCACACCCAAAATGGACACCGTAAGGGGCCCATACTCCACATTTTTGTTGATAATCTAATGATACTCTGCCATAGATGTATATCATATAAGTTCATTTGTTGGTTTATCTACCATACAGCACTGTCCCTTTTAAGAAGTCAGAACATGCTTGCCTTGCGGAGTCTTTGTGATCTCCTGGGTGGGGGTGGGATGTGTCCTCCCCCCCCTTCAGTGGGGCCACCGGTCCCACTACCATTGCTAATACGGGCCCAAAGCGGGAGCTCCTCCTCCGGGAGGGGCTTTTGAATCCCGCCCCCTGAGATGGGGGAAAAAATCTTCTCGTTTTTCCACCATTGTGCTGTTACCAGTTCAACCGGTTCCACGCGTTTCCCCACTGTCCGACACTCACTGAGCGCGAGCCCCAGCAGCTCTCCTACTCCTCCAGAGTCCGCCACTCTCCCCCGACATTCCTCACACCCTCTTCCCCACACAAGCCACACACATTTGACCACCCGCAATAGACGATTCTAATCAGGCTTAAACAACACGTGTGCCCACGGCGGCTTTCACTCCTCTGACTGTTTCAACAACAAACCACATGGCCCATTCAACATTCAGCACACAGTCCAAATTAAAGACAACACGAAACAACAGCCACACACAGTTTGGGTACCCGACTATGACTCCAACAACATAACCGAACATCAATGCGCCTAATTTTCAATGTTTTCACCCCTAATTCCCCCGTTTTCGCAGACTTTAGGATCCTCGATCCAGGGACACAAACCCTTTAGGAACCTCGTTCCAGGGACTTTAACCCGTTTAGGAACCTCGTTCCAGGGACTTTAACCCGTTTAGGAACCTCGTTCCAGGGACTTTAACCCGTTTAGGAACCTCGTTCCAGGGCCCCTTGCCCGTATACTTTAGGATCCTCGATCCTATTTCAGACAGCCCCTCGGACTGTCAACGGCCGTTTCACAACTCTTATCTCCAGCCCGCGCGTCCGCGGTGCTGGTCGGACGTACTACGTGCTTATCAGCTTTTACCGGGATATCCCCAACGCGTAGTCCTGTAGATAAACTCTCGCTTCTGTAGTTATACTCCCAATTTCTTAACTTCTATTTTGGTTCGGTATTTGGTTCGGTATCTTAGTTATGACGTGTTTTCCCTTCTTACTTCCAAACATCAATGCAGATTTAAACCATCCAACACTTAGCTCCGTTGACTATACTCCTAACTAAAATTTAGACAAAAAATAGCCAATAGACGTACTTTGACACTCGTTAAAAATAGTAGTCAAAAGCAGTCTTACCTTATTCTAGAGTGGACGCGTCCCTGAAGCCGTGGTTGAGTGGTTTTTGGAAGATAAGACACCTGGCATGTCTACCGCGAAGAATTACCGGACCGGACCTTCGCCGTCGTCCGTAGTTGACGACTCCAACCCCCCCTTCAGCACTTTCGGGGTCACCAATGAAGAAAACCTCTTTTCTCTGTCCTTGTGGTTGTCACCTTGTACACAATAAAATATGATTAACACGTCGTCTCTACATTTTCCATATTTACCATTACCACCGTTGGACAATGCGCATTCACACTGGAAGGGGGATTAGAAAGTAAGTCGTCAACACTGCCCTATCAGCCTAATAAACAAACCAGGATAAAGATGAATATGAAACCAGGAACTTAAAGTCACGAGGATTTATTCACAGGTCACCTCACACAGACGCGTCTGTTCCCCAGGTCCCTAACACTCAAATCTGTCAGCACCCCACACGGAGAAGACTGAACTCTCTGGGGACACAGACTTCTTCACACCACACCTCAAATTATAATATTCATGAGCCTATACTAAGCGCATCAGTTTCCCATCGTACGAGTCTGGCACTTTCCACTTATCGGCCCATGTCTGCCAGCCGGCCTTGGTAGGGCCCATGTTATCTCTTTGTTTACGTGTGCATGGGGTCTGTTCTCGGAGCCTGTCTGCACATCGGCTCAGTATTTTTCCACTCCACTGTAACAGAAAACTGAAACACTTCTATTGCTACATTGCTCTCTAAGCAAGACATGCAAGACACCATTGATTAGAAACAATCATTCTTTTCAGTACAAATTATAAAATCCATTGTATCTTTGTCTTTACATTTAGGACGTTTATTTTTTTCTCCAAATTCATTCATAATCTTAATATTTAGTGTTTATTAAACTGACCTGGTCTTTACTGGAGCCACAGGAGGAAGAACCTGAGCTGTTTATAAAGTCTCTTCTTCTTCTGTGCACTAACACAGCGGAATGCTGCCCCCTGCTGGTCAGTAGAATCACTTCCCTTTAGTTTCAGACTCTGAGCTCTTGGTTATAAAGGGCAGAGATGTGTTTGCACAGAGGATGAAATAATATCTTACTGATTAAGTGCATCCTTCCCTTTGACTCGGTCTCTTTCTGTGATGGTAGAACCCACGTGCGCGCTTTGGAGTGCACGAGGAACAGACTGAGTGATTTTGTGTCGTATTTCAGTGAGATTTAAAAATGGAGGTTTTCAGAGTAAATTGGAAATGCCTTATTTCCATTATATTCAATAGGAAAAAATACAGTGATTTTATCCATGTGCCAACAATGGGAATGACGTCCAAACAGATGAAATTCAGTAAAAATGTTCAAATTCATTCTTTTTCTTCCAAATGAAACGCTGACACTGTAAAAAGTGAAGTTTTAAACGGCTCTGGAGGAGCAAAGAAAAACATGTTTATAATGGAAGTCAAGAAGCCGTTTCAGCCGCTGCCATTTTCAAATAAAGAATCATCCGCTACAGAAAAACTATAAATGCATCAAATCCATTTCACTTCATCTGTGACACAAACACGGCTCTGGAAACAGACAAAGCCTCAGCTCTTTACATTTGATTATTACAAATATAATCACACTTTTGTGCAACAAGTTTTTTCAGTTTGAAGTTTTCAAACTGGGATTTTAAGGGTTAAATCCAGAACATTATGACATGTTTGGTAGTTTTGGAAAAGTTTCCAGTAGTTCATGTGATTTATGCAAAAAGAAGTAGAAAAAAATATTGAAAAATGCAGATTTAATGGCTGTTTTTAGGCGTGTACATTTTTGTACACTAGGGGGCGAACGTGTGGAAAGTTGTAAATCTCTCACTACAGAAAAACTACAAATGCTTCAAATGAATTATTTGCTCACCTGTGACCCAAGGCCCTAAAATCCTTGAAAGCCCCAGCTCTGTACTATTCATTATTATAAAGATAATGAGGTTTTTATGTTCTGTAACACAAACTTCAAAGTTTTTGTTTTCAAACTGGCATATAAAGGGTTAACCCCCCAAATAAATCACATGTTTGGAAGTTTTGAGAAGGTGAGAAGTGATTCTTTAGATTTATGAAAAACAATTGTAAAAAGATGAAAGTATGTGTTTTTTGTAGCAGTTTGAAAAGCGTGTACATGTCTGTACACTAGGGGGCGCACGTATAGAAAATGCAGATCTCCAACATAAAAGACATGAGAGAAAAACAAACACTGGACTCGGAAAATTTGGCTCAAAAGAACATTTTCTGCAGAAATCCACGTCTCAAGCTGCAACACAGACACAATGGTCCAAATGAAACAAATACATCCTGCAAAATGTACAAAAATGTAAATAGGAAAACATTAGGGTTAAAGGGAAAAAGTATAAACAAAAAAACAAATCAGAATCAGAACAGTGTGTTTGGAACAGGTTCACAAACATATAAAACATATAACACAGAATTTACATTAAAATAAGCTATAAAAACTTTAAAGTATAAGGCTATAAGGGCCGGCATAAAGAATATTAAATAAAAAATAAGAACAATAAAGAACTATATTTTTCAAACCTGTTTTTTTTTCATTTGGAGGCCGACCTCTCCTCTCGTCATACATATAACAACAATAATATAACGTTATGAATATTTTAACCCTAAACAGCTGCATTTCTCCATTGTTACTGGATGTCGGCCTTTATTGTGTGAGTTTATCCTCAGAGTGAATCTGTGGAAGTGTTTAGGGACGAGACCGTGTTGGAGCTTTTTCAACCGGTATTTGTACAAACAAAGGAACATTTGCCTCTAAAGCCTTTCAGACCTGAGGCCCAGCTGTTTGCACGGGGACATGGAGACGACCGGAGAATCACAATCACGTTTGTGCTCCATTAGCATCAAACATGTTGGACTTATGCTCACAATAAAAGTCCAAAAGCACAAACATGTGTTGATGTGACTAAGTGTTAAAGTGTATTTGACACATTACACACAATTTTGACTAAAACATCGTTAACACAATTATATTTAAGATTTTACTAAAGATTGTTCCAGTTTCCTTTAGTTTCACTTCCTGATTGGACACTGACAGGAAGTGACACTGTTTTAAACTGTTGCCGTGCCGACCGTGTTATGTCCATGTGAAATGAGTCAAACTCAACTTTACCTTTATCTATGTCACTTCCTGTCAGCAGCTTAAACATTCAAATTAAAATAACTTTTCTGCCCAACATTTCTTCTTTCATTTGCAGTGAGAGGCTCAGTCTGACAGAGCTCTCAGAGTCACTGAGGAGTCTTTATCCCAGAACCTAAACCCAGGGATCAGGGTCTGAGTGAAGGTGGTGTTGAAGGTGTGAAGGTGGATCAGTTCCTCAGAGGAGACTGTGTAGAAGGACAGAGATCCAGCAGCACAGTCCACATACACCCCTACTGTCCCAGAGGAGGAGCCGGGCTGAGGGAGGCGGGTTCGTTTGTCTTTATGCCAAACACAGAAAACATCTTTAGAGCAGACCAGACTCCAGGACTGATCATTGAGTCCAAACCCACAGTCAGTCCTGTTTCCTTTCCTGCTGATTCCTCTGTAAGACACTGATATATAAACCCATCCTCTCCACTGGACCTCCCAGTAACAGCGCCCAGTCAGACCAGTGTCACACAGAACCTGATCCCAGACCTCAAATCTGTCCTGATGATCTGGATACGGCTGCTCCTCACTCACATGTGTCGCCGTCTTGTTGTTCTCAGACAGTCTGATGTTTCTCTGAGCCGTGTTTGGATCCAGAGAGAGTTCAGTGAAGTCTGAGGGAGAGAAGACACAGCAGCAGTTAGTCCCTGTTTGGTGATTGTTGTAAATGTAGATGGTCCTCAGCTGTGGCTCTGTTCAGTCTCTGTGATGAGGACTGACAGAGACACAGCTCAGAGGAAACTACATCATGAAGATCTCTGTTAAACATCTCAGACTCTTCTGGACCTGCTTAAAGACTCTGTGGACCACAGTCACAGGGACACATACAATAATGAGCCTCATGTGTTTTATGGAGACTCCCATGATGCTTTGCTTCTATTGTTATGACATATTATTAAACTGTCTTTCACATGTTCCAGCGTGTTCTATGTTTAAAGATATTTACACTTAAGAATAAGACGTTAGACTTTTTAAATCTCCTCAACTGGACTGAGTTTAGTCGAATTCACTTCGATCTTAAGTTCAACTGAAAACTGGAAAACACAACTTAGAAATAAAGTCAATATTAGGAAAGAATACCAATTAATATAAACTCAGATGAAAATTATATTTTTCAAATTCTCAAATCAAATCAAACTTTATTTATAAAGCGCTTTTCATACAAAATGTAACATAGTGCTTAAAAATCATTAAAATCGTCCCCACCAGTAAATATACATAAATAAAAACAACCCCGGACGTTTCCCAGAGGAACATCTGTTTATCCGGTTCTCTTCGGAGCGGCTGGATCGTCTTGCTCATGCGCGGCTACATTAGCGGTTTCCCCAGGCCAACAAAGCGTAGGGGGCGCTGCTGAGCTGCTGAAGGCCCTGGGGGCGGACTGTCAATGTATATCGAATTCTGATTGGCTGATAATTCTGTCAGTCACGATGGCGGCCTGACGACACCTGAGGAGGAGGAGCTCACGAGGTGTTTAAGGAAATTACAGTTACATCAACAAAACCACACACACACACACACACACACACACACACACGTAAAACATGTCCATTAGGCAAGGAGGAGTGTGAAATAGGCCTGCCACGATAAGTTTTTTTTAGGACGATATATCCTCCTAAAAAAATATTGCGATAAACGATAATATTGAGTGTAATGCAAATACTGTAGGCAATAAAAAGAAAACTGATTTAATTGAAATGAATTGAACTTCTGACATTCAATATTAACACCTTATACCAAACAAAGTGCAAACTAAAGGGTCGACATGTTCTAGGACACTGTTTCCATCTGAGCTTCTCCACCTTTAACATAACTTACACTCACCAGGTTCTGTGTTTGAACTAGGCCTGTCACAACATTTACAACAAATAGTCAATATACAGAATCATCTTTAAAAATATCCCAATAACAATAATATTGATATTTCATCTGCATTATTCTGGTTACATATTTCCTCACAAAAACTCACTTCTGTGTTAAATAAAACATGGTTAGAATAAAATGTATATTAAATGTATGGATTCAGATAATACTGTATTACTGCAAAGGTAGAGTAGCCATATGTTCTTTTTCCGTTTCTTTTAAAATATAATCTCGCGTACACACGGCCGTCGAAGTGAAGCAGGTTTTTTTGGGAAACTTGTTGACTGTTTGTCAAACTGCTGCAGCATTTCTCAGTAACATAGTCCTAAGCCCTGAGTAATGTTCTCAGGGCTATCGCGCTTGTATTAGGACAGTAACATAGTCCTAAGCCCTGAGTAATGTTCTCAGGACTATCGCGCTTGTATTTGGACAGTAACATAGTCCTAAGCCCTGAGTAATGTTCTCAGGACTATCGCGCTTGTATTTGGACAGTAACATAGTCCTAAGCCCTGAGTAATGTTCTCAGGACTATCGCGCTTGTATTTGGACAGTGGCTAAAGAGCTCGGGTTCCTCTCGCTAACAGTAGCTCTGATTAGCTTTGATTCGCTAACAGTAGCTCTGATTAGCTTTGATGCACTGACTGGGCGGGGGTTTTGTTTCGTTCTCATGTTGGACAAACCTGCAGTCGCATTAATATTGTTATTCTCTCCGTGATGAGTTCTTTTGGCTGGAATTCCAAATGTTTTCTCACGAGTCGCTCTTGCTCCGAGATAAAGTTCACAGAAAGTGTCGGGTTCAGCAGCTCCGTAGAACTTTGTTTACGCTGATCTATAAATGATCTGGATACATGTGGGACTCGGCTGATGAGCTCAGTGCTGTCTTTAAGCACAGGGAGACGGGTCGGATGGAGGCTCCGCCCACTCAGCGCTGTGACAGCTTCATGTTTCTGTTTTTAATTTTTAGCACACGCAGCACGTGCATTTATCGAGACATTTATCGTCCTTCATTTTACTTATCGAGGGATAACTCGATATAGTAATTATCGTGGCAGGCCTAGTGTGAAAGAAATAAAGTAAAAAAGAAAAATACTGAGGATGGTCATGACAACTGGGAAGTATCAAGATCTCGGAGTATAATATCTATTAATGTACCTTTATAACATAAAAGTAACTCTCAGTAATCACGGGTAAAAATCTGAAAGAAATATATTAAGAATCACATTTTTTTACTTGCTTTGTACGAGACATCGTACATGAAACGAGATCGTTGTTATAGCTGTGCTTTGTTTCAATTAATTATATAAACAGTTCATATTAACTTTTTTATTGCACTGAGTTTGGGGGTGGGGCTTCAGCCCACTCCTTTAGAGCAGAAAGTATACTGCTCAAATAAACTAATAAACTAAACTTAACCTCTTAACCCCCGACTGAACCGAGCACTTTGTCTCCAGTTTGGCTTTACCCAAATCTAAAAGCTTCTTGAACAAAGTGTCACAATAGCAACAATAACACAATAAAAAAGCACAACTGAAGAGTGATGAAAAAGAGACAAAAGAAACAAAAGAGACAAAAAAGTTACGGTCAGTTTTGTAGGTCTTAGCTTTCAAATGAGGCGTGACTCTGGCCTATAGGCTGTGAGCTCCAGTCAAGAAGCTTCTAGATTTGGGTAAAGCTGAACTCGAGAACATGCTCTGGGTTAAGGCGGGGCTTAAGAAGTGAATCAAACTTAAAAAGTCAGACTTACGTCTCCAGATTGGATTCATCCATCGTTCTCCAGCAGGACTCAGTCTGAAACACAAACATCAGGCTCTGAATAAACAGGTTTTATTCTGACAGTGTTTTCAGTAATAACTGTGTAATAACTGTCCTCACCTTAGAGTGGAGAGTGAGCAGTGGGGCTCCTCCTGTAGAGCAGTCAGGAGCTTTACTCCTGTGTCTCCTGGATGGTTGAAGCGGAGGACCAGGTGTGTCAGATGGGAGGGGTTGGACCTCAGAGCTGAGGCCAGAGCAGCACAGCCTTCCTCTGAGATCAGACACCCTGACAGTCTGAACACACAGGGTTAAACAGAGTCATAGAAATGACAAACTCACAGAGATGAAGAGTGAACCCTCTGACCTGAGCTGCTCCAGTTTACAGTTGGGACTCTTCAGTCCAACAGACAACATCTTCAGCCCTGAGTCCTTCAGGTCGTTGTTACTGAGATCCAGGACTGTCAGACTAGAGGAGCTGAGGACTGAGGACAGAGCTTTACAGCTGCTCTCTGACAGGTTACAGCTGCTCAGTCTGGGGAGAACACACTGTTTTAGGAGAAGTTTAGAAGGTTCATACTTACATAGACCTCACTCACAGAGCTTTGTTGGAGGCTTTGACCACTGGCAGCAGCCTCAGCAGAACCTCCTCTGAAGCACAGTATTTCTTCAGCTCAAACTGCTCCAGAGCTTCTTCTGATGACAGTAAGATGAAGGCCAGAGCTGACCACTGAGCAGGAGACAGTCCACCTTCAGACAGATGTCCTGAGCTCAGGTACTGTTGGACCTGCTCCACCAGAGAACCATCATTCAGTTCATTCAGACAGTGGAGCAGGTTGATGCTTCTCTCTGCAGACACTTCCCCACTCAGCTTCTGCTTGATGTACTCAGCTGTTTTCTGATTGGTCTGTGAGCTACTTCCTGTCTGTGTCAGCAGACCTCGGAGAAGGCTCTGATTGGTCGGCAGTGAAAGACCCAGGAGGAAGCGCAGGAACAAGTCCAGATGTCCGTTTGGACTCTGTAAGGCCTGGTCCACAGCAGAGCGGTAGAACTCTAGGGGATCACTATCAGCAAAGAGATGCTTCAACCAAGAAAATATGGACAGTTCTTCTACCAACAAGTTGACTCCAGTGTTGAAGAAGGTCTGATGGACGTGAAGAGCAGCCAGAAACTCCATTACACTCAGATGGATGAAGCAGTAGACCTTGTCCTGGTACAGGCCTGGCTCCTCTCTAAAGACCTGTGTGAAGACTCCGGAGTACACTGAGGCGGCTGCAGCGTCCAGCCCACACTCGCTCAGGTCACTCTCGTAGAAGATCAGGTTTCCTTTCTGCAGCTGCTCAAAGGCCAGTTTTCCCAGAGACTGCACCATGTTCTTGGTCCCTGGACTCCAGTGAAGGTCTGCTCCTGTTCCCTCATGATACTTGATGTTCTTGACTTTGGCCTGAACCACCAGGAAGCGGACGTACATCTCAGTCAGAGTCTTGGGCAGCTCTGATTTCTCCATTTGCTCCAGAATCTTCTGAAAAACTACAGAGAGGATCCAGCAGAAGACCGGGATGTGGCACATGATGTGGAGAATTCGGGACGTCTTGATGTGGGAGATGACGGCCTCGTCTCTGAACCTGTTCCTGAAGTACTGCTCCTTCTGTGGGTCGCTGAAGCCTCGCACCTCTGTCACCATGGAGACGCACTCAGCAGGGATCTGATTGGCCGCCGCGGGGCGTGTGGTTATCCAGAGGCGAGCGGAGGGAAGCAGGCTCCCCCTGATGAGGTTCACCAGCAGCTCCTCCACTGAGGCGCTCTCTGTGGGCTCCGTCAGGGCCTTGGTTTGGGTGAAGTCCAGAGGAAGTCTGCACTCGTCCAGACCGTCAAAGATGAAGAGCAGCTGCAGGTCTTCAAAGCTGCTCACGTCTTCTGTTCCTCTAAAGAAGTGATGGAGCAGCTGCACCAGGCTGAAGCTCCTGTCCTTCAGCACATTGAGTGCTCTGAAAGTGAAGGGGAACAGCAGCTGGACGTCCTGGTGGGCTTTGCCTTCAGCCCAGTCCAGACAGAACTTCTGAGTGAGCAGTGTTTTCCCGATGCCAGCCACTCCCTTTGTCAGCACTGTTCTGACGGGCGCCTCTGTGTCCGCGGGGCCTTTGAACATGTCTTCACATGTGATGGCTTTCTCTGTCTCTGGTTTCCTGGAGGCTGTTTCCATGTGTCTGACCTCATGTTCCTGGTTGACCTCTGAGGCCCCTCCCTCTGTGATGTAGAGCTCTGTGTAGATCTGCTGCAGGAGGGTGGGACTTCCTGCTTTAGCCACGCCCTCAAACACACACTCACACTTCTGCTGGAGCTCAGATTTCAGTTTACGCTGAAGAACTCCAGAACGACTCCCTGAATGAAGACACAGACAGAGCCTGAGTCTCAGAGAAGATCAAATGACTGAGTGAAATGGACCTACTGCTCCACAGACGCTCAGCCAGCTCCTTCTGCTGCCTCCTCCTCAGGAAGTTCACAGTGATCTTCAGAAAAGCCTCTCCATCCTCATCCTTCACAGGCTCTAAGCATTCTGGGTCATCTGTGCTCAGAACCTTGTGGAGCTTCTTCAGCTCCTTCTGGACAAAAGTGAAGATGTCCTCCTCCAGACGCTGCACAGACACAATAGAAACAACACAAATGCAGTCAGTGTCAGATCTGTGTGAAACAAGTCCATCCATCTGAACATCTCCAAACTTCAGTGAAGGACACACCTTAAATATGGAGTCCAGCTGAGTGTGATGTTGCTGAGCTCTGAGCTCTGGAGCCTGCTCCACTCTGTGACAGAGACACAACAGAGAACTCACATCTGTCCATGACTTTACCATCGACAACATCAGGGAAACTTACGGCTCTGAGGAAAAGTTCCATGGATGTTCCATAGACCAGTTACTGCAGAGCGACTCACAGACGGGACCAGGGTCAGACTCTGGGCTGTGATGGATTATGGTCACATTTAAAAATTAATAACAAAAAATCACATTGAAATCACAGAAACATTTGGAATTAACTTCAGATGAAACTCTACAGTTTACCTAAAATCCTGAATATGTTTTTACCGTCATGAGTTACAATAAAAGCTGCCCTTCCTTTGGGTTTTACATAAAGTTCCACTGAGTTTGTCTGAGGCCGATCTTTACAAATGTCCGTCTCTAATCCTGAGTTTCTAAACTGTAAAATGTGTCAGTGTTGTGACAGCAGGGGGCGCTGTATGAGGGACATACAGCGCCCCCTGCTGTTTAGGCTATTCTTCAGAGGGAGCTCATATTAAAGACAAACATCAGTAACTGTCTTTTCTCTTATGGCTCTAAAAGTATAAAAGTCTGCAACATAAAACATATATAATAGGACCCCAGCCTCCGAGCTGCACAAACCTGTGACTGATTTTCACAGAGATGTTTCTGATCCTGAGTCAGAGGAAGGTGTGAGAGGCTCATTTTAAGGCTCTGACTGAGCTCTTTCATCAGCCTGATATCGGCCGATAACGATACAATAAAATACACAAATATCGTCCCGATATATCGGCTTGCAACGTATCGGCCTCTAGTTGTGCATTAAAGGCACTATACCTTATTTATTTATTAGAAATAATGAAAGAGGAAGCACATCGGCGCATTTCATCATTTGCAGAGTCACTTTTCAGGGTCAATGTCACAGAAACAGGAAAACTAGCCACGAAAATTCATGAAACTGATACAAATGCTTTAATTAAATGCAGTGTTTTTCATTTAAATATCTGAGTTTACAATATGATAAAGGTCAACAAAACTAGTAGATAAAATCAGCTATAGTTCCTTTAATTCCCCATTGAATTAAATCATTATATTCCAGAATAAACAGTTGAATCTCACGTCTTTGTCTTGAATCTTATTGGTCGATCCATAGACCGGTCGGTCCTGAGGGAGACACAGCTGGGACCAGGTTCAGACGGACGATGTTTCTGGAGGATCCTGAGACACAGATGAAACACTTGAAACACATGGAACTGTCCTGGATCAGCCTCAGAGAGGGACGTCAAGATGAACCTGTTTTACCATCACCACGATTCTAAAAGGACACGGTAGGTCAACCTGAACGCTGTCCTGGCCACTGCACGACACAAGCAGAGTAAACTCACTGATCATGGAAATCAGGTTCTGATCAGTGTCATGGCCACAGCTGTAGAAGATCACACACAGAGGCTGCAGACTGTTTCTACAAATATCTGTGAAAGGTCTCTCTCAGGAGCTCAGTGAAGTCCAGCGTGGTACTGAAGCCTCCTGTGCAACTACACCTGACATGTCCTAAATATTAGCTTCAGAACAGTGTGTAGAGCTTCATGGGGTTTCAGGCCGAGCAGCTGCATCAGAGCCTTTCATCACCAAGTGCAAAGCTTCTGATGCAGTGGTGGACTCTAGAGCAGAGGAGATGTTCTCTGACCTATCACACTTCTCCACCTGGCTCTGATGGACCAGTCTGGGTTTGGAGGCTGCCAGGAGAACTGACTGCATTGTGCCCAGTGTAAAGTTTGGAGGAGGGGAGGATTATTATTATTATTATGGTGTGGGGTTGTTCTTCAGGAGCTGAGCTCTAGTTCTAGTCAAAGGAACTCTAGATGCTTCAGCACCAACAGGGTTTATCCAGGCAGAAGCAAGTCCAATTTAAAGCTTTGTAATGACATTTTTAATGCTCAAATACTAGATTTTAAAGTCACAAACGCAGAAAAATAATCAGCCTGTACTTCATTTGTTACGTTTCAAACAGAGGAAAGAGAATTGGACCGAACAGGAAACTTCAGAGCCAGAACTGTTTTAGTTGTTCATACGTTTGGTATTTTTGATGAACTTGTACAGTAAAGATTGTTCAGGAATGACCTTCATAAACACAGAAGAGCTGAAGATGCTTTAGCTGCACAGAGTGGACACACTCTACATTAAACCCTATGAACGAAGATCTCAGTCAAGTTCAAATGTGAGTGGAGGCGTCTGAAGACTTTGGAAACATAGATCATCACAGAAGTCATTAAGCTGATTATGGATCATAGAGACTCTGGGACTTGGGGACAGTCGTTTCTGTTTCCTGTTGGATGAGTTGACTTTACGATTGTTATAAGACGATGTCAGTCTGACTGACGTGTTGGACGGCGGTGGATCTCACCTCTGAGCTTTGGGGTCAGTGGTTTTAGAGTGAGGGGCTCCGTCCTCTCTGTCCTCTGTCTCCTCTATTATGTGTCCAGCTGAGACGACTGAAGCTTCAGGAAGATCTAAGAGACAAATAAACACTTTGTTGTATCTATGACTAATCTGGGAAGAAGAAGAGTTTACGCCCGTACTCCAAACCATCTATTGATACATTTTATTAACAACATAACAATGACTAATGACAACTCAATGAAGAAATCAGATCCTGGTTCTTCCTCAACGTCCTCAAGCTCAACAGTGATAACACCGAGGTTCTGCTCATCGGCACAAAGTCCATCCAAAACTAACACCATGGGCCAGACGAGATATCGGTACCATGATCACCGTAATCCCGGAAAGGCACCACTTTCAAAACATACATGAAACATGTGGCTTAGTGGTTTAGCAACAACCTTTGCTGAGAGCCTTAACAGTCTGTGTTCCATCTGATCAACAGCACATGGCTTATGGTCTAATGACATGAGAAGCTTTTCAACATCCTCCACTGCCACACTGGTCAATTCAAACATGCATTTCTTTCCACTCACAATCTGTGAATGAATGATTGAGAGAGTGCAGTGTTCCCTCCTGCATTTCATTCCTCAGTAGCTTTACTTTTTCAACAGTATCATTATTAAAATGATTAGCAATATCTATAGGTTTAGTTAAATCTCTCACCTCCTTTAGTTTCTTCTAATAAATCTTTTTTTAAATGTGTTGATGTTAGTAACTTTATTCCTCAGAGAGCGGTCAGCGTCCCAATCACTCACATTTCCAGATACAGTGGCAGCTTTCTTAAGTTGGTTTCTTTCTCGATCCAACCAGGAGCTTTTGTGTTTCTAACTGTATGTTTTTAATTGGAGCTTGATCATCACACACTCGTGAGAATAATTGCATTAAAAAGTCTTTTGTTTCATTTATACTCGTGTCAGCTCGTGTCCTGACGAAGACCAGGAGGCGGGACCACATCACACCGGTTTTAGAGTCGCTGCATTGGCTCCCCGTGTGTTCTTTTAATGGTTTTTAAATGTCTTAATGGTCTTGGTCCTTCTTATCTTTCAGAACTGATTTTATCTTATGAACCTTCACGGCCCCTTCGCTCCTCTGGCAGGGGTCTCCTAGTTATTCCTAAAGTCAACAGAAAGACTCACGGCGTCTTTCCAATATTATGGCCCTCGCCTCTGGAACGACCTGAGGAGGAGCTCAGGACCACAGAGAACGTTCATGTATTTAAAAGCAGGCTCAAGACCCACCTTTTTAGTTTAGCTTTTAACTAATATTTACTTATATTAACCTTATTTACCGGTTTTAGTTCTATTATTTCTTTAGTTTCCCTCTTTTTATCCTGTGCCATTTCACGCACAGTTTTAGCTGTTTTTAATGTATCTCTTAATAAATATTTTTTTTTAATTTTTTTTATTTATTTTATTCACTTATTTTTTATGTTCTCCTAGTGGTTCCTCTGAGGGAGCCCTCTGCCCCGGGAGTGCTGGTTGGCTGTGGCCGTGCGGGCGCTCTCCTGGGGGTGCCTGGATGGAGATAAGACGTCTCTCCTGCACCTCCTCCGGGCCCCCTGAGGTGGCGCTCTGTGGCCGATGGGCTGCTCCTGGTGCAGACGCTCCTTGGATGATGTTTCTTCTTTCGGTCCATCTGTACTCAGCCTTATACTCAACTCTATGTCCATTTTTATTTAAGACTTTTAACTGCTGGCTGTCTGTACGTATGTGTATCTGTGTGTCTGTGTGTCTGTGTGTGCGGGTGGTGGGGTGGGGGGGTGGGGGGTGGTGGGCTTGTAGTTATATATCTATATTTACTGGTGGGGACGATTTTAATGATTTTTAAGCACTGTAAAGCACTTTGTGTTACATTTTGTATGAAAAGCGCTTTATAAATAAAGTTTGATTTGATTTGATACAATCCCATTTCACTGGTTGTACGTCTTCAATAAATGCAGTTTCTTTGAATGTTTTCTAGCTTCTTTTGTGAATGAGCTCAGGCCCAGTTTCTGGTGTTTTGGCTTTTCTTGCCTCTACAATAATGTAGTGACTCAAAGCCAGTGTTACTGATGAGACCTTAGAGCACAACTCTCTGCATTTGAAAGTAGGTGATGGGTGGAAGTAGCAGTCGTGTCTGAGCCCTGACAGCTGACTGGGTATCTTCACCATCTGAGTTCACTTACGTATTGTTACAGATCACTCAGCCTTTTCCTCAACGCACAAGAACCACCGAACCAGTCCATCTTCACACGTCTCTGTTGCCGTCAGTCACACACACTGAATCTTTGAAGTGGGCGGTCTGGAGCAACAGACACTGAGATGGGCTTAAGGAGTGAAGGAACTTCTGCTCCTGGAGGCTCCAGGTCTTTGTTTCACTGGCAGTTGTTCTTCAACACCACCTCCACATGTAGATCATTTCTTAATATATGATATCTGTGAATATGGATCTCATTACACAAGAACAGCGATCCTCCCTATAGGCCCGTTTAGATTTGGGTAAAGCTGAAGAAAATGCACTGGGTTTAAGAGCTTCTAAAACCTTTGCTGCAGAATGTCCTGATGTTGCAAAGGAAATGCAGCTTCCTGTAAATCATGTGACCTCGTCAGCCAATCACAGAGCAGTACAGTTTCCCCAGCTGTGAGTGACGGAACAACAAGATTTCACTTTATTTCAGAGAGATTTTATAAAATCGAATTCCAGCTCGATTTATTCAACTTTGAACCAAAACAACAAGACTTTTTAGAAATGTTTTCACTTATGATGAGCTCATTCAGAAACTAAACCAGATCCAAAGAACCCTCAGTGTTACTGATATGTCACAAAACAAAACCCTGAATTCAAACCTGGCTCTGTCCATTATTTAGATTCCGTCGCTGAAAAACTCATATTTATATCAGTTCAGTTTGGCTTTACCCAAATCTAAAAGCTTCTGGAAAAAGGCCTCAAAATAGCGACAAATACGAGGAAGAAAACACAATGACAAAGAGACAAAAACACAATAAACAAACGACACAAACACGACAGAAATGTGACAAAGCTGCAGCGACTCCGCGACACAAAAGCCTGAGAGCCAGAGTGTCGTTCTGGGGCAGAGTCCGAAACACAGATTAAACCTGATGTTTTTCCAGTGACTTCCATTATAAACGGACTTGGTCACGCTCTAAAATCCTCCCTTATTGATTATCGGTGCTTTCTTCTGATCAGAGGAGGAAACACAGGGGATTTGTAGAGTTCATAGTGACAGTAGAAAGAAGGCTCTATGTCCCGTTGTTTTCTACGGGGCCCAAAGCTGATGTTTGTGTGGCCTGTCCCGTGTGCCGTCACCTCTGCTTCCACTCTGCAGCCCTAACCCTAACCCTAGCCCTAACCCTAACCCTAACGCTAACCCTAACCCTAGCCCTAGCCCTAACCCTAACCCTAACCCTAGCCCTAACCCTAACCCTAGCCCTAACCCACACTGTCCATCTGGGAACGCTTTTCCATTTGCCCACGAGACGAGTGTGGGCTTGATCAGTGAGAGCAAAGAAAACAAACAGATGAAAGTCTGGAGAAGTGCGGCCATGCATTTCTCACATAACAGATCTATGACTCAGTCTCCTTTACACCTCTTACTTGTCTTTTCATCCTGGTTTTCACGCTTTTAGATTTGGGTAAAGCCAAACTGGATGTGCTCGGTTTACAGTTAACAACATGCCAGTGCAGGGCGTGGAAACGGGTTCCTCAGCTTTGACGTATCACACACTAAACCGAGTCGAGAGTCTAGAGCAGGGTCTGCAACATCAACATCAACAGAGCCGCTCAGTTTTAGACCAAAGGAAAGTCTCAAAGAGCCGCAAACAAAGCAGACACATGTTGTAAATGATAGTCTAATTCAAAAGATGTCAGATTTTGCCTCAGACTTTTGCAGAGTGTCTCTCATTTACATACACCACATTATGGGTTTGTCATCGATCTTTCAAACGAGGCGTTACCCTGGCCTATAGGCTGTGACCGTTTAGATTTGGGTAAAGCTGAAGAAAATGTAGTGGTAGAGCCCTGCATTTGAGCCCAAGGCCCGCGGGCCGGGCTTCGGGCCCATTACCGCATCATTGCGTCGGACACGGGCCGGGCTCGGGCTTGGTTTTTTCCCCCCTGCCAATGCGTTGTGCTGCTATTTTTTAATCAACTTAAATGGCGACATTAAATGCAGCACCCGCTCTCCTCTCTCCCTGCCCACCTGCTCTCTCACACCTTGTCTTGTCTTGACCCGCCAACTCCACACAAACATGTACCTGCCTTCCCCGTGGACCGTGGCGTGGGAGTTTTCCTCGCCGTGCGTACAGCTCTGCAAAGCGGTCGTATTGAGAGAGAGGACCGGGCGGTCCGCGTGCGGATGTGCTTCTATCGATGTCCTCTCGCCCCGTCGTTAATTATAAAACATCCATGGTCTTGACCCGCCACCTCCTGCCACAAACATGTACCTGTCGTCCATGTGGGCTGTGTAGCGTGACCAGATGTCCCGCATTGTGCGGGACTGCACAGCATTTCCAACTCAAATCCCGCATCACGCAAATTGGAGCGGTGTCCCGCATTCCACTCTGCGGCTGCACAAACTTTATTTTCCTCCTCAGACGCGGATCGGCCGGATCCTCCGCGTCTGTGTCATTTGTCCCCTCTCGCACTCGTCTCCGCAGCAGACTGTGACAGCCAATAGCGCCGCGTTTTGACGTGTTAGGTTGTCTCTGATTGGATACTCTCCTCTAAAGCCCGCCTCTCACTCGCTCGCGCTCCGGGGCAGACGCAGCAGCAGATTCCAATGAGAACTGCGCGAGGGATCAAGATGAACTATGATGGGGAAAACTTTCTTTCTGCGTGTTTTACAAATATAATGGAGTTATTGAACCCATGGCTGATGAATGTCTGCTTAGTTTAAAGTAGAACACTTCAGTCTGAGACACTTGAGCTCAATGACCGCCATACACAGTTTGTCTCTGTTGCAGTTAAATAAAATTCTATATTTTATACTTTGCTTCAGACTGTTACTGTAGGCTACACATTTTTATAATGATAATTCACTGAATTATAAGCGATTATTGCTCTGCAAATGTTTGCATGCACAGTGAGTATTTATTATTGGGAATCTTCACCATTTATGCACTTTCATAACAAATGAATCGTAACTGCTTGATTTATTTTGCCCATGTGATTAAAATAGGTTAATTAAAAAATAATGATAGTGTTTCAATTGAGTGTAATTTTACGTCTTTAAAAATGTCCCTCATTGTCCTGCTTTGTCCCTCTTTAAAGTGCTTCATGTCCCACATTTGGCTGGTTACGACCTGGTCACCCTAGGGCTGTGGCGTGGGGGGTTTCCCCGCGTGGGCAAAGCGGTTTGGAGAGAGGACGGAGCGGTTCGCGTGCGGATGTGCTTCTATCGACGGAATGTGTTCGCAGTGTTTCCAGGAAACACACGCGTGTTCCTCCCAACAATAACAAATAAACACTGTGCTTTATGTTACGTTTCGATAGAAGCGTTTATGTATTCATACAATACAGGTCAACTGTTGCAGCGCTGTTTAATCACGCATTTGGAAAATATTGGAAAGGGAGTAAGAGAGAGAGAGAGAGAGGGAGGGAAGAGCCGGGCCTAGCCTGGCCTTTGCCATCCGTAAACTCCGGTCAAATATTTTCCCTGCATGTACGAAACAAGTACGAGGGTCTGGTAAAACCAGGCTAGGCCGGGCCGGGCTCGGGCCCAGAAATCAGGCCCGTCCAGGGCTCTATGCAGTGGGTTTAAGGCGGGACCTTTGCTGCAGAAAGTCCTGATGTTGAAAAGACAGTGACTAAATAAATCATAAAGACTGGACTCACCTGGACTCGTGCTCACATAACCCCAGACTGCCTGAGCTGCAAAGGAAGGGTTTCCTCTAAATCATGTGACCTCATCGGCCAATCACAGAGCAGTACCGTTTACCTAGCTGTGGGAGACTTTTTATAAATGTTTTCACTTATGATGAGCTCATTCAGAAACTAAACCAGATCCAAAGAACCCTCAGTGTTACTAATATGTCACAAAACAAAACCCTGAATTCAAACCTGGCTCTGTCCATTATTTAGATTCACTTTCACTTTTGAGATCCAGCCTTGGTAATGGAATCACTTTGTTTTATATGTTGTCCAATGAGCTCCCCTAGTGGTGAAAGTTAGTACTGCAGTCTCTAAAGTCTGAATCTGAGTGTTTCCTTTGAGCTCAGCAGAACGGCCTCGTCTGTCAGTAATGAGCTCATTCTCTGCATTTAGGACCTAAACCCCCATGGGGGTCACTAAAGGATCTGCGATGCATAGCCACAAGTGATGACAGAAACCACAATTAAAATAGAACAGAAACCACAGCATAATATCGTGAAAGAGAAGAATGTAGATCTATGTACAGTATTGACAAGGATCAGTATTGGTACAACATATACAAAGGGCAATATTGAACCCACAAGATGAGACACTGAACATTATTTGCCTGAGCACTAGAGGATGAGAAACCCTTTCACCACTGAGGGAGAATCATCATACTGCAGAGATGTACATGAGCAAATAACTGCAACCACTGAAGTCAAAATGTGCACAATCGGTCAATCAATGGTTTTAGCCCAATATCACACAGGAGTTTCCTCACAGCTGCAACAAACATCAAGGCAATAAAACAGAGCAGTAAATAAGACAATGTAAAGTTCCGGTGAATCAAGTATCCAGGCAAACATAAAGTCCAAATAAGCGTCAGCAGTGGAGACGAGCAGCTCGGGCGTCCCCCTGTCCTTAGACTCTCCAGCACGGCGAGGAAAAACTCAAAAACCCAGTGGGAGAAACGAGAAACCTTGAGGAGAACCACAGAAGGAGAGATCCACTCCCATGGACGGACAGGCTATAGAGACCCAGGGCCGAAGGAGTCGATCAAAGGGTCTCAGACCAAAGTCTTCGTTGAGCCCTTTTGGATGAAGTGTATCAAGAGAATAAATCCAAACGCTTCTCCTCTGAGTGGAGCAGCTTTAACTTTAGACCTGAGACCTTTGAAAACAGGAACATTGAGTCAAGAGTGTTTTCAACAGTTTGACTGTTTTGTAAAAATAACGCTGTAAAGATGGTATAAAATAAACCATTTTGAACATCCCTCACGAATCTCAACACGGATGGACTGAAGAGCTCACGCCCTACATGCCAGTGTGATACCCCATTTGAAAGCCAAGACCTTCTAGTTTCTAAAACTGTTTGAGATCTGTGTGAGTGAAACACAATTTGCGTTACATTTGCCGTTCTTAACCCTAATCATATCCTGATGTGGGTTAACCAACTAAGAGATGCTGCAATATAAATATCATTAAACATACCGATTATTGCACACAAGTCTCCAAATCCCAGATGCTGCACGGCTTTGATCAAAAAAGAATGTTCTAGTGCAGTGGTTCCCAAAGTGGGGTCCGGGGCCCCCTGGAGACACTATAGGGGGGCCCCAAAAGGCTTGTCTAGAAAACAAGTACATTGATAAAATATATATTTTAAAAGGAAAAATACATTTATTCGCTGAAATGTATTACTTGAAACAACTCTAACTCATTGCTAGATGTTGCTTTTTATGTCATTTAAGCTGTAATAAGAACATTCCAATGAATAGGATAAAGTATTTTCTATTGGGAGGCCCCCGAGAGAATTTCGGATCGACAAGGGGGCCGCGATGTTCCGGACTTCGGGAATGGCTGATCTAGTGTGTCTTGTAAAAGTCCAAACGTAATATAAGACTGTCTTGATAAACAAAGTCATTATAATCCAACAGGTCAAACATGAATCTAAGATGAGTGTGAATATTTAATAAATGCAGATTGGTATTCATCCTTTATGTCCTCGAGTCCGTTATTCAGGCCCTCAGCAGAAACATGAGCCTTTTCTTATCATTGCATAATAACGCTCTTGGTCTCCATTTATTACACTGTAAGATTGAATGTGATAAAACCGTGTGGTGAGGTTTGTTTCTGGTGAGGCTCATGTTATTGACTCCAATATAAAGGAAACAAAACTCTGGTATTCTCTTACTTTGAAATAGCATTCAAGAGCAACACATTTAAACATGAAATACATTCTCACGATATTGCCAATAAAAATTAAAAGGCAACGTAGTGAACGTGACCGGGACTCGTGCCCCGCCCGTCCTAATGATGAGCTTTACTTACTCCTTTATGTTGAAAAATCCCCCCTCCTCTACTCATCCTCCTTTGGCTCCTCCCTTTTCCCTGTCTTGCCTCCTCCTTGCCCCACCCCAAGTCTATAATGAGGGGAGCGTCACACACCCGTGCAGCCATTGTGGAGCTGGCACTGAAGTATGTATTTCATCTTGTAACGCAGTTCTGCTCATGTGATCATGTCTGTGCTGCACACGTCATTATACTGTAAACACAAAGTATATATTTTAAGGAGCTCGAAGGCGGCTATATTTACCAATGGCCTCACTAGTAAATAATGATAAAGAAATAAGTGACAATGTTCACAGGGCTTATATAACAGGTATAAAAGCAAAGACCGTGAAAGCCGAGTGGACTGATGGATGTTTCTCCTAAAGGCCAGTGAGAAACTCGGCATCTGGTTAAATCTGCCCCAGCCGTGCACAGCGGGACGCAGCTGTGGTGATCGTTTGTGCTCTTTGTAAAGTACAGTTCATCTTCGTCCGCAAAATAAAGGTACCGGAAAAGAACGACTCAACATCCGGTTACAAACCAGACAGTGATCGTTTCTCTATTTGCTTCTGACCGTTTTAAAGCAACAAGGCCCATTATCCCTGTTAGCCTGCCCCCTGCTGGTTCATCACTGGTAATGCAGTATTCCACTTTTCCTTTACATTTGTCACGAAGTCGGCCTTTTCCAGGTTTTTCCAGGTCTTTCCTTTGCGGAAACAACACACACATTTGTGCAACAAAGACGAGTTGAAACCGGTCGTGTCTGTAGTATTTTTATATGACAAGTTTATCCGGTCGTAGCAATAACACTGTCGCGTATAAAACAAAATGCAAATCATTTACAATCTACAAGGCAAACGTTGTACTGATTCAACGGGAAAAAGCATAAAAGGAGCGATTATTGAAAACATGACCGTAATTAAGGCCTTCGTTGGGGAGGAGTCTAGTGCAGGACATGAAATCGATGATTTTGTGTCTTGAATGACAAAAATAAGGCAGTGCATTTCGCCGCTCGAAACTGAAAAAGAAACTGCAACAGTGAAAAGCTCCAAAAAGCTGATCTGTCCCCTTTAAAACAAATGTCCACGTGTTTAAAGAGTCGAAACCGGAGGCTTCATCAGTGCACAGGTGTTGCATATCGTGTCCAAAGGCGGATCCGCTGGAATGGAGCTCGTCACAGTGTTTCCATGACTGGTCCGTAAGTGAAAGAATTATAATTATAAAAGCAGGACATAAGGCAATACCACACGTGACCTGCAGGAGGACGGAAGGCCATTGATCAGGCCAGTTTCAAAAAGGAGATTTTCTACGTTTTTTGGGGGAGAATCCACCAAAAACATGTACAATAGGCCGGGATGAATGATGTGAGTGAGTGGTTGGTGGTGGTCGGAGGGGCCGATGGCGCAGATTGGCTGCCTCGCTTCCGTCAGTCTACCCCAGGGCAGCTGTGGCTTCAATAGTAGCTTACCACCACCAAGTATGGAGTGAATGAATAGTGCAATGTAAAGCGTCTTTGAGTGTCCAGAAAAGCGCTGTATAAAACTGATGCATTATTATTATTATTTGTGGCAGACGGTAAAGTTACATTAGGTTAAGCGGTGAGAGCCGTGGAACAAACCCGGGACATGGACTCGAGGCCCTGTAGCCGATGCTTTCATTGCAAAACATGAAAGAAACAGGAAGTCACTGGTAAATGAAAACTTTCCTCCCATTTCTTCACAGGGGTTGGGGCTCAGAGCGTCTGGCGGTCGGGCCTCTGCCCACGGGGCCCCGCGCTCCTGTGGACCCACCACCCGCAGAGGGGTCCGTAGGGGTCGGGTGCAGAGAGGACTGGGTGGCGGTCGAAGGCGGGTGCCTCGACGACCTGGTCCGCGTGCGCAGCTTCTGGCGTTCGGGACATGGAACATCACCTCACTGGGGGGGAGGAGCCTGAGCTGGGGGGGGAGGAGCCTGAGCTTGTGCGGGAGGTTGAGAGGTACCGGCTAGATATAGTCGGGCTCACCTCCACGCACAGCCTGGGTTCCGGATCCCAACTCCTGGAGAGGGGCTGGACGCTCCATTTTTCTGGAGTTGCCCGCGGGGAGAGGCGGCGGGCTGGGGTGGGTTTGCTCATAGCCCCTCAGCTCAGCCGTCATGTGTTGGAGTTCACCCCGGTGAACGAGAGGGTCGCGTCCCTACGCCTTCGGGTCGGGGACAGGTCTCTCACCGTTGTCTCGGCCTACGGGCCCAACATCGGTGCAGAGTACCCGGCCTTCTTGGAGTCCCTGGGAGGGGTACTAGATGGTGCTCCGGCTGGGGACTCCATTGTTGTACTGGGGGACTTCAACGCCCACGTGGGTAACGACAGTGAGACCTGGGTGGGGGTGATGGGGAAGAACGGCCTCCCCAATCGGAACCCGAGTGGTGTTCTGTTATTGGACTTCTGTGCTAGTCACAGTTTGTCCATAACGAACACCATGTTCGAGCACAAGGATGTCCATAAGTGCACGTGGCACCAGGAGGTCGATGACCCTCTGACCTTCAGCCACGTGTCTCAGACACCCGGGTGAAGAGAGGGGAAAGCTGGTGATGAGCTGGATCCGCTGGCGGGGGAAGAAGCCGGTCAGACCTGGCGTGTCATGAGGGTCTGCTGGGAACGTCTGGTGGATCCCTCAGTAGGGTCTTCAACTCCCACCTCCGGAAGAGCTTCACCCAGATCCTGAGGGAGGTTGGGGACATGGAGTGCGAGTGGACCATGTTCTCCTCTCCTGTGGCCGCTCGCAGCTGTGGACGTGAGGTCTCTGGTGCCTGTCGCCGCGGCAACCGTGAGGTCACAGAAAGGAAATAACTGGTGAACAACACGACCTCTCAGAGGAATCACCGTTTATTTCCTCTCTGTGAGAGTTTGTGGTGACGCTTTTCGCCGCTTTGATCTCTCTTTATGAAACTGGCCCCACAGTCAATTTAATCACATGTAAAACAACACGTTACAAACCCAAAGGCAACATCATCCTGGAATAAATAAAACCAAAATGCTTTCATCAATGCCCAGTCTTCACTAGTTCTATTTAAAAACTCAAGCCTCGATCTCGCTGAACGCCGCACGCCTTCGCCGTCGGCCATTTTGTGTCTTCAGTCTCAAAAGTGACCGCCGCAAAAACGTGTGCTCTCAAAACCGCCGGAGGCAAGAACTGAAAAACATGTAACTAAAACAATCCGAGCAGCCGCTTCCAAACGCTGACGTGAATACTCCCCCTCCAGCGGAGCGTGTGTCCTCCGTGTAGCGCGTCTCTGTAACGTGTCTCTCCGTGTCGCGTGTCTCTGTAGCGTGTGTCCTCCGTGTAGCGTGTGTCCTCCGTGTAGCGTGTCTCTGTAGCGTGTGTCCTCCGTGTAGCGTGTGTGTTTGTAGCGTGTGTCTGTAGCGTGTCTCCTCCGTGTAGCGTGTCTCCTCCGTGTAGCGTGTCTCTGTAGCGTGTGTCCTCCGTGTAGCGTGTGTCTGTAGCGTGTGTCCTCCGTGTAGCGTGTCTCTGTAGCGTGTCTCTGTAGCGTGTCTCCTCCGTGTCGCGTGTCTCCTCCGTGTAGCGTGTCTCCTCCGTGTAGCGTGTCTCTGTAGCGTGTGTCCTCCGTGTAGCGTGTGTCTGTAGCGTGTGTCCTCCGTGTAGCGTGTCTCTGTAGCGTGTCTCTGTAGCGTGTCTCCTCCGTGTCGCGTGTCTCCTCCGTGTAGCGTGTCTCCTCCGTGTAGCGTGTCTCTGTAGCGTGTCTCCTCCGTGTAGCGTGTCTCTGTAGCGTGTCTCTGTCGCGTGTGGGCTCTAACAGGGGCAGTTGCTCTTGCTCTGGGGCGTGTCTCTGTAGCGTGTCTCTGTAGCGTGTCTCCTCCGTGTAGCGTGTCTCTGTAGCGTGTCTCCTCCGTGTAGCGTGTCTCTGTAGCGTGTCTCCTCCGTGTAGCGTGTCTCTGTAGCGTGTCTCTGTAGCGTGTCGCGTGTCTCTGTAGTGTGTGGGCTCTAACAGGGGCAGTTGCTCTTGCTCTGGGGCGTGTCTCTGTAGCGTGTGTCTGTAGCGTGTCTCCTCCGTGTAGCGTGTGTCTGTAGCGTGTCTCCTCCGTGTCGCGTGTCTCTGTAGCGTGTCTCCTCCGTGTCGCGTGTCTCTGTAGCGTGTCTCCTCCGTGTAGCGTGTGTCTGTAGCGTGTCTCCTCCGTGTAGCATGTGTCTGTAGCGTTGATTCTGTAGCGTGTCTCTGTAGCGTGTGTCTGTAGCGTGTCTCCTCCGTGTAGCGTGTGTCTGTAGCGTGTCTCCTCCGTGTAGCATGTGTCTGTAGCGTGTCTCTGTAGCGTGTCTCTGTAGCGTGTGTCTGTAGCGTGTCTCTGTAGCGTGTGTCTGTAGCGTGTCTCTGTAGCGTGTGTCTGTAGCGTGTCTCTGTAGCGTGTCTCTGTAGCGTGTCTCTGTAGCGTGTGTCTGTAGCGTGTCTCTGTAGCGTGTCTCCTCCGTGTCGCGTGTGTCTGTAGCGTGTCTCTGTAGCGTGTCTCCTCCGTGTAGCATGTGTCTGTAGCGTGTCTCTGTAGCGTGTCTCTGTAGCGTGTCTCCTCCGTGTAGCATGTGTCTGTAGCGTGTCTATGTAGCGTGTGTCTGTAGCGTGTCTCCTCCGTGTCGCGTGTCTTTGTAGCGTGTCTCCTCCGTGTCGCGTGTCTCTGTAGCGTGTCTCCTCCGTGTCGCGTGTCTCTGTAGCGTGTCTCCTCCGTGTCGCGTGTCTCTGTAGCGTGTGGGCTCTAACAGGGGCAGTTGCTCTTGCTCTGGGGCGTCTGTGAGAGCAGCACACGCCCCTCGTCCCGGGACAGCAGGGACTTCTGTGTTTTGAGGCGACAGGCCAGAGACATGAAGATGGAGTCCACGTGCCGACTCTCTCTCGGGTCTTTGGCCGACGTCTCGAACAGCAGCATGTTGTGGGCGTCGGCAAACTTCAGCGCCGTGTTGGAGGGAACCTGGAGGCGAGAGGAGAGCGTGAAGCTTTTGGAACATAATCTAATTGTGATTTTTTTTATTCAATATTGCGATTAAATATGCGATTATTGTTGTCCCATGTATTTTTCACCAACACAAGCAATAAATCTGTCTGTTTCATAATAAACTATTAGATTAATTTGAAGTGAAAATTACAA
Source organism: Proterorhinus semilunaris (assembly GCA_021464625.1). Lineage (NCBI taxonomy): Eukaryota > Metazoa > Chordata > Actinopteri > Gobiiformes > Gobiidae > Proterorhinus > Proterorhinus semilunaris. The sequence goes on from CM038348.1 coordinate 38,984,974, forward strand.
TGTGACTTCTTAAAAACTGTCTGAACTTAACACAGTCTATAAATAAAAGATAAATTATATAGATATAAAAACAAAGAAACATCACTGATCCAGTCAGAAACATCACCCAGACTAAAGTGCAGGAAAAGTAACGTCTGCTTTAACTAGTTGGAAAAGTTTTAGGAAATCAAACTTCCAATTAATACAAAATAAACTATTAATTATTTATTATTTGGGCCAATCAAATCCCGGTCTGAGCTGTGCCTCGTCGTTGCTTCAGATGCGTGTTATTGGACACGGAGAGGCAGACGGAGCACACGCCAAAACACAGAGGAATCAGGAGCAGCATTTTGGTTTTGGGACTTTGGACAATATGAAGAAAGAAGAACATTGACACAAGGAGACGGGACATGAGGCCGAACACTGACACGTTTTACTTTCACTTCGACTCGCAGCCATTTAGTGACATTTCAGCTTAAACAGCAAAATAAGACATGGAATCCTGCCTCGGATCGGGGGTTTCCAACACTTTTCATACAGCAGTTTAGTGTTTACAGTGCCTTGCGAAAGTATTCGGCCCCCTTGAACCTTTCGACCTTTTGCCACATTTCAGGCTTCAAACATAAAGATATAAAACTGTAATTTTTTGTGAAGAACCAACAACAAGTGGGACACAATCATGAAGTGAAACGAAATTTATTGGATATTTCAACAAATTTAACAAATAAACAACGGAAAAATTGGGCGTGCAAAATTATTCAGCTCCTTTACTTTCAGTGCAGCAAAGTCTCTCCAGAAGTTCAGTGAGGATCTCTGAATGATCCAATGTTGACCTAAATGACTAATGATGATGAATAGAATCCACCTGTGTGTAAACAAGTCTCCGTATAAATGCACCTGCTCTGTGATAGTCTCAGAGGTCAGTTTAAAGCGCAGAGAGCATCATGAAGAACAAGGAACACACCAGGCAGGTCCGAGATACTGTTGTGGAGAAGTTTAAAGCCGGATTTGGATACAAAAAGATTTCCCAAGCTTTAAACATCCCAAGGAGCACTGTGCAAGCAATAATATTGAAATGGAAGGAGTATCAGACCACTGCAAATCTACAAAGACCCGGCCGTCCCTCTAAACCTTCAGCTCATACAAGGAGAAAACTGATCAGAGATGCTGCCAAGAGGCCCATGATCACTCTGGATGAACTGCAGAAATGTACAGCTGAGGTGGAGACTCTGTCCATAGGACAACAATCAGTCGTATACTGCACAACTCTGGCCTTTATGGAAGAGTGGCAAGAAGAAAGCCATTTCTTAAAGATATCCATAAAAGTGTTGTTTAAAGTTTGCCACAAGCCACCTGGGAGACACACCAAACATGTGGAAGAAGGTGCTCTGGTCAGATGAAACCAACAATGCAAAACGTTATGTTTGGCGTAAAAGCAACAGCCAAGGAGACGGCACCTCAGCCAACAAAAGAACAATAGGCAGGTAATTAGCAGTGATCAGCCATGAATAGGACAGATACTGGCCAGTGATCATCTATGAATAGGACAGGACTGACCGATACTGAGGTGAGCAGATCGTTAGAGATGCTCTACTTCAAAGCGTGTTACCCACAGGTGAGAGTAGCTGTGATTAGAGGGGAGGAGCCGGGCCAACCCTAACTCCTCCCCGTTGGTCTATATCTCCAGCTGCGTCCAGATTGTGACCTTTGTCGCTGACGAAGCCTTTTGGATGAGAGGCGAAACGTTCGAAGACTTCAACTACTGAGTACAGAAGGTGAATCAAGTACCTTCATTGAAGATGGACAACTCCTGTACGACTGAGAACTTACACAGACTTCTTCACAAAAAATTACAGTTTTATATCTTTCTGTTTGAAGCCTGAAATGTGGCAAAAGGTCAAAAAGTTCAAGGGGGCCGAATACTTTCGCAAGGCACTGTATATCCAGCGTCTGTACCTACGGAGCAGATGCAAAGGTAAATAAAGGCACAGTATCCGGATACTTTATGGTCATGAACCGTCATTATGCTTTTAAGATCTTTATCCACAACATTCCCAAACATAAACCTCCTGAACTGAGCCACAAACGACTCTTTACTCTTTACCAGCAGCTCAGGCTCACCTGTACCTCTGTGGAGGCAGAGACGTGTGAGTCCGGAGCTGAGGGAGTTTCTGTGTCATCAGAGCGTGTAGCAGCAGCGCGGGAATGGCGTGATGCGGCTAACGCAATGCTAACGGAGATTACGAAATCACGTTGTGTAATATCGCGATAAAACTGCAAATGCAATTAATCCTTCAGCCCTAATTTAGTTACAGTTGTGCTCAAAAGTTTACAGACTCTGGCAGAGTTTGATTTTTTTGACTCTTTTTCAAAGAATATGGAAGAAAACACAAAATGTTTTCACTCACAGTTGGTGTTTGTGTGAAGCCATTTATGGTCAAACAACTGAATTTATTCTTTTTAAATCATACTGAAAAAAGAAAATACTAAAATGACCCTGATCTAAGGTTTACACGCCCCAGTTCCAGTGAAGCTCTGGGTCTTTGTGGTCGTTGTGGAGAAGGTTCTGTTTATAATCTAATGGTAAAGAAGTCCATTCTTCTTAAATCCTCCAGTTCCTGTAAGTTCTGGTCTGTGTTCATGAACTGCAGGTGTGAGATCTCCCCTCAGTGGTTCAATGATACTGAGGTCAGACTGAGATGGAACTAACGGGACCTTCACTTTGTTCTGCTGGAGCATCAGAGAAACTCCTCCATATATCCTCAGTGTTACTAATATGTCACAAAACAAAACCCTGAATTCAAACCTGGCTCTGTCCATTATTTATTTCACTTCCACTTTTTAGATCCAGCCTTGGTAATGGAACCACTTTGTTTTATATGTTGTCCAATGAGCTCCCCTAGTGGTGAAAGTTAGTACTGCAGTTTCTATAGTCTGAACATGTTTCAGTCTGAATCTGAGTGTTTCCTTTGAGCTCAGCAGAACGGCCTCGTCTGTCAGTAATGAGCTCATTCTCTGCATTATATTATATTTGGATGTTTGAACATGTTTTGTGCTGAGCTTATAAAGTTCTCTCTTCTTTGCAGTCATGTTGCTGTATTTTGTGTTTTACAGTAGTTTAAAGAAACTACGGCGCTTCTTGGTGGATGAATGAGGGAGTGTTTAGCTACAGCCGAGTTAGACTCAAAGACTACAGGGACAAAACCACATCCCTGAAGCAAACACAATATAAACGTCATCAGGCTGTTTTTACAACATGATTCAAATCAGTTTGTACATCACACGTTTCATTTGTTCAGGATTTCAGAGTTAACGGAGATATATTTACTGACACGTGCAGTACAATGGTAACGCCTCAACTTACAGAGAGCTTTTCTTCCTTCAAGAGGATTTGTTTTTCTTTTTTTGTACAAATCATTATAAAATCTATTGTATCTTTGTCTTTACATTTAGGACGTTTATTTTTTCTCCAAATTCATTCACAACCTTAATATTTAGTGTTTATTAAACTGACCTGGTCTTTACTGGAGCCACAGGAGGAAGAACCTGAGCTGTTTATAAAGTCTCTTCTTCTTCTGTGCACTAACACAGCGGAATGCTGCCCCCTGCTGGTCAGTAGAATCACTTCCCTTTAGTTTCAGACTCTGAGCTCTTGGTTATAAAGGGCAGAGATGTGTTTGCACAGAGGATGGAATAATATCTTACTGATTAAGTGCATCCTTCCCTTTGACTCGGTCTCTTTCTGTGATGGTAGAACCCACGTGCGCGCTTTGGAGTGCACGAGGAACAGGCTGAGTGATTTTGTGTCGTATTTCAGTGAGATTTAAAAATGGAGGTTTTCAGAGTAAATTGGAAATGCCTTATTTCCATTATATTCAATAGGAAAAAATACAGTGATTTTATCCATGTGCCAACAATGGGAATGAGGTCCAAACAGATGAAATTCAGTAAAAATGTTCAAATTCATTCTTTTTCTTCCAAATGAAACGCTGACACTGTAAAAAGTGAAGTTTTAAACGGCTCTGGAGGAGCAAAGAAAAACATGTTTATAATGGAAGTCAATGAAGCCGTTTCAGCCGCTGCCATTTTCAAATAAAGAATCATCCGCTACAGAAAAACTATAAATGCATCGAATCCATTTCACTTCATCTGTGACACAAACACGGCTCTGGAAACAGACAAAGCCTCAGCTCTTTACATTTGATTATTACAAATATAATCACACTTTTGTGTAACAAGTTTTTTCAGTTTGAAGTTTTGAAACTGGGATTTTAAGGGTTAAATCCAGAACATTATGACATGTTTGGTAGTTTTGGAAAAGTTTCCAGTAGTTCATGTGATTTATGCAAAAAGAAGTAGAAAAAAATATTGAAAAATGCAGATTTAATGGCTGTTTTTAAGCGTGTACATTTTTGTACACTAGGGGGCGAACGTGTGGAAAGTTGTAAATCTCTCACTACAGAAAAACTACAAATGCTTCAAATCAATTATTTGCTCACCTGTGACCCAAGGCCCTAAAATCCTTGAAAGCCCCAGCTCTGTACTATTCATTATTATAAAGATAATGAGGTTTTTATGTTCTGTAACACAAACTTCAAAGTTTTTGTTTTCAAACTGGCATATAAAGGGTTAACCCCCAAATAAATCACATGTTTGGAAGTTTTGAGAAGGTGAGAAGTGATTCTTTAGATTTATGGAAAACAATTGTAAAAAGATGAAAGTATGTGTTTTTTGTAGCAGTTTGAAAAGCGTGTACATGTCTGTACACTAGGGGGCGCACGTATAGAAAATGCAGATCTCCAACATAAAAGACATGAGAGAAAAACAAACACTGGACTCGGAAAATTTGGCTCAAAAGAAAATTTTCTGCAGAAATCCACGTCTCAAGCTGCAACACAGACACAATGGTCCAAATGAAACAAATACATCCTGCAAAATGTACAAAAATGTAAATAGGAAAACATTAGGGTTAAAGGGAAAAAGTATAAACAAAAAAACAAATCAGAATCAGAACAGTGTGTTTGGAACAGGTTCACAAACTAGGATTTATTTCTCGCTACAAATTGTGCAACATAAAACATATAACACAGAATTTACATTAAAATAAGCTATAAAAACTTTAAAGTATAAGGCTATAAGGGCCGGCATAAAGAATGTTAAATAAAAAATAAGAAAAATAAAGAACTATATTCTTCAAACCTGTTTTTTTTTTCATTTGGAGGCCGACCTCTCCTCTCGTCATACATATAACAACAATAATCTAACTTTATTAATATTTTAACCCTAAACAGCTGCATTTCTCCATTGTTACTGGATGTCGGCCTTTATTGTGTGAGTTTATCCTCAGAGTGAATATGTGGAAGTGTTTAGGGACGAGACCGTGTTGGAGCTTTTTCAACCGGTATTTGTACAAACAAAGGAACATTTGCCTCTAAAGCCTTTCAGACCTGAGGCCCAGCTGTTTGCACGGGGACATGGAGACGACCGGAGAATCACAATCACGTTTGTGCTCCATTAGCATCAAACATGTTGGACTTATGCTCACAATAAAAGTCCAAAAGCACAAACATGTGTTGATGTGACTAAGTGTTAAAGTGTATTTGACACATTAGACACAATTTTGACTAAAACATCGTTAACACAATTATATTTAAGATTTTACTAAAGATTGTTCCAGTTTCCTTTAGTTTCACTTCCTGATTGGACACTGACAGGAAGTGACACTGTTTTAAACTGTTGCCGTGCCGACCGTGTTATGTCCATGTGAAATGAGTCAAACTGAACTTTACCTTTATCTATGTCACTTCCTGTCAGCAGCTTAAACATTCAAATAAAAATAACTTTTCTGCCCAACATTTCTTCTTTCATTTGCAGTGAGAGGCTCAGTCTGACAGAGCTCTCAGAGTCACTGAGGAGTCATTATTACAGAGCCAAAACCCAGGGATCAGGGTCTGAGTGAAGGTGGTGTTGAAGGTGTGGAGGTGGATCAGTTCCTCAGAGGAGACTGTGTAGAAGGACAGAGATCTAGCAGCACAGTCCACATACACCCCTACTGTCCCAGAGGAGGAGCCGGGCTGAGGGAGGCGGGTTTGATTCTTTTTATGCCAAACATAGAAAACATCTTTAGAGCAGACCAGACTCCAGGACTGATCATTGAATCCAAACCCACAGTCATCACTGTCTCCTTTCCTGCTGATTCCTCTGTAAGACACTGATATATGAACCTCTCCTCTCCACTGGACCTCCCAGTAACAGCGCCCAGTCAGACCAGTGTCACACAGAACCTGATCCCAGACCTCAAATCTGTCCTGATGATCAGGATACGGCTGCTCCTCACTCACACGTGTCGCCGTCTTGTTGTTCTCAGACAGTCTGATGTTTCTGTGAGCTGTGTTTGGATCCAGAGAGAGTTCAGTGAAGTCTGAGGGAGAGAAGACACAGCAGCAGTTAGTCCCTGTTTGGTGATTGTTGTAAATGTAGATGGTCCTCAGCTGTGGCTCTGTTCAGTCTCTGTGATGAGGACTGACAGAGACACAGCTCAGAGGAAACTACATCATGAAGATCTCTGTTAAACATCTCAGACTCTTCTGGACCTGCTTAAAGACTCTGTGGACCACAGTCACAGGGACACATACAATAATGAGCCTCGTGTGTTTTATGGAGACTCCCATGATGCTTTGCTTCTATTGTTATGACATATTATTAAACTGTCTTTCACATGTTCCAGCGTGTTCTATGTTTAAAGATATTTACACTTAAGAATAAGACGTTAGACTTTTTAAATCTCCTCAACTGGACTGAGTTTAGTCGAATTCACTTCGATCTTAAGTTCAACTGAACACTGGAAAACACAACTTAGAAATAAAGTTCAGAAGAAATGTTTGTTTCTCTCTGAACAAATGCAGTGACTCAAACTTAACCTCTTAACCCCCGACTGAACCGAGCACTTTGTCTCCAGTTTGGCTTTACCCAAATCTAAAAGCTTCTTGAGAATTCGTGGTAGTGCCTTTAAGTGGTTCAGGTCCTACCTTACGCACAGGAGTTTTTGTGTTCGAATCGAGGATGTAGAGTCCGCCACTGCTCCCATAAAATATGGTGTTCCCCAGGGCTCTATACTTGGCCCTCTTCTGTTCCCACTGTACCTCCTGCCACTCGGGTCCATCTTGCGAAAGCACAATGTTGCTTTCCATCTCTACGCTGATGACAGTCAGATTTATGTACCGCTGGAACATGGCAATGGATATTGTACAAAGCAACTTTTGAAGTGTATTGAGGAAGTTCATGAATGGCTGTCACTCAATTTTCTACATTTAAATGACAAAAAGACTGAGGTCTTCCTGCTCGGCCTAAAAGATGCCCCCTCCTCTTTTGTGGATTTGGGTCCTTTAGAAGAATACTTGAAACCAACTGTGACAAACCTCGGTGTGAAGCTGGACAGTGCTCTGAAGCTTGACGCCCAGATCAGCTCTGTTGTAAAGTCCAGCTTTTAACAGCTCAGGCAACTGTCCAAAGCAAAACCGTTTGTCCCCCTGTGTTTATTTGAGATTTTAATTCATGCTTTTATCACAAATCGTTTAGACGACTGTAATGCACTTTATTTTGGACTCAATCAGTCGTCTCTCGCTCGACTTCAACTTGTACAAAATGCTGCTCTCGCCTTTTAACTGGCACCAAAAGGCGAGAGCACATCTCACCTGTTTTGAGGTCACTGCACTGGCTCCCCATTTCATATCGTGTTGAGTTTAAGATTCTTTTATTTGTTTTTAAATGTCTTCATGGTCTTGCTCCTCAGTTTCTGTCTGACCTTCTGCAGCCCTATACCCCTGTACGCTCCCTGAGGTCAGCAGATCTGTCTTTGCTGGTTGTTCCCAAAGCAAAAAGAAAAACCAGAGGCGACCGCTCTTTCGCTGTTGCTGGTCCTAAACTGTGGAACGCACTGCCCCGGCACCTCAGACAGAGTCTCTTGTTCCTTTAAATCCTCTCTTAAAACGCACCTTTTTACCTTTTAACACAACCTGAGAAGTTCGACTTTCGAATGTTTTGTACTTGTTTATTTATTTATTTATTTTTTACTGTTCATTTGTTTATTAATGTAATCCTTATTGCTGTGTTCAGCACTTTGGTCGACGCTGTTGTTTTTAAAGTGCTTTATAAGTAAAGTTGGATTGGACAAAGCGTCAAAATAGCAACAATAACACAATAAAGAAGCACAACTGAAGAGTGATGAAAAAGAGACAAAATCATGGGGACAAAAAGTTACGATCAGTTTTGTAGGTCTTAGCTTTCAAATGAGGCATGACTCTGGCCTATAGGCTGTGAGCTCCAGTCAAGAAGCTTTTAGATTTGGGTAAAGCTGAACTAGGGCTGGGGCGATATGGCCAAACATGAAAATCTCGATTTTGTTACTCAGTTTGGACGATTACGATTTTAAATTGATTTATTTTTTTTTTTTAAAGTCTCCTGATCTTTCCTGATCAGAAAACTGCTCAGAGTCCAGACCACTAATATTTAGATTCATAATAAAGCCACAGTTAGGCCCATTAGAAAATGGTATTTCTCTTTTAAATATTCCTTGTCTGCTTTTAAAAGTAAAACTTCTAAATAAGCCATGGAGTTTTCAAAAGCATGTTCGTCTTCTCATCCTCAGGCCTCTGCTGTGATTGACAACCGTCTCCATGGAGACTCCTGGGGAAAGGGGCGGAGTTAAGCTCAGAGCATCAGGTGAGAGAAGGAAGAGCATCAGACTGGGGGAGACTCAGTTTTAGAGGAAGAAAACTCTTTTGCGCTCTCTGAAAACACAAAGCCTTTGTAAAGCAGCAGAGATCGTCACAAAGTCTCTGGGTTTTCTTCGGGCGACATTTCTGAAAACCGTCGCTGCTAAACTGGCAACACGGCCACGTGAGGAGGACACGATTTTACCATTTAGCCATTTTCCACATCGTCCATTTTTAAAAGCATGAATTCGATTTATCGCCCAGCCCTAAGCTGAACTGGAGAACATGCTCTGGGTTAAGGCGGGGCTTAAGAGGTCAATCAAACTTAAAAAGTCAGACTTACGTCTCCAGATTGGATTCATCCCTCGCTCTACAGCAGGACTCAGTCTGAAACACAAACATCAGGCTCTGAATAAACAGGTTTTATTCTGACAGTCAAGTGTTTTCAGTAATAACTGTGTAATAACTGTCCTCACCTGAGAGTGGAGAGTGAGCAGTGGGGCTCCTCCTGTAGAGCAGTCAGGAGCTTTACTCCTGTGTCTCCTGGATGGTTGAAGCTGAGGTCCAGGTCGGTCAGATGGGAGGGGTTGGACCTCAGAGCTGAGGCCAGAGCAGCACAGCCTTCCTCTGAGATCAGACACCCTGACAGTCTGAACACACAGGGTTAAACAGAGTCATAGAAATGACAAACTCACAGAGATGAAGAGTAAACCCTCTGACCTGAGCTGCTGCAGGTTACAGTGAGGACTCTTCAGTCCAACAGACAACATCTTCAGCCCTGAGTCCTTCAGGTCGTTGTTACTGAGATCCAGGACTGTCAGACTAGAGGAGCTGAGGACTGAGGACAGAGCTTCACAGCTGCTCTCTGACAGGTTACAGCTGCTCAGTCTGGGGAGAACACACTGTTTTAGGAGAAGTTTAGAAGGTTCATACTTACATAGACCTCACTCACAGAGCTTTGTTGGAGGCTTTGACCACTGGCAGCAGCCTCAGCAGAGCCTCCTCTGAAGCACAGTATTTCTACACGAGCCCCAGGAATAAGGAATAAGGTGGATAGCAGTGGCGGCTGGTGATGTAAACTCTAGGTGGGGCTGTTGCTCAAGGTGTTTGTGCTTTTTTTATTTTTACTTTCAGATCTACTAAACGCATTTACCACCACTTGTCAGATGAAAAAGAAGCATGTGACCACATATCAGCAAACACCCACGGAACAAGCATCACAGACTCTTATTCCCAGAGCTTCAGACCAACATTAGGGCTAAAGTTTACTCTATAGACGGCCGTCAAACAGCTCCAAAACATCATTTAAACAGCAGATGACCTAACAATGCATTCACCCAAATGACCTGAGAGCATAAAGGAGTCATTTATGTCCTGCTAAAGGGAACAACAGCTGGACACGGACAGATGTGAACCGTGGTGTAAACATGGACCCGCGTTCAGGAGCATCGTGTCCTCCTTTCGTACAGAAACACACGGCAGCTTCCACACTTCATCTTGTTCTTGTAATTACGACATTCTGAGGACCAGTTTGAGTTCTTAACCAACAGAGTGAGGACATTTTTGGAAAGTGGGGACATTTTGGGTGGTCCTCACTTATTTGAAGGACTGTTTGAGGGTCAAGATGTGGTTTTAGGGTTAGAATTGGGTTTAGATTAGGGTTAGGATTAAGGTTAGGTTTAGGGTTCAGGGTTAGTCCAAATCTCAATGATCTTTTCTACCCCTTGCCCTACACCTTGAAACAGAGGGTTAAGGGCGAGGGTTGAAAAGACCGCCCTAAGAAATGGGACAGCCCTCCATTTGACGGCATTTCAACACAGATGATTAAGGTTATGCGAGTTTGGAATGGAATCTTATTTGTATTTTTTATTTTTGTATCAATTGGAACACATTTATATGAAAGAAAATGTAAAACGCCTCTACTTGTCTCTATAGCACGTTTCTACTGAACCAGTTCATCAGTAACTTGTAACAGACTGATGCTGTTTTGTAAAACCTAAACAACTACAGATTTACATCTATTTCTGCTTCATCCGGCTCTACATTCTCCTTCCCCCTGTCCGTGTGTTGCTGCTTCTACCACCGGGTCGCTGTGGCTGCAGCCCGTTAGCCAGAGCTGCCAGAGATCAGCCGATCCACCCATAGTGGGACGGGTAGAGGTAGACCCGCTCACAGAGCGCTCAGATCAGGGACAGGCGGCTGCAGACTCTGAGCCCCGGGCCTGAGCGGAGTCTGCTGAGGCTCAGACAGTCTCAGACCTGGGCTCAGAGCACAGCGGGACGGGGAGGGCCCTGAACCCCTCATGACAATAGTGACGTATCGAAAGAAACTCCAAAGTCAGCGCCAATAAACGGAGCGTTCACAGCAGCAACGCGAAAACGTCACATTTTCACGTGTATAGAAATGGACTGTTTTAATTGTTGCACAAAGTGAATAAAGTCTTGAACGAAGAGTTCTGCAGCTTTATAAATGTTGTAAGAGCTTATTGATGATGTTCGCCAATTCATTTCACAGTTTATTCCCGTGTTTTGTCAAACTCCTCCTACCCCTTCATCTGTAGTGCAACTGAAAACCCCTCGCTTTGAGAGCTTTGTGGCCCTCACCCCTACCCCTCACCGCAAAATAGAATTGGGACACCCCTTTGTCTCTCGTGAACGTACAAAATGGAGGGGAAGGGCTAAGCGGAGGCTAAGGGGGAGATTTGAGATTGGGCCCAAAAGTCCAAATAAAAAATAAATACAACATAATGCTGACACAGACGTGTCTCTTATATCTCATTCAGGTTAATCATTTAGTGAATAACTCCCATCACCCGCACCAACCGCCGGACCGTGGGGGACCGAGCCTTCGTCATCGCCGCCCCCACCCTTTGGAACTCACTCCCACGGCCAATTAGAAACTCTGACTCACTACCAACCTTCAAATCTGTTCTCAAAACCCACCTGTTCAAACTAGCTTTTCCTTAAACCCCTTTTGTTTCAGTTCCAATGTAAAGAATCTTTGAGTGTCCAAAAAAGCGCTATACAAGTTTGATGTATTATTATTATTAACTATTTTATCATATTCCAAACCTGAGCTGCTCCAGTTTACAGTTGGGACTCTTCAGTCCAACAGACAACATCTTCAGCCCCGAGTCCTTCAGGTCGTTGTTACTGAGATCCAGGACTGTGAGACTAGAGGAGCTGAGGACTGAGGACAGAGCTTCACAGCTGCTCTCTGACAGGTTACAGCTGCTCAGTCTGGAGAGAACACACTGTTTTAGAAGAAGTTTAGAAGGTTCATACTTACATAGACCTCACTCACAGAGCTTTGTTGGAGGCTTTGACCACTGGCAGCAGCCTCAGCAGAGCCTCCTCTGAAGCACAGTATTTCTTCAGCTCAAACTGCTCCAGAACTTCTTCTGATGACAGTAAGATGAAGGCCAGAGCTGACCACTGAGCAGGAGACAGTCCACCTTCAGACAGACGTCCTGAGCTCAGGTACTGTTGGACCTGCTCCACCAGAGAACCATCATTCAGTTCATTCAGACAGTGGAGCAGGTTGATGCTTCTCTCTGCAGACACTTCCTCACTCAGCTTCTGCTTGATGTACTCAGCTGTTTTCTGATTGGTCTGGGAGCTACTTCCTGTCTGTGTCAGCAGACCTTGGAGAAGGCTCTGATTGGTCGGCAGTGAAAGACCCAGGAGGAAGCGCAGGAACAAGTCCAGATGTCCGTTTGGACTCTGTAAGGCCTGGTCCACAGCAGAGCGGTAGAACTGCACTGATTTACTGCTAAACATTAATGTCAGTAATGAAGCTTGTTTCTCTGAGAGCAGGTTGACTCCAGTGTTGAAGAAGGTCTGATGGACGTGAAGCGCTGCCAGAAACTCCAGCACACTCAGATGGATGAAGCAGTAGACCTTGTCCTGGTACAGGCCTGGCTCCTCTCTAAAGACCTGTGTGAAGACTCCAGAGTACACTGAGGCGGCTGCAGCGTCCAGCCCACACTCGCTCAGGTCACTCTCATAGAAGATCAGGTTTCCTTTCTGCAGCTGCTCAAAGGCCAGTTTTCCCAGAGACTGCACCATGTTCTTGGTCCCTGGACTCCAGTGAAGGTCTGCTCCTGTTCCCTCATGATACTTGATGTTCTTGACTTTGGCCTGAACCACCAGGAAGTGGACGTACATCTCAGTCAGAGTCTTGGGCAGCTCTGATTTCTCCATTTGCTCCAGAATCTTCTGAAAAACTACAGAGAGGATCCAGCAGAAGACCGGGATGTGGCACATGATGTGGAGAATTCGGGACGTCTTGATGTGGGAGATGATGGCCTCGTCTCTGAACCTGTTCCTGAAGTACTGCTCCTTCTGTGGGTCGCTGAAGCCTCGCACCTCTGTCACCATGGAGACGCACTCAGCAGGGATCTGATTGGCCGCCGCGGGGCGTGTGGTTATCCAGAGGCGAGCGGAGGGAAGCAGGCTCCCCCTGATGAGGTTCACCAGCAGCTCCTCCACTGAGGCGCTCTCTGTGGGCTCCGTCAGGGCCTTGGTTTGGGTGAAGTCCAGAGGAAGTCTGCACTCGTCCAGACCGTCAAAGATGAAGAGCAGCTGCAGGTCTTCAAAGCTGCTCACGTCTTCTGTTCCTCTAAAGAAGTGATGGAGCAGCTGCACCAGGCTGAAGCTCCTGTCCTTCAGCACATTGAGTGCTCTGAAAGTGAAGGGGAACAGCAGCTGGACGTCCTGGTGGGCTTTGCCTTCAGCCCAGTCCAGACTGAACTTCTGAGTGAGCAGTGTTTTCCCGATGCCAGCCACTCCCTTTGTCAGCACTGTTCTGACGGGCGCCTCTGTGTCCGCGGGGCCTTTGAACATGTCTTCACATGTGATGGCTTTCTCTGTCTCTGGTTTCCTGGAGGCTGTTTCCATGTGTCTGACCTCATGTTCCTGGTTGACCTCTGAGGCCCCTCCCTCTGTGATGTAGAGCTCTGTGTAGATCTGCTGCAGGAGGGCGGGGCTTCCTGCTTTAGCCACGCCCTCAAACACACACTGACACTTCTTCTGCAGGTCACGCTTCAGTTTACGCTGAAGAACTCCAGAACATCTCCCTGAATGAAGACACAGACAGAGCCTGAGTCTCAGAGAAGATCAAATGACTGAGTGAAATGGACCTACTGCTCCACAGACGCTCAGCCAGCTCCTTCTGCTGCCTCCTCCTCAGGAAGTTCACAGTGATCTTCAGAAAAGCCTCTCCATCCTCATCCTCCACAGGCTCTAAGCATTCTGGGTAATCTGTGCTCAGAACCTTATGGAGCTTCCTCAGCTCCTTCTGGACAAAAGTGAAGATGTCCTCCTTCAGAAGCTGCACAGACACATTAGAAACAACACAAATGCAGTCAGTGTCAGATCTGTGTGAAACAAGTCCATCCATCTGAACATCTCCAAACTTCAGTGAAGGACACACCTTAAATATGGAGTCCAGCTGAGTGTGATGTTGCTGAGGTCTGAGCTCTGGAGCCTGCTCCACTCTGTGACAGAGACACAACAGAGAACTCACATCTGTCCATGACTTTACCATCGACAACATCAGGGAAACTTACGGCTCTGAGGAAAAGTACCATGGATGTTCCATAGACCAGTTACTGCAGAGCGACTCACAGACGGGACCAGGGTCAGACTCTGGGCTGTGATGGATTATGGTCACATTTAAAAATTAATAACAAAAAAAAATCACATTGAAATCACAGAAACATTTGGAATTAACTTCAGATGAAACTCTACAGTTTACCTAAAACCCTGAATATGTTTTTACCGTCATGAGTTACAATAAAAGCTGCTCTTCCTTTGGGTTTTACATAAAGTTCCACTGAGTTTGTCTGAGGCCGATCTTTACAAATGTCCGTCTCTAATCCTGAGTTTCTAAACTGTAAAATGTGTCAGTGTTGTGACAGCAGGGGGCGCTGTATGAGGGACATACAGCGCCCCCTGCTGTTTAGTCTATTCTTCAGAGGGAGCTCATATTAAAGTCAAACATCAGCAGATTCTAAAACAAACATCAGTAACTGTCTTTTCTCTTATGGCTCTAAAAGTATAAAAGTCTGCAACATAAAACATATATAATAGGACCCCAGCCTCCGAGCTGCACAAACTTGTGACTGATTTTCACAGAGATGTTTCTGATCCTGAGTCAGAGGAAGGTGTGAGAGGCTCATTTTAAGGCTCTGACTGAGCTCTTTCATCAGCCTGATATCGGCCGATAACGATACAATAAAATACACAAATTGATTTATTTATTAGAAATAATGAAAGAGGAAGCACATCGGCACATTTCATCATTTGCAGAGTCACTTTTCAGGGTCAATGTCACAGAAACAGAAAAACTAGCCACGAAAATTCATGAAACTGATACAAATGCTTTAATTAAATGCAGTGTTTTTCATATAAATATCTGAGTTTACAATATGATAAAGGTCAACAAAACTAGTAGATAAAATCAGCTATAGTTCCTTTAATTCCCCATTGAATTAAATCCTTATATTCCAGAATAAACAGTTGAATCTCACGTCTTTGTCTTGAATGCTATTGGTTGATCCATAGACCGGTCGGTCCTGAGGGAGACACAGCTGGGACCAGGTTCAGACGGACGAGGTTTCTGGAGGATCCTGAGACACAGATGAAACACTTGAAACACATGGAACTGTCCTGGATCAGCCTCAGAGAGGGACGTCAAGATGAACGTGTTTTACCATCACCACGATTCTAAAAGGACACGGTAGGTCAACCTGAACGCTGTCCTGGCCACTGCACGACACAAGCAGAGTAAACTCACTGATCATGGAAATCAGGTTCTGATCAGTGTCATGGCCACAGCTGTAGAAGATCACACACAGAGGCTGCAGACTGTTTCTACAAACGTCTGTGAAAGGTCTCAGGAGCTCAGTGAAGTCCAGCGTGGTACTGAAGCCTCCTGTGCAACTACACCTGAAATGTCCTAAATATTACAAAGTCAGCTGTGTGTGATGTTAGAACAAAGAGGAAGCGATTGGAAACAACATCAACGTTCACTTTCATAAGATCTTCAAACTTCCTGAAGCTTCAGAACAGTGTGTAGAGCTTCATGGGGTTTCAGGCCGAGCAGCTGCATCAGAGCCTTTCATCACCAAGTGCAAAGCTTCTGATGCAGTGGTGGACTCTAGAGCAGAGGAGATGTTCTCTGACCAATCACACTTCTCCACCTGGCTCTGATGGACCAGTCTGGGTTTGGAGGCTGCCAGGAGAACTGACTGCATTGTGCCCAGTGTAAAGTTTGGAGGAGGGGAGGATTATTATTATTATTATGGTGTGGGGTTGTTCTTCAGGAGCTGAGCTCTAGTTCTAGTCAAAGGAACTCTAGATGCACCAACAGGGTTTATCCAGGCAGAAGCAAGTCCAATTTAAAGCTTTTAATGACATTTTTAATGCTCAAATACTAGATTTTAAAGCAAAACGCAGAAAAATAATCAGCCTCTACTTCATTTGTTACGTTTCAAACAGAGGAAAGAGAATTGGACAGAACAGGAAACTTCAGAGCCAGAACTGTTTTAGTTGTTCATACGTTTGGTATTTTTGATGAACTTGTACAGTAAAGATTGTTCAGGAATGACCTTCATAAACACAGAAGAGCTGAAGATGCTTTAGCTGCACAGAGTGGACACACTCTACATTAAACCCTATGAATGAAGATCTCAGTCAAGTTCAAATGTGAGTGGAGGCGTCTGAAGACTTTGGAAACATAGATCATCACAGAAGTCATTAAGCTGATTATGGATCATAGAGACTCTGGGACTTGGGGACAGTCGTTTCTGTTTCCTGTTGGATGAATTGACTTTACGATTGTTATAAGACGATGTCAGTCTGACTGTGACGTGTTGGACGGCGGTGGATCTCACCTCTGAGCTTTGGGGTCAGTGGTTTTAGAGTGAGGGGCTCCGTCCTCTCTGTCCTCCGTCTCCTCCATTATGTGTCCAGCTGAGATGACTGAAGCTTCAGGAAGATCTAAGAGACAAATAAACACTTTGTTGTATCTACGACTAATCTGGGAAGAAGAAGAGTTTACGCCCGTACTCCAAACCATCTATGGATACATTTTATTAACAACATAACAATGACTAATGACAAATCAATGAAGAAATCAGATCCTGGTTCTTCCTCAACGTCCTCAAGCTCAACAGTGATAACACCGAGGTTCTGCTCATCGGCACAAAGTCCATCCAAAACTAACACCATGGGCCAGACGAGATATCGGTACCATGATCACCGTAATCCCGGAAAGGCACCACTTTGAAAACATAAATGAAACATGTGGCTTAGTGGTTTAGCAACAACCTTTGCTGAGAGCCTTAACAGTCTGTGTTCCATCTGATCAACAGCACACGGCTTATGGTCTAATGACATGAGAAGCTTTTCAACATCCTCCACTGCCACACTGGTCAATTCAAACATGCATTTCTTTCCACTCACAATCTGTGAATGAATGATTGAGAGAGTGCAGTGTTCCCGCCTGCATTTAATTTCTCAGTAGCTTTACTTTTTCAACAGTATCATTATTAAGATGATTAGCAATATCTATAGGTTTAGTTAAATCTCTCACCTCCTTTAGTTTCTTCTAATAAACACTGATAATGCATCTTTTTTTAAATGTGTTGATGTTAGTAACTTTATTCCTCAGAGAGCGGAAAGCGTCCCAATCACTCACATTTCCAGATACAGTGGCAGCTTTCTTAATGTAGCGACTCCAAGCCCTATTGTCGCTAGAGAGGAAAACCTGGGGTTCGTTCTATTTGTATGACGCGCTGCTTGGATATCACAGAAGCACAGACTTCAACCAAATGCGTTTTCTGGCATTTAATTAAAAGAGTGTCTTTGGTTCACACACATGGCAGATGATAACAGTGTACACGTATTGCATGTAATCCGGTGAAAACGATGTAACTAAACAAACGAACGGTCAACAAAAACTACGGCGACCCCGGCCCCCCCTCTCTCCACTACTGGTTTCATTCACTAAAAGAGGTGAGCTCCTTATGAAAACTCCGCCCGTGCACACGTGACCTCGAACATAGCGCGTCACCACCCAGTCATGAGTGACAGCCCACTTAATTCAATTATGGCTCCTACACAACCAGCCCCTTAATTATTACACAATAATTACCAACACTTCGACTAGTATAGGAGACATAAACAAAGCAAGAATGATTACCACGAATAATTAAATCATCATTAAATGTCCATAATAGTCCAATCCGATATCTTCTTGATTAAAGTAGAGTAAGAGTTAATGAGTCATGTCCAAATGACCAAAAAAATAGTTCATGGTCTGTGTCAAGAGTCACAAAAAAAGTAATCCACAAAAAACGAGTAGCAAAAATAGTAATCCCAAGTGCCCCAAAAAAGTGTCAGAGTCCACGCTGAGGCCTAGCACTCTCTGCACCTAATCTGCCTCAGCCTCCTGCAGCAAACAAACTTTGGTGATAGGCCGGTCCAGGCAGCTAGTCCGAGTTTTGATCTTCACCTGGCGAACAAGTCCTCTTCGGTCCGGAAAGGTTTGTATAACTCGTCCAACCAGCCATGAGTTCCGTGGCGCTGTATTATCCATAATGAGGACGAGATCTCCCTCTGTGAGATTCCTCTTTGTTCCCGTCCATCTTTGGCGCTCCTGAAGCTGAGGTAAATACTCCTTAACCCATCTCTTCCAGAACAAGTCCGACATGTATTGGACCTGTTTCCATCTCCTGTGCGCATACATATCTGTGGGTTGGAATACTCCTGGCGGCAGTGATGGTGAGTTCTTCAGAAGCAGCAGGTGATTCGAGTTAATGCCTCCAGATCATTAACATCCATAGAGGCTTTAGTGATTGGCCGACTATTTATGATTGCTTCAGCCTCACACAGCAAAGTTTGTAGTCCTTCCTCATCCAGGTTTTGAGTTTTCAAGGTGGAGTTAAGAACTTTGCGCACTGATCTTATGAGCCGCTCCCATGCACCTCCATGATGGGAGCCAGTGGGTGGATTAAAATTCCATTTTATTCCTCTCTGCAGCAAGACATGATTGATTTGTTCCTCATTCCATTGCTCCATAGCACTTCTCAGCTCCCGCTCTGCTCCTTTAAAGTTGGTGCCATTGTCTGAACGGATTTCTCGAACTTGTCCTCTTCTTGCAAGAAAGCGCCTGAGCGCATTTATAAAAGAGTCAGTATCTAGCGATGGAGCAACTTCAATGTGTATGGCCCTGATGGCCAGGCAGGTAAAAATGACACCATACCTCTTCACCATGCTCCTTCTGCTCCTTACTTCAAAAGGCCCGAAGTAATCTACACTCACACGAGAGAAGGGTGGCTCATCAGGAACAACTCTTTCATGAGGCAAATCCGCCATCTGCTGGTGAACTGGCAGAGCATTCAGGCGGCGACAGGTAATGCATTTTGACAGCACCTTCCTTATTGCGGTACTGGCTCCGGTTACCCAGTATCGCTCTCGCAGCTTTGACAGCATGTGATTACGGCCTGCATGCCCCACTTGACGATGTACATGCTGTAGTAGGAGCTCTGTTATATGGAGACCTTTGGCCAGTATAATTGGATGCTTCATCTCCACAGGCATAGAAAGTTTGCTGAGACGACCTCCAACTCTCAGGACTCCATCAAGGACCTGCGGGCAGAGCTTACGAAGGTGACTAGTTGCTTTCACTGACTGCCCCTTTTCCAGACTAGCCAGTTCCTCTGGAAATGTTCTTTGCTGGCAGTACCTTATAATAGCCAATTCAGACTTCTCCAAATCCTCTACTGAGAGCGTGTGTGCAACGGTGGTCCTCTTGAATCTTTCCATTTCCTTGTCCTCAGAGGATTTCTGCTGCTCTTTCGTGAGGATAGATTGTGACAGTGTCTGGTGTAATTGTCTCCTCTCCCTCACGCAGGACAGAAGCCAGTTCTTAATTTTCAGGATCCACGCCACTGATATTTTAAGGCGTGTCCAGGAGGAAAAGTACTGGATCAGATATGAAACGGGATCTTCCGTCTGCACAGCATTCACCACAGCAATTTTCTTCAGCTCGGGATCTTCGGGAGGGAGCTGTCCTAGGTCCTGAGGACTGACGGGCCACTCGCTCTCTGGACGTAAAAGAAAGGGAGGTCCGGACAGCCACATAGCGTGTTTGACAAATGCCTCGACCTTTACCCCTCTGGACGCTATGTCTGCTGGGTTGCTGACCGTATCCACATACCTCCATTGAGCAGCACTGGAAGCTTTCAATATCTGTGAGACCCGGTTAGCCACAAACACTTTGTACCGTGAAGTCTCATTTTGAATGTATTTAAGGACTGATTCACTGTCCGTCCAAAATATTGATTCGACGAGTTCCATTTGTAGCTCCTTCTTCCAGAGCACATCCATTCTGCTTGCCATGGTTGCTGCTATGAGTTCCATCCTGGGAATAGTTACCATTTTGAGAGGAGCCACACGAGATTTCCCCATCACAAAAGCAGAGTGAAGTTCTGAATCTGCATTTTTTGATACCAGGTAAGTGACTGTTCCGTATCCGTTTTCACTTGCATCGCAAAAATGGTGCAACTGTGCTGTACAGACATCTCCAAAGTTTTGTGGTTTCAGGCACCGGTCCACTTCAAATTCGTCCAGCAGAGGGAGCTGCTGTATTAGCTTTAACCACTGCTTTGCGATGGAGTCAGGAACATGATCATCCCATCCCATTTCTCTCCTACACAGGTCTCTCATTATCCTTTTGGCAGTTAGAATCACAGGACTGAGCATCCCAAGGGGATCATATATGGAGGCAATGGCCGAGAGCATTCCTCTTCTGGTGAGTGGTCTTTCCTTGATCTGGACTCTGAACTTAAACTTATCCGATTTGATTGACCATTCAACTCCCAGCACTCTCTCCACCTGCACCGAATCGAATTCCATATTCAGCATTTCCATACCCTTTGCTCTTTAATTTTCAGAGATGGCATCCAAGACTGCTGCTCTATTGCTCATCCACTTTGTGAGGGTAAATCCACCTCTAGAACACAGTGAGACCAACTCCTGATGCAGTAACGCGGCTTCCTCTTCAGTAGCCACAGACACGAGGCAATCATCTACGTAGAAACAGTGATGGAGCCTTTGTGCGGCTTCTTCTCTGTAGAGATGCCCGTAGTCTTCTGCGCACCTTCTGAGGGCGTAATTTGCGCAGCTGGGCGATGATGTGGCCCCAAACAAATGCACTCTCATCCGGTACTCAGCAGGTGCTTTGTCCATATCACCATCTTGCCACGAGAGGAACCTGAGAAGATCTCTGTCGTTGGGGGTGACCAACACCTGGTGGAACATGGACTCCACATCGCCCATTATCACCACCGGTTCCTTCCTGAAACGTGTCACCACACCAATCAAGGAGCTGGTTAGGTCAGGGCCTTGTAGGAGGTGAGCATTCAACGATGTCCCTTGACAGCTTGCTCCGCAATCAAACACTACCCTGAGTTTCTTTTTTGTGGGATGATAAACTCCGTGGTGTGGGATATACCATACTTTGCCACTGCCACACTCCAGCTCCTCCTCAGGTACTATCTCTGCATAGCCCTTAGCCACAAGCTCGTTAATAAAGGTGGTATACTCAGCGAAAAAGGTTCGATCCTTCTGCAGCCTCCTCTTCAGCTGAAATAAGCGCTGCACAACCATTTTCTGGTTATTAGGCATTTTGATGTTCATTTGCTTCAATGGCAAGCTGATCTGATAATGCCCATCCACTTGTTTTACTGTATGTCACCTTTTCCAGGAACTTTTGATCGTCTCGTGACAGAGCAGGCATCTCATCCATGGTGCTCTCTGGGAAATCGTTTTTGAATTGCTGCTGCCACAGCTCGTCCAGATTCACGACTGAAACTCTGTTGACAGTTAATTCTGGCTGACTGTAGGCAACCGTCTCTCTGCTGCCGGCACCATTGACAGTCCATCCCAGCATAGTTCTAGTTGCAAATGGTCCTCCGTTTACACTGCACACCACTTCTAGTGGCTCCAGGGCCCTTGGCACATTTGTCCCAATCAGGAGCTCTATACCAGCGTCGATTTGTGGTAAGTGGACGTGAATCAGGTGAGGCCATTTTCTTATATCCCTTTTTGTAGGAATATTTCCTTTGTACACTGGCATGGATTCCTGTGTGTAGGCCTTCGGCAGCTCCAGAAACTCCTCTCCATCCAGTGCAGCAACTTCAAGCCCAGACACCATGTTGCTTCTCACGACCTTCTCCTGCCTCATCGTCCGGAGAAGTATATTTCCTTTTCTTCCTATCAGGTTGAGCTTGTTCATCAGAGACTCCGTACAAAACACTGCAGTGCTCCCTTGGTCCAGAAATGCATAAGTTGTGACTATAGTGCTTCCTTTCTTAGATTTAACTTGAACGGGCACAATTGGCAGCTTGCAATCTCTGTCCCCAGCCCCTGTAAGGCCACTCGATACCAGTGTATTGTCAACAGAGACCTCATCACTCCTTTCAGTCTGCACGGCATTATACGTGGGCTCTCTGTGGAGGACAGTAGGGTGTTTACGGCTACACTTAGTACAGGAAATCCTTTTGCCACAGTGCTTGCTCATGTGTCCTGTACACAAACAACTGAAGCAAATTCCCTTTTCCTTTAGAAAATCAATTTTCTTCTCGTGTGCCATCCTTCCCAACTGCATACACATGTCCAGTGCATGTCCTGCTCCACAATAGAGACACATCTTGTGTTCTGGTGCCTTCACATCTTTGTTTGCAAACTGTGCCTTCTGCCCTGCGGCACCCACTGTAGTGGCAAAGCTGGCTCCCTTAGGGCGAGGTTGTGACTTTGGTTTGAATGTGACTTTACTAGTTATTGTGGGGGGGTCTTGAATACTGCCAAAGACAGGATCTGTTAAGATTTGTATTTGTTTTTCAATGAAATCCACAATATCACTGAACTTTGCTCTCCTTTCTTGACGTTCTTGCGGATCACAAGCTCGGCTCCTCCATTTGTCTCTGAGCTTGTAAGGAAGCTTTCTTATGATATTCAGCATATTGGAGGGCATGTCCAAATCATGCAGGTATTGCACATCCTCCATAGCATTGCAACAGCCCCGAAGAAACAGGCTGTAATCCTGTAGTGCTCTCACATCTTCGCTCCTGATGTTGGCCCATGAGAGGGCTTTATCCAGATAGGCCGCAGCAACCTTTTGTTCATTTCCAAAGTGCTCCTTCAATAAAGCTCTTGCTCTCATGTATCCATTGTCAGGATTGATATGTTGACAGCTCCTTATCAGTTCTCTAGCATGGCCTTTAGTGTGCTGTTCCATGAAATATAGACGATCTGAATTATTATATGTATTTCTCTCGACTCCATTTTCAAATGCCTTTATGAAGGTGTGGCACATTAATGGGTCCCCATCAAACACAGGGATCTCTCGCTTTGGCAGAGCAGCAAGGCATTGTTGCTGAATTAAGAGAGTTGTTATTTCATTCTGCTTCTTCATGATTCCCAAAACGTCATTGTTATTTTCCACATCTTCATTTACTTGTGTGTTTAATATGGGTCCATGCACGAGCTGTGTGTTGGCCAAATCCAGAGAACGCACTGAATTGTGTCCAGCAGAGGGAGCTGTTGTGTATTTGAGAGAGTATTTTCCGTCATTTTTGGTTGCATTTTGTTTTACATGCATTGCAGGAATAAATTCTCCTACATGAACATTGAGAGTCTGCTTAGACTTATTCTTTTCAAAATAAGAATCCATTCCATTTGAGACATGTGATGCTGCTTTTGCATTTGAAACCTTTGATGACTTTCCACTCGTAGAACTTCTTGTTTTGAGAATGTTCAATGTTGCCATTTTCTCAGCAATTTCCGTGGTTAATTGCAATTTCTCTTTCCTTTTTCTTAATCTTTCTTCTTCTTCTTCCAGTGAGTGTCTTTCTTCCAATAACTTTTGTCGTGCACCCAAAGCAGCAAGCTCTACTTCAGCCTTTAAACGTGCAGAAGAAGTGGTAGAAAATTTGGACAGTGATATACGTGTTCCAATATTTGACGCACTGTCTGAAGGTTTTAGTTCATCAGCCGTTTCCTTTGTGCTCAAACAATGTTCGTTTACTCCATTTGATTCATTTGTTCGTGCCAAGGATAGGTTTCCGCTTGTTTCAAACAAATCTTCTTCATCGAGCCACTTTTGAACATCATTTTTAAATGTTTCACTGTATGTCATTATGCTCGAAAACCATTCCGTTTGTTGCGCAGTTTTATCCTTTGGAAATAAGGGCAACACTTCCTCGTGCGTGGTGATGGCCTTTTCACTCAATTCATTCAATGCTCCAAGAGATTTCTTTACTTTAGACACATTTTCCTTTTCATGCATGAGTCCTTTCATTTCCGGTATTAAGGCTTTCATTTTATTCACAAAACCTTTGCGTTCATGTTGTAATGTTTCCACCTTTAGGAGAAACGCTTTTTCCGTGAGTCTACTTTGCCTTTTAGGCTTTGCGTCAGGACACGAGGCTGCACCATTTGTTTCACTCATTTTCTCCTTTATTTCTTTCAGTGAACCATTGAATTTATATATCCGGTGTGCAACAAATACATTGTTTTCATTTCAACAAAGCAGCGTTGTCATTTCCCATGAAACTCCGTCTGAACATCGCATTATTTAATCCACATTGCATAAGCGTCAATAGCAGCGAACATCCACCTTTACGCACGGGCATCCAACAAGAATCCTTTCATCCAAATGCTCCACATGTAAATACTTCGTGTATTATTGCAATAAGGATTTCGTATCCACATACAAACTGCCACAGGTAAGCTTACCTGGCCTCCACGCGTTTGATGCGGTGCTTTGCCAGCGCGTAGATCACTGCTGCACTTACTTGACGTGCTCCGAGTGGATTGATATTGCGAGCGATGGCTTTCATCAAATGCCCTTTTTTGTTGACTAAATGTAGCGACTCCAAGCCCTGTTGTCGCTAGAGAGGAAAACCTGGGGTTCGTTCTATTCGTATGACGCGCTGCTTGGATATCACAGAAGCACAGACTTCAACCAAATGCGTTTTCTGGCATTTAATTAAAAGAGTGTCTTTGGTTCACACACATGGCAGATGATAACAGTGTACACGTATTGCATGTAATCCGGTGAAAACGATGTAACTAAACAAACGAACGGTCAACAAAAACTACGGCGACCCCGGCCCCCCCTCTCTCCACTACTGGTTTCATTCACTAAAAGAGGTGAGCTCCTTATGAAAACTCCGCCCGTGCACACGTGACCTCGAACATAGCGCGTCACCACCCAGTCATGAGTGACAGCCCACTTAATTCAATTATGGCTCCTACACTTAAGTTGGTTTCTTTCTCGATCCAACCAGGAGCTTTTGTGCTTCTAACTGTATGTTTTTAATTGGAGCTTGATCATCACACACTCGTGAGAATAATTGCATCAAAAATAAAGTATTTTGTTTCATTTATACAATCCCATTTCACTGGTTGTACGTCTTCAATAAATGCAGTTTCTTTGAATGTTTTCCAGCTTCTTTTGTGAATGAGCTCAGGCCCAGTTTCTGGTATTTTGGAACGCTTTTCCATTTGCCCACCAGACGAGTGTGGGCTTGATCAGTGAGAGCAAAGAAAACAAACAGATGAAAGTCTGGAGAAGTGCGGCCATGCATTTCTCACATAACAGATCTATGACTCAGTCTCCTTTACACCTCTTACTTGTCTTTTCATCCTGGTTTTCACGCTTTTAGATTTGGGTAAAGCCAAACTGGATGTGCTCGGTTTACAGTTAACAACATGCAAGTGCAGGGCGTGGAAACGGGTTCCTCAGCTTTGACGTATCACACACTAAACCGAGTCTAGAGTCTAGAGCAGGGTCTGCAACATCAACATCAACAGAGCCGCTCAGTTTTAGACCAAAGGAAAGTCTCAAAGAGCCGCAAACAAAGCAGACACATGTTGTAAATGATAGTCTGATTCAAAAGATGTCAGATTTTGCCTCAGACTTTTGCAGAGTGTCTCTCATTTAAATACACCACATAATGGGTTTGTCATCGATCTTTCAAACGAGGCGTTAGTCTGGCCTATAGGCTGTGACCGTTTAGATTTGGGTAAAGCTGAAGAAAATGCAGTGGGTTTAAGGCGGGACCTTTGCTGCAGAAAGTCCTGATGTTGAAAAGACAGTGACTAAATAAATCATAAAGACTGGACTCACCTGGACTCGTGCTCACATAACCCCAGACTGCCTGAGCTGCAAAGGGAGGGTTTCCTCTAAATCATGTGACCTCATCGGCCAATCACAGAGCAGTACCGTTTACCCAGCTGTGAGAGACTTTTTATAAATGTTTTCACTTATGATGAGCTCATTCAGAAACTAAACCAGATCCAAAAAAAACCCTCAGTGTTACTAATATGTCACAAAACAAAACCCTGAATTCAAACCTGGCTCTGTCCATTATTTAGATTCACTTCCACTTTTGAGATCCAGCCTTGGTAATGGAATCACTTTGTTTTATATGTTGTCCAATGAGCTCCCCTGGTGGTGAAAGTTAGTACTGCAGTTTCTATAGTCTGAACATGTTTCAGTCTGAATCTGAGCGTTTCCTTTGAGCTCAGCAGAACGGCCTCGTCTGTCAGTAATGAGCTCATTCTCTGCATTATATTATATTTGGATGTTTGAACATGTTTTGTGCTGAGCTTATAAAGTTCTCTCTTCTTTGCAGTCATGTTGCTGTATTTTGTGTTTTACAGTAGTTTAAAGAAACTACGGCGCTTCTTGGTGGATGAATGAGGGAGTGTTTAGCTACAGCTGAGTTAGACTCAAAGACTACAGGGACAAAACCACATCCCTGAAGCAAACACAATATAAACGTCATCAGGCTGTTTTTACAACATGATTCAAATCAGTTTGTACATCACAAGTTTCATTTGTTCAGGATTTCAGAGTTAACGGAGATATATTTACTGACACGTGCAGTACAATGGTAACGCCTCAACTTACAGAGAGCTTTTCTTCCTTCAATAGGATTTGTTTTTCTTTTTTTGTACAAATCATTATAAAATCTATTGTATCTTTGTCTTTACATTTAGGACGTTTATTTTTTCTCCAAATTCAGTCATAATCTTAATATTTAGTGTTTATTAAACTGACCTGGTCTTTACTGGAGCCACAGGAGGAAGAACCTGAGCTGTTTATAAAGTCTCTTCTTCTTCTGTGCACTAACACAGCGGAATGCTGCCCCCTGCTGGTCAGTAGAATCACTTCCCTTTAGTTTCAGACTCTGAGCTCTTGGTTATAAAGGGCAGAGATGTGTTTGCACAGAGGATGAAATAATATCTTACTGATTAAGTGCATCCTTCCCTTTGACTCGGTCTCTTTCTGTGATGGTAGAACCCACGTGCGCGCTTTGGAGTGCACGAGGAACAGGCTGAGTGATTTTGTGTCGTATTTCAGTGAGATATAAAAATGGAGGTTTTCAGAGTAAATTGGAAATGCCTCATTTCCATTATATTCAATAGGAAAAAATACAGTGATTTTATCCATGTGCCAACAATGGGAATGAGGTCCAAACAGATGAAATTCAGTAAAAATGTTCAAATTCATTCTTTTTCTTCCAAATGAAACGCTGACACTGTAAAAAGTGAAGTTTTAAACGGCTCTGGAGGAGCAAAGAAAAACATGTTTATAACGGAAGTCAATTAAGCCGTTTCAGCCGCTGCCATTTTCAAATAAAGAATCATCCGCTACAGAAAAACTATAAATGCATCAAATCCATTTCACTTCATCTGTGACACAAACACGGCTCTGGAAACAGACAAAGCCTCAGCTCTTTACATTTGATTATTACAAATATAATCACACTTTTGTGTAACAAGTTTTTTCAGTTTTAAGTTTTCAAACTGGGATTTTAAGGGTTAAATCCAGAACATTATGACATGTTTGGTAGTTTTGGAAAAGTGTCCAGTAGTTCATGTGATTTATGCAAAAAGAAGTAGAAAAAAATATTGAAAAATGCAGATTTAATGGCTGTTTTTAAGCGTGTACATTTTTGTACACTAGGGGGCGAACGTGTGGAAAGTTGTAAATCTCTCACTACAGAAAAACTACAAATGCTTCAAATGAATTATTGTCTCATCTGTGACCCAAGGCCCTAAAATCCTTGAAAGCCCCAGCTCTGTACTATTCATTATTATAAAGATAATTAGGTTTTTATGTTCTGTAACACAAACTTCAAAGTTTTTGTTTTCAAACTGGCATATAAAGGGTTAACCCCCAAATAAATCACATGTTTGGAAGTTTTGAGAAGGTGAGAAGTGATTCTTTAGATTTATGAATAAAATTGTAAAAAGATGAAAGTATGTGTTTTTTGTAGCAGTTTGAAAAGCGTGTACATGTCTGTACACTAGGGGGCGCACGTATAGAAAATGCAGATCTCCAACATAAAAGACTTGAGAGAAAAACAAACACTGGACTCGGAAAATTTGGCTCAAAAGAACATTTTCTGCAGAAATCCACGTCTCAAGCTGCAACACAGACACAATGGTCCAAATGAAACAAATACATCCTGCAAAATGTACAAAAATGTAAATAGGAAAACATTAGGGTTAAAGGGAAAAAATATAAACAAAAAAACAAATCAGAATCAGAACAGTGTGTTTGGAACAGGTTCACAAACATATAAAACATATAACACAGAATTTACATTAAAATAAACTATAAAAACTTTAAAGTATAAGGCTATAAGGGCAGGCATAAAGAATATTAAATAAAAAATAAGAAAAATAAAGAACTATATTTTTCAAACCTGTTTTTTTTTCATTTGGAGGCCGACCTCTCCTCTCGTCATACATATAACAACAATAATATAACTTTATGAATATTTTAACCCTAAACAGCTGCATTTCTCCATTGTTACTGGATGTCGGCCTTTATCGTGTGAGTTTATCCTCAGAGTGAATCTGTGGAAGTGTTTAGGGACGAGACCGTGTTGGAGCTTTTTCAACCGGTATTTGTACAAACAAAGGAACATTTGCCTCTAAAGCCTTTCAGACCTGAGGCCCAGCTGTTTGCACGGGGACATGGAGACGACCGGAGAATCACAATCACGTTTGTGCTCCATTAGCATCAAACATGTTGGACTTATGCTCACAATAAAAGTCCAAAAGCACAAACATGTGTTGATGTGACTAAGTGTTAAAGTGTATTTGACACATTAGACACAATTTTGACTAAAACATCGTTAACACAATTATATTTAAGATTTTACTAAAGATTGTTCCAGTTTCCTTTAGTTTCACTTCCTGATTGGACACTGACAGGAAGTGACACTGTTTTAAACTGTTGCCGTGCCGACGGCATGTTTCTGCCCAACATTTCTTCTTTCATTTGCAGTGAGAGGCTCAGTCTGACAGAGCTCTCAGACTCACTGAGGAGTCATTATCCCAGAGCCCAAACCCAGGGATCAGGGTCTGAGTGAAGGTGGTGTTGAAGGTGTGGAGGTGGATCAGTTCCTCAGAGGAGACTGTGTAGAAGGACAGAGATCCAGCAGCACAGTCCACATACACCCCTACTGTCCCAGAGGAGGAGCGAGGGCGAGAGAGGGGGGTTTGATTGTTTTTATGCCAAACATAGAAAACATCTTTAGAACAGTCCAGACTCCAGGACTGATCATTAAATCCAAACACACAGTCAGTCCTGTTTCCTTTCCTGCTGATTCCTCTGTAAGACACTGATATAAAAACCCTCCCTCTCCACTGGACCTCCCAGTAACAGCGCCCAGTCAGACCAGTGTCACACAGAACCTGAAACCAGCCCTTACATCTGTCCTGATGATCTGGATATGGCTGCTCCTCACTCACATGTGTCGCCGTCTTGTTGTTCTCAGACAGTCTGATGTTTCTCTGAGCCGTGTTTGGATCCAGAGAGAGTTCAGTGAAGTCTGAGGGAGAGAAGACACAGCAGCAGTTAGTCCCTGTTTGGTGATTGTTGTAAATGTAGATGGTCCTCAGCTGTGGCTCTGTTCAGTCTCTGTGATGAGGACTGACAGAGACACAGCTCAGAGGAAACTACATCATGAAGATCTCTGTGAAACATCTCAGACTCTTCTGGACCTGCTTAAAGACTCT
The DNA here is from genome assembly GCA_021464625.1 of Proterorhinus semilunaris. NCBI lineage: Eukaryota > Metazoa > Chordata > Actinopteri > Gobiiformes > Gobiidae > Proterorhinus > Proterorhinus semilunaris. Next base: position 39,014,780 of record CM038348.1, read on the forward strand.
GTGGACCACAGTCACAGGGACACATACAATAATGAGCCTCATGTGTTTTATGGAGACTCCCATGATGCTTTGCTTCTATTGTTATGACATATTATTAAACTGTCTTTCACATGTTCCAGCGTGTTCTATGTTTAAAGATATTTACACTTAAGAATAAGACGTTAGACTTTTTAAATCTCCTCAACTGGACTGAGTTTAGTCGAATTCACTTCGATCTTAAGTTCAACTGAAAACTGGAAAACACAACTTAGAAAGAAAGTTCATAAGAAATGTTTGTTTCTCTCTGAACAAATGCAGTGACTCAAACTTAACCTCTTAACCCCCGACTGAACCGAGCACTTTGTCTCCAGTTTGGCTTTACCCAAATCTAAAAGCTTCTTGAACAAAGTGTCACAATAGCGACAAAAACGCGTCGGAAAAGCAACAATAACACAATAAAGAAGCACAACTGAAGAGTGATGAAAAAGAGACAGAATCGTCAGTTTTGTAGGTCTTAGCTTTCAAATGAGGCATGACTCTGGCCTATAGGCTGTGAGCTCCAGTCAAGAAGCTTTTAGATTTGGGTAAAGCTGAACTAGGGCTGGGGCGATATGGCCAAACATGAAAATCTCGATTTTGTTACTCAGTTTGGACGATTACGATTTTAAATCGATTTGATTTTTTTTTTTAAAGTCTCCTGATCTTTCCTGATCAGAAAACTGCTCAGAGTCCAGACCATTAATATTTAGATTCATAATAAAGCCACAGTTAGGCCCATTAGAAAATGGTATTTCTCTTTTAAATATTCCTTGTCTGCTTTTAAAAGTAAAACTTCTAAATAAGCCATGGAGTTTCAAAAGCATGTTCGTCTTCTCATCCTCAGGCCTCTGCTGTGATTGACAACCGTCTCCATGGAGACTCCTGGGGAAAGGGGCGGAGTTAAGCTCAGAGCATCAGGTGAGAGAAGGAAGAGCATCAGACTGGGGGAGACTCAGTTTTAGAGGAAGAAAACTCTTTTGCGCTCTCTGAAAACACAAAGCCTTTGTAAAGCAGCAGAGATCGTCACAAAGTCTCTGGGTTTTCTTCGGGCGACATTTCTGAAAACCGTTGCTGCTAAACTGGCAACACGGCCACGTGAGGAGGACACGATTTTACCATTTAGCCATTTTCCACATCGTCCATTTTTAAAAGCATGAATTCGATTTATCGCCCAGCCCTAAGCTGAACTGGAGAACATGCTCTGGGTTAAGGCGGGGCTTAAGAGGTCAATCAAACTTAAAAAGTCAGACTTACGTCTCCAGATTGGATTCATCCCTCGCTCTACAGCAGGACTCAGTCTGAAACACAAACATCAGGCTCTGAATAAACAGGTTTTATTCTGACAGTGTTTTCAGTAATAACTGTGTAATAACTGTCCTCACCTGAGAGTGGAGAGTGAGCAGTGGGGCTCCTCCTGTAGAGCAGTCAGGAGCTTTACTCCTGTGTCTCCTGGATGGTTGAAGCTGAGGTCCAGGTCTGTCAGATGGGAGGGGTTGGACCTCAGAGCTGAGGCCAGAGCAGCACAGCCTTCCTCTGAGATCAGACACCCTGACAGTCTGAACACACAGGGTTAAACAGAGTCATAGAAATGACAAACTCACAGAGATGAAGATAAACCCTCTGACCTGAGCTGCTCCAGTTTACAGTTGGGACTCTTCAGTCCAACAGACAACATCTTCAGCCCTGAGTCCTTCAGGTCGTTGTTACTGAGATCCAGGACTGTCAGACTAGAGGAGCTGAGGACTGAGGACAGAGCTTCACAGCTGCTCTCTGACAGGTTACAGCTGCTCAGTCTGGAGAGAACACACTGTTTTAGGAGAAGTTTAGAAGGTTCATACTTACATAGACCTCACTCACAGAGCTTTGTTGGAGGCTTTGACCACTGGCAGCAGCCTCAGCAGAGCCTCCTCTGAAGCACAGTATTTCTTCAGCTCAAACTGCTCCAGAGCTTCTTCTGATGACAATAAGATGAAGGCCAGAGCTGACCACTGAGCAGGAGACAGTCCACCTTCAGACAGACGTCCTGAGCTCAGGTACTGTTGGACCTGCTCCACCAGAGAACCATCATTCAGTTCATTCAGACAGTGGAGCAGGTTGATGCTTCTCTCTGCAGACACTTCCTCACTCAGCTTCTGCTTGATGTACTCAGCTGTTTTCTGATTGGTCTGGGAGCTACGTCCTGTCTGTGTCAGCAGACCTTGGAGAAGGCTCTGATTGGTCGGCAGTGAAAGACCCAGGAGGAAGCGCAGGAACAAGTCCAGGTGTCCGTTTGGACTCTGTAAGGCCTGGTCCACAGCAGAGCGGTAGAACTCTAGGGGATCACTATCAGCAAAGAGATGCTTCAACCAAGAAAATATGGACAGTTCTTCTACCAACAAGTTGACTCCAGTGTTGAAGAAGGTTTGATGGACGTGAAGCGCTGCCAGAAACTCCAGCACACTCAGATGGATGAAGCAGTAGACCTTGTCCTGGTACAGCCCTGGCTCCTCTCTAAAGACCTGTGTGAAGACTCCGGAGTACACTGAGGCGGCTGCAGCGTCCAGCCCACACTCGCTCAGGTCACTCTCGTAGAAGATCAGGTTTCCTTTCTGCAGCTGCTCAAAGGCCAGTTTTCCCAGAGACTGCACCATGTTCTTGGTCCCTGGACTCCAGTGAAGGTCTGCTCCTGTTCCCTCATGATACTTGATGTTCTTGACTTTGGCCTGAACCACCAGGAAGTGGACGTACATCTCAGTCAGAGTCTTGGGCAGCTCTGATTTCTCCATTTGCTCCAGAATCTTCTGAAAAACTACAGAGAGGATCCAGCAGAAGACCGGGATGTGGCACATGATGTGGAGAATTCGGGACGTCTTGATGTGGGAGATGACGGCCTCGTCTCTGAACCTGTTCCTGAAGTACTGCTCCTTCTGTGGGTCGCTGAAGCCTCGCACCTCTGTCACCATGGAGACGCACTCAGCAGGGATCTGATTGGCCGCCGCGGGGCGTGTGGTTATCCAGAGGCGAGCGGAGGGAAGCAGGCTCCCCCTGATGAGGTTCACCAGCAGCTCCTCCACTGAGGCGCTCTCTGTGGGCTCCGTCAGGGCCTTGGTTTGGGTGAAGTCCAGAGGAAGTCTGCACTCGTCCAGACCGTCAAAGATGAAGAGCAGCTGCAGGTGTTCAAAGCTGCTCACTTCTTCTGTTCCTCTAAAGAAGTGATGGAGCAGCTGCACCAGGCTGAAGCTCCTGTCCTTCAGCACATTGAGTGCTCTGAAAGTGAAGGGGAACAGCAGCTGGACGTCCTGGTGGGCTTGGCCTTCAGCCCAGTCCAGACTGAACTTCTGAGTGAGCAGTGTTTTCCCGATGCCAGCCACTCCCTTTGTCAGCACTGTTCTGACGGGCGCCTCTGTGTCCGCGGGGCCTTTGAACATGTCTTCACATGTGATGGCTTTCTCTGTCTCTGGTTTCCTGGAGGCTGTTTCCATGTGTCTGACCTCATGTTCCTGGTTGACCTCTGAGGCCCCTCCCTCTGTGATGTAGAGCTCTGTGTAGATCTGCTGCAGGAGGGCGGGGCTTCCTGCTTTAGCGACGCCCTCAAACACATAGTGACACTTCTGCTGCAGGTCACGCTTCAGTTTACGCTGAAGAACTCCAGAACGACTCCCTGAATGAAGACACAGACAGAGCCTGAGTCTCAGAGAAGATCAAATGACTGAGTGAAATGGACCTACTGCTCCACAGACGCTCAGCCAGCTCCTTCTGCTGCCTCCTCCTCAGGAAGTTCACAGTGATCTTCAGAAAAGCCTCTCCATCCTCATCCTCCACAGGCACTAAGCATTCTGGGTAATCTGTGCTCAGAACCTTGTGGAGCTTCTTCAGCTCCTTCTGGACAAAAGTGAAGATGTCCTCCTCCAGAAGCTGCACAGACACAATAGAAACAACACAAATGCAGTCAGTGTCAGATCTGTGTGAAACAAGTTCATTCATCTGAACATCTCCAAACTTCAGTGAAGGACACACCTTAAATATGGAGTCCAGTTGAGTGTGATGTTGCTGAGCTCTGAGCTCTGGAGCCTGCTCCACTCTGTGACAGAGACACAACAGAGAACTCACATCTGTCCATGACTTTACCATCGACAACATCAGGGAAACTTACGGCTCTGAGGAAAAGTTATCTCGATGATCCATAGACCAGTTACTGCAGAGCGACTCACAGACGGGACCAGGGTCAGACTCTGGGCTGTGATGGATTATGGTCACATTTAAAAATTAATAACAAAAAATCACATTGAAATCACAGAAACATTTGGAATTAACTTCAGATGAAACTCTACAGTTTACCTAAAATCCTGAATATGTTTTTACCGTCATGAGTTACAATAAAAGCTGCTCTTCCTTTGGGTTTTACATAAAGTTCCACTGAGTTTGTCTGAGGCCGATCTTTACAAATGTCCGTCTCTAATCCTGAGTTTCTAAACTGTAAAATGCGTCAGTGTTGTGACAGCAGGGGGCGCTGTATGAGGGACATACAGCGCCCCCTGCTGTTTAGGCTATTCTTCAGAGGGAGCTCATATTAAAGTCAAACATCAGCAGATTCTAAAACAAACATCCGTAACTGTCTTTTCTCTTATGGCTCTAAAAGTATAAAAGTCTGCAACATAAAACATATATAATAGGACCCCAGCCTTCGAGCTGCACAAACCTGTGACTGGTTTTCACAGAGATGTTTCTGATCCTGAGTCAGAGGAAGGTGTGAGAGGCTCATTTTAAGGCTCTGACTGAGCTCTTTCATCAGCCTGATATCGGCCGATAACGATACAATAAAAGACACAAATATCGGCCCGATATATCGGCTTGCAAAGTATCGGCCTCTAGTTGTGCATTAAAGAAACTATACCTTATTTATTTATTAGAAATAATGAAAGAGGAAGCACATCGGCGCATTTCATCATTTGCAGAGTCACTTTTCAGGGTCAATGTCACAGAAACAGAAAAACTAGCCACGAAAATTCATGAAACTGATACAAATGCTTTAATTAAATGCAGTGTTTTTCATATAAATATCTGAGTTTACAATATGATAAAGGTCAACAAAACTAGTACTACTATCAGCTATAGTTCCTTTAATTCCCCATTGAATTAAATCATTATATTCCAGAATAAACAGTTGAATCTCACGTCTTTGTCTTGAATTTCATTGGTTGATCCATAGACCGGTCGGTCCTGAGGGAGACACAGCTGGGACCAGGTTCAGACGGACGAGGTTTCTGGAGGATCCTGAGACACAGATGAAACACTTGAAACACATGGAACTGTCCTGGATCAGCCTCAGAGAGGGACGTCAAGATGAACCTGTTTTACCATCACCACGATTCTAAAAGGACACGGTAGGTCAACCTGAACGCTGTCCTGGCCACTGCACGACACAAGCAGAGTAAACTCACTGATCATGGAAATCAGGTTCTGATCAGTGTCATGGCCACAGCTGTAGAAGATCACACACAGAGGCTGCAGACTGTTTCTACAAACGTCTGTGAAAGGTCTCTCTCAGGAGCTCAGTGAAGTCCAGCGTGGTACTGAAGCCTCCTGTGCAACTACACCTGAAATGTCCTAAATATTAGCTTCAGAACAGTGTGTAGAGCTTCATGGGGTTTCAGGCCGAGCAGCTGCATCAGAGCCTTTCATCACCAAGTGCAAAGCTTCTGATGCAGTGGTGGACTCTAGAGCAGAGGAGATGTTCTCTGACCAATCACACTTCTCCACCTGGCTCCGATGGACCAGTCTGGGTTTGGAGGCTGCCAGGAGAACTGACTGCATTGTGCCCAGTGTAAAGTTTGGAGGAGGGGAGGATTATTATTATTATGGTGTGGGGTTGTTCTTCAGGAGCTGAGCGTTAGTTCTAGTCAAAGGAACTCTAGATGCTTCAGCACCAACAGGGTTTATCCAGGCAGAAGCAAGTCAAATTTAAAGCTTTGTAATTACATTTTTAATACTAGGTTTTAAAGCCACAAACGCAGAAAAATAATCAGCCTCTACTTCATTTGTTACGTTTCAAACAGAGGAAAGAGAATTGGACCGAACAGGAAACTTCAGAGCCAAAACTGTTTTAGTTGTTCATACGTTTGGTATTTTTGATGAACTTGTACAGTAAAGATTGTTCAGGAATGACCTTCATAAACACAGAAGAGCTGAAGATGCTTTAGCTGCACAGAGTGGACACACTCTACATTAAACCCTATGAATGAAGATCTCAGGAAAGTTCAAATGTGAGTGGAGGCGTCTGAAGACTTTGGAAACATAGATCATCACAGAAGTCTTTAAGCTGATTATGGATCATAGAGACTCTGGGACTTGGGGACAGTCGTTTCTGTTTCCTGTTGGATGAGTTGACTTTACGATTGTTATAAGACGATGTCAGTCTGACTGTGACGTGTTGGACGGCGGTGGATCTCACCTCTGAGCTTTGGGGTCAGTGGTTTTAGAGTGAGGGGCTCCGTCCTCTCTGTCCTCTGTCTCCTCCATTATGTGTCCAGCTGAGACGACTGAAGCTTCAGGAAGATCTAAGAGACAAATAAACACTTTGTTGTATCTACGACTAATCTGGGAAGAAGAAGAGTTTACGCCCGTACTCCAAACCATCTATGGATACATTTGATCAACAACATAACAATGACTAATGACAAATCAATGAAGAAATCAGATCCTGGTTCTTCCTCAACTTCCTCAAGCTCAACAGTGATAACACCGAGGTTCTGCTCATCGGCACAAAGTCCATCCAAAACTAACACCATGGGCCAGACGAGATATCGGTACCATGATCACCGTAATCCTGGAAAGGCACCACTTTGAAAACATACATGAAACATGTGGCGTAGTGGTTTAGCAACAACCTTTGCTGAGAGCCTTAACAGTCTGTGTTCCATCTGATCAACAGCACATGGCTTATGGTCTAATGACATGAGAAGCTTTTCAACATCCTCCACTGCCACACTGGTCAATTCAAACATGCATTTCTTTCCACTCACAATCTGTGAATGAATGATTGAGAGAGTGCAGTGTTCCCTCCTGCATTTCATTTCTCAGTAGCTTTACTTTTTCAACAGTATCATTATTAAGATGATTAGCAATATCTATAGGTTTAGTTAAATCTCTCACCTCCTTTAGTTTCTTCTAATAAACACTGATAATGCATCTTTTTTTAAATGTGTTGATGTTAGTAACTTTATTCCTCAGAGAGCGGAAAGCGTCCCAATCACTCACATTTCCAGATACAGTGGCAGCTTTCTTAAGTTGGTTTCGTTCTCGATCCAACCAGGAGCTTTTGTGCTTCTAACTGTATGTTTTTAATTGGAGCTTGATCATCACACACTCGTGAGAATAATTGCTTTAAAAAGTCTTTTGTTTCATTTATACTCATGTCAGCTCGTGTCCTGACGAAGACCAGGAGGCGGGACCACATCACACCGGGTTTAGAGTCGCTGCATTGGCTCCCCGTGTGTTTCAGGATCGATTTTAAAGTTCTTTTAATGGTTTTTAAATGTCTTAATGGTCTTGGTCCTTCTTATCTTTCAGAACTGATTTTACCATATGAGCCTTCGCGGTCCCTTCGCTCCTCCGGCAGGGGTCTCCTAGTTATTTCTAAAGTCAACAGAAAGACTCACGGCGAGGCATCTTTCCAATATTATGGCCCTCGCCTCTGGAACGACCTGAGGAGGAGCTCAGGACCACAGAGAACGTTCATGTTTTTAAGAGCAGGCTCAAGACCCGCCTTTTTAGTTTAGCTTTTAACTAATATTTACTTATATTAACTTTATTTACCGGTTTTAGTTCTATTATTTCTTTAGTTTCCCTCTTTTTATCCTGTGCCATTTCACGCACAGTTTTAGCGTTTTTTAATGTATCTCTTAATGTATCTTAAATATTTATTTATTTATTTTTTATTTATTTTATTCATTTAATTTTTATGTTCTCCTAGTGGTTCCTCTGAGGGAGCCCTCTGCCCCAGGAGTGCTGGTTGGCTGTGGCCATGCGGGCGCTCTCCTGGGGGAGCCTGGATGGAGATAAGACGTCTCTCCTACACCTCCTCCGGGTCCCCCTAGGTGGTGCTCTGTGGCCGATGGGCTGCTCCTGGTGCAGACGCTCCTTGGATGTTTCCTCTTTTGGTCCATCTGTACCCAGCCTTATACTCAACTCTATGTCCATTTTTATTTAAGACTTTTAACTGCTGGCTGTCTGTACGTATGTGTGTCTGTGTGTCTGTGTGTGCGGGTGGGGGGAGGGGGGGTTGTAGTTATTTATGTATATTTACTGGTGGGGACGATTTTAATGATTTTTAAGCACTGTAAAGCACTTTGTGTTACATTTTGTATGAAAAGCGCTTTATAAATAAAGTTTGATTTGATTTGATTTGATACAATCCCATTTCACTGGTTGTACGTCTTCAATAAATGCAGTTTCTTTGAATGTTTTCTAGCTTCTTTTGTGAATGAGCTCAGGCCCAGTTTCTGGTGTTTTGGCTTTTCTTGCCTCTACAATAATGTAGTGACTCAAAGCCAGTGTTACTGATGAGACCTTAGAGCACAACTCTCTGCATTTGAAAGTAGGTGATGGGTGGAAGTAGCAGTCGTGTCTGAGCCCTGACAGCTGACTGGGTATCTTCACCATCTGAGTTCACTTACGTATTGTTACAGATCACTCAGCCTTTTCCTCAACGCACAAGAACCACCGAACCAGTCCATCTTCACACGTCTCTGTTGCCGTCAGTCACACACACTGAATCTTTGAAGTGGGCGGTCTGGAGCAACAGACACTGAGATGGGCTTAAGGAGTGAAGGAACTTCTGCTCCTGGAGGCTCCAGGTCTTTGTTTCACTGGCAGTTGTTCTTCAACACCACCTCCACATGTAGATCATTTCTAAATATATGATATCTGTGAATATGGATCTCATTACACAAGAACAGCGATCCTCCCTATAGGCCCGTTTAGATTTGGGTAAAGCTGAAGAAAATGCACTGGGTTTAAGAGCTTCTAAAACCTTTGCTGCAGAATGTCCTGATGTTGCAAAGGAAATGCAGCTTCCTGTAAATCATGTGACCTCATCAGCCAATCACAGAGCAGTACAGTTTCCCCAGCTGTGAGTGACGGAACAACAAGATTTCACTTTATTTCAGAGCGATTTTTTAACATCGAATTCCAGCTCGATTTATTCAACTTTGAACCAAAACAAGACTTTTTAGAAATGTTTTCACTTATGATGAGCTCATTCAGAAACTAAACCAGATCCAAAAAAAACTCTCAGTGTTACTAATATGTCACAAAACAAAACCCTGAATTCAAACCTGGCTCTGTCCATTATTTAGATTCCGTCGCTGAAAAACTCATATTTATATCAGTTCAGTTTGGCTTTACCCAAATCTAAAAGGTCCTGGAAAAAAGCCTCAAAATAGCGACAAATATGAGGAAGAAAACACAATGACAAAGAGACAAAAACACAATAAAGAAACGACACAAACATGACAGAAATGTGACAAAGCTGCAGCGACTCCGCGACACAAAAGCCTGAGAGCCAGAGTGTCGTTCTGGGGCAGAGTCCGAAACACAGATTAAACCTGATGTTCTTCCAGTGACTTCCATTATAAACGGACTTGGTCACGCTCTAAAATCCTCCCTTATTGATTATCGGTGCTTTCTTCTGATCAGAGGAGGAAACACAGGGGATTTGTAGAGTTCATAGTGACAGTAGAAAGAAGGCTCTATGTCCCGTTGTTTTCTACGGGGCCCAAAGCTGATGTTTGTGTGGCCTGTCCCGTGTGCCGTCACCTCTGTTCTCACTCTGCAGCGCCCTAACCCTAACCCTAGCCCTAACCCTAACCCTAACCCGAACCCGAACCCGAACCCTAGCCCTAGCCCTAGCCCTAACCCTAACCCTAGCCCTAACCCTAACCGTAGCCCTAGCCCTAACCCTAACCCTAACCCTAACCCTAACCCTAACCCTAACCCTAACCCTAACCCTAACCCTAGCCCTAACCCTAACCCTAACCCTAGCCCTAACCCTAACCCTAACCCTAACCCTAGCCCACACTGTCCATCTGGGAACGCTTTTCCATCGGCCCACCAGACGAGTGTGGGCTTGATCAGTGAGAGCAAAGAAAACAAACATGCATTTCTCACATGACAGATCTATGACTCAGTCTCCTTTACACCTCTTACTTGTCTTTTCATCCTGGTTTTCACGCTTTTAGATTTGGGTAAAGCCAAACTGGATGTGCTCGGTTTACAGTTCACGACATGCCAGTGCAGGGCGTGGAAACGGGTTCCTCAGCTTTGACGTATCACACACTAAACCGAGTCTAGAGTCTAGAGCAGGGTCTGCAACATCAACATCAACAGAGCCGCTCAGTTTTAGACCAAAGGAAAGTCTCAAAGAGCCGCAAACAAAGCAGACACATGTTGTAAATGATAGTCTGATTCAAAAGATGTCAGATTTTGCCTCAGACTTTTGCAGAGTGTCTCTCATTTACATACACCACATTATGGGTTTGTCATCGATCTTTCAAACGAGGCGTTACCCTGGCCCATAGGCTGTGACCGTTTAGATTTGGGTAAAGCTGAAGAAAATGCAGTGGGTTTAAGGCGGGACCTTTGCTGCAGAAAGTCCTGATGTTGAAAAGACAGTGACTAAATAAATCATAAAGACTGGACTCACCTGGACTCGTGCTCACATAACCCCAGACTGCCTGAGCTGCAAAGGAAGGGTTTCCTCTAAATCATGTGACCTCATCGGCCAATCACAGAGCAGTACCGTTTACCCAGCTGCGAGAGACTTTTTATAAATGTTTTCACTTATGATGAGCTCATTCAGAAACTAAACCAGATCCAAAAAACCCTCAGTGTTACTAATATGTCACAAAACAAAACCCTGAATTCAAACCTGGCTCTGTCCATTATTTATTTCACTTCCACTTTTTAGATCCAGCCTTGGTAATGGAATCACTTTGTTTTATATGTTGTCCAATGAGCTCCCCTAGTGGTGAAAGTTAGTACTGCAGTTTCTATAGTCTGAACATGTTTCAGTCTGAATCTGAGCGTTTCCTTTGAGCTCAGCAGAACGGCCTCGTCTGTCAGTAATGAGCTCATTCTCTGCATTATATTATATTTGGATGTTTGAACATGTTTTGTGCTGAGCTTATAAAGTTCTCTCTTCTTTGCAGTCATGTTGCTGTATTTTGTGTTTTACAGTAGTTTAAAGAAACTACGGCGCTTCTTGGTGGATGAATGAGGGAGTGTTTAGCTACAGCTGAGTTAGACTCAAAGACTACAGGGACAAAACCACATCCCTGAAGCAAACACAATATAAACGTCGTCAGGCTGTTTTTACAACATGATTCAAATCAGTTTGTACATCACACGTTTCATTTGTTCAGGATTTCAGAGTTAACGGAGATATATTTACTGACACGTGCAGTACAATGGTAACGCCTCAACTTACAGAGAGCTTTTCTTCCTTCAAGAGGATTTGTTTTTCTTTTTTTGTACAAATCATTATAAAATCTATTGTATCTTTGTCTTTACATTTAGGACGTTTATTTTTTCTCCAAATTCATTCATAATCTTAATATTTAGTGTTTATTAAACTGACCTGGTCTTTACTGGAGCCACAGGAGGAAGAACCTGAGCTGTTTATAAAGTCTCTTCTTCTTCTGTGCACTAACACAGCGGAATGCTGCCCCCTGCTGGTCAGTAGAATCACTTCCCTTTAGTTTCAGACTCTGAGCTCTTGGTTATAAAGGGCAGAGATGTGTTTGCACAGAGGATGGAATAATATCTTACTGATTAAGTGCATCCTTCCCTTTGACTCGGTCTCTTTCTGTGATGGTAGAACACACGTGCGCGCTTTGGAGTGCACGAGGAACAGACTGAGTGATTTTGTGCCGTATTTCAGTGAGATTTAAAAATGGAGGTTTTCAGAGTAAATTGGAAATGCCTTATTTCCATTATATTCAATAGGAAAAAATACAGTGATTTTATCCATGTGCCAACAATGGGAATGAGGTCCAAACAGATGAAATTCAGTAAAAATGTTCAAATTCATTCTTTTTCTTCCAAATGAAACGCTGACACTGTAAAAAGTGAAGTTTTAAACGGCTCTGGAGGAGCAAAGAAAAACATGTTTATAATGGAAGTCAATGAAGCCGTTTCAGCCGCTGCCATTTTCAAATAAAGAATCATCCGCTACAGAAAAACTATAAATGCATCAAATCCATTTCACTTCATCTGTGACACAAACACGGCTCTGGAAACAGACAAAGCCTCAGCTCTTTACATTTGATTATTACAAATATAATCACACTTTTGTGTAACAAGTTTTTTCAGTTTTAAGTTTTCAAACTGGGATTTTAAGGGTTAAATCCAGAACATTATGACATGTTTGGTAGTTTTGGAAAAGTTTCCAGTAGTTCATGTGATTTATGCAAAAAGAAGTAGAAAAAAATATTGAAAAATGCAGATTTTATGGCTGTTTTTAGGCGTGTACATTTTTGTACACTAGGGAGCGAACGTGTGGAAAGTTGTAAATCTCTCACTACAGAAAAACTACAAATGCTTCAAATGAATTATTTGCTCACCTGTGACCCAAGGCCCTAAAATCCTTGAAAGCCCCAGCTCTGTACTATTCATTATTATAAAGATAATGAGGTTTTTATGTTCTGTAACACAAACTTCAAAGTTTTTGTTTTCAAACTGGCATATAAAGGGTTAACCCCCCAAATAAATCACATGTTTGGAAGTTTTGAGAAGGTGAGAAGTGATTCTTTAGATTTATGAAAAACAATTGTAAAAAGATGAAAGTATGTGTTTTTTGTAGCAGTTTGAAAAGCGTGTACATGTCTGTACACTAGGGGGCGCACGTATAGAAAATGCAGATCTCCAACATAAAAGACATGAGAGAAAAACAAACACTGGACTCGGAAAATTTGGCTCAAAAGAACATTTTCTGCAGAAATCCACGTCTCAAGCTGCAACACAGACACAATGGTCCAAATGAAACAAATACATCCTGCAAAATGTACAAAAATGTAAATAAGAAAACATTAGGGTTAAAGGGAAAAAGTATAAACAAAAAAACAAATCAGAATCAGAACAGTGTGTTTGGAACAGGTTCACAAACTAGGATTTATTTCGCTACAAAATGTGCAACATAAAAAATATAACACAGAATTTACATTAAAATAAACTATAAAAACTTTAAAGTATAAGGCTATAAGGGCAGGCATAAAGAATATTAAATAAAAAATAAGAAAAATAAAGAACTATATTTTTCAAACCTGTTTTTTTCATTTGGAGGCCGACCTCTCCTCTCGTCATACATATAAAAACAATAATATAACTTTATGAATATTTTAACCCTAAACAGCTGCATTTCTCCATTGTTACTGGATGTCGGCCTTTATTGTGTGAGTTTCTCCTCAGAGTGAATCTGTGGAAGTGTTTAGGGACGAGACCGTGTTGGAGCTTTTTCAACCGGTATTTGTACAAACAAAGGAACATTTGCCTCTAAAGCCTTTCAGACCTGAGGCCCAGCTGTTTGCACGGGGACATGGAGACGACCGGAGAATCACAATCACGTTTGTGCTCCATTAGCATCAAACATGTTGGACTTATGCTCACAATAAAAGTCCAAAAGCACAAACATGTGTTGATGTGACTAAGTGTTAAAGTGTATTTGACACATTAGACACAATTTTGACTAAAACATCGTTAACACAATTATATTTAAGATTTGACTAAAGATTGTTCCAGTTTCCTTTAGTTTCACTTCCTGATTGGACACTGACAGGAAGTGACACTGTTTTAAACTGTTGCCGTGCCGACCGTGTTATGTCCATGTGAAATGAGTCAAACTGAACTTTACCTTTATCTATGTCACTTCCTGTCAGCAGCTTAAACATTCAAATAAAAATAACTTTTCTGCCCAACATTTCTTCTTTCATTTGCAGTGAGAGGCTCAGTCTGACAGAGCTCTCAGAGTCACTGAGGAGGAGTCTTTATTCCAGAGCCCAAACCCAGGGATCAGGGTCTGAGTGAAGGTGGTGTTGAAGGTGTGGAGGTGGATCAGTTCCTCAGAGGAGACTGTGTAGAAGGACAGAGATCCAGCAGCACAGTCCACATACACCCCTACTGTCCCAGAGGAGGAGCCGGGCTGAGGGAGGCGGGTTCGTTTGTTTTTATGCCAAACAGAGAAAACATCTTTAGAGCAGAACAGACTCCAGGACTGATCATTGTGTCCAAACACACAGTCAGCACTGATTCCTTTCCTGCTGATTCCTCTGTAAGACACTGATATAGAAACCCCTCCTCTCCACTGGACCTCCCAGTAACAGCGCCCAGTCAGACCAGTGTCACACAGAACCTGAGTCCAGTCCTCAAATCTGTCCTGATGATCTGGATACGGCTGCTTCTCACTCACATGTGTCGCCGTCTTGTTGTTCTCAGACAGTCTGATGTTTCTGTGAGCTGTGTTTGGATCCAGAGAGAGTTCAGTGAAGTCTGAGGGAGAGAAGACACAGCAGCAGTTAGTCCCTGTTTGGTGATTGTTGTAAATGTAGATGGTCCTCAGCTGTGGCTCTGTTCAGTCTCTGTGATGAGGACTGACAGAGACACAGCTCAGAGGAAACTACATCATGAAGATCTCTGTGAAACATCTCAGACTCTTCTGGACCTGCTTAAAGACTCTGTGGACCACAGTCACAGGGACACATACAATAATGAGCCTCATGTGTTTTATGGAGACTCCCATGATGCTTTGCTTCTATTGTTATGACATATTATTAAACTGTCTTTCACATGTTCCAGCGTGTTCTATGTTTAAAGATATTTACACTTAAGAATAAGACGTTAGACTTTTTAAATCTCCTCAACTGGACTGAGTTTAGTCGAATTCACTTCGATCTTAAGTTCAACTGAAAACTGGAAAACACAACTTAGAAATAAAGTTCATAATAAATGTTTGTTTCTCTGAACAAATGAAGTGACTCAAACTTAACCTCTTAACCCCCGACTGAACCGAGCACTTTGTCTCCAGTTTGGCTTTACCCAAATCTAAAAGCTTCTTGAACAAAGTGTCACAATAGCGACAAAAACGCGTCGGAAAAGCAACAATAACACAATAAAGAAGCACAACTGAAGAGTGATGAAAAAGAGACAAAAGAGACAAAATCGTCAGTTTTGTAGGTCTTAGCTTTCAAATGAGGCATGACTCTGGCCTATAGGCTGTGAGCTCCAGTCAAGAAGCTTTTAGATTTGGGTAAAGCTGAACTAGGGCTGGGGCGATATGGCCAAACATGAAAATCTCGATTTTGTTACTCAGTTTGGACGATTACAATTTTAAATCGATTTGATTTTTTTTTTTAAAGTCTCCTGATCTTTCCTGATCAGAAAACTGCTCAGAGTCCAGACCATTAATATTTAGATTCATAATAAAGCCACAGTTAGGCCCATTAGAAAATGGTATTTCTCTTTTAAATATTCCTTGTCTGCTTTTAAAAGTAAAACTTCTAAATAAGCCATGGAGTTTTCAAAAGCATGTTCGTCTTCTCATCCTCAGGCCTCTGCTGTGATTGACAACCGTCTCCATGGAGACTCCTGGGGAAAGGGGCGGAGTTAAGCTCAGAGCATCAGGTGAGAGAAGGAAGAGCATCAGACTGGGGGAGACTCAGTTTTAGAGGAAGAAAACTCTTTTGCGCTCTCTGAAAACACAAAGCCTTTGTAAAGCAGCAGAGATCGTCACAAAGTCTCTGGGTTTTCTTCGGGCGACATTTCTGAAAACCGTCGCTGCTAAACTGGCAACACGGCCACGTGAGGAGGACACGATTTTACCATTTAGCCATTTTCCACATCGTCCATTTTTAAAAGCATGAATTCGATTTATCGCCCAGCCCTAAGCTGAACTGGAGAACATGCTCTGGGTTAAGGCGGGGCTTAAGAGGTCAATCAAACTTTAAAAGTCAGACTTACGTCTCCAGATTGGATTCATCCCTCGCTCTACAGCAGGACTCAGTCTGAAACACAAACATCAGGCTCTGAATAAACAGGTTTTATTCTGACAGTGTTTTCAGTAATAACTGTGTAATAACTGTCCTCACCTGAGAGTGGAGAGTGAGCAGTGGGGCTCCTCCTGTAGAGCAGTCAGGAGCTTTACTCCTGTGTCTCCTGGATGGTTGAAGCGGAGGTCCAGGTGTGTCAGATGGGAGGGGTTGGACCTCAGAGCTGAGGCCAGAGCAGCACAGCCTTCCTCTGAGATCAGACACCCTGACAGTCTGAACACACAGGGTTAAACAGAGCCATAGAAATGACAAACTCACAGAGATGAAGAGTAAACCCTCTGACCTGAGCTGCTGCAGGTTACAGTGAGGACTCTTCAGTCCAACAGACAACATCTTCAGCCCTGAGTCCTTCAGGTCGTTGTTACTGAGATCCAGGACTGTCAGACTAGAGGAGCTGAGGACTGAGGACAGAGCTTCACAGCTGCTCTCTGACAGGTTACAGCTGCTCAGTCTGGAGAGAACACACTGTTTTAGGAGAAGTTTAGAAGGTTCATACTTACATAGACCTCACTCACAGAGCTTTGTTGGAGGCTTTGACCACTGGCAGCAGCCTCAGCAGAGCCTCCTCTGAAGCACAGTATTTCTACACGAGCCCCAGGAATAAGGAATAAGGTGGATCGCAGCGGCGGCTGGTGATGTAAACTCTAGGTGGGGCTGTTGCTCAAGGTGTTTGTGCTTTTTTTATTTTTACTTTCAGATCTACTAAACGCATTTACCACCACTTGTCAGATGAAAAAGAAGCATGTGACCACATATCAGCAAACACCCACGGAACAAGCATCACAGACTCTTATTCCCAGAGCTTCAGACCAACATTAGGGCTAAAGTTTACTCTATAGACGACCGTCAAACAGCTCCAAAACATCATTTAAACAGCAGATGACCTAACAATGCATTCACCCAAATGACCTGAGAGCATAAAGGAGTCATTTATGTCCTGCTAAAGGGAACAACAGCTGGACACGGACAGATGTGAACCGTGGTGTAAACATGGACCCGCGTTCAGGAGCATCGTGTCCTCCTTTTGTACAGAAACACACGGCAGCTTCCACACTTCATCTTGTTCTTGTAATTACGACATTCTGAGGACCAGTTTGAGTTCTTAACCAACAGAGTGAGGACATTTTTGGAAAGTGAGGACATTTTGGGTGGTCCTCACTTATTTGAAGGACTGTTTGAGGGTCAAGATGTGGTTTTAGGGTTAGAATTGGGTTTAGATTAGGGTTAGGATTAAGGTTAGGTTTAGGGTTCAGGGTTAGTCCAAATCTCAATGATCTTTTCTACCCCTTGCCCTACACCTTGAAACAGAGGGTTAAGGGCGAGGGTTGAAAAGACCGCCCTAAGAAATGGGACAGCCTCCATTTGACGGCATTTCAACACAGATGATTAAGGTTATGCGAGTTTGGAATGGAATCTTATTTGTATTTTTTATTTTTGTATCAATTGGAACACATTTATATGAAAGAAAATGTAAAACGCCTCTACTTGTCTCTATAGCACGTTTCTACTGAACCAGTTCATCAGTAACTTGTAACAGACTGATGCTGTTTTGTAAAACCTAAACAACTACAGATTTACATCTATTTCTGCTTCATCCGGCTCTACATTCTCCTTCCCCCTGTCCGTGTGTTGCTGCTTCTACCACCGGGTCGCTGTGGCTGCAGCCCGTTAGCCAGAGCTGCCAGAGATCAGCCGATCCACCCATAGTGGGACGGGTAGAGGTAGACCCGCTCACAGAGCGCTCAGATCAGGGACAGGCGGCTGCAGACTCTGAGCCCCGGGCCTGAGCGGAGTCTGCTGAGGCTCAGACAGTCTCAGACCTGGGCTCAGAGCACAGCGGGACGGGGAGGGCCCTGAACCCCTCATGACAATAGTGACGTATCGAAAGAAACTCCAAAGTCAGCGCCAATAAACGGAGCGTTCACAGCAGCAACGCGAAAACGTCACATTTTCACGTGTATAGAAATGGACTGTTTTAATTGTTGCACAAAGTGAATAAAGTCTTGAACGAAGAGTTCTGCAGCTTTATAAATGTTGGAAGAGCTTATTGATGATGTTCGCCAATTCATTTCACAGTTTATTCCCGTGTTTGGTCAAACTCCTCCTACCCCTTCATCTGTACTGTGCATCTGAAAACCCCTCGCTTTGAGAGCTTTGTGGCCCTCACCCCTACCCCTCACCGCAAAATAGAATTGGGACACCCCTTTGTCTCTCGTGAACGTACAAAATGGAGGGGAAGGGCTAAGCGGAGGCTAAGGGGGAGATTTGAGATTGGGCCCAAAAGTCCAAATAAAAAATAAATACAACATAATGCTGACACAGACGTGTCTCTTATATCTCATTCAGGTTAATCATTTAGTGAATAACTCCCATCACCCGCACCAACCGCCGGACCGTGGGGGACCGAGCCTTCGCCATCGCCGCCCCCACCCTTTGGAACTCACTCCCACGGCCAATTAGAAACTCTGACTCACTACCAACCTTCAAATCTGTTCTCAAAACCCACCTGTTCAAACTAGCTTTTCCTTAAACCCCTTTTGTTTTAGTTCCAATGTAAAGAATCTTTGAGTGTCCAAAAAAGCGCTATACAAGTTTGATGTATTATTATTATTAACTATTTTATCGTATTCCAAACCTGAGCTGCTCCAGTTTACAGTTGGGACTCTTCAGTCCAACAGACAACATCTTCAGCCCCGAGTCCTTCAGGTCGTTGTTACTGAGATCCAGGACTGTCAGACTAGAGGAGCTGAGGACTGAGGACAGAGCTTCACAGCTGCTCTCTGACAGGTTACAGCTGCTCAGTCTGGGGAGAACACACTGTTTTAGGAGAAGTTTAGAAGGTTCATACTTACATAGACCTCACTCACAGAGCTTTGTTGGAGGCTTTGACCACTGGCAGCAGCCTCAGCAGAACCTCCTCTGAAGCACAGTATTTCTTCAGCTCAAACTGCTCCAGAGCTTCTTCTGATGACAGTAAGATGAAGGCCAGAGCTGACCACTGAGCAGGAGACAGTCCACCTTCAGACAGACGTCCTGAGCTCAGGTACTGTTGGACCTGCTCCACCAGAGAACCATCATTCAGTTCATTCAGACAGTGGAGCAGGTTGATGCTTCTCTCTGCAGACACTTCCTCACTCAGCTTCTGCCTGATGTACTCAGCTGTTTTCTGATTGGTCTGGGAGCTACTTCCTGTCTGTGTCAGCAGACCTTGGAGAAGGCTCTGATTGGTCGGCAGTGAAAGACCCAGGAGGAAGCGCAGGAACAAGTCCAGGTGTCCGTTTGGACTCTGTAAGGCCTGGTCCACAGCAGAGCGGTAGAACTGCACTGATTTAGTGCTAAACATTAATGTCAGTAACGAAGCTTGTTTCTCTGAGAGCAGGTTGACTCCAGTGTTGAAGAAGGTCTGATGGACGTGAAGAGCAGCCAGAAACTCCAGCACACTCAGATGGATGAAGCAGTAGACCTTGTCCTGGTACAGGCCTGGCTCCTCTCTAAAGACCTGTGTGAAGACTCCAGAGTACACTGAGGCGGCTGCAGCGTCCAGCCCACACTCGCTCAGGTCACTCTCGTAGATGATCAGGTTTCCTTTCTGCAGCTGCTCAAAGGCCAGTTTTCCCAGAGACTGCACCATGTTCTTGGTCCCTGGACTCCAGTGAAGGTCTGCTCCTGTTCCCTCATGATACTTGATGTTCTTGACTTTGGCCTGAACCACCAGGAAGTGGACGTACATCTCAGTCAGAGTCTTGGGCAGCTCTGATTTCTCCATTTGCTCCAGAATCTTCTGAAAAACTACAGAGAGGATCCAGCAGAAGACCGGGATGTGGCACATGATGTGGAGAATTCGGGACGTCTTGATGTGGGAGATGATTGTGTGGGCCTCGTCTCTGAACCTGTTCCTGAAGTACTGCTCCTTCTGTGGGTCGCTGAAGCCTCGCACCTCTGTCACCATGGAGACGCACTCAGCAGGGATCTGATTGGCCGCCGCGGGGCGTGTGGTTATCCAGAGGCGAGCGGAGGGAAGCAGGTTCCCCCTGATGAGGTTCACCAGCAGCTCCTCCACTGAGGCGCTCTCTGTGGGCTCCGTCAGGGCCTTGGTTTGGGGGAAGTCCAGAGGAAGTCTGCACTCGTCCAGACCGTCCAAGATGAAGAGCAGCTGCAGGTCTTCAAAGCTGCTCACGTCTTCTGTTCCTCTAAAGAAGTGATGGAGCAGCTGCACCAGGCTGAAGCTCCTGTCCTTCAGCACATTGAGTGCTCTGAAAGTGAAGGGGAACAGCAGCTGGACGTCCTGGTGGGCTTTGCCTTCAGCCCAGTCCAGACAGAACTTCTGAGTGAGCAGTGTTTTCCCGATGCCAGCCACTCCCTTTGTCAGCACTGTTCTGACGGGCGCCTCTGTGTCCGCGGGGCCTTTGAACATGTCTTCACATGTGATGGCTCTCTCTGTCTCTGGTTTCCTGGAGGCTGTTTCCATGTGTCTGACCTCATGTTCCTGGTTGACCTCTGAGGCCCCTCCCTTTGTTATGTAGAGCTCTGTGTAGATCTGCTGCAGGAGGGCGGGACTTCCTGCTTTAGCCACGCCCTCAAACACACACTGACACTTCTGCTGCAGCTCACGCTTCAGTTTACGCTGAAGAACTCCAGAACATGTCCCTGAATGAAGACACAGACAGAGCCTGAGTCTCAGAGAAGATCAAATGACTGAGTGAAATGGACCTACTGCTCCACAGATGCTCAGCCAGCTCCTTCTGCTGCCTCCTCCTCAGGAAGTTCACAGTGATCTTCAGAAAAGCCTCTCCATCCTCATCCTCCACAGGCACTAAGCATTCTGGGTAATCTGTGCTCAGAACCTTGTGGAGCTTCTTCAGCTCCTTCTGGACAAAAGTGAAGATGTCCTCCTCCAGAAGCTGCACAGACACATTAGAAACAACACAAATGCAGTCAGTGTCAGATCTGTGTGAAACAAGTTCATTCATCTGAACATCTCCAGACTTCAGTGAAGGACACACCTTAAATATGGAGTCCAGCTGAGTGTGATGTTGCTGAGCTCTGAGCTCTGGAGCCTGCTCCACTCTGTGACAGAGACACAACAGAGAACTCACATCTGTCCATGACTTTACCATCGACAACATCAGGGAAACTTACGGCTCTGAGGAAAAGTTCCTCCATGGAAGATCCTTAGACCGGTTACTGCAGAGCGACTCACAGACGGGACCAGGGTCAGACTCTGGGCTGTGATGGATTATGGTCACATTTAAAAATTAATAACAAAAAATCACATTGAAATCACAGAAACATTTGGAATTAACTTCAGATGAAACTCTACAGTTTACCTAAAATCCTGAATATGTTTTTACCGTCATGAGTTACAATAAAAGCTGCTCTTCCTTTGGGTTTTACATAAAGTTCCACTGAGTTTGTCTGAGGCCGATCTTTACAAATGTCCGTCTCTAATCCTGAGTTTCTAAACTGTAAAATGTGTCAGTGTTGTGACAGCAGGGGGCGCTGTATGAGGGACATACAGCGCCCCCTGCTGTTTAGGCTAATCTTCAGAGGGAGCTCATATTAAAGTCAAACATCAGTAACTGTCTTTTCTCTTATGGCTCTAAAAGTATAAAAGTCTGCAACATAAAACATATATAATAGGACCCCAGCCTCCGAGCTGCACAAACCTGTGACTGGTTTTCACAGAGATGTTTCTGATCCTGAGTCAGAGGAAGGTGTGAGAGGCTCATTTTAAGGCTTTGACTGAGCTCTTTCATCAGCCTGATATCGGCCGATAACGATACAATAAAAGACACAAATATCGGCCCGATATATCGGCTTGCAACGTATCGGCCTCTAGTTGTGCATTAAAGGAAATATACCTGATTTATTTATTAGAAATAATGAAAAAGGAAGCACATCGGCACATTTCACCATTTGCAGAGTCACTTTTCAGGGTCAATGTCACAGAAACAGAAAAACTAGCCACGAAAATTCATGAAACTGATACAAATGCTTTAATTAAATGCAGTGTTTTTCATATAAATATCTGAGTTTACAATATGATAAAGGTCAACAAAACTAGTAGATAAAATCAGCTATAGTTCCTTTTATTCCCCATTGCATTAAATCATTATATTCCAGAATAAACAGTTGAATCTCACGTCTTTGTCTTGAATTCTATTGGTGGATCCATAGACCGGTCGGTCCTGAGGGAGACACAGCTGGGACCAGGTTCAGACGGACGAGGTTTCTGGAGGATCCTGAGACACAGATGAAACACTTGAAACACATGGAACTGTCCTGGATCAGCCTCAGAGAGGGACGTCAAGATGAACCTGTTTTACCATCACCACGATTCTAAAAGGACACGGTAGGTCAACCTGAACGCTGTCCTGACTGCACGACACAAGCAGAGTAAACTCACTGATCATGGAAATCAGGTTCTGATCAGTGTCATGGCCACAGCTGTAGAAGATCACACACAGAGGCTGCAGACTGTTTCTACAAACGTCTGTGAAAGGTCTCTCTCAGGAGCTCAGTGAAGTCCAGCGTGGTACTGAAGCCTCCTGTGCAACTACACCTGAAATGTCCTAAATATTACAAAGTCAGCTGTGTGTGATGTTAGAACAAAGAGGAAGCGATTGGAAACAACATCAACGTTCACTTTCATAAGATCTTCAAACTTCCTGAAGCTTCAGAACAGTGTGTAGAGCTTCATGGGGTTTCAGGCCGAGCAGCTGCATCAGAGCCTTTCATCACCAAGTGCAAAGCTTCTGATGCAGTGGTGGACTCCAGAGCAGAGGAGATGTTCTCTGACCAATCACACTTCTCCACCTGGCTCTGATGGACCAGTCTGGGTTTGGAGGCTGCCAGGAGAACTGACTGCATTGTGCCCAGTGTAAAGTTTGGAGGTGGGGATGATTATTATTATTATGGTGTGGGATTGTTCTTCAGGAGCTGAGCTTTAGTTCTAGTCAAAGGAACTCTAGATGCTTCAGCACCAACAGGGTTTATCCAGGCAGAAGCAAGTCCAATTTAAAGCTTTGTAATGACATTTTTAATGCTCAAATACTAGATTTTAAAGCCACAAACGCAGAAAAATAATCAGCCTCTACTTCATTTGTTACGTTTCAAACAGAGGAAAGAGAATTGGACAGAACAGGAAACTTCAGAGCCAGAACTGTTTTAGTTGTTCATACGTTTGGTATTTTTGATGAACTTGTACAGTAAAGATTGTTCAGGAATGACCTTCATAAACACAGAAGAGCTGAAGATGCTTTAGCTGCACAGAGTGGACACACTCTACATTAAACCCTATGAACGAAGATCTCAGTCAAGTTCAAATGTGAGTGGAGGCGTCTGAAGACTTTGGAAACATAGATCATCACAGAAGTCTTTAAGCTGATTATGGATCATAGAGACTCTGGGACTTGGGGACAGTCGTTTCTGTTTCCTGTTGGATGAGTTGACTTTACGATTGTTATAAGACGATGTCAGTCTGACTGTGACGTGTTGGACGGCGGTGGATCTCACCTCTGAGCTTTGGGGTCAGTGGTTTTAGAGTGAGGGGCTCCGTCCTCTCTGTCCTCCGTCTCCTCCATTATGTGTCCAGCTGAGACGACTGAAGCTTCAGGAAGATCTAAGAGACAAAGAAACACTTTGTTGTATCTACGACTAATCTGGGAAGAAGAAGAGTTTACGCCCGTACTCCAAACCATCTATTGATACATTTTATTAACAACATAACAATGACTAATGACAACTCAATGAAGAAATCAGATCCTGGTTCTTCCTCAACGTCCTCAAGCTCAACAGTGATAACACCGAGGTTCTGCTCATCGGCACAAAGTCCATCCAAAACTAACACCATGGGCCAGACGAGATATCGGTACCATGATCACCGTAATCCCGGAAAGGCACCACTTTCAAAACATACATGAAACATGTGGCTTAGTGGTTTAGCAACAACCTTTGCTGAGAGCCTTAACAGTCTGTGTTCCATCTGATCAACAGCACATGGCTTATGGTCTAATGACATGAGAAGCTTTTCAACATCCTCCACTGCCACACTGGTCAATTCAAACATGCATTTCTTTCCACTCACAATCTGTGAATGAATGATTGAGAGAGTGCAGTGTTCCCTCCTGCATTTCATTCCTCAGTAGCTTTACTTTTTCAACAGTATCATTATTAAGATGATTAGCAATATCTATAGGTTTAGTTAAATCTCTCACCTCCTTTAGTTTCTTCTAATAAACACTGATAATGCATCTTTTTTTAAATGTGTTGATGTTAGTAACTTTATTCCTCAGAGAGCGGAAAGCGTCCCAATCACTCACATTTCCAGATACAGTGGCAGCTTTCTTAATGTAGCGACTCCAAGCCCTATTGTCGCTAGAGAGGAAAACCTGGGGTTCGTTCTATTTGTATGACGCGCTGCTTGGATATCACAGAAGCACAGACTTCAACCAAATGCGTTTTCTGGCATTTAATTAAAAGAGTGTCTTTGGTTCACACACATGGCAGATGATAACAGTGTACACGTATTGCATGTAATCCGGTGAAAA
Source organism: Proterorhinus semilunaris (assembly GCA_021464625.1). Lineage (NCBI taxonomy): Eukaryota > Metazoa > Chordata > Actinopteri > Gobiiformes > Gobiidae > Proterorhinus > Proterorhinus semilunaris. The sequence continues at coordinate 39,039,423 of CM038348.1, forward strand.
CGATGTAACTAAACAAACGAACGGTCAACAAAAACTACGGCGACCCCGGCCCCCCCTCTCTCCACTACTGGTTTCATTCACTAAAAGAGGTGAGCTCCTTATGAAAACTCCGCCCGTGCACACGTGACCTCGAACATAGCGCGTCACCACCCAGTCATGAGTGACAGCCCACTTAATCCAATTATGGCTCCTACACAACCAGCCCCTTAATTATTTCACAATAATTACCAACACTTCGACTAGTATAGGAGACATAAACAAAGCAAGAATGATTACCACGAATAATTAAATCATCATTAAATGTCCATAATAGTCCAATCCGATATCTTCTTGATTAAAGTAGAGTAAGAGTTAATGAGTCATGTCCAAAACGACCAAAAAAATAGTTCATGGTCTGTGTCAAGAGTCACAAAAAAATTAATCCACAAAAAACGAGTAGCAAAAATAGTAATCCCAAGTGCCCCAAAAAAGTGTCAGAGTCCACGCTGAGGCCTAGCACTCTCTGCACCTAATCTGCCTCAGCCTCCTGCAGCAAACAAACTTTGGTGATAGGCCGGTCCAGGCAGCTAGTCCGAGTTTTGATCTTCACCTGGCGAACAAGTCCTCTTCGGTCCGGAAAGGTTTGTATAACCCGTCCAACCAGCCATGAGTTCCGTGGCGCTGTATTATCCATAATGAGGACGAGATCTCCCTCTGTGAGATTCCTCTTTGTTCCCGTCCATCTTTGGCGCTCCTGAAGCTGAGGTAAATACTCCTTAACCCATCTCTTCCAGAACAAGTCCGACATGTATTGGACCTGTTTCCATCTCCTGTGCGCATACATATCTGTGGGTTGGAATACTCCTGGCGGCAGTGATGGTGAGTTCTTCAGAAGCAGCAGGTGATTCGGAGTTAATGCCTCCAGATCATTAACATCCATAGAGGCTTTAGTGATTGGCCGACTATTTATGATTGCTTCAGCCTCACACAGCAAAGTTTGTAGTCCTTCCTCATCCAGGTTTTGAGTTTTCAAGGTGGAGTTAAGAACTTTGCGCACTGATCTTATGAGCCGCTCCCATGCACCTCCATGATGGGAGCCAGTGGGTGGATTAAAATTCCATTTTATTCCTCTCTGCAGCAAGACATGATTGATTTGTTCCTCATTCCATTGCTCCATAGCACTTCTCAGCTCCCGCTCTGCTCCTTTAAAGTTGGTGCCATTGTCTGAACGGATTTCTCGAACTTGTCCTCTTCTTGCAAGAAAGCGCCTGAGCGCATTTATAAAAGAGTCAGTATCTAGCGATGGAGCAACTTCAATGTGTATGGCCCTGATGGCCAGGCAGGTAAAAATGACACCATACCTCTTCACCATGCTCCTTCTGCTCCTTACTTCAAAAGGCCCGAAGTAATCTACACCCACACGAGAGAAGGGTGGCTCATCAGGAACAACTCTTTCATGAGGCAAATCCGCCATCTGCTGGTGAACTGGCAGAGCATTCAGGCGGCGACAGGTAATGCATTTTGACAGCACCTTCCTTATTGCGGTACTGGCTCCGGTTACCCAGTATCGCTCTCGCAGCTTTGACAGCATGTGATTACGGCCTGCATGCCCCACTTGACGATGTACATGCTGTAGTAGGAGCTCTGTTATATGGAGACCTTTGGCCAGTATGATTGGATGCTTCACCTCCACAGGCATAGAAAGTTTGCTGAGACGACCTCCAACTCTCAGGACTCCATCAAGGACCTGCGGGCAGAGCTTACGAAGGTGACTAGTTGCTTTCACTGACTGCCCCTTTTCCAGACTAGCCAGTTCCTCTGGAAATGTTCTTTGCTGGCAGTACCTTATAATAGCCAATTCAGACTTCTCCAAATCCTCTACTGAGAGCGTGTGTGCAACGGTGGTCCTCTTGAATCTTTCCATTTCCTTGTCCTCAGAGGATTTCTGCAGCTCTTTCGTGAGGATAGATTGTGACAGTGTCTGGTGTAATTGTCTCCTCTCCCTCACGCAGGACAGAAGCCAGTTCTTAATTTTCAGGATCCACGCCACTGATATTTTAAGGCGTGTCCAGGAGGAAAAGTACTGGATCAGATATGAAACGGGATCTTCCGTCTGCACAGCATTCACCACAGCAATTTTCTTCAGCTCGGGATCTTCGGGAGGGAGCTGTCCTAGGTCCTGAGGACTGACGGGCCACTCGCTCTCTGGACGTAAAAGAAAGGGAGGTCCGGACAGCCACATAGCGTGTTTGACAAATGCCTCGACCTTTACCCCTCTGGACGCTATGTCTGCTGGGTTGCTGACCGTATCCACATACCTCCATTGAGCAGCACTGGAAGCTTTCAATATCTGTGAGACCCGGTTAGCCACAAACACTTTGTACCGTGAAGTCTCATTTTGAATGTATTTAAGGACTGATTCACTGTCCGTCCAAAATATTGATTCGACGAGTTCCATTTGTAGCTCCTTCTTCCAGAGCACATCCATTCTGCTTGCCATGGTTGCTGCTATGAGTTCCATCCTGGGAATAGTTACCATTTTGAGAGGAGCCACACGAGATTTCCCCATCACAAAAGCAGAGTGAAGTTCTGAATCTGCATTTTTTGATACCAGGTAAGTGACTGTTCCGTATCCGTTTTCACTTGCATCGCAAAAATGGTGCAACTGTGCTGTACAGACATCTCCAAAGTTTTGTGGTTTCAGGCACCGGTCCACTTCAAATTCGTCCAGCAGAGGGAGCTGCTGTATTAGCTTTAACCACTGCTTTGCGATGGAGTCAGGAACATGATCATCCCATCCCATTTCTCTCCTACACAGGTCTCTCATTATCCTTTTGGCAGTTAGAATCACAGGACTGAGCATCCCAAGGGGATCATATATGGAGGCAATGGCCGAGAGCATTCCTCTTCTGGTGAGTGGTCTTTCCTTGATCTGGACTCTGAACTTAAACTTATCCGATTTGATTGACCATTCAACTCCCAGCACTCTCTCCACCTGCACCGAATCGAATTCCATATTCAGCATTTCCATACCCTTTGCTCTTTAATTTTCAGAGATGGCATCCAAGACTGCTGCTCTATTGCTCATCCACTTTGTGAGGGTAAATCCACCTCTAGAACACAGTGAGACCAACTCCTGATGCAGTAACGCGGCTTCCTCTTCAGTAGCCACAGACACGAGGCAATCATCTACGTAGAAACAGTGATGGAGCCTTTGTGCGGCTTCTTCTCTGTAGAGATGCCCGTAGTCTTCTGCGCACCTTCTGAGGGCGTAATTTGCGCAGCTGGGCGATGATGTGGCCCCAAACAAATGCACTCTCATCCGGTACTCAGCAGGTGCTTTGTCCATATCACCATCTTGCCACGAGAGGAACCTGAGAAGATCTCTGTCGTTGGGGGTGACCAACACCTGGTGGAACATGGACTCCACATCGCCCATTATCACCACCGGTTCCTTCCTGAAACGTGTCACCACACCAATCAAGGAGCTGGTTAGGTCAGGGCCTTGTAGGAGGTGAGCATTCAACGATGTCCCTTGACAGCTTGCTCCGCAATCAAACACTACCCTGAGTTTCTTTTTTGTGGGATGATAAACTCCGTGGTGTGGGATATACCATACTTTGCCACTGCCACACTCCAGCTCCTCCTCAGGTACTATCTCTGCATAGCCCTTAGCCACAAGCTCGTTAATAAAGGTGGTATACTCAGCGAAAAAGGTTCGATCCTTCTGCAGCCTCCTCTTCAGCTGAAATAAGCGCTGCACAACCATTTTCTGGTTATTAGGCATTTTGATGTTCATTTGCTTCAATGGCAAGCTGATCTGATAATGCCCATCCACTTGTTTTACTGTATGTCACCTTTTCCAGGAACTTTTGATCGTCTCGTGACAGAGCAGGCATCTCATCCATGGTGCTCTCTGGGAAATCGTTTTTGAATTGCTGCTGCCACAGCTCGTCCAGATTCACGACTGAAACTCTGTTGACAGTTAATTCTGGCTGACTGTAGGCAACCGTCTCTCTGCTGCCGGCACCATTGACAGTCCATCCCAGCATAGTTCTAGTTGCAAATGGTCCTCCGTTTACACTGCACACCACTTCTAGTGGCTCCAGGGCCCTTGGCACATTTGTCCCAATCAGGAGCTCTATACCAGCGTCGATTTGTGGTAAGTGGACGTGAATCAGGTGAGGCCATTTTCTTATATCCCTTTTTGTAGGAATATTTCCTTTGTACACTGGCATGGATTCCTGTGTGTAGGCCTTCGGCAGCTCCAGAAACTCCTCTCCATCCAGTGCAGCAACTTCAAGCCCAGACACCATGTTGCTTCTCACGACCTTCTCCTGCCCCATCGTCCGGAGAAGTATATTTCCTTTTCTTCCTATCAGGTTGAGCTTGTTCATCAGAGACTCCGTACAAAACACTGCAGTGCTCCCTTGGTCCAGAAATGCATAAGTTGTGACTATAGTGCTTCCTTTCTTAGATTTAACTTGAACGGGCACAATTGGCAGCTTGCAATCTCTGTCCCCAGCCCCTGTAAGGCCACTCGATACCAGTGTATTGTCAACAGAGACCTCATCACTCCTTTCAGTCTGCACGGCATTATACGTGGGCTCTCTGTGGAGGACAGTAGGGTGTTTACGGCTACACTTAGTACAGGAAATCCTTTTGCCACAGTGCTTGCTCATGTGTCCTGTACACAAACAACTGAAGCAAATTCCCTTTTCCTTTAGAAAATCAATTTTCTTCTCGTGTGCCATCCTTCCCAACTGCATACACATGTCCAGTGCATGTCCTGCTCCACAATAGAGACACATCTTGTGTTCTGGTGCCTTCACATCTTTGTTTGCAAACTGTGCCTTCTGCCCTGCGGCACCCACTGTAGTGGCAAAGCTGGCTCCCTTAGGGCGAGGTTGTGACTTTGGTTTGAATGTGACTTTACTAGTTATTGTGGGGGGGTCTTGAATACTGCCAAAGACAGGATCTGTTAAGATTTGTATTTGTTTTTCAATGAAATCCACAATATCACTGAACTTTGCTCTCCTTTCTTGACGTTCTTGCGGATCACAAGCTCGGCTCCTCCATTTGTCTCTGAGCTTGTAAGGAAGCTTTCTTATGATATTCAGCATATTGGAGGGCATGTCCAAATCATGCAGGTATTGCACATCCTCCATAGCATTGCAACAGCCCCGAAGAAACAGGCTGTAATCCTGTAGTGCTCTCACATCTTCGCTCCTGATGTTGGCCCATGAGAGGGCTTTATCCAGATAGGCCGCAGCAACCTTTTGTTCATTTCCAAAGTGCTCCTTCAATAAAGCTCTTGCTCTCATGTATCCATTGTCAGGATTGATATGTTGACAGCTCCTTATCAGTTCTCTAGCATGGCCTTTAGTGTGCTGTTCCATGAAATATAGACGATCTGAATTATTATATGTATTTCTCTCGACTCCATTTTCAAATGCCTTTATGAAGGTGTGGCACATTAATGGGTCCCCATCAAACACAGGGATCTCTCGCTTTGGCAGAGCAGCAAGGCATTGTTGCTGAATTAAGAGAGTTGTTATTTCATTCTGCTTCTTCATGATTCCCAAAACGTCATTGTTATTTTCCACATCTTCATTTACTTGTGTGTTTAATATGGGTCCATGCACGAGCTGTGTGTTGGCCAAATCCAGAGAACGCACTGAATTGTGTCCAGCAGAGGGAGCTGTTGTGTATTTGAGAGAGTATTTTCCGTCATTTTTGGTTGCATTTTGTTTTACATGCATTGCAGGAATAAATTCTCCTACATGAACATTGAGAGTCTGCTTAGACTTATTCTTTTCAAAATAAGAATCCATTCCATTTGAGACATGTGATGCTGCTTTTGCATTTGAAACCTTTGATGACTTTCCACTCGTAGAACTTCTTGTTTTGAGAATGTTCAATGTTGCCATTTTCTCAGCAATTTCCGTGGTTAATTGCAATTTCTCTTTCCTTTTTCTTAATCTTTCTTCTTCTTCTTCCAGTGAGTGTCTTTCTTCCAATAACTTTTGTCGTGCACCCAAAGCAGCAAGCTCTACTTCAGCCTTTAAACGTGCAGAAGAAGTGGTAGAAAATTTGGACAGTGAGATACGTGTTCCAATATTTGACGCACTGTCTGAAGGTTTTAGTTCATCAGCCGTTTCCTTTGTGCTCAAACAATGTTCGTTTACTCCATTTGATTCATTTGTTCGTGCCAAGGATAGGTTTCCGCTTGTTTCAAACAAATCTTCTTCATCGAGCCACTTTTGAACATCATTTTTAAATGTTTCACTGTATGTCATTATGCTCGAAAACCATTCCGTTTGTTGCGCAGTTTTATCCTTTGGAAATAAGGGCAACACTTCCTCGTGCGTGGTGATGGCCTTTTCACTCAATTCATTCAATGCTCCAAGAGATTTCTTTACTTTAGACACATTTTCCTTTTCATGCATGAGTCCTTTCATTTCCGGTATTAAGGCTTTCATTTTATTCACAAAACCTTTGCGTTCATGTTGTAATGTTTCCACCTTTAGGAGAAACGCTTTTTCCGTGAGTCTACTTTGCCTTTTAGGCTTTGCGTCAGGACACGAGGCTGCACCATTTGTTTCACTCATTTTCTCCTTTATTTCTTTCAGTGAACCATTGAATTTATATATCCGGTGTGCAACAAATACATTGTTTTCATTTCAACAAAGCAGCGTTGTCATTTCCCATGAAACTCCGTCTGAACATCGCATTATTTAATCCACATTGCATAAGCGTCAATAGCAGCGAACATCCACCTTTACGCACGGGCATCCAACAAGAATCCTTTCATCCAAATGCTCCACATGTAAATACTTCGTGTATTATTGCAATAAGGATTTCGTATCCACATACAAACTGCCACAGGTAAGCTTACCTGGCCTCCACGCGTTTGATGCGGTGCTTTGCCAGCGCGTAGATCACTGCTGCACTTACTTGACGTGCTCCGAGTGGATTGATATTGCGAGCGATGGCTTTCATCAAATGCCCTTTTTTGTTGACTAAATGTAGCGACTCCAAGCCCTGTTGTCGCTAGAGAGGAAAACCTGGGGTTCGTTCTATTCGTATGACGCGCTGCTTGGATATCACAGAAGCACAGACTTCAACCAAATGCGTTTTCTGGCATTTAATTAAAAGAGTGTCTTTGGTTCACACACATGGCAGATGATAACAGTGTACACGTATTGCATGTAATCCGGTGAAAACGATGTAACTAAACAAACGAACGGTCAACAAAAACTACGGCGACCCCGGCCCCCCCTCTCTCCACTACTGGTTTCATTCACTAAAAGAGGTGAGCTCCTTATGAAAACTCCGCCCGTGCACACGTGACCTCGAACATAGCGCGTCACCACCCAGTCATGAGTGACAGCCCACTTAATTCAATTATGGCTCCTACACTTAAGTTGGTTTCTTTCTCGATCCAACCAGGAGCTTTTGTGCTTCTAACTGTATGTTTTTAATTGGAGCTTGATCATCACACACTCGTGAGAATAATTGCTTTAAAAAGTCTTTTGTTTCATTGATACAATCCAAGTAGGGGGCGACGGTGGCGCAGATGGTAGAGTGGGTAGTCTCATGATCGGAAGGTCGGGGGTTCGAATCCCACCTCCTGAAGGTGCACACTGTCATTGTGTCCTTGGGCAAGACACTTCACCCTCCTTGCCTCCAGTGTCTGCGTACACTGGTGTATGAATGAGAGTGTGAATGGGCCCCCTATGAGAGACCAACAGGCCTGTTTGGAACCGTTTGGAACTATGAGGCCGTCCTCCCGTGGACCCACCACCTGCAGGAGGAGCCATAGGGGACAGGTGCAATGTGACTTGGGCAGCTCCAACAGCTGCCCCCACGACCCGGCAACGGACAAGTGGGAGAAAATGGATGGATGGATGGATGATACAATCCCATTTCACTGGTTGTACGTCTTCAATAAATGCAGTTCCTTTGAATGTTTTCTAGCTTCTTTTGTGAATGAGCTCAGGCCCAGTTTCTGGTGTTTTGGAACGCTTTTCCATTTGCCCACCAGACGAGTGTGGGCTTGATCAGTGAGAGCAAAGAAAACAAACATGCATTTCTCACATAACAGATCTATGACTCAGTCTCCTTTACACCTCTTACTTGTCTTTTCATCCTGGTTTTCACGCTTTTAGATTTGGGTAAAGCCAAACTGGATGTGCTCGGTTTACAGTTCACAACATGCCAGTGCAGGGCGTGGAAACGGGTTCCTCAGCTTTGACGTATCACACACTAAACCGAGTCGAGAGTCTAGAGCAGGGTCTGCAACATCAACAGAGCCGCTCAGTTTTAGACCAAAGGAAAGTCTCAAAGAGCCGCAAACAAAGCAGACACATGTTGTAAATGATAGTCTGATTCAAAAGATGTCAGATTTTGCCTCAGACTTTTGCAGAGTGTCTCTCATTTAAATACACCACATTATGGGTTTGTCATCGATCTTTCAAACGAGGCGTTAGTCTGGCCTATAGGCTGTGACCGTTTAGATTTGGGTAAAGCTGAAGAAAATGCAGTGGGTTTAAGGCGGGACCTTTGCTGCAGAAAGTCCTGATGTTGAAAAGACAGTGACTAAATAAATCATAAAGACTGGACTCACCTGGACTCGTGCTCACATAACCCCAGACTGCCTGAGCTGCAAAGGGAGGGTTTCCTCTAAATCATGTGACCTCATCGGCCAATCACAGAGCAGTACCGTTTACCCAGCTGTGAGTGACTTTTTATAAATGTTTTCACTTATGATGAGCTCATTCAGAAACTAAACCAGATCCAAAAAAAGCCTCAGTGTTACTAATATGTCACAAAACAAAACCCTGAATTCAAACCTGGCTCTGTCCATTATTTAGATTCACTTCCACTTTTTAGATCCAGCCTTGGTAATGGAATCACTTTGTTTTATATGTTGTCCAATGAGCTCCCCTAGTGGTGAAAGTTAGTACTGCAGTTTCTATAGTCTGAACATGTTTCAGTCTGAATCTGAGTGTTTCCTTTGAGCTCAGCAGAACGGCCTCGTCTGTCAGTAATGAGCTCATTCTCTGCATTATATTATATTTGGATGTTTTGTGCTGAGCTTATAAAGTTCTCTCTTCTTTGCAGTCATGTTGCTGTATTTTGTGTTTTACAGTAGTTTAAAGAAACTACGGCGCTTCTTTGTGGATGAATGAGGGAGTGTTTAGCTACAGCTGAGTTAGACTCAAAGACTACAGGGACAAAACCACATCCCTGAAGCAAACACAATATAAACGTCATCAGGCTGTTTTTACAACATGATTCAAATCAGTTTGTACATCACACGTTTCATTTGTTCAGGATTTCAGAGTTAACGGAGATATATTTACTGACACGTGCAGTACAATGGTAACGCCTCAACTTACAGAGAGCTTTTCTTCCTTCAATAGGATTTGTTTTTCTGTTTTTGTACAAATCATTATAAAATCTATTGTATCTTTGTCTTTACATTTAGGACGTTTATTTTTTCTCCAAATTCATTCATAATCTTAATTTTTAGTGTTTATTAAACTGACCTGGTCTTTACTGGAGCCACAGGAGGAAGAACCTGAGCTGTTTATAAAGTCTCTTCTTCTTCTGTGCACTAACACAGCGGAATGCTGCCCCCTGCTGGTCAGTAGAATCACTTCCCTTTAGTTTCAGACTCTGAGCTCTTGGTTATAAAGGGCAGAGATGTGTTTGTACAGAGGATGAAATAATATCTTACTGATTAAGTGCATCCTTCCCTTTGACTCGGTCTCTTTCTGTGATGGTAGAACCCACGTGCGCGCTTTGGAGTGCACGAGGAACAGACTGAGTGATTTTGTGTCGTATTTCAGTGAGATTTAAAAATGGAGGTTTTCAGAGTAAATTGGAAATGCCTTATTTCCATTATATTCAATAGGAAAAAATACAGTGATTTATCCATGTGCCAACAATGGGAATGAGGTCCAAACAGATGAAATTCAGTAAAAATGTTCAAATTCATTCTTTTTCTTCCAAATGAAACGCTGACACTGTAAAAAGTGAAGTTTTAAACGGCTCTGGAGGAGCAAAGAAAAACATGTTTATAATGGAAGTCAATGAAGCCGTTTCAGCCGCCGCCATTTTCAAATAAAGAATCATCCGCTACAGAAAAACTATAAATGCATCAAATCCATTTCACTTCATCTGTGACACAAACACGGCTCTGGAAACAGACAAAGCCTCAGCTCTTTACATTTGATTATTACAAATATAATCACACTTTTTCAGTTTTAAGTTTTCAAACTGGGATTTTAAGGGTTAAATCCAGAACATTATGACATGTTTGGTAGTTTTGGAAAAGTTTCCAGTAGTTCATGTGATTTATGCAAAAAGAAGTAGAAAAAAATATTGAAAAATGCAGATTTAATGGCTGTTTTTAGGCGTGTACATTTTTGTACACTAGGGGGCGAACGTGTGGAAAGTTGTAAATCTCTCACTACAGAAAAACTACAAATGCTTCAAATGAATTATTTGCTCACCTGTGACCCAAGGCCCTAAAATCCTTGAAAGCCCCAGCTCTGTACTATTCATTATTATAAAGATAATGAGGTTTTTATGTTCTGTAACACAAACTTCAAAGTTTTTGTTTTCAAACTGGCATATAAAGGGTTAACCCCCAAATAAATCACATGTTTGGAAGTTTTGAGAAGGTGAGAAGTGATTCTTTAGATTTATGAAAAACAATTGTAAAAAGATGAAAGTATGTGTTTTTTGTAGCAGTTTGAAAAGCGTGTACATGTCTGTACACTAGGGGGCGCACGTATAGAAAATGCAGATCTCCAACATAAAAGACATGAGAGAAAAACAAACACTGGACTCGGAAAATTTGGCTCAAAAGAACATTTTCTGCAGAAATCCACGTCTCAAGCTGCAACACAGACACAATGGTCCAAATGAAACAAATACATCCTGCAAAATGTACAAAAATGTAAATAGGAAAACATTAGGGTTAAAGGGAAAAAGTATAAACAAAAAAACAAATAAGAATCAGAACAGTGTGTTTGGAACAGGTTCACAAACTAGGATTTATTTCGCTACAAATCGTGCAACATAAAACATATAACACAGAATTTACATTAAAATAAGCTATACAAACTTTAAAGTATAAGGCTATAAGGGCCGGCATAAAGAATATTAAATAAAAAATAAGAACAATAAAGAACTATATTTTTCAAACCTGTTTTTTTTTCATTTGGAGGCCGACCTCTCCTCTCGTCATACATATAACAACAATAATATAACTTTATGAATATTTTAACCCTAAACAGCTGCATTTCTCCATTGTTACTGGATGTCGGCCTTTATTGTGTGAGTTTCTCCTCAGAGTGAATCTGTGGAAGTGTTTAGGGACGAGACCGTGTTGGAGCTTTTTCAACCGGTATTTGTACAAACAAAGGAACATTTGCCTCTAAAGCCTTTCAGACCTGAGGCCCAGCTGTTTGCACGGGGACATGGAGACGACCGGAGAATCACAATCACGTTTGTGCTCCATTAGCATCAAACATGTTGGACTTATGCTCACAATAAAAGTCCAAAAGCACAAACATGTGTTGATGTGACTAAGTGTTAAAGCGTATTTGACACATTAGACACAATTTTAACTAAAACATCGTTAACACAATTATATTTAAGATTTTACTAAAGATTGTTCCAGTTTCCTTTAGTTTCACTTCCTGATTGGACACTGACAGGAAGTGACACTGTTTTAAACTGTTGCCGTGCCGACCGTGTTATGTCAATGTGAAATGAGTCAAACTGAACTTTACCTTTATCTATGTCACTTCCTGTCAGCAGCTTAAACATTCAAATTAAAATAACTTTTCTGCCCAACATTTCTTCTTTCATTTGCAGTGAGAGGCTCAGTCTGACAGAGCTCTCAGAGTCACTGAGGAGTCATTATTACAGAGCCTAAACCCAGGGATCAGGGTCTGAGTGAAGGTGGTGTTGAAGGTGTGGAGGTGGATCAGTTCCTCAGAGGAGACTGTGTAGAAGGACAGAGATCCAGCAGCACAGTCCACATACACCCCTACTGTCCCAGAGGAGGAGCGAGGGGGAGGGAGGCGGGTGTGTTTGTCTTTATGCCAAACAGAGAAAACATCTTCAGAGCAGTCCAGACTCCAGGACTGATCATTGCCTCCAAACACACAGTCATCACAGTTTCCTTTCCTGCTGATTCCTCTGTAAGACACTGATATATAAACCCATCCTCTCCACTGGACCTCCCAGTAACAGCGCCCAGTCAGACCAGTGTCACACAGAACCTGAGCCCTGACGTCAAATCTGTCCTGATGATCTGGATACGGCTGCTCCTCACTCACACGTGTCGCCGTCTTGTTGTTGTCAGACAGTCTGATGTTTCTCTGAGCCGTGTTTGGATCCAGAGAGAGTTCAGTGAAGTCTGAGGGAGAGAAGACACAGCAGCAGTTAGTCCCTGTTTGGTGATTGTTGTAAATGTAGATGGTCCTCAGCTGTGGCTCTGTTCAGTCTCTGTGATGAGGACTGACAGAGACACAGCTCAGAGGAAACTACATCATGAAGATCTCTGTGAAACATCTCAGACTCTTCTGGACCTGCTTAAAGACTCTGTGGACCACAGTCACAGGGACACATACAATAATGAGCCTCATGTGTTTTATGGAGACTCCCATGATGCTTTGCTTCTATTCCATCCATCCATCCATCCATCCATCCATTTTCTCCCACTTGTCCGTTGCCGGGTCGTGGGGGCAGCTGTTGGAGCTGCCCAAGTCACATAGCACCCCTATGAGAGACCAACAGGCCCGTTTGGAACCGTTTGGAACCATGAGGCCGTCCTCCCGTGGACCCACCACCTGCAGGAGGAGCCATAGGGGCATGGTGCTATGTGGCTTTGCTTCTATTGTTATGACATATTATTAAACTGTCTTTCACATGTTCCAGCGTGTTCTATGTTTAAAGATATTTACACTTAAGAATAAGACGTTAGACTTTTTAAATCTCCTCAACTGGACTGAGTTTAGTCGAATTCACTTCGATCTTAAGTTCAACTGAAAACTGGAAAACACAACTTAGAAATAAAGTTCATAAGAAATGTTTGTTTCTCTCTGAACAAATGCAGTGACTCAAACTTAACCTCTTAACCCCCGACTGAACCGAGCACTTTGTCTCCAGTTCGGCTTTACCCAAATCTAAAAGCTTCTTGAACAAAGTGTCACAATAGCGACAAAAACGCGTCGGAAAAGCAACAATAACACAATAAAGAAGCACAACTGAAGAGTGATGAAAAAGAGACAAAATCGTCAGTTTTGTAGGTCTTAGCTTTCAAATGAGGCGTGACTCTGGCCTATAGGCTGTGAGCTCCAGTCAAGAAGCTTTTAGATTTGGGTAAAGCTGAACTAGGGCTGGGGCGATATGGCCAAACATGAAAATCTCGATTTTGTTACTCAGTTTGGACGATTACGATTTTAAATTGATTTGATTTTTTTTTTTAAAGTCTCCTGATCTTTCCTGATCAGAAAACTGCTCAGAGTCCAGACCATTAATATTTAGATTCATAATAAAGCCACAGTTAGGCCCATTAGAAAATGGTATTTCTCTTTTAAATATTCCTTGTCTGCTTTTAAAAGTAAAACTTCTAAATAAGCCATGGAGTTTCAAAAGCATGTTCGTCTTCTCATCCTCAGGCCTCTGCTGTGATTGACAACCGTCTCCATGGAGACTCCTGGGGAAAGGGGCGGAGTTAAGCTCAGAGCATCAGGTGAGAGAAGGAAGAGCATCAGACTGGGGGAGACTCAGTTTTAGAGGAAGAAAACTCTTTTGCGCTCTCTGAAAACACAAAGCCTTTGTAAAGCAGCAGAGATCGTCACAAAGTCTCTGGGTTTTCTTCAGGCGACATTTCTGAAAACCGTCGCTGCTAAACTGGCAACACGGCCACGTGAGGAGGACACGATTTTACCATTTAGCCATTTTCCACATCGTCCATTTTTAAAAGCATGAATTCGATTTATCGCCCAGCCCTAAGCTGAACTGGAGAACATGCTCTGGGTTAAGGCGGGGCTTAAGAGGTCAATCAAACTTAAAAAGTCAGACTTACGTCTCCAGATTGGATTCATCCCTCGTTCTACAGCAGGACTCAGTCTGAAACACAAACATCAGGCTCTGAATAAACAGGTTTTATTCTGACAGTGTTTTCAGTAATAACTGTGTACTAACTGTCCTCACCTGAGAGTGGAGAGTGAGCAGTGGGGCTCCTCCTGTAGAGCAGTCAGGAGCTTTACTCCTGTGTCTCCTGGATGGTTGAAGCGGAGGACCAGGTGTGTCAGATGGGAGGGGTTGGACCTCAGAGCTGAGGCCAGAGCAGCACAGCCTTCCTCTGAGATCAGACACCCTGACAGTCTGAACACACAGGGTTAAACAGAGTCATAGAAATGACAAACTCACAGAGATGAAGAGTAAACCCTCTGACCTGAGCTGCTCCAGTTTACAGTTGGGACTCTTCAGTCCAACAGACAACATCTTCAGCCCTGAGTCCTCCAGGTCGTTGTTACTGAGATCCAGGACTGTCAGACTAGAGGAGCTGAGGACTGAGGACAGAGCTTCATGGCTCCTCTCTGACAGGTTACAGCTGCTCAGTCTGGGGAGAACACACTGTTTTAGGAGAAGTTTAGAAGGTTCATACTTGATCCAAGATGGCGCCGAGGAAGGCAGCCACGGTGCTTTCGTGCGCTCTGTTGTGTCTGTTATTGTGCGTTTACTGTGTGTCTGCGTCCTCTTACACCCGTGAAGAGCTTCTGAACATCAGGTCAATCACCTCTACGGACCTACTGCCAGTTTTTTTGGCAACAGCCGCGGATTTGGTCCACTTTTTGACCAAACGAGTGAGACGCCGCCGGAGGGGAAAGCGTGCGGGGGCCCTTGTTCGCCTTCGCAGGCGCGGTGCACGCACGCCTTTACCTGGCGTATTCCTCACGAACGCTCGCTCACTTCCCAACAAGATGGACGAACTAGCGCTGCTGATGAGAAGAAACAAGGACCTCTCCTCGTCCTGCGTTCTCTGTTTCACGGAGACATGGCTGAGCGCGAAGGTCCCGGACAGCGCGGTTCACCTGGAGGGCTTTCAGCTTCTCCGCGCGGATCGGGACCCGAGGCTCTCCGGGAAAACAAAAGGCGGTGGAGTTTGTTTCTACATCAACAGCAGCTGGTGTACTGATACTACTGCGATCTCCCAACACTGCTCTCCTGCTCTGGAATATCTCATCATTAACTGTAAGCCTTTTTATTCACCGCGGGAAATAGTTTCATTCATTCTGGTGGCTGCGTATCTACCGCCGGGCACGGACATTCTCGAAGCTCAGCGCGCGCTCGCGGAGCAGATTCTACACACGGAGCGGACCTTCCCGGACTCTCTTGTTATTGTGCTTGGTGACTTTAACAAGGGGAACCTGAGCCAGGAATTACCCAAATACAGACAGTTTATTAAATGCCCCACCAGAGAGGAGAACACGCTGGATCACTGTTACACTACAATACGCAACGCATACCACGCTGTCCCCCGCGCTGCACTCGGTCTTTCAGATCACGTGATGGTTTTACTTAATCCCCTCATACAGACAAAGACTGAAACTCGCTAAACCTGTAGTGAGCACAATAAAGACGTTCACCACTGAGGCTGTGGAGGAGCTGCGCTCATGTTTGGAGACTACAGACTGGGAAGCGTTAAAGGCTGGCAACAACCTGGATGAATATACGGACACTGTGACCTCATACATCCAGTTCAATGAGGAGCGCATCATACCAACGCGCACTAGGGTTTGTTTTAATAATGATAAACCCTGGTTCACCCCCAAACTCCGACACCTACGTAAGGAGAAAGAGGCGGCGCACAAGACTGGAGACAGAATCCATTACAGGGAGGCAAGGTACAGCTTTAGCAGGGAGGTGGAGAAAGCTAAAGCTGCATACTCAGCCCGTCTCCAACATCAGTTCTCCTCCAATGACTCTGGAGCAGTGTGGCGGGGTCTTAGGGCTATCACTAACTACAAGCCCAAGGCCCCCCGGGCTCTGAACGACCTGTGCCTCGCCCAGAGTCTGAACACACATTACTGCCGCCACTAATGCCCATCAGCCTTTGACACCTCTCTAGACACTCCAGCTGCCCCTGCTCCCCCCATCATCACCTCTACCATCAACGACCCCAGCACTTCATCAAAGGTCTCCACAAACCCTCCCTCCCCCCTGCTCTCTCCATCCAAGAAGAGAAAGTGCGTCGGCAGTTCCTGAAACTGAAAGTGCGGAAGGCCCCTGGGCCGGATGGTGTCTCCCCCTCCACCCTGAGACACTGCGCGGATCAGCTGCTCCCGTCTTCACAGACATTTTCAACACCTCCCTGGAGTCATGCCGCGTGCCGTCCTGCTTCAAATCGTCCACCATCGTCCCTGTCCCTAAAAAACCACGGATCACAGGACTTAATGACTACAGGCCGGTGGCACTGACGTCTGTGGTCATGAAGACTTTTGAGCGCTTGGTCCTGCCTCACCTCAAGGACATCACCGCCCCCCTCCTGGACCCGCTGCAGTTCGCCTACAGAGCCAACAGGTCTGTGGACGACGCAGTCAGTCTGGCCCTCCACTTCACCCTGGAGCATCTGGACTCCCCAGGAACCTACGCCAGGATCCTGTTTGTGGACTTCAGCTCTGCCTTCAACACCATCCTCCCTGAACTGCTACGAGACAAGCTCTACCAGCTCAGCGTGCCCGACTCCCTCTGCAGGTGGATCACTGACTTCCTGACGGACCGGAGACAGCACGTGCGGCTGGGGAAGATCGTCTCGGACACTCGGACTACAAATACTGGAACTCCTCAGGGCTGTGTACTTTCCCCCTGGCTCTTCTCCCTGTATACAAACTGCTGCACCTCCAGCCACCAGACCGTTAAACTGATCAAGTTTGCGGACGACACCACCCTCATCGGGCTCATCTCGGACGGTGATGAGTCCGCCTACAGGAGAGAGGTGGAACGGCTGGCGTCCTGGTGCAGCCACAACAACCTGGAGCTGAACGCCCAGAAGACAGTGGAGATGATCGTGGACTTTAGGAAAGACACAGCCCCACCGTCCCCCCTTGCCCTGACAGACTCTTCCACCCCCATTTCCATCGTGGACTCCTTCCGTTTCCTGGGCACCACCATCACCCAGGACCTCAAATGGGAGCCAACCATCAGCTCCCTCATCAAGAAGGCCCAGCAGAGGATGTTCTTCCTGCGGCAGCTGAGGAAACTCAAGCTGCCAACCAAGATGTTGGCGCAGTTCTACACGGCCATCATCGAGTCCATCCTCACCTCCTCCATCACCGTGTGGTTCCCCGGCGCTAGGGCTGAACGATTAATTGCATTTGCAATTTTATCGCGATATTACACAACGCGATTTCGTAATCGCAGGGCACGCGATTTGGGAAGTAAATAGAGCAACGAGATATGGCAGCAAAGTCCGCTCCGTCGCGTGCTTTTGTTTACGTCTCAGTCTAGTTAAAGTGCGCGGTAGATTGTGGATGTACAGTGAAAATATCAGCGTTTATCATGCAGCCACCGCGAAGGAATATTGCTTTTCTCAGTTAGCATTGCGTTAGCCACAGCGCTAATCACGCCATTCCGTCGCCGCTACTACACGCTCTGATGATCACAGAAACTCCCTCACCTCCGGATTCTACGCCTCTGCCTCCACAGACATATATAGGTGAGTCTGTGCTGATTGTAAAAAGTAAAGAGTCGTTTGTGGCTCAGTTCAGGAGGCTTATGTTTGGGAATGTTGTGGATAAAGAACTTATCTCAAAAGCATAATGACGTTTCATGACCATTAAGTATCCGCGGAGGCGATGTGCCATGTGCCTTTATTTACCTTTGCGTCTACCGCATTATGCTCCGTAGGTAGTATAGACGCTAGATATAAACACTAAACTGCAGTATGAAAAGGGTTGGTAACTAGGATCCGAGGCAGGAGACCGTGTCATGTCTTATTGTGCTGAGGTGCTGTTTAAGCTGAAATGTCACTAAATGGCTGCGAGTCAAAGATACGTGTCTGTGTCTGGCACCTCATGTCCCGTCTCCTTGTGTAAGTGTTTTTTTATTTCTTCATATTGTCCAAAGTTACATCCCAAAACCAAAATGCTGCTCTTAATTCCACTGTGTTTTGGCGTGTGCTCCATCTGGCCTCTCCGTGTCCTTCAATAACGCGCATCTGAAGCAACTACGTGTCGCAGCTCAGACCGGGATTTGATTGGCCGAAATAATAAAGTACTATTTAATAAATTAAATAGCTTATTTTGTATTAATTGGGAGTTTGATTTCCTAAAACTTTTCCAACTGGTTAAAGCGGACGTTTGTTCTTACTTTCCTGCACTTTAGTATGGGTGATGTTACTGACTGGATCAGTGAGGTTTTTTTTTTTTAATATCTATATAATTTAGCATTTATTTATAGACTGTACTGTTAAGTTCAGACAGTTTAAGAAGTGCAGTCCACACAAATTTTGAATAGGTCAAGCAACAATTTTGTTGCAATTTTCAGTTCAAATATTGTTATGAAACAGGCTGATTTATTGCTTGTGTTAGGTGAAAAATACATGAGAAGAGGACCTTGCAACAATAATCGCATATTAAATCGCAATCGCAATATTGAAGAAAAAAAATCGCAATTAGATTATTTCTCTAAATCGTTCAGCCCTACCCGGCGCTACAGAACGGGACAAGCACCGTCTGCAGCGCATTGTGCGTGCTGCAGAGAAGGTGATTGGCTGTGAGCTCCATCTCTCCAGGACCTGTTCACCTCCAGGACCCGGAGGCGTGTGGGTCGGATCACAGCTGACCCTTCTCACCCTGGACACGGACTATTCACCCCTCTCCCCTCAGGCAGGAGGCTACGGTCTATCCAGACCCACACCTCCCGCCACTTGAACTGTTTTTTCCCCTCCGCCATCAGACTCATAAACAAAAACAAGTCTCTGTAGCTCAGTCACAGAGTCATGGATGTATCTGCTCTGCTGCTGTTGGTGAGTCCACACTTAGACCCGCTGCTATCACTTTATCACTTTAAACACTTAATACCACTTTAAATGCCAAAACATCTGTATATACAATCCCGCTGTTGTTCATTGTCAAATTGTTGTTGTCTTAACATATGTCACTTTATTTTATCTTATTTATTTAATATTTTTTATTTTATGCATGCCCTTATAGCCTTATAGTTTAACGTTCTTATTTTTTATCTAAATTCTGTGTTATATGTTTTATGTCGCACGTTTGCACCAAGTAAAATTCCTAGTTTGTAAACCTTGTTCACAAACCTTGGCAATAAAACGAATTCTGATTCTGATTCTGATTCTGATACTTACATAGACCTCACTCACAGAGCTTTGTTGGAGGCTTTGACCACTGGCAGCAGCCTCAGCAGAGCCTCCTCTGAAGCACAGTATTTCTACACGAGCCCCAGGAATAAGGAATAAGGTGGATCGCAGTGGCGGCTGGTGATGTAAACTCTAGGTGGGGCTGTTGCTCAAGGTGTTTGTGCTTTTTTTATTTTTACTTTCAGATCTACTAAACGCATTTACCACCACTTGTCAGATGAAAAAGAAGCATGTGACCACATATCAGCAAACACCCACGGAACAAGCATCACAGACTCTTATTCCCAGAGCTTCAGACCAACATTAGGGCTAAAGTTTACTCTATAGACGGCCGTCAAACAGCTCCAAAACATCATTTAAACAGCAGATGACCTAACAATGCATTCACCCAAATGACCTGAGAGCATAAAGGAGTCATTTATGTCCTGCTAAAGGGAACAACAGCTGGACACGGACAGATGTGAACCGTGGTGTAAACATGGACCCGCGTTCAGGAGCATCGTGTCCTCCTTTCGTACAGAAACACACGGCAGCTTCCACACTTCATCTTGTTCTTGTAATTACGACATTCTGAGGACCAGTTTGAGTTCTTAACCAACAGAGTGAGGACATTTTTGGAAAGTGGGGACATTTTGGGTGGTCCTCACTTATTTGAAGGACTGTTTGAGGGTCAAGATGTGGTTTTAGGGTTAGAATTGGGTTTAGATTAGGGTTAGGATTAAGGTTAGGTTTAGGGTTCAGGGTTAGTCCAAATCTCAATGATCTTTTCTACCCCTTGCCCTACACCTTGAAACAGAGGGTTAAGGGCGAGGGTTGAAAAGACCGCCCTAAGAAATGGGACAGCCCTCCATTTGACGGCATTTCAACACAGATGATTAAGGTTATGTGAGTTTGGAATGGAATCTTATTTGTATTTTTGTATCAATTGGAACACATTTATATGAAAGAAAATGTTCTTTTTTTTATGAAATGTTCTTTTTTTTATTTTATTGCACTTGGGGGTGGGGGCTCATAAGCTTTTTGCTTCAGCCCACTCCTTTTGAGCACAATGTGTATTGCTCAAATAAACAAATAAACAATAAACAAAAATGTAAAACGCCTCTACTTGTCTCTATAGCACGTTTCTACTGAACCAGTTCATCAGTAACTTGTAACAGACTGATGCTGTTTTGTAAAACCTAAACAACTACAGATTTACATCTATTTCTGCTTCATCCGGCTCTACATTCTCCTTCCCCCTGTCCGTGTGTTGCTGCTTCTACCACCGGGTCGCTGTGGCTGCAGCCCGTTAGCCAGAGCTGCCAGAGATCAGCCGATCCACCCATAGTGGGACGGGTAGAGGTAGACCCGCTCACAGAGCGCTCAGATCAGGGACAGGCGGCTGCAGACTCTGAGCCCCGGGCCTGAGCGGAGTCTGCTGAGGCTCAGACAGTCTCAGACCTGGGCTCAGAGCACAGCGGGACGGGGAGGGCCCTGAACCCCTCATGACAATAGTGACGTATCGAAAGAAACTCCAAAGTCAGCGCCAATAAACGGAGCGTTCACAGCAGCAACGCGAAAACGTCACATTTTCACGTGTATAGAAATGGCCTTTTTTAATTGTTGCACAAAGTGAATAAAGTCTTGAACGAAGAGTTCTGCAGCTTTATAAATGTTGTAAGAGCTTATTGATGATGTTCGCCAATTCATTTCACAGTTTATTCCCGTGTTTTGTCAAACTCCTCCTACCCCTTCATCTGTAGTGTGCATCTGAAAACCCCTCGCTTTGAGAGCTTTGTGGCCCTCACCCCTACCCCTCACCGCAAAATAGAATTGGGACACCCCTTTGTCTCTCGTGAACGTACAAAATGGAGGGGAAGGGCTAAGCGGAGGCTAAGGGGGAGATTTGAGATTGGGCCCAAAAGTCCAAATAAAAAATAAATACAACATAATGCTGACACAGACGTGTCTCTTATATCTCATTCAGGTTAATCATTTAGTGAATAACTCCCATCACCCGCACCAACCGCCGGACCGTGGGGGACCGAGCCTTCGCCATCGCCGCCCCCACCCTTTGGAACTCACTCCCACGGCCAATTAGAAACTACCACTCACTACCAACCTTCAAATCTGTTCTCAAAACCCACCTGTTCAAACTAGCTTTTCCTTAAACCCCTTTTGTTTCAGTTCCAATGTAAAGAATCTTTGAGTGTCCAAAAAAGCACTATACAAGTTTGATGTATTATTATTATTAACTATTTTATCATATTCCAAACCTGAGCTGCTCCAGTTTACAGTTGGGACTCTTCAGTCCAACAGACAACATCTTCAGCCCCGAGTCCTTCAGGTCGTTGTTACTGAGATCCAGGACTGTCAGACTAGAGGAGCTGAGGACTGAGGACAGAGCTTCACAGCTGCTCTCTGACAGGTTACAGCTGCTCAGTCTGGGGAGAACACACTGTTTTAGGAGAAGTTTAGAAGGTTCATACTTACATAGACCTCACTCACAGAGCTTTGTTGGAGGCTTTGACCACTGGCAGCAGCCTCAGCAGAACCTCCTTTGAAGCACAGTATTTCTTCAGCTCAAACTGCTCCAGAGCTTCTTCTGATGACAGTAAGATGAAGGCCAGAGCTGACCACTGAGCAGGAGACAGTCCACCTTTAGACAGACGTCCTGAGCTCAGGTACTGTTGGACCTGCTCCACCAGAGAACCATCATTCAGTTCATTCAGACAGTGGAGCAGGTTGATGCTTCTCTCTGCAGACACTTCCTCACTCAGCTTCTGCTTGATGTACTCAGCTGTTTTCTGATTGGTCTGGGAGCTACTTCCTGTCTGTGTCAGCAGACCTTGGAGAAGGATCTGATTGGTCGGCAATGAAAGACCCAGGAGGAAGCGCAGGAACAAGTCCAGGTGTCCGTTTGGACTCTGTAAGGCCTGGTCCACAGCAGAGCGGTAGAACTCTAGGGGATCACTATCAGCAAAGAGATGCTTCAACCAAGAAAATATGGACAGTTCTTCTACCAACAAGTTGACTCCAGTGTGGACGAAGGTTTGATGGACGTGAAGAGCAGCCAGAAACTCCAGCACACTCAGATGGATGAAGCAGTAGACCTTGTCCTGGTACAGGCCTGGCTCCTCTCTAAAGACCTGTGTGAAGACTCCGGAGTACACTGAGGCGGCTGCAGCGTCCAGCCCACACTCGCTCAGGTCACTCTCATAGAAGATCAGGTTTCCTTTCTGCAGCTGCTCAAAGGCCAGTTTTCCCAGAGACTGCACCATGTTCTTGGTCCCTGGACTCCAGTGAAGGTCTGCTCCTGTTCCCTCATGATACTTGATGTTCTTGACTTTGGCCTGAACCACCAGGAAGTGGACGTACATCTCAGTCAGAGTCTTGGGCAGCTCTGATTTCTCCATTTGCTCCAGAATCTTCTGAAAAACTACAGAGAGGATCCAGCAGAAGACCGGGATGTGGCACATGATGTGGAGAATTCGGGACGTCTTGATGTGGGAGATGATTGTGTGGGCCTCGTCTCTGAACCTGTTCCTGAAGTACTGCTCCTTCTGTGGGTCGCTGAAGCCTCGCACCTCTGTCACCATGGAGACGCACTCAGCAGGGATCTGATTGGCCGCCGCGGGGCGTGTGGTTATCCAGAGGCGAGCGGAGGGAAGCAGGCTCCCCCTGATGAGGTTCACCAGCAGCTCCTCCACTGAGGCGCTCTCTGTGGGCTCCGTCAGGGCCTTGGTTTGGGTGAAGTCCAGAGGAAGTCTGCACTCGTCCAGACCGTCAAAGATGAAGAGCAGCTGCAGGTCTTCAAAGCTGCTCACGTCTTCTGTTCCTCTAAAGAAGTGCTGGAGCAGCTGCACCAGGCTGAAGCTCCTGTCCTTCAGCACATTGAGTGCTCTGAAAGTGAAGGGGAACAGCAGCTGGACGTCCTGGTGGGCTTTGCCTTCAGCCCAGTCCAGACAGAACTTCTGAGTGAGCAGTGTTTTCCCGATGCCAGCCACTCCCTTTGTCAGCACTGTTCTGACGGGCGCCTCTGTGTCCGCGGGGCCTTTGAACATGTCTTCACATGTGATGGCTTTCTCTGTCTCTGGTTTCCTGCAGGCTGTTTCCATGTGTCTGACCTCATGTTCCTGGTTGACCTCTGAGGCCCCTCCCTTTGTTATGTAGAGCTCTGTGTAGATCTGCTGCAGGAGGGCGGGACTTCCTGCTTTAGCCACGCCCTCAAACACACACTGACACTTCTGCTGCAGCTCAGACTTCAGTGTACGCTGAAGAACTCCAGAACGACTCCCTGAATGAAGACACAGACAGAGCCTGAGTCTCAGAGAAGATCAAATGACTGAGTGAAATGGACCTACTGCTCCACAGACGCTCAGCCAGCTCCTTCTGCTGCCTCCTCTTCAGGAAGTTCACAGTGATCTTCAGAAAAGCCTCTCCATCCTCATCCTCCACAGGCTCTAAGCATTCTGGGTAATCTGTGCTCAGAACCTTGTGGAGCTTCTTCAGCTCCTTCTGGACAAAAGTGAAGATGTCCTCCTCCAGAAGCTGCACAGACACAATAGAAACAACACAAATGCAGTCAGTGTCAGATCTGTGTGAAACAGGTCCATCCATCTGAACATCTCCAAACTTCAGTGAAGTACACACCTTAAATATGGAGTCCAGCTGAGTGTGATGTTGCTGAGCTCTGAGCTCTGGAGCCTGCTCCACTCTGTGACAGAGACACAACAGAGAACTCACATCTGTCCATGACTTTACCATCGACAACATCAGGGAAACTTACGGCTCTGAGGAAAAGTTACATGGATGATCCTTAGACCGGTTACTGCAGAGCGACTCACAGACGGGACCAGGGTCAGACTCTGGGCTGTGATGGATTATGGTCACATTTAAAAATTAATAACAAAAAATCACATTGAAATCACAGAAACATTTGGAATTAACTTCAGATGAAACTCTACAGTTTACCTAAAATCCTGAATATGTTTTTACCGTCATGAGTTACAATAAAAGCTGCCCTTCCTTTGGGTTTTACATAAAGTTCCACTGAGTTTGTCTGAGGCCGATCTTTACAAATGTCCGTCTCTAATCCTGAGTTTCTAAACTGTAAAATGTGTCAGTGTTGTGACAGCAGGGGGCGCTGTATGAGGGACATACAGCGCCCCCTGCTGTTTAGGCTATTCTTCAGAGGGAGCTCATATTAAAGTCAAACATCAGCAGATTCTAAAACAAACATCAGTAACTGTATTTTCTCTTATGGCTCTAAAAGTATAAAAGTCTGCAACATAAAACATATATAATAGGACCCCAGCCTCCGAGCTGCACAAACCTGTGACTGGTTTTCACAGAGATGTTTCTGATCCTGAGTCAGAGGAAGGTGTGAGAGGCTCATTTTACGGCTCTGACTGAGCTCTTTCATCAGCCTGATATCGGCCGATAACGATACAATAAAATACACAAATATCGGCCCGATATATCGGCTTGCAACGTATCGGCCGCTAGTTGTGCATTAAAGGAAATATACCTGATTTATTTATTAGAAATAATTAAAGAGGAACCACATCGGCGCATTTCATCATTTGCAGAGTCACTTTTCAGGGTCAATGTCACAGAAACAGAAAAACTAGCCACGAAAATTCATGAAACTGACACAAATGCTTTAATTAAATGCAGTGTTTTTCATATAAATATCTGAGTTTACAATATGATAAAGGTCAACAAAACTAGTAGATAAAATCAGCTATAGTTCCTTTAATTCCCCATTGAATTAAATCATTATATTCCAGAATAAACAGTTGAATCTCACGTCTTTGTCTTGAATCCTATTGGTAGATCCATAGACCGGTCGGTCCTGAGGGAGACACAGCTGGGACCAGGTTCAGACGGACGAGGTTTCTGGAGGATCCTGAGACACAGATGAAACACTTGAAACACATGGAACTGTCCTGGATCAGCCTCAGAGAGGGACGTCAAGATGAACCTGTTTTACCATCACCACGATTCTAAAAGGACACGGTAGGTCAACCTGAACGCTGTCCTGGCCACTGCACGACACAAGCAGAGTAAACTCACTGATCATGGAAATCAGGTTCTGATCAGTGTCATGGCCACAGCTGTAGAAGATCACACACAGAGGCTGCAGACGGTTTCTACAAACATCTGTGAAAGGTCTCAGGAGCTCAGTGAAGTCCAGCGTGGTACTGAAGCCTCCTGTGCAACTACACCTGAAATGTCCTAAATATTACAAAGTCAGCTGTGTGTGATGTTAGAACAAAGAGGAAGCGATTGGAAACAACATCAACGTTCACTTTCATAAGATCTTCAAACTTCCTGAAGCTTCAGAACAGTGTGTAGAGCTTCATGGGGTTTCAGGCCGAGCAGCTGCATCAGAGCCTTTCATCACCAAGTGCAAAGCTTCTGATGCAGTGGTGGACTCTAGAGCAGAGGAGATGTTCTCTGACCTATCACACTTCTCCACCTGGCTCTGATGGACCAGTCTGGGTTTGGAGGCTGCCAGGAGAACTGACTGCATTGTGCCCAGTGTAAAGTTTGGAGGTGGTGATGATTATTATTATTATGGTGTGGGGTTGTTCTTCAGGAGCTGAGCTTTAGTTCTAGTCAAAGGAACTCTAGATGCTTCAGCACCAACAGGGTTTATCCAGGCAGAAGCAAGTCCAATTTAAAGCTTTGTAATGACATTTTTAATGCTCAAATACTAGGTTTTAAAGCCACAAACGCAGAAAAATAATCAGCCTCTACTTCATTTGTTACGTTTCAAACAGAGGAAAGAGAATTGGACCGAACAGGAAACTTCAGAGCCAAAACTGTTTTAGTTGTTCATACGTTTGGTATTTTTGATGAACTTGTACAGTAAAGATTGTTCAGGAATGACCTTCATAAACACAGAAGAGCTGAAGATGCTTTAGCTGCACAGAGTGGACACACTCTACATTAAACCCTACACTGTAAACCCGAATTCTATTTGAGGTCATAATTTAAGATGTGAAAGAACTCAAAACTAGCCAAAATCATCATTCATCTCAAAATGTTTAAGTCCAAAGGGGTGTTTAAGTTTAGTATGGTTTTATTGCCATTCAGATTAAAATTGTCAAGTTTAGAAAGTTTAAATTATAAGTTTTGAGGCGGGTCTTTTGCGTCATGACATCATGACGCCTGCGTTTCTTGGCTGGAGTGACGTGTTTGGTTCTGCACAGCCGCAGTGCGCTGCTGTGGGAGTGTCCGTCATTTAACGAAGAGGAGCTTCTACGGCCTGAATAAGGTAATATACTTTATTAATATCCAGTGAAATGATATGTATGATTTCAGTGTGCAGGTAGTTAGAACCAGAAGAATTGTTTACGCTTCAGATTGTACTGTTTAATCGATAATGCGTAGCGTGAGATTTTTCCCGCTCCTTTTTAAAATTGCAACAGCGACGCACTTCCGCCCGAGTCCGGAGCCAAGTCCGAGTCGTGTTGTCTTTAAAACTCTTACAACTAACCGTGGGGACCTAATTAAATATGCTCGAAGGCTGTTAGCGACCGTGAAGTGCAAGTAACGTTAATATCGCTGTTTTCAGCGCTGTCTCCGCACTTCCGTCTGTGCAGCAGCATCAGCAGCAGCAGACGTATCAGCATCAGCGGGGCAGACAGAGGACAGAGAGCTTTGAGAACTAACTCCGTAACAAGTGTGTTCTTAACTTTAAGAGCAAGTTATATTTCTTTGGGCTAATAGAAGAAATTGCAATCATTGTAAAATTAATCTTTAAGTAAAAGGGCTAAGCCAAAATAAACTGTATACAACTGCTTATGGGCCTAAAAAGATTGAGTACAAATGAGCTACAATGGTCCCTGTTTAAGAAAATGATGAATAAAATCGATTAGGTCATTGTCCAAAGTAGTTAAAACATTAAAAAAAAATTATTGGCCAAAGTGCCCAACCCTAATTTGTTTTTGTAACGCAGGTTAACAAGTACCAGACAAGAAAGGAAATTGTAGCACAAAATAAAGGTGAGACCATACACTTACTGATTATATGATCCTATTTTACACTTTTTGTTAATTGTTCTATTGCGTTGTTTTTTGTTGTGTTTTTTTTTACCCTGGAGTTTGTGCCAGCTAGACAACACACTTTTCCAATTCTTTACAAAAATGTCTTGTACAGCTCTCTGGATCAGAGAAACACTTAAACCACAGAAAATGCCGATCCACCCACTACAAAAACACTAAACACAAATATTGCACTCTTTCAGATCAACAGGCAAATCACTTAACTATTTTAATTACAGGTAACAGAAATGATAACGTTTGTTCTGAATGAGATGTGCTCTGAGACTCTTCTTCATTTACAAATATGCATCTCTGATGGAACGATATGGAATGTGATGAATGATTGGCTGTGAGAAAAGTCCCCGACGTTCCTGTCTTTGGGCAGAAAGTAGGCGTAGCTGTTTAGTTGCATTTGCAACATTTTGTGAGACATTTATGTTGAACATTGTTTAATGTCCAACATAATTAATTAAACACAAAGTTAAATTAAACAGAAAGTACAGTTTCTTTAGGTGTTTGATTTGTCACTGTCACACCTGGGAATTGGGGCAATTCTTTACTCTGTCCTTTTCACCTAGATGATCCCAGCTGCCACAGGTGCATGCTGCTGTTGTGCACTTGAGCAAGACACATTCACCACCTTGTCTCCAGTGTCGTCTGCACACGCTGGAGTATGAATCAGAGTAAATGAGCCTCATGCAGGTTGAACAGCGCAATCAAGACCATTTACCGTGGTTTATGAAAAATCTTTTAATTCTGTCATGGACACCTATAGAGTAATAACAAATGTTTCTTTTTATCTAGAGAATCAACTCTACAAATTCTGTCTTACTAATTTGGAATTCTTTGATATGCACAACGAAGAAGGTAAAGTGAGTAACTATTGCCATAGTTGTGTTAAGGTGAAGTGTTCTGACTTCAGTATCCTGTTTGTCCATTTTACAAATACAGGAGGAGGTGCTGTGACCTAGAGGCCTGTGTGAGGATGAAGACGAGGCTTTCCAGTGTCCACCAGTATGTCCTACAGTGTGTGAGGATGAAGACATGAGGCTTTCCAGTGTCCACCAGTATGTCCTACAGTGTGTGAGGATGAAGACGAGGCTTTCCAGTGTTCACCAGTATGTCCTACAGTATGTGAGGATGAAGACATGAGGCTTTCCAGTGTCCACCAGTATGTCCTACAGTATGTGAGGATGAAGATATGAGGCTTTCCAGTGTCCACCAGTATGTCCTACAGTATGTGAGGATGAAGATATGAGGCTTTCCAGTGTCCACCAGTATGTCCTACAGTGTGTGAGGATGAAGACATGAGGCTTTCCAGTGTCCACCAGTATGTCGGACAGTATGTGAGGATGAAGACATGAGGCTTTCCAGTGTCCACCAGTATGTCCTACAGTATGTGAGGATGAAGATATGAGGCTTTCCAGTGTCCACCAGTATGTCGGACAGTATGTGAGGATGAAGACGAGGCTTTCCAGTGTCCACCAGTATGTCGGACAGTATGTGAGGATGAAGACGAGGCTTTCCAGTGTCCACCAGTATGTCCTACAGTATGTGAGGATGAAGACGAGGCTTTCCAGTGTCCACCAGTATGTCCTACAGTATGTGAGGATGAAGACGAGGCTTTCCAGTGTCCACCAGTATGTCCTACAGTGTGTGAGGATGAAGATATGAGGCTTTCCAGTGTCCACCAGTATGTCCTACAGTGTGTGAGGATGAAGACATGAGGCTTTCCAGTGTCCACCAGTATGTCCTACAGTATGTGAGGATGAAGATATGAGGCTTTCCAGTGTCCACCAGTATGTCCTACAGTATGTGAGGATGAAGATATGAGGCTTTCCAGTGTCCACCAGTATGTCCTACAGTATGTGAGGATGAAGACGAGGCTTTCCAGTGTTCACCAGTATGTCCTACAGTGTGTGAGGATGAAGACATGAGGCTTTCCAGTGTCCACCAGTATGTCCTACAGTATGTGAGGATGAAGATATGAGGCTTTCCAGTGTCCACCAGTATGTCCTACAGTATGTGAGGATGAAGACGAGGCTTTCCAGTGTCCACCAGTATGTCCTACAGTGTGTGAGGATGAAGACGAGGCTTTCCAGTGTTCACCAGTATGTCCTACAGTATGTGAGGATGAAGACATGAGGCTTTCCAGTGTCCACCAGTATGTCCTACAGTATGTGAGGATGAAGACATGAGGCTTTCCAGTGTCCACCAGTATGTCCTACAGTATGTGAGGATGAAGACGAGGCTTTCCAGTGTCCACCAGTATGTCCTACAGTGTGTGAGGATGAAGACGAGGCTTTCCAGTGTTCACCAGTATGTCCTACAGTATGTGAGGATGAAGACATGAGGCTTTCCAGTGTCCACCAGTATGTCCTACAGTATGTGAGGATGAAGACATGAGGCTTTCCAGTGTCCACCAGTATGTCCTACAGTATGTGAGGATGAAGACGAGGCTTTCCAGTGTCCACCAGTATGTCCTACAGTATGTGAGGATGAAGACGAGGCTTTCCAGTGTCCACCAGTATGTCCTACAGTATGTGAGGATGAAGACGAGGCTTTCCAGTGTCCACCAGTATGTCAGACAGTATGTGAGGATGAAGACGAGGCTTTCCAGTGTCCACCAGTATGTCAGACAGTATGTGAGGATGAAGACGAGGCTTTCCAGTGTCCACCAGTATGTCCTACAGTATGTGAGGATGAAGACGAGGCTTTCCAGTGTCCACCAGTATGTCAGACAGTGTGTGGAAGTGGAGAAAGCAGAGAAAAGAAGCACGCACTGTGAAAAGGACTCGGCTAATCAGTCAGAATGTGAGTAGATTTGAGTCAGGTTTCACTCTGTACCTCTCATCTCTTACTGAAGTATTTACAAATGTTTATGTTCTTAAATGTTTTTGTTTCAGTAGACCTGAGGCCGATGGGATCTCGTGCACTGACATTAGAAGCTCCGCGCGAATTAGGATGAGAAGCACTCCCTGACAGACTCTCAGCTCTTCGCTTTAAAAGTGAGTAAATGTAATGCACTTGCGAAAGTAAATCTGTCAACTTTACTGAAGCATTTACAGGTGAAACTCAGGGAAATAAGAATATCGTTCAAAGCTAATTTATTTCTGTAATTCAACACAAACTGTGAAACTAATATATGATATAGACTCATCATGCAAAGTGACATATGTCAAGCCTGTGTTTGTTATAATTTGGATGATTATGGCTTGCAACCTTTCTTTGTGAGTCTTTTTTTTTTCTCTCTCTCTATGTGGTTGCATTTCCATGCACATTTAGACAAATTTGTTTCAGATAATTTTTGAGTGTGCAACTAGACAAGCTTAATTAAAAGTAGGAAGCACAAACTGTCGTCTAAAGTAGTGGTTCCCAACCTGGAGTGGGGGTGCCTGGGATTGCAAGCGGTGGACCCCAGGGTCAGATCATAAATTATATTATTTGAGCAAATGATATGGTAAAGAACGTACTTAAAAATGTCGCTTTTACTCTGTTAATGTAAAAGTCTAGAGCTTTGTGTTCATTGTTCATCTGTTTGCTCAGATCATTTCACAGAATGGCTTAGAAAGTGTTGGAGCAATATTGGACTATACGTGGTAAAGCTAATAATTTCTGACATTTGATGTTTGTTCTATTATTATTCTTACAGACTTGTACAAGCCAAGTGGTATATCACAGAATGTGAAGAGGAGAAAGAGTGCGCTCTAGAAGACAGTAAGTTTAAACACAGTCACATGACATTGAACGTGGTTTAATTTCTTGCTTTGTACTGACAGACTTTCTCCATGTTTTTCAGATGTTGGTGCCAGTGGAGCCAGGAAGCAAAGTCCAGGGAATCTGCTTGAATCAATAAGGACTGACAAATATTGTGCAACTTTACTACATTCTGAATTATGTTGTGAATAACTCAGCCTACATGTTACAACATAAGGTATGTAAACTATTATTTTATGAAATAAAAACAAATTTTCCATTTTGTAATTGTGTTTTGGGTTTTCTTGTAATGTTTTAAATATTTGTTAAAGGAAGCCGATTGGACTTACAAGTTTTGATGTAATCTGTTTCAACAAAACTTTAAAGTTGAACTCAGCTTAAAACTATCAGGAGTTTTTAAGCTAAGTTGAACTTTAAAGTGTTCAGTTTATGTTGGCAAACGTTTTTTAAGTTTTTATTAACTTAAAAATCTCAAGTTCAACTTAACTTAAAAAACATTTGCCAACATAAACTGAACACTTTAAAGTTCAACTTAGCTTAAAAACTCCTGATAGTTTTAAGCTGAGTTCAACTTTAAAGTTTTGTTGAAACAGATTACATCAAAAATTTTAAGTCCAATCGGCATGTTAGGGTTTACAGTGTATGAACGAAGATCTCAGGAAAGTTCAAATGTGAGTGGAGGCGTCTGAAGACTTTGGAAACATAGATCATCACAGAAGTCATTAAGCTGATTATGGATCATAGAGACTCTGGGACTTGGGGACAGTCGTTTCTGTTTCCTGTTGGATGAGTTGACTTTACGATTGTTATAAGACGATGTCAGTCTGACTGTGACGTGTTGGACGGCGGTGGATCTCACCTCTGAGCTTTGGGGTCAGTGGTTTTAGAGTGAGGGGCTCCGTCCTCTCTGTCCTCTGTCTCCTCCATTATGTGTCCAGCTGAGACGACTGAAGCTTCAGGAAGATCTAAGAGACAAATAAACACTTTGTTGCATCTACGACTAATCTGGGAAGAAGAAGAGTTTACGCCCGTACTCCAAACCATCTATTGATACATTTTATTAACAACATAACAATGACTAATGACAAATCAATGAAGAAATCAGATCCTGGTTCTTCCTCAACGTCCTCCAGCTCAACAGTGATAACACCGAGGTTCTGCTCATCGGCACAAAGTATATCCAAAACTAACACCATGGGCCAGTTGAGATATCGGTACCATGATCACCGTAATCCCGGAAAGGCACCACTTTCAAAACATACATGAAACATGTGGCTTAGTGGTTTAGCAACAACCTTTGCTGAGAGCCTTAACAGTCTGTGTTCCATCTGATCCTGACTAAATAAATCATAAAGACTGGACTCACCTGGACTCGTGCTCACATAACCCCAGACTGCCTGAGCTGCAAAGGAAGGGTTTCCTCTAAATCATGTGACCTCATCAGCCAATCACAGAGCAGTACCGTTTACCCAGCTGTGAGTGACGGAACAACAAGACTTTTTATAAATGTTTTCACTTATGATGAGCTCATTCAGAAACTAAACCAGATCCAAAAAAATCCTCAGTGTTACTAATATGTCACAAAACAAAACCCTGAATTCAAACCTGGCTCTGTCCATTATTTAGATTCACTTCCACTTTTGAGATCCAGCCTTGGTAATGGAATCACTTTGTTTTATATGTTGTCCAATGAGCTCCCCTAGTGGTGAAAGTTAGTACTGCAGTTTCTATAGTCTGAACATGTTTCAGTCTGAATCTGAGTGTTTCCTTTGAGCTCAGCAGAACGGCCTCGTCTGTCAGTAATGAGCTCATTCTCTGCATTATATTATATTTGGATGTTTGAACATGTTTTGTGCTGAGCTTATAAAGTTCTCTCTTCTTTGCAGTCATGTTGCTGTATTTTGTGTTTTACAGTAGTTTAAAGAAACTACGGCGCTTCTTGGTGGATGAATGAGGGAGTGTTTAGCTACAGCCGAGTTAGACTCAAAGACTACAGGGACAAAACCACATCCCTGAAGCAAACACAATATAAACGTCATCAGGCTGTTTTTACAACATGGTTCAAATCAGTTTGTACATCACACGTTTCATTTGTTCAGGATTTCAGAGTTAACGGAGATATATTTACTGACACGTGCAGTACAATGGTAACGCCTCAACTTACAGAGAGCTTTTCTTCCTTCAAGAGGATTTGTTTTTCTTTTTTTGTACAAATCATTATAAAATCTATTGTATCTTTGTCTTTACATTTAGGACGTTTATTTTTTCTCCAAATTCATTCATAACCTTAATATTTAGTGTTTATTAAACTGACCTGGTCTTTACTGGAGCCACAGGAGGAAGAACCTGAGCTGTTTATAAAGTCTCTTCTTCTTCTGTGCACTAACACAGCGGAATGCTGCCCCCTGCTGGTCAGTAGAATCACTTCCCTTTGGTTTCAGACTCTGAGCTCTTGGTTATAAAGGGCAGAGATGTGTTTGCACAGAGGATGAAATAATATCTTACTGATTAAGTGCATCCTTCCCTTTGACTCGGTCTCTTTCTGTGATGGTAGAACACACGTGCGCGCTTTGGAGTGCACGAGGAACAGACTGAGTGATTTTGTGTCGTATTTCAGTGAGATTTAAAAATGGAGGTTTTCAGAGTAAATTGGAAATGCCTTATTTCCATTATATTCAATAGGAAAAAATACAGTGATTTTATCCATGTGCCAACAATGGGAATGACGTCCAAACAGATGAAATTCAGTAAAAATGTTCAAATTCATTCTTTTTCTTCCAAATGAAACGCTGACACTGTAAAAAGTGAAGTTTTAAACGGCTCTGGAGGAGCAAAGAAAAACATGTTTATAATGGAAGTCAATGAAGCCGTTTCAGCCGCTGCCATTTTCAAATAAAGAATCATCCGCTACAGAAAAACTATAAATGCATCAAATCCATTTCACTTCATCTGTGACACAAACACGGCTCTGGAAACAGACAAAGCCTCAGCGCTTTACATTTGATTATTACAAATATAATCACACTTTTGAGTAACAAGTTTTTTCAGTTTGAAGTTTTCAAACTGGGATTTTAAGGGTTAAATCCAGAACATTATGACATGTTTGGTAGTTTTGAAAAAGTTTCCAGTAGTTCATGTGATTTATGCAAAAAGAAGTAGAAAAAAATATTGAAAATTGCAGATTTAATGGCTGTTTTTAAGCGTGTACATTTTTGTACACTAGGGGGCGCACGTGTGGAAAGTTGTAAATCTCTCACTACAGAAAAACTACAAATGCTTCAAATGAATTATTTGCTCATCTTTGACCCAAGGCCCTAAAATCCTTGAAAGCCCCAGCTCTGTACTATTCATTATTATAAAGATAATGAGGTTTTTATGTTCTGTAACACAAACTTCAAAGTTTTTGTTTTCAAACTGGCATATAAAGGGTTAACCCCCAAATAAATCACATGTTTGGAAGTTTTGAGAAGGTGAGAAGTGATTCTTTAGATTTATGAAAAACAATTGTAAAAAGATGAAAGTATGTGTTTTTTGTAGCAGTTTGAAAAGCGTGTACATGTCTGTACACTAGGGGGCGCACGTATAGAAAATGCAGATCTCCAACATAAAAGACATGAGAGAAAAACAAACACTGGACTCGGAAAATTTGGCTCAAAAGAACATTTTCTGCAGAAATCCACGTCTCAAGCTGCAACACAGACACAATGGTCCAAATGAAACAAATACATCCTGCAAAATGTACAAAAATGTAAATAGGAAAACATTAGGGTTAAAGGGAAAAAGTATAAACAAAAAAACAAATCAGAATCAGAACAGTGTGTTTGGAACAGGTTCACAAACATATAAAACATATAACACAGAATTTACATTAAAATAAACTATAAAAACTTTAAAGTATAAGGCTATAAGGGCCGGCATAAAGAATATTAAATAAAAAATAAGAAAAATAAAGAACTATATTTTTCAAACCTGTTTTTTTTTTCATTTGGAGGCCGACCTCTCCTCTCGTCATACATATAACAACAATAATATAACTTTATGAATATTTTAACCCTAAACAGCTGCATTTCTCCATTGTTACTGGATGTCGGCCTTTATTGTGTGAGTTTCTCCTCAGAGTGAATCTGTGGAAGTGTTTAGGGACGAGACCGTGTTGGAGCTTTTTCAACCGGTATTTGTACAAACAAAGGAACATTTGCCTCTAAAGCCTTTCAGACCTGAGGCCCAGCTGTTTGCACGGGGACATGGAGACGACCGGAGAATCACAATCACGTTTGTGCTCCATTAGCATCAAACATGTTGGACTTATGCTCACAATAAAAGTCCAAAAGCACAAACATGTGTTGATGTGACTAAGTGTTAAAGTGTATTTGACACATTAGACACAATTTTGACTAAAACATCGTTAACACAATTATATTTAAGATTTTACTAAAGATTGTTCCAGTTTCCTTTAGTTTCACTTCCTGATTGGACACTGACAGGAAGTGACACTATTTTAAACTGTTGCCGTGCCGACCGTGTTATGTCCATGTGAAATGAGTCAAACTGAACTTTACCTTTATCTATGTCACTTCCTGTCAGCAGCTTAAACATTCAAATAAAAATAACTTTTCTGCCCAACATTTCTTCTTTCATTTGCAGTGAGAGGCTCAGTCTGACAGAGCTCTCAGAGTCACTGAGGAGTCTTTATTCCAGAGCCCAAACCCAGGGATCAGGGTCTGAGTGAAGGTGGTGTTGAAGGTGTGGAGGTGGATCAGTTCCTCAGAGGAGACTGTGTAGAAGGACAGAGATCCAGCAGCACAGTCCACATACACCCCTACTGTCCCAGAGGAGGAGCCGGGCTGAGGGAGGGGGGTTGGTTTGTTTTTATGCCAAACATAGAAACCATCTTCAGAGCAGAACAGACTCCAGGACTGATCATTGCGTCCAAACACACTGTCAGCACTGTGTCCTTTCCTGCTGATTCCTCTGTAAGACACTGATATATAAACCTCTCCTCTCCACTGGACCTCCCAGTAACAGCGCCCAGTCAGACCAGTGTCACACAGAACCTGAAACCAGACCTCAAATCTGTCCTGATGATCTGGATACGGCTGCTTCTCTCTCACACGTGTCGCCGTCTTGTTGTTCTCAGACAGTCTGATGTTTCTGTGAGCCGTGTTTGGATCCAGAGAGAGTTCAGTGAAGTCTGAGGGAGAGAAGACACAGCAGCAGTTAGTCCCTGTTTGGTGATTGTTGTAAATGTAGATGGTCCTCAGCTGTGGCTCTGTTCAGTCTCTGTGATGAGGACTGACAGAGACACAGCTCAGAGGAAACTACATCATGAAGATCTCTGTGAAACATCTCAGACTCTTCTGGACCTGCTTAAAGACTCTGTGGACCACAGTCACAGGGACACATACAATAATGAGCCTCATGTGTTTTATGGAGACTCCCATGATGCTTTGCTTCTATTGTTATGACATATTATTAAACTGTCTTTCACATGTTCCAGCGTGTTCTATGTTTAAAGATATTTACACTTAAGAATAAGACGTTAGACTTTTTAAATCTCCTCAACTGGACTGAGTTTAGTCGAATTCACTTCGATCTTAAGTTCAACTGAAAACTGGAAAACACAACTTAGAAAGAAAGCTCATAGGAGCATGAACAGACAGGAAACTATCAAATTAAGAAAAAGTTAATTGAAAAACAAAATAAATTGAATGAAATGTTGACAGAAGAAATAGTCAAATCTCTTGCATTTACCAAACAACAATTTTACGATAACAGTCCTAAAGCTTTAAAACTTTTAGCATTTAAATTGAAAAAACAAAGAGAACTGGCAACCATTTCAAAAATTCAAGGAAACGCCTCTAACTATCATACAGAGAAAAATGAAATCACAGAATGTTTCCTCAAGTACTATAACGAGCTATATGAAGAAACAGGATGTAGAAGTAGTGAAAGCAGTCAATATTTGAAGTCACTAAATTTACAGCAGGTTACCTCAGAACAAAACGAAGAACTTATAAAGCCAGTGACTGAACAAGAAGTCCTGGCTGCTATACAGAAGAGCAAGGTGGATAAGAGTCCAGGAAGTGACGGATACACTAATGAATTTTACAAATATTTTAAGCAATTACTAGTACCAATTCTATGTAGGCTGTTCAACTGGATAATTACAAACGCTGTTTGGCCCCCCCACATGGAATGATTCAATAATTAGTGTTCTTCCAAAAGAAGGCAAAGACCTAACTAAATGTAGTTCATACAGACCAGTGTCTTTATTAAATGTGGACCAAAAAATATTTACATCTATTATGGCTAACAGATTATCAATAATAGTTCCACATTTGATAAATAAAGATCAAACCGGTTTTGTGCAGGGAAGACTGTTGTCAGACAATGTGAGGAGGATTCTGAATTTGGTAGATTGGGCAGAGAAACATAGGCAGCAGGCTCTAATGCTGACATTAGATGCTGAAAAAGCCTTCGATCGG
This sequence comes from Proterorhinus semilunaris, assembly GCA_021464625.1. Classification (NCBI taxonomy): domain Eukaryota; kingdom Metazoa; phylum Chordata; class Actinopteri; order Gobiiformes; family Gobiidae; genus Proterorhinus; species Proterorhinus semilunaris. The sequence continues at coordinate 39,077,054 of CM038348.1, forward strand.
TTATCTTGGGATTTTATTTTTGACACTTGTAAAGCCTTTGGTTTCCATGATTATTTTATAAATGTTCTGAGAGTGATGTATAAGAATCCTCAAGCAGTTGTAAAAGTAAATGGAGCATTGTCGAGGACATTTAGCCTGCACCGTGGTGTAAGGCAGGGCGACTGTCTCTCACCGCTGGTTTATGTACTGTGTATAGAGCCTTTAGCAGAGAGCATAAGACAAAATAAGAACATATGTGGGATTAGTCTGGGGGGTTATGAATACAAATTAGCGATGTATGCAGACGATGTGATGGTGACAATGTTGGAGGTTGGGAAATCTTTGGATAATTTAATGGAAGAAATACAAATATATAGTCAATACTCCGGGTACAAGTTAAACATACAAAAAACAGAGGCTATGGTGATAGGAGAGGTGGATAATGACATTAAGAGTAAATTTAATTTTAAATGGGACTGTGACCGTGTAAAGTACTTGGGGGTATATATACCAAAAAGCATTGGTAAACTTTTCGAAATTAACTATGATAAATTAATTAATCAAGTTAAAACGGAGTTTAGTAGATGGAAGATCTTGAATTTATCAATGCTTGAGAAAATTCAATCTATCAAAATGATTACTTTGCCCAGATTTTTGTTTATGTTTCAAACTTTGCCGAGTTACATACCACCCAGGTACTTTAAAGAATGGGATAACTTGATGAGGAAATTTATTTGGGATGACAAAAAACCACAGGTGAAGCTTAAAAATTTAAAACTGCCAAAATCAGGGGGAGGGTTAGCATTACCAGATCTAGAGACATATTTCAAAGTAGCCCAAGTGAAGTCAATCATAACTTGGATAAGTGAATCTAATAATCCAAGATGGAAAGAAATGGAAACACAAAAGTTATATTTAATTAAATCTGCTATATTTATAACTAGAGACAAAGAACTCAAAGAAGAAATAAAGAATAACTACTGTATAGAAAACACCACTAAGGTGTGGAAAAGAGTTATTAGATGCATGAAGATAAAGGATGAAGAAATGGTTTATCTGAGGGAAATATCTAGAGATCCTGAATTTAAGGCAAACGCAACAGATCAACTGTTTAATAAGTGGGCAGAGAATGGACTCATAAGATTCCATCAACTGTTTAAAAATGGTCAAATGGAATCTTTTGAAAACATTTCTAAACAATATAACATACCAAGAAATCAATTTTATAAATATCTGCAAATTAGAAGCTATTTGAATAGTAAATTAGGAAAGATTAAAGGTGACCTAAACCCCCTGATAACTTATATGGCAAATAATTGTAATAAGAAATCAAAAAATGCTATGAGTCAGTTATACCAAATTTTTCTGCAACAAAAAGAGAGAATGGCAACCAACGTGAAGGTAAAATGGGAAGAAGAGTTTCATATACAAATAACTGAAAGTGAGTGGGAACAGATCTGTGCTGGAGTCCATAAAACCATGGGTTCCTTATTTTGGAGAGAGTTCGCTTGGAAAATAATTATGAGATACTTCTTGACTCCAGAAAGTATGAGTAAATATAAAGGGGGAAATTGCAAATGTTGGAGGAATTGTGGAGAAGAAATTGCAAATTACACACATATTTTCTATACCTGTAAAATAATACAACCCTACTGGAAAGAAGTATTTCAAATTGTTGAAGCAATACTGGGAAAGAAACTTGATTTAAAATCAGAAAATATTATATTAGGAAAAATTCCAATGAATATAAACTCAGATGAAAAGTATATCTTTCAAATCCTTAGAATTACAGCATTAAAGATCATAACAAAAGAGTGGAAAAAAAGTAATCCACTGGATATTAAAAAATGGATTAATATTATACAAGAAGTAAAATTGAATGAGAAGTTAACCCACAAAATAAGGAACATGGACCATGAGTTTGACAAAAAATGGTTTATAAAAGAAATAGACAGCACATGATTAATGTGAACCAGCGGTTAATTGTGAATGTGCAGCGGAGGTTGATTGTACGTTGGGACTAATTTCTACTAAGGGGGGTCAATAAATCAATAAAAAATCAAATTAAAATAAAACCTGTCGCTGAACTTAAGAAAGCGTTGCAGGTGTATATTGTGTGGATTTGTGTTGGACTGAAGTGATAATGGATTTAAACAAATGGAAAATAGATAATAGTAATGAAGTGTGTGGATACGTAGGCAGGTATACGGGTAGAGCACATGCATTGGGCCAAGAGGAGTGGGGGTGTGTTTTGGGATGCTGGTGAGGGACAATAGGTATGTGGTGTCTGGTGCGGTGTGTTTGCATGTGTGGGTCCCCAGAGTGAATAGGCATGCACCGTCTCAACCATATAGACGGGTATGGTACGATGTGGAATTGAGGCCGATCTGATGTAAAGGCCATTTATGTTATTTACATTATTTGTGGTGTGTATATCTTCTGACAGACTGAATTTATTCCTCCTTGTTATTTTATTACTGTTGTTTGTGTTTATTGTTTTTTTGTGTGTTTGTTTCTTTTTTATGTTTGTGTGTATGTTTTTGTATTGTATTGGTTATGGTATATTGTCTACTTATTTTTGAAAAATTATAAAAATAAAGTAAAAAAAAAGAAAAAAGAAAAAAAAGAAATAAAGTTCATAAGAAATGTTTGTTTCTCTGAACAAATGCAGTGACTCAAACTTAACCTCTTAACCCCCGACTGAACCGAGCACTTTGTCTCCAGTTTGGCTTTACCCAAATCTAAAAGCTTCTTGAACAAAGTGTCACAATAGCGACAAAAACGCGTCGGAAAAGCAACAATAACACAATAAAGAAGCACAACTGAAGAGTGACGAAAAAGAGACAAAATCGTCAGTTTTGTAGGTCTTAGCTTTCAAATGAGGCATGACTCTGGCCTATAGGCTGTGAGCTCCAGTCAAGAAGCTTTTAGATTTGGGTAAAGCTGAACTAGGGCTGGGGCGATATGGCCAAACATGAAAATCTCGATTTTGTTACTCAGTTTGGACGATTAAGATTTTAAATCGATTTGATTTTTTTTTTTAAAGTCTCCTGATCTTTCCTGATCAGAAAACTGCTCAGAGTCCAGACCATTAATATTTAGATTCATAATAAAGCCACAGTTAGGCCCATTAGAAAATGGTATTTCTCTTTTAAATATTCCTTGTCTGCTTTTAAAAGTAAAACTTCTAAATAAGCCATGGAGTTTCAAAAGCATGTTCGTCTTCTCATCCTCAGGCCTCTGCTGTGATTGACAACCGTCTCCATGGAGACTCCTGGGGAAAGGGGCGGAGTTAAGCTCAGAGCATCAGGTGAGAGAAGGAAGAGCATCAGACTGGGGGAGACTCAGTTTTAGAGGAAGAAAACTCTTTTGCGCTCTCTGAAAACACAAAGCCTTTGTAAAGCAGCAGAGATCGTCACAAAGTCTCTGGGTTTTCTTCGGGCGACATTTCTGAAAACCGTCGCTGCTAAACTGGCAACACGGCCACGTGAGGAGGACACGATTTTACCATTTAGCCATTTTCCACATCGTCCATTTTTAAAAGCATGAATTCGATTTATCGCCCAGCCCTAAGCTGAACTGGAGAACATGCTCTGGGTTAAGGCGGGGCTTAAGAGGTCAATCAAACTTTAAAAGTCAGACTTACGTCTCCAGATTGGATTCATCCCTCGCTCTACAGCAGGACTCAGTCTGAAACACAAACATCAGGCTCTGAATAAACAGGTTTTATTCTGACAGTGTTTTCAGTAATAACTGTGTAATAACTGTCCTCACCTGAGAGTGGAGAGTGAGCAGTGGGGCTCCTCCTGTAGAGCAGTCAGGAGCTTTACTCCTGTGTCTCCTGGATGGTTGAAGCGGAGGACCAGGTGTGTCAGATGGGAGGGGTTGGACCTCAGAGCTGAGGCCAGAGCAGCACAGCCTTCCTCTGAGATCAGACACCCTGACAGTCTGAACACACAGGGTTAAACAGAGCCATAGAAATGACAAACTCACAGAGATGAAGAGTAAACCCTCTGACCTGAGCTGCTCCAGTTTACAGTGAGGACTCTCCAGTCCAACCGACAACATCTTCAGCCCTGAGTCCTTCAGGTCGTTGTTACTGAGATCCAGGACTGTCAGACTAGAGGAGCTGAGGACTGAGGACAGAGCTTCACAGCTGCTCTCTGACAGGTTACAGCTGCTCAGTCTGGAGAGAACACACTGTTTTAGGAGAAGTTTAGAAGGTTCATACTTACATAGACCTCACTCACAGAGCTTTGTTGGAGGCTTTGACCACTGGCAGCAGCCTCAGCAGAGCCTCCTCTGAAGCACAGTATTTCTTCAGCTCAAACTGCTCCAGAGCTTCTTCTGATGACAGTAAGATGAAGGCCAGAGCTGACCACTGAGCAGGAGACAGTCCACCTTCAGACAGACGTCCTGAGCTCAGGTACTGTTGGACCTGCTCCACCAGAGAACCATCATTCAGTTCATTCAGACAGTGGAGCAGGTTGATGCTTCTCTCTGCAGACACTTCCTCACTCAGCTTCTGCTTGATGTACTCAGCTGTTTTCTGATTGGTCTGGGAGCTACTTCCTGTCTGTGTCAGCAGACCTTGGAGAAGACTCTGATTGGTCGGCAATGAAAGACCCAGGAGGAAGCGGAGGAACAAGTCCAGATGTCCGTTTGGACTCTGTAAGGCCTGGTCCACAGCAGAGCGGTAGAACTCTAGGGGATCACTATCAGCAAAGAGATGCTTCAACCAAGAAAATATGGACAGTTCTTCTACCAACAAGTTGACTCCAGTGTTGAAGAAGGTTTGATGGACGTGAAGAGCAGCCAGAAACTCCAGCACACTCAGATGGATGAAGCAGTAGACCTTGTCCTGGTACAGGCCTGGCTCCTCTCTAAAGACCTGTGTGAAGACTCCAGAGTACACTGAGGCGGCTGCAGCGTCCAGCCCACACTCGCTCAGGTCACTCTCATAGAAGATCAGGTTTCCTTTCTGCAGCTGCTCAAAGGCCAGTTTTCCCAGAGACTGCACCATGTTCTTGGTCCCTGGACTCCAGTGAAGGTCTGCTCCTGTTCCCTCATGATACTTGATGTTCTTGACTTTGGCCTGAACCACCAGGAAGTGGATGTACATCTCAGTCAGAGTCTTGGGCAGCTCTGATTTCTCCATTTGCTCCAGAATCTTCTGAAAAACTACAGAGAGGATCCAGCAGAAGACCGGGATGTGGCACATGATGTGGAGAATTCGGGACGTCTTGATGTGGGAGATGACGGCCTCGTCTCTGAACCTGTTCCTGAAGTACTGCTCCTTCTGTGGGTCGGTGAAGCCTCGCACCTCTGTCACCATGGAGACGCACTCAGCAGGGATCTGATTGGCCGCCGCGGGGCGTGTGGTTATCCAGAGGCGAGCGGAGGGAAGCAGGCTCCCCCTGATGAGGTTCACCAGCAGCTCCTCCACTGAGGCGCTCTCTGTGGGCTCCGTCAGGGCCTTGGTTTGGGTGAAGTCCAGAGGAAGTCTGCACTCGTCCAGACCGTCAAAGATGAAGAGCAGCTGCAGGTCTTCAAAGCTGCTCACGTCTTCTGTTCCTCTAAAGAAGTGATGGAGCAGCTGCACCAGGCTGAAGCTCCTGTCCTTCAGCACATTGAGTGCTCTGAAAGTGAAGGGGAACAGCAGCTGGACGTCCTGGTGGGCTTTGCCTTCAGCCCAGTCCAGACAGAACTTCTGAGTGAGCAGTGTTTTCCCGATGCCAGCCACTCCCTTTGTCAGCACTGTTCTGACGGGCGCCTCTGTGTCCGCGGGGCCTTTGAACATGTCTTCGCATGTGATGGCTTTCTCTGTCTCTGGTTTCCTGGAGGCTGTTTCCATGTGTCTGACCTCATGTTCCTGGTTGACCTCTGAGGCCCCTCCCTCTGTGATGTAGAGCTCTGTGTAGATCTGCTGCAGGAGGGTGGGACTTCCTGCTTTAGCCACGCCCTCAAACACACACTGACACTTCTGCTGCAGCTCACGCTTCAGTTTACGCTGAAGAACTCCAGAACGACTCCCTGAATGAAGACACAGACAGAGCCTGAGTCTCAGAGAAGATCAAATGACTGAGTGAAATGGACCTACTGCTCCACAGACGCTCAGCCAGCTCCTTCTGCTGCCTCCTCCTCAGGAAGTTCACAGTGATCTTCAGAAAAGCCTCTCCATCCTCATCCTCCACAGGCTCTAAGCATTCTGGGTAATCTGTGCTCAGAAACGTGTGGAGCTTCTTCAGCTCCTTCTGGACAAAAGTGAAGATGTCCTCCTCCAGAAGCTGCACAGACACATTAGAAACAACAAATGCAGTCAGTGTCAGATCTGTGTGAAACAAGTCCATTCATCTGAACATCTCCAGACTTCAGTGAAGGACACACCTTAAATATGGAGTCCAGCTGAGTGTGATGTTGCTGAGCTCTGAGCTCTGGAGCCTGCTCCACTCTGTGACAGAGACACAACAGAGAACTCACATCTGTCCATGACTTTACCATCGACAACATCAGGGAAACTTACGGCTCTGAGGAAAAGTTCCATGGATGTTCCTTAGACTCGTTACTGCAGAGCGACTCACAGACGGGACCAGGGTCAGACTCTGGGCTGTGATGGATTATGGTCACATTTAAAAATTAATAACAAAAAATCACATTGAAATCACAGAAACATTTGGAATTAACTTCAGATCAAACTCTACAGTTTACCTAAAATCCTGAATATGTTTTTACCGTCATGAGTTACAATAAAAGCTGCTCTTCCTTTGGGTTTTACATAAAGTTCCACTGAGTTTGTCTGAGGCCGATCTTTACAAATGTCCGTCTCTAATCCTGAGTTTCTAAACTGTAAAATGTGTCAGTGTTGTGACAGCAGGGGGCGCTGTATGAGGGACATACAGTGCCCCCTGCTGTTTAGGCTATTCTTCAGAGGGAGCTCATATTAAAGTCAAACATCAGCAGATTCTAAAACAAACATCAGTAACTCTCTTTTCTCTGATGGCTCTAAAAGTATAAAAGTCTGCAACATAAAACATATATAATAGGACCCGAGCCTCCGAGCTGCACAAACCTGTGGCTGATTTTCACAGAGATGTTTCTGATCCTGAGTCAGAGGAAGGTGTGAGAGGCTCATTTTAAGGCTCTGACTGAGCTCTTTCATCAGCCTGATATCGGCCGATAACGATACAATAAAATACACAAATATCGGCCCAATATATCGGCTTGCAAAGTATCGGCCTCTAGTTGTGCATTAAAGGAACTATACCTTATTTATTTATTAGAAATAATGAAAGAGGAAGCACATCGGCGCATTTCACCATTTGCAGAGTCACTTTTCAGGGTCAATGTCACAGAAACAGAAAAACTAGCCACGAAAATTCATGAAACTGATACAAATGCTTTAATTAAATGCAGTGTTTTTCATATAAATATCTGAGTTTACAATATGATAAAGGTCAACAAAACTAGTAGATAAAATCAGCTATAGTTCCTTTAATTCCCCATTGAATTAAATCATTATATTCCAGAATAAACAGTTGAATCTCACGTCTTTGTCTTGAATGCTATTGGTCGATCCATAGACCGGTCGGTCCTGAGGGAGACACAGCTGGGACCAGGTTCAGACGGACGAGGTTTCTGGAGGATCCTGAGACACAGATGAAACACTTGAAACACATGGAACTGTCCTGGATCAGCCTCAGAGAGGGACGTCAAGATGAACCTGTTTTACTATCACCACGATTCTAAAAGGACACGGTAGGTCAACCTGAACGCTGTCCTGGCCACTGCACGACACAAGCAGAGTAAACTCACTGATCATGGAAATCAGGTTCTGATCAGTGTCATGGCCACAGCTGTAGAAGATCACACACAGAGGCTGCAGACTGTTTCTACAAACGTCTGTGAAAGGTCTCTCTCAGGAGCTCAGTGAAGTCCAGCGTGGTACTGAAGCCTCCTGTGCAACTACACCTGAAATGTCCTAAATATTACAAAGTCAGCTGTGTGTGATGTTAGAACAAAGAGGAAGCGATTGGAAACAACATCAACGTTCACTTTCATAAGATCTTCAAACTTCCTGAAGCTTCAGAACAGTGTGTAGAGCTTCATGGGGTTTCAGGCCGAGCAGCTGCATCAGAGCCTTTCATCACCAAGTGCAAAGCTTCTGATGCAGTGGTGGACTCTAGAGCAGAGGAGATGTTCTCTGACCAATCATACTTCTCCACCTGGCTCTGATGGACCAGTCTGGGTTTGGAGGCTGCCAGGAGAACTGACTGCATTGTGCCCAGTGTAAAGTTTGGAGGTGGTGATGATTATTATTATTATGGTGTGGGGTTGTTCTTCAGGAGCTGAGCTTTAGTTCTAGTCAAAGGAACTCTAGATGCTTCAGCACCAACAGGGTTTATCCAGGCAGAAGCAAGTCCAATTTAAAGCTTTGTAATGACATTTTTAATGCTCAAATACTAGATTTTAAAGCCACAAACGCAGAAAAAAAAATAATCAGCCTCTACTTCATTTGTTACGTTTCAAACAGAGGAAAGAGAATTGGACCGAACAGGAAACTTCAGAGCCAAAACTGTTTTAGTTGTTCATACGTTTGGTATTTTTGATGAACTTGTACAGTAAAGATTGTTCAAGAATGACCTTCATAAACACAGAAGAGCTGAAGATGCTTTAGCTGCACAGAGTGGACACACTCTACATTAAACCCTACACTGTAAACCCGAATTCTATTTGAGGTCATAATTTAAGATGTGAAAGAACTCAAAACTAGCCAAAATCATCATTCATCTCAAAATGTTTAAGTCCAAAGGGGTGTTTTTTAAGTTTAGTAAGGTTTTATTGCCATTCAGATTAAAATTGTCAAGTTTAGAAAGTTTAAATTATAAGTTTTGAGGCGGGTCTTTTGCGTTTCTTGGCTGGAGTGACGTGTTTGGTTCTGCACAGCCGCAGTGCGCTGCTGTGGGAGTGTCCGTCATTTAACGAAGAGGAGCTTCTACGGCCTGAATAAGGTAATATACTTTATTAATATCCAGTGAAATGATATGTATGATTTCAGTGTGCAGGTAGTTAGAACCAGGAGAATTGTTTATGCTTCAGATTGTACTGTTTAATGGATAATGCGTAGCGTGAGATTTTTCCCGCTCCTTTTTAAAATTGCAACAGCGACGCACTTCCGCCCGAGTCCGGAGCCAAGTCCGAGTCGTGTTGTCTTTAAAACTCTTACAACTAACCGTGGGGACCTAATTAAATATGCTCGAAGGCTGTTAGCGACCGTGAAGTGCAAGTAACGTTAATATCGCTGTTTCCAGCGCTGCCTCCGCACCCTCCGTCTGTGCAGCAGCATCAGCAGCAGCAGACGTATCAGCATCAGCGGGGCAGACAGAGGACAGAGAGCTTTGAGAACTAACTCCGTAACAAGTGTGTTCTTAACTTTAAGAGCAAGTTATATTTCTTTGGGCTAATAGAAGAAATTGCAATCATTGTAAAATTAATCTTTAAGTAAAAGGGCTAAGCCAAAATAAACTGTATACAACTGCTTATGGGCCTAAAAAGATTGAGTACAAATGAGCTACAATGGTCCCTGTTTAAGAAAATGATGAATAAAATCGATTAGGTCACTGTCCAAAGTAGTTAAAACATTAAAAAAAAAATATTGGCCAAAGTGCCCAACCCTAATTTGTTTTTGTAACGCAGGTTAACAAGTACCAGACAAGAAAGGAAATTGTAGCACAAAATAAAGGTGAGACCATACACTTACTGATTATATGATCCTATTTTACACTTTTTGTTAATTGTTCTATTGCGTTTTTTGTTGTGTTTTTTTTTACCCTGGAGTTTGTGCCAGCTAGACAACACACTTTTCCAATTCTTTACAAAAATGTCTTGTACAGCTCTCTGGATCAGAGAAACACTTAAACCACAGAAAATGCCGATCCACCCACTACAAAAACACTAAACACAAATATTGCACTCTTTCAGATCAACAGGCAAATCACTTAACTATTTTAATTACAGGTAACAGAAATGATAACGTTTGTTCTGAATGAGATGTGCTCTGAGACTCTTCTTCATTTACAAATATGCATCTCTGATTGGAACGATATGGAATGTGATGAATGATTGGCTGTGAGAAAAGTCCCCGACGTTCCTGTCTTTGGGCAGAAAGTAGGCGTAGCTGTTTAGTTGCATTTGCAACATTTTGTGAGACATTTATGTTGAACATTTTTTAATGTCCAACATAATTAATTAAACACAAAGTTAAATTAAACAGAAAGTACAGTTTCTTTAGGTGTTTGATTTGTCACTGTCACACCTGGGAATTGGGGCAATTCTTTACTCTGTCCTTTTCACCTAGATGATCCCAGCTCCTACAGGTGCATGCTGCTGTTGTGCACTTGAGCAAGACACATTCACCACCTTGTCTCCAGTGTCGTCTGCACATGCTGGAGTATGAATCAGAGTAAATGAGCCTCATGTAGGTTGAACAGCGCAATCAAGACCATTTACCGTGGTTTATGAAAAATCTTTTAATTCTGTCATGGACACCTATAGAGTAATAACAAATGTTTCTTTTTATCTAGAGAATCAACTCTACAAATTCTGTCTTACTAATTTGGAATTCTTTGATATGCACAACGAAGAAGGTAAAGTGAGTAACTATTGCCATAGTTGTGTTAAGGTGAAGTGTCCTGTCTTCAGTATCCTGTTTGTCCATTTTACAAATACAGGAGGAGGTGCTGTGACCTAGAGGCCTGTGTGAGGATGAAGACGAGGCTTTCCAGTGTCCACCAGTATGTCCTACAGTGTGTGAGGATGAAGACATGAGGCTTTCCAGTGTCCACCAGTATGTCGGACAGTATGTGAGGATGAAGACATGAGGCTTTCCAGTGTCCACCAGTATGTCCTACAGTATGTGAGGATGAAGATATGAGGCTTTCCAGTGTCCACCAGTATGTCCTACAGTATGTGAGGATGAAGACGAGGCTTTCCAGTGTCCACCAGTATGTCCTACAGTATGTGAGGATGAAGACGAGGCTTTCCAGTGTCCACCAGTATGTCGGACAGTATGTGAGGATGAAGACGAGGCTTTCCAGTGTCCACCAGTATGTCGGACAGTATGTGAGGATGAAGACGAGGCTTTCCAGTGTCCACCGGTATGTCGGACAGTATGTGAGGATGAAGACGAGGCTTTCCAGTGTCCACCAGTATGTTCTACAGTGTGTGAGGATGAAGACGAGGCTTTCCAGTGTCCACCAGTATGTCCTACAGTATGTGAGGATGAAGACGAGGCTTTCCAGTGTCCACCAGTATGTCGGACAGTATGTGAGGATGAAGACGAGGCTTTCCAGTGTCCACCAGTATGTCGGACAGTATGTGAGGATGAAGACGAGGCTTTCCAGTGTCCACCAGTATGTCCTACAGTATGTGAGGATGAAGACATGAGGCTTTCCAGTGTCCACCAGTATGTCGGACAGTATGTGAGGATGAAGACGAGGCTTTCCAGTGTCCACCAGTATGTCGGACAGTATGTGAGGATGAAGACGAGGCTTTCCAGTGTCCACCAGTATGTCGGACAGTATGTGAGGATGAAGACGAGGCTTTCCAGTGTCCACCGGTATGTCGGACAGTATGTGAGGATGAAGACGAGGCTTTCCAGTGTCCACCAGTATGTTCTACAGTGTGTGAGGATGAAGACGAGGCTTTCCAGTGTCCACCAGTATGTCGGACAGTATGTGAGGATGAAGACATGAGGCTTTCCAGTGTTCACCAGTATGTCGGACAGTATGTGAGGATGAAGACGAGGCTTTCCAGTGTCCACCAGTATGTCGGACAGTATGTGAGGATGAAGACGAGGCTTTCCAGTGTCCACCAGTATGTCGGACAGTATGTGAGGATGAAGACGAGGCTTTCCAGTGTCCACCGGTATGTCGGACAGTATGTGAGGATGAAGACGAGGCTTTCCAGTGTCCACCAGTATGTTCTACAGTGTGTGAGGATGAAGACGAGGCTTTCCAGTGTCCACCAGTATGTCCTACAGTATGTGAGGATGAAGACGAGGCTTTCCAGTGTCCACCAGTATGTCCTACAGTATGTGAGGATGAAGACATGAGGCTTTCCAGTGTTCACCAGTATGTCCTACAGTATGTGAGGATGAAGACGAGGCTTTCCAGTGTCCACCAGTATGTCCTACAGTATGTGAGGATGAAGACGAGGCTTTCCAGTGTCCACCAGTATGTCGGACAGTATGTGAGGATGAAGACATGAGGCTTTCCAGTGTCCACCAGTATGTCCTACAGTATGTGAGGATGAAGACGAGGCTTTCCAGTGTCCACCAGTATGTCGGACAGTATGTGAGGATGAAGACATGAGGCTTTCCAGTGTCCACCAGTATGTCCTACAGTGTGTGAGGATGAAGACGAGGCTTTCCAGTGTCCACCAGTATGTCGGACAGTATGTGAGGATGAAGACGAGGCTTTCCAGTGTCCACCAGTATGTCGGACAGTATGTGAGGATGAAGACATGAGGCTTTCCAGTGTCCACCAGTATGTCGGACAGTATGTGAGGATGAAGACATGAGGCTTTCCAGTGTCCACCAGTATGTCCTACAGTATGTGAGGATGAAGACGAGGCTTTCCAGTGTCCACCAGTATGTCCTACAGTATGTGAGGATGAAGACATGAGGCTTTCCAGTGTCCACCAGTATGTCCTACAGTATGTGAGGATGAAGACGAGGCTTTCCAGTGTCCACCAGTATGTCGGACAGTATGTGAGGATGAAGACATGAGGCTTTCCAGTGTCCACCAGTATGTCCTACAGTGTGTGAGGATGAAGACGAGGCTTTCCAGTGTCCACCAGTATGTCCTACAGTGTGTGAGGATGAAGACGAGGCTTTCCAGTGTCCACCAGTATGTCCTACAGTATGTGAGGATGAAGACGAGGCTTTCCAGTGTCCACCAGTATGTCGGACAGTATGTGAGGATGAAGACGAGGCTTTCCAGTGTTCACCAGTATGTCCTACAGTATGTGAGGATGAAGACGAGGCTTTCCAGTGTCCACCAGTATGTCCTACAGTATGTGAGGATGAAGACATGAGGCTTTCCAGTGTCCACCAGTATGTCCTACAGTATGTGAGGATGAAGACGAGGCTTTCCAGTGTCCACCAGTATGTCGGACAGTATGTGAGGATGAAGACATGAGGCTTTCCAGTGTTCACCAGTATGTCCTACAGTATGTGAGGATGAAGACGAGGCTTTCCAGTGTCCACCAGTATGTCGGACAGTATGTGAGGATGAAGACATGAGGCTTTCCAGTGTCCACCAGTATGTCCTACAGTGTGTGAGGATGAAGACGAGGCTTTCCAGTGTCCACCAGTATGTCGGACAGTATGTGAGGATGAAGACGAGGCTTTCCAGTGTCCACCAGTATGTCCTACAGTATGTGAGGATGAAGACATGAGGCTTTCCAGTGTCCACCAGTATGTCCTACAGTATGTGAGGATGAAGACGAGGCTTTCCAGTGTCCACCAGTATGTCCTACAGTGTGTGAGGATGAAGACGAGGCTTTCCAGTGTCCACCAGTATGTCGGACAGTATGTGAGGATGAAGACGAGGCTTTCCAGTGTCCACCAGTATGTCGGACAGTATGTGAGGATGAAGACGAGGCTTTCCAGTGTCCACCAGTATGTCGGACAGTATGTGAGGATGAAGACGAGGCTTTCCAGTGTCCACCAGTATGTCGGACAGTATGTGAGGATGAAGACGAGGCTTTCCAGTGTCCACCAGTATGTCCTACAGTATGTGAGGATGAAGACGAGGCTTTCCAGTGTCCACCAGTATGTCGGACAGTATGTGGAAATGGAGAAAGCAGAGAAAAGAAGCTCACACTGTGAAAAGGACTCGGCTAATCAGTCAGAATGTGAGTAGATTTGAGTCAGGTTTCACTCTGTACCTCTCCTCTCTTACTGAAGTATTTACAAATGTTTATGTTCTTAAATGTTTTTGTTTCAGTAGACCTGAGGCCGATGGGATCTCGTGCACTGACATTAGAAGCTCCGTGTGAATTAGGATGAGAAGCACTCCCTGACAGACTCTCAGCTCTTCGCTTTAAAAGTGAGTAAATGTAATGCACTGGCGAAAGTAAATTTGTCAACTTTACTGAAGCATTTACAGGTGAAACTCAGGGAAATAAGAATATCGTTCAAAGCTAATTTATTTCTGTAATTCAACACAAACTGTGAAACTAATATATGATATAGACTCATCATGCAAAGTGACATATGTCAAGCCTGTGTTTGTTATAATTTGGATGATTATGGCTTGCAACCTTTCTTTGTGAGTCTTTTTTTTTTCTCTCTCTATGTGGTTGCATTTCCATGCACATTTAGACAAATTTGTTTCAGATAATTTTTGAGTGTGCAACTAGACAAGCTTAATTAAATGTAGGAAGCACAAACTGTCGTCTAAAGTAGTGGTTCCCAACCTGGAGTGGGGGTGCCTGGGATTGCAAGCGGTGGACCCCAGGGTCAGATCATAAATTATATTATTTGAGCAAATGATATGGTAAAGAACGTACTTAAAAATGTCGCTTTTACTCTGTTAATGTAAAAGTCTAGAGCTTTGTGTTCATTGTTCATCTGTTTGCTCAGATCATTTTACAGAATGGCTTAGAAAGTGTTGGAGCAATATTGGACTATACGTGGTAAAGCTAATAATTTCTGACATTTGATGTTTGTTCTATTATTATTCTTACAGACTTGTACAAGCCAAGTGGTATATCACAGAATGTGAAGAGGAGAAAGAGTGCGCTCTAGAAGACAGTAAGTTTAAACACAGTCACATGACATTGAACGTGGTTTAATTTCTTGCTTTGTACTGACAGACTTTCTCCATGTTTTTCAGATGTTGGTGCCAGTGGAGCCAGGAAGCAAAGTCCAGGGAATCTGCTTGAAGTCAATAAGGACTGACAAATATTGTGCAACTTTACTACATTCTGAATTATGTTGTGAATAACTCAGCCTACATGTTACAACATAAGGTATGTAAACTATTATTTTATGAAATAAAAACAAATTTTCCATTTTGTAATTGTGTTTTCTTGTAATGTTTTAAATATTTGTTAAAGGAAGCCGATTGGACTTACAAGTTTTGATGTAATCTGTTTCAACAAAACTTTAAAGTTGAACTCAGCTTAAAACTATCAGGAGTTTTTAAGCTAAGTTGAACTTTAAAGTTTTCAGTTTATGTTGGCAAACGTTTTTTAAGTTTTTATTAACTTAAAAATCTCAAGTTCAACTTAACTTAAAAAACATTTGCCAACATAAACTGAAAACTTTAAAGTTCAACTTAGCTTAAAAACTCCTGATAGTTTTAAGCTGAGTTCAACTTTAAAGTTTTCAGTTCATCAACTTTAAAGTTTTGTTGAAACAGATTACATCAAAAATTTTAAGTCCAATCGGCATGTTAGGGTTTACAGTGTATGAACGAAGATCTCAGTCAAGTTCAAATGTGAGTGGAGGCGTCTGAAGACTTTGGAAACATAGATCATCACAGAAGTCTTTAAGCTGATTATGGATCATAGAGACTCTGGGACTTGGGGACAGTCGTTTCTGTTTCCTGTTGGATGAGTTGACTTTACGATTGTTATAAGACGATGTCAGTCTGACTGTGACGTGTTGGACGGCGGTGGATCTCACCTCTGAGCTTTGGGGTCAGTGGTTTTAGAGTGAGGGGCTCCGTCCTCTCTGTGCTCCGTCTCCTCCATTATGTGTCCAGCTGAGACGACTGAAGCTTCAGGAAGATCTAAGAGACAAATAAACACTTTGTTGTATCTACGACTAATCTGGGAAGAAGAAGAGTTTACGCCCGTACTCCAAACCATCTATTGATACATTTTATTAACAACATAACAATGACTAATGACAAATCAATGAAGAAATCAGATCCTGGTTCTTCCTCAACGTCCTCAAGCTCAACAGTGATAACACCGAGGTTCTGCTCATCGGCACAAAGTCCATCCAAAACTAACACCATGGGCCAGTTGAGATATCGGTACCATGATCACCGTAATCCCGGAAAGGCACCACTTTCAAAACATAAATGAAACATGTGGCTTAGTGGTTTAGCAACAACCTTTGCTGAGACCCTTAACAGTCTGTGTTCCATCTGATCCTGACTAAATAAATCATAAAGACTGGACTCACCTGGACTCGTGCTCACATAACCCCAGACTGCCTGAGCTGCAAAGGAAGGGTTTCCTCTAAATCATGTGACCTCATCAGCCAATCACAGAGCAGTACCGTTTACCCAGCTGTGAGAGACTTTTTATAAATGTTTTCACTTATGATGAGCTCATTCAGAAACTAAACCAGATCCAAAAAAATCCTCAGTGTTACTAATATGTCACAAAACAAAACCCTGAATTCAAACCTGGCTCTGTCCATTATTTAGATTCACTTTCACTTTTGAGATCCAGCCTTGGTAATGGAATCACTTTGTTGTATATGTTGTCCAATGAGCTCCCCTGGTGGTGAAAGTTAGTACTGCAGTTTCTAAAGTCTGAACATGTTTCAGTCTGAATCTGAGTGTTTCCTTTGAGCTCAGCAGAACGGCCTCGTCTGTCAGTAATGAGCTCATTCTCTGCATTATATTATATTTGGATGTTTGAACATGTTTTGTGCTGAGCTTATAAAGTTCTCTCTTCTTTGCAGTCATGTTGCTGTATTTTGTGTTTTACAGTAGTTTAAAGAAACTACGGCGCTTCTTGGTGGATGAATGAGGGAGTGTTTAGCTACAGCCGAGTTAGACTCAAAGACTACAGGGACAAAACCACATCCCTGAAGCAAACACAATATAAACGTCATCAGGCTGTTTTTACAACATGGTTCAAATCAGTTTGTACATCACACGTTTCATTTGTTCAGGATTTCAGAGTTAACGGAGATATATTTACTGACACGTGCAGTACAATGGTAACGCCTCAACTTACAGAGAGCTTTTCTTCCTTCAATAGGATTTGTTTTTCTTTTTTTGTACAAATCATTATAAAATCTATTGTATCTTTGTCTTTACATTTAGGACGTTTATTTTTTCTCCAAATTCATTCATAATCTTAATATTTAGTGTTTATTAAACTGACCTGGTCTTTACTGGAGCCACAGGAGGAAGAACCTGAGCTGTTTATAAAGTCTCTTCTTCTTCTGTGCACTAACACAGCGGAATGCTGCCCCCTGCTGGTCAGTAGAATCACTTCCCTTTAGTTTCAGACTCTGAGCTCTTGGTTATAAAGGGCAGAGACGTGTTTGCACAGAGGATGAAATAATATCTTACTGATTAAGTGCATCCTTCCCTTTGACTCGGTCTCTTTCTGTGATGGTAGAACACACGTGCGCGCTTTGGAGTGCACGAGGAACAGACTGAGTGATTTTGTGTCGTATTTCAGTGAGATTTAAAAATGGAGGTTTTCAGAGTAAATTGGAAATGCCTTATTTCCATTATATTCAATAGGAAAAAATACAGTGATTTTATCCACGTGCCAACAATGGGAATGAGGTCCAAACAGATGAAATTCAGTAAAAATGTTCAAATTCATTCTTTTTCTTCCAAATGAAACGCTGACACTGTAAAAAGTGAAGTTTTAAACGGCTCTGGAGGAGCAAAGAAAAACATGTTTATAATGGAAGTCAATGAAGCCGTTTCAGCCGCTGCCATTTTCAAATAAAGAATCATCCGCTACAGAAAAACTATAAATGCATCAAATCCATTTCACTTCATCTGTGACACAAACACGGCTCTGGAAACAGACAAAGCCTCAGCTCTTTACATTTGATTATTACAAATATAATCACACTTTTGTGTAACAAGTTTTTTCAGTTTTAAGTTTTCAAACTGGGATTTTCAGGGTTAAATCCAGAACATTATGACATGTTTGGTAGTTTTGGAAAAGTTTCCAGTAGTTCATGTGATTTATGCAAAAAGAAGTAGAAAAAATTATTGAAAAAAATGCAGATTTTATGGCTGTTTTTAAGCGTGTACATTTTTGTACACTAGGGGGCGAACGTGTGGAAAGTTGTAAATCTCTCACTACAGAAAAACTACAAATGCTTCAAATGAATTATTTGCTCACCTGTGACCCAAGGCCCTAAAATCCTTGAAAGCCCCAGCTCTGTACTATTCATTATTATAAAGATAATGAGGTTTTTATGTTCTGTAACACAAACTTCAAAGTTTTTGTTTTCAAACTGGCATATAAAGGGTTAACCCCCAAATAAATCACATGTTTGGAAGTTTTGAGAAGGTGAGAAGTGATTCTTTAGATTTATGAAAAACAATTGTAAAAAGATGAAAGTATGTGTTTTTTGTAGCAGTTTGAAAAGCGTGTACATGTCTGTACACTAGGGGGCGCACGTATAGAAAATGCAGATCTCCAACATAAAAGACACGAGAGAAAAACAAACACTGGACTCGGAAAATTTGGCTCAAAAGAACATTTTCTGCAGAAATCCACGTCTCAAGCTGCAACACAGACACAATGGTCCAAATGAAACAAATACATCCTGCAAAATGTACAAAAATGTAAATAGGAAAACATTAGGGTTAAAGGGAAAAAGTATAAACAAAAAAACTAATCAGAATCAGAACAGTGTGTTTGGAACAGGTTCACAAACTAGGATTTATTTCGCTACAAATCGTGCAACATAAAACATATAACACAGAATTTACATTAAAATAAGCTATAAAAACTTTAAAGTATAAGGCTATAAGGGCCGGCATAAAGAATATTAAATAAAAAATAAGAAAAATAAAGAACTATATTTTTCAAACCTGTTTTTTTTTCATTTGGAGGCCGACCTCTCCTCTCGTCATACATATAAAAACAATAATAATATAACTTTATGAATATTTTAACCCTAAACAGCTGCATTTCTCCATTGTTACTGGATGTCGGCCTTTATTGTGTGAGTTTCTCCTCAGAGTGAATCTGTGGAAGTGTTTAGGGACGAGACCGTGTTGGAGCTTTTTCAACCGGTATTTGTACAAACAAAGGAACATTTGCCTCTAAAGCCTTTCAGACCTGAGGCCCAGCTGTTTGCACGGGGACATGGAGACGACCGGAGAATCACAATCATGTTTGTGCTCCATTAGCATCAAACATGTTGGACTTATGCTCACAATAAAAGTCCAAAAGCACAAACATGTGTTGATGTGACTAAGTGTTAAAGTGTATTTGACACATTACACACAATTTTAACTAAAACATCGTTAACACAATTATATTTAAGATTTTACTAAAGATTGTTCCAGTTTCCTTTAGTTTCACTTCCTGATTGGACACTGACAGGAAGTGACACTATTTTAAACTGTTGCCGTGCCGATCGTGTTATGTCCATGTGAAATGAGTCAAACTGAACTTTACCTTTATCTATGTCACTTCCTGTCAGCAGCTTAAACATTCAAATTAAAATAACTTTTCTGCCCAACATTTCTTCTTTCATTTGCAGTGAGAGGCTCAGTCTGACAGAGCTCTCAGAGTCACTGAGGAGTCATAATCCCAGAGCTTAAACCCAGGGATCAGGGTCTGAGTGAAGGTGGTGTTGAAGGTGTGGAGGTGGATCAGTTCCTCAGAGGAGACTGTGTAGAAGGACAGAGATCCAGCAGCACAGTCCACATACACCCCTACTGTCCCAGAGGAGGAGCCGGGCTGAGGGAGGAAGGTTTGTTTGTCTTTATGCCAAACAGAGAAAACATCTTCAGAGCAGACCAGACTCCAGGACTGATCATTGAGTCCAAACAAACTGTCATCACGGTTTCCTTTCCTGCTGATTCCTCTGTAAGACACTGATATATAAACGTCTCCTCTCCACTGGACCTCCCAGTAACAGCGCCCAGTCAGACCAGTGTCACACAGAACCTGAGGCCAGAAGACAAATCTGTCCTGATGATCTGGATACGGCTGCTCCTCACTCACACGTGTCGCCGTCTTGTTGTTCTCAGACAGTCTGATGTTTCTGTGAGCCGTGTTTGGATCCAGAGAGAGTTCAGTGAAGTCTGAGGGAGAGAAGACACAGCAGCAGTTAGTCCCTGTTTGGTGATTGTTGTAAATGTAGATGGTCCTCAGCTGTGGCTCTGTTCAGTCTCTGTGATGAGGACTGACAGAGACACAGCTCAGAGGAAACTACATCATGAAGATCTCTGTGAAACATCTCAGACTCTTCTGGACCTGCTTAAAGACTCTGTGGACCACAGTCACAGGGACACATACAATAATGAGCCTCATGTGTTTTATGGAGACTCCCATGATGCTTTGCTTCTATTGTTATGACATATTATTAAACTGTCTTTCACATGTTCCAGCGTGTTCTATGTTTAAAGATATTTACACTTAAGAATAAGACGTTAGACTTTTTAAATCTCCTCAACTGGACTGAGTTTAGTCGAATTCACTTCGATCTTAAGTTCAACTGAAAACTGGAAAACACAACTTAGAAATAAAGTTCATAAGAAATGTTTGTTTCTCTCTGAACAAATGCAGTGACTCAAACTTAACCTCTTAACCCCGGACTGAACCGAGCACTTTGTCTCCAGTTTGGCTTTACCCAAATCTAAAAGCTTCTTGAACAAAGTGTCACAATAGCGACAAAAACGCGTCGGAAAAGCAACAATAACACAATAAAGAAGCACAACTGAAGAGTGATGAAAAAGAGACAGAATCGTCAGTTTTGTAGGTCTTAGCTTTCAAATGAGGCGTGACTCTGGCCTATAGGCTGTGAGCTCCAGTCAAGAAGCTTTTAGATTTGGGTAAAGCTGAACTAGGGCTGGGGCGATATGGCCAAACATGAAAATCTCGATTTTGTTACTCAGTTTGGACGATTACGATTTTAAATTGATTTGATTTTTTTTTTAAAGTCTCCTGATCTTTCCTGATCAGAAAACTGCTCAGAGTCCAGACCATTAATATTTAGATTCATAATAAAGCCACAGTTAGGCCCATTAGAAAATGGTATTTCTCTTTTAAATATTCCTTGTCTGCTTTTAAAAGTAAAACTTCTAAATAAGCCATGGAGTTTCAAAAGCATGTTCGTCTTCTCATCCTCAGGCCTCTGCTGTGATTGACAACCGTCTCCATGGAGACTCCTGGGGAAAGGGGCGGAGTTAAGCTCAGAGCATCAGGTGAGAGAAGGAAGAGCATCAGACTGGGGGAGACTCAGTTTTAGAGGAAGAAAACTCTTTTGCGCTCTCTGAAAACACAAAGCCTTTGTAAAGCAGCAGAGATCGTCACAAAGTCTCTAGGTTTTCTTCGGGCGACATTTCTGAAAACCGTCGCTGCTAAACTGGCAACACGGCCACGTGAGGAGGACACGATTTTACCATTTAGCCATTTTCCACATCGTCCATTTTTAAAAGCATGAATTCGATTTATCGCCCAGCCCTAAGCTGAACTGGAGAACATGCTCTGGGTTAAGGCGGGGCTTAAGAGGTCAATCAAACTTTAAAAGTCAGACTTACGTCTTCTGATTGGATTCATCCATCGTTCTCCAGCAGGACTCAGTCTGAAACACAAACATCAGGCTCTGAATAAACAGGTTTTATTCTGACAGTGTTTTCAGTAATAACTGTGTAATAACTGTCCTCACCTGAGAGTGGAGAGTGAGCAGTGGGGCTCCTCCTGTAGAGCAGTCAGGAGCTTTACTCCTGTGTCTCCTGGATGGTTGAAGCTGAGGTCCAGGTCGGTCAGATGGGAGGGGTTGGACCTCAGAGCTGAGGCCAGAGCAGCACAGCCTTCCTCTGAGATCAGACACCCTGACAGTCTGAACACACAGGGTTAAACAGAGTCATAGAAATGACAAACTCACAGAGATGAAGAGTGAACCCTCTGACCTGAGCTGCTCCAGTTTACAGTGAGGACTCTTCAGTCCAACAGACAACATCTTCAGCCCCGAGTCCTTCAGATCGTTGTTACTGAGATCCAGGACTGTCAGACTAGAGGAGCTGAGGACTGAGGACAGAGCTTCACAGCTGCTCTCTGACAGGTTACAGCTGCTCAGTCTGGAGAGAACACACTGTTTTAGGAGAAGTTTAGAAGGTTCATACTTACATAGACCTCACTCACAGAGCTTTGTTGGAGGCTTTGACCACTGGCAGCAGCCTCAGCAGAGCCTCCTCTGAAGCACAGTATTTCTACACGAGCCCCAGGAATAAGGAATAAGGTGGATAGCAGTGGCGGCTGGTGATGTAAACTCTAGGTGGGGCTGTTGCTCAAGGTGTTTGTGCTTTTTTTAATTTTTACTTTCAGATCTACTAAACGCATTTACCACCACTTGTCAGATGAAAAAGAAGCATGTGACCACATATCAGCAAACACCCACGGAACAAGCATCACAGACTCTTATTCCCAGAGCTTCAGACCAACATTAGGGCTAAAGTTTACTCTATAGACGGCCGTCAAACAGCTCCAAAACATCATTTAAGCAGCAGATGACCTAACAATGCATTCACCCAAATGACCTGAGAGCATAAAGGAGTCGTTTATGTCCTGCTAAAGGGAACAACAGCTGGACACGGACAGATGTGAACCGTGGTGTAAACATGGACCCGCGTTCAGGAGCATCGTGTCCTCCTTTCGTACAGAAACACACGGCAGCTTCCACACTTCATCTTGTTCTTGTAATTACGACGCTCTGAGGACCAGTTTGAGTTCTTAACCAACAGAGTGAGGACATTTTTGGAAAGTGAGGACATTTTGGGTGGTCCTCACTTATTTGAAGGACTGTTTGAAGGTCAAGATGTGGTTTTAGGGTTAGAATTGGGTTTAGATTAGGGTTAGGATTAAGGTTAGGTTTAGGGTTCAGGGTTAGTCCAAATCTCAATGATCTTTTCTACCCCTTGCCCTACACCTTGAAACAGAGGGTTAAGGGCGAGGGTTGAAAAGACCGCCCTAAGAAATGGGACAGCCCTCCATTTGACGGCATTTCAACACAGATGATTAAGGTTATGTGAGTTTGGAATGGAATCTTATTTGTATTTTTTTTATCAATTGGAACACATTTATATGAAAGAAAATGTAAAACGCCTCTACTTGTCTCTATAGCACGTTTCTACTGAACCAGTTCATCAGTAACTTGTAACAGACTGATGCTGTTTTGTAAAACCTAAACAACTACAGATTTACATCTATTTCTGCTCCATCCGGCTCTACATTCTCCTTCCCCCTGTCCGTGTGTTGCTGCTTCTACCACCGGGTCGCTGTGGCTGCAGCCCGTTAGCCAGAGCTGCCAGAGATCAGCCGATCCACCCATAGTGGGACGGGTAGAGGTAGACCCGCTCACAGAGCGCTCAGATCAGGGACAGGCGGCTGCAGACTCTGAGCCCCGGGCCTGAGCGGAGTCTGCTGAGGCTCAGACAGTCTCAGACCTGGGCTCAGAGCACAGCGGGACGGGGAGGGCCCTGAACCCCTCATGACAATAGTGACGTATCGAAAGAAACTCCAAAGTCAGCGCCAATAAACGGAGCGTTCACAGCAGCAACGCGAAAACCTAACATTTTCACGTGTATAGAAATGGACTGTTTTAATTGTTGCACAAAGTGAATAAAGTCTTGAACGAAGAGTTCTGCAGCTTTATAAATGTTGTAAGAGCTTATTGATGATGTTCGCCAATTCATTTCACAGTTTATTCCCGTGTTTTGTCAAACTCCTCCCACCCCTTCATCTGTAGTGCATCTGAAAACCCCTCGCTTTGAGAGCTTTGTGGCCCTCACCCCTACCCCTCACCGCAAAATAGAATTGGGACACCCCTTTGTCTCTCGTGAACGTACAAAATGGAGGGGAAGGGCTAAGCGGAGGCTAAGGGGGAGATTTGAGATTGGGCCCAAAAGTCCAAATAAAACATAAATACAACATAATGCTGACACAGACGTGTCTCTTATATCTCATTCAGGTTAATAATTTAGTGAATAACTCCCATCACCCGCACCAACCGCCGGACCGTGGGGGACCGAGCCTTCGCCATCGCCGCCCCCACCCTTTGGAACTCACTCCCACGGCCAATTAGAAACTCTGACTCACTACCAACCTTCAAATCTGTTCTCAAAACCCACCTGTTCAAACTAGCTTTTCCTTAAACCCCTTTTGTTTTAGTTCCAATGTAAAGAATCTTTGAGTGTCCAAAAAAGCGCTATACAAGTTTGATGTATTATTATTATTAACTATTTTATCATATTCCAAACCTGAGCTGCTGCAGTTTACAGTTGGGACTCTTCAGTCCAACAGACAACATCTTCAGCCCCGAGTCCTTCAGGTCGTTGTTACTGAGATCCAGGACTGTCAGACTAGAGGAGCTGAGGACTGAGGACAGAGCTTCACAGCTGCTCTCTGACAGGTTACAGCTGCTCAGTCTGGAGAGAACACACTGTTTTAGGAGAAGTTTAGAAGGTTCATATACTGTACATAGACCTCACTCACAGAGCTTTGTTGGAGGCTTTGACCACTGGCAGCAGCCTCAGCAGAGCCTCCTCTGAAGCACAGTATTTCTTCAGCTCAAACTGCTCCAGAGCTTCTTCTGATGACAGTAAGATGAAGGCCAGAGCTGACCACTCAGCAGGAGACAGTCCACCTTCAGACAGACGTCCTGAGCTCAGGTACTGTTGGACCTGCTCCACCAGAGAACCATCATTCAGTTCATTCAGACAGTGGAGCAGGTTGATGCTTCTCTCTGCAGACACTTCCTCACTCAGCTTCTGCTTGATGTACTCAGCTGTTTTCTGATTGGTCTGGGAGCGACTTCCTGTCTGTGTCAGCAGACCTTGGAGAAGACTCTGATTGGTCGGCAGGGAAAGACCCAGGAGGAAGCGCAGGAACAAGTCCAGGTGTCCGTTTGGACTCTGTAAGGCCTGGTCCACAGCCGTCTGGTGCAGATGTTTCAGTTTAGGTTTGACTCTGAGCAGAGTGGACTTCCGTGTTTTTGTGGAGAGCAGGTTGACTCCAGTGTTGAAGAAGGTCTGATGGACGTGAAGAGCAGCCAGAAACTCCAGCACACTCAGATGGATGAAGCAGTAGACCTTGTCCTGGTACAGGCCTGGCTCCTCTCTAAAGACCTGTGTGAAGACTCCAGAGTACACTGAGGCGGCTGCAGCGTCCAGCCCACACTCGCTCAGGTCACTCTCATAGAAGATCAGGTTTCCTTTCTGCAGCTGCTCAAAGGCCAGTTTTCCCAGAGACTGCACCATGTTCTTGGTCCCTGGACTCCAGTGAAGGTCTGCTCCTGTTCCCTCATGATACTTGATGTTCTTGACTTTGGCCTGAACCACCAGGAAGTGGACGTACATCTCAGTCAGAGTCTTGGGCAGCTCTGATTTCTCCATTTGCTCCAGAATCTTCTGAAAAACTACAGAGAGGATCCAGCAGAAGACCGGGATGTGGCACATGATGTGGAGAATTCGGGACGTCTTGATGTGGGAGATGATTGTGTGGGCCTCGTCTCTGAACCTGTTCCTGAAGTACTGCTCCTTCTGTGGGTCGCTGAACCCTCGCACCTCTGTCACCATGGAGACGCACTCAGCAGGGATCTGATTGGCCGCCGCGGGGCGTGTGGTTATCCAGAGGCGAGCGGAGGGAAGCAGGCTCCCCCTGATGAGGTTCACCAGCAGCTCCTCCACTGAGGCGCTCTCTGTGGGCTCCGTCAGGGCCTTGGTTTGGGTGAAGTCCAGAGGAAGTCTGCACTCGTCCAGACCGTCAAAGATGAAGAGCAGCTGCAGGTCTTCAAAGCTGCTCACGTCTTCTGTTCCTCTAAAGAAGTGATGGAGCAGCTGCACCAGGCTGAAGCTCCTGTCCTTCAGCACATTGAGTGCTCTGAAAGTGAAGGGGAACAGCAGCTGGACGTCCTGGTGGGCTTTGCCTTCAGCCCAGTCCAGACAGAACTTCTGAGTGAGCAGTGTTTTCCCGATGCCAGCCACTCCCTTTGTCAGCACTGTTCTGACGGGCGCCTCTGTGTCCGCGGGGCTTTTGAACATGTCCTCACATGTGATGGCTTTCTCTGTCTCTGGTTTCCTGGAGGCTGTTTCCATGTGTCTGACCTCATGTTCCTGGTTGACCTCTGAGGCCCCTCCCTTTGTTATGTAGAGCTCTGTGTAGATCTGCTGCAGGAGGGCGGGGCTTCCTGCTTTAGCCACGCCCTCAAACACACACTGACACTTCTTCTGCAGGTCACGCTTCAGTTTACGCTGAAGAACTCCAGAACATCTCCCTGAATGAAGACACAGACAGAGCCTGAGTCTCAGAGAAGATCAAATGACTGAGTGAAATGGACCTACTGCTCCACAGACGCTCAGCCAGCTCCTTCTGCTGCCTCCTCCTCAGGAAGTTCACAGTGATCTTCAGAAAAGCCTCTCCATCCTCATCCTTCACAGGCTCTAAGCATTCTGGGTAATCTGTGCTCAGAACCTTGTGGAGCTTCTTCAGCTCCTTCTGGACAAAAGTGAAGATGTCCTCCTCCAGAAGCTGCACAGACACAATAGAAACAACACAAATGCAGTCAGTGTCAGATCTGTGTAAAACAAGTCCATCCATCTGAACATCTCCAAACTTCAGTGAAGGACACACCTTAAATATGGAGTCCAGTTGAGTGTGATGTTGCTGAGCTCTGAGCTCTGGAGCCTGCTCCACTCTGTGACAGAGACACAACAGAGAACTCACATCTGTCCATGACTTTACCATCGACAACATCAGGGAAACTTACGGCTCTGAGGAAAAGTTCCATGGAGGTTCCATAGACCAGTTACTGCAGAGCGACTCACAGACGGGACCAGGGTCAGACTCTGGGCTGTGATGGATTATGGTCACATTTAAAAATTAATAACAAAAAATCACATTGAAATCACAGAAACATTTGGAATTAACTTCAGATGAAACTCTACAGTTTACCTAAAATCCTGAATATGTTTTTACCGTCATGAGTTACAATAAAAGCTGCTCTTCCTTTGGGTTTTACATAAAGTTCCACTGAGTTTGTCTGAGGCCGATCTTTACAAATGTCCGTCTCTAATCCTGAGTTTCTAAACTGTAAAATGTGTCAGTGTTGTGACAGCAGGGGGCGCTGTATGAGGGACATTCAGCGCCCCCTGCTGTTTAGGCTATTCTTCAGAGGGAGCTCATATTAAAGTCAAACATCAGCAGATTCTAAAACAAACATCAGTAACTGTCTTTTCTCTTATGGCTCTAAAAGTATAAAAGTCTGCAACATAAAACATATATAATAGGACCCCAGCCTCCGAGCTGCACAAACTTGTGACTGATTTTCACAGAGATGTTTCTGATCCTGAGTCAGAGGAAGGTGTGAGAGGCTCATTTTAAGGCTCTGACTGAGCTCTTTCATCAGCCTGATATCGGCCGATAACGATACAATAAAAGACACAAATATCGGCCCGATATATCGGCTTGCAACGTATCGGCCTCTAGTTGTGCATTAAAGGAACTATACCTGATTTATTTATTAGAAATAATTAAAGAGGAAGCACATCGGCACATTTCATCATTTGCAGAGTCACTTTTCAGGGTCAATGTCACAGAAACAGAAAAACTAGCCACGAAAATTCATGAAACTGATACAAATGCTTTAATTTAATGCAGTGTTTTTCATATAAATATCTGAGTTTACAATATGATAAAGGTCAACAAAACTAGTAGATAAAAATCAGCTATAGTTCCTTTAATTCCCCATTGAATTAAATCATTATATTCCAGAATAAACAGTTGAATCTCACGTCTTTGTCTTGAATTTCATTGGTTGATCCATAGACCAGTCGGTCCTGAGGGAGACACAGCTGGGACCAGGTTCAGACGGACGAGGTTTCTGGAGGATCCTGAGACACAGATGAAACACTTGAAACACATGGAACTGTCCTGGATCAGCCTCAGAGAGGGACGTCAAGATGAACCTGTTTTACCATCACCACGATTCTAAAAGGACACGGTAGGTCAACCTGAACGCTGTCCTGGCCACTGCACGACACAAGCAGAGTAAACTCACTGATCATGGAAATCAGGTTCTGATCAGTGTCATGGCCACAGCTGTAGAAGATCACACACAGAGGCTGCAGACGGTTTCTACAAACATCTGTGAAAGGTCTCTCTCAGGAGCTCAGTGAAGTCCAGCGTGGTACTGAAGCCTCCTGTGCAACTACACCTGAAATGTCCTAAATATTAGCTTCAGAACAGTGTGTAGGAGAGCTTCCGGTGACGCCATGCTGGCAGCAGCTTGAGAGACACGCTCCGTCCAAAATTTGATCATTTCCTAACAAAACCAGTATAAAACTCGGCGATTTTCAACAAATTCGACATGTCGTTGACTAGAGGCAAAGTACAATCGAAACAGGACTCAGCTAAGGAAAAAGGCGACAACTTGAAGCAGTTAACTCTGAAGCAAACGCAGGCTGGGCAAGCGGAGGCTAGCATACATGACTCCGAGTCTAAAATACTAGCAGAGCTAGAGAAAATGAGGAAAGACAACCAAGACGGACACACTCAGACCCAGCTATCGTTAACACGGCTGGAAACGTCTTTCGGTGAACTAAAAGGAGATCTTACTGAACTCCAAAAGAGAACCACAGAGGCGGAGGACCATATTGGTGCTAATGAAGACATGGCTAGGCTGCGCTACGTACTGCACCGAGAAATGGATTTGAATGCACGATGTGAAGACATGCAAAATCGTCTAAGGCGAAACAATCTGAGAATTTATCAAGTGGCTGAAGAAAGCGAGGGAAGAGATTTTAAGCTTTTTGTACATGATTTGCTTAAATCTGTTCTTCGACTTCCACCTGAACTTAACATCATAATTGAAAGGGCACACAGAGCGCTCACTGCCAAGCCAAAGAACCCCGGAGCAGCCCCTCGCTCGCTTGTCGTTAGGTTTTTGGACTTCTCCGTAAAAGAAATCATACTACGACAGGCCTGGGAGCAGAAAAAAGTCATGCACGAAGGAAAACAGATCTACTTTGATCATGACTTCTCTCCCGAGCTGCAAAAGAAAAGGGCGCTGGTGCGGGATGCAGTAAAGCAGCTAAAGATGAAGAACATTAGGGCAAAGTGTGTTTTCCCTGCACAGCTGAGAGTTTTTGTGGAGGATGGCGTGAAAACCTACCCGACATTGACAGACGCTGTGCCAGTACTCGAGGAGTTGGGGGTACGCGCCCGAGTGGACGAGAGGGAGCGACTGGAGACGGAGCTGTGCCTGGACGGGTGGAGTACAGCGGGAAGGAGAGCCAACCGAGGCCCAGCGATGCTCACCAACGCCGAAATCAAAGCTTTCTTTAACACCGAGAATTAATTTATACTTTCGCCGAGTTCATCTATATAGTTATACCAGTACAAGTTGGGAGAAAAAGAGTGAAGATTTCCAACATGGACGGCACGTGAGAACAACCAGGTGGAGGACCATCTATCCACAGCCAAGTCGCAAACGGAACGCTCTGGGAGCGACAGCGACACCGCACACGCCGTGTTTTTTCCCCGCGGAGGACCAGTCACCAGCCTCCGTCCAAGATACACCAGGGACTGGGTCATTCAGGTTTGGTACATTTGATCCAGTCGGGTATGTGGAAGCCTACATTGTTCAATTTATTTGCTATGTGTTCGTTTACAAATGTTCTTTTTGTCCTGAGACTTCTGTTGGGCCATTATACTGTTATTTTTTGCAACGATTCTTTTTACTGTGATGTATGTATGAATCAAGACAGGATGATAGTAGCTGGAAACATAACAGATGGTGGATAATCTAATATGCGTTACTTATAATGTTAAAGGCTTAGGTAGTCCAATTAAAAGGAAAAAAGTGCTGAACCAATTAAAAAAACTTAACTGCGCCATAGCAATGCTCCAGGAAACACATCTGTCAGACAAGGAGCACATAAAGCTGAGGAGAGAGTGAATAGACCAGCAATACAGCTCCTCACATCAATGTGGGAGGAAAAGAGGAGTTGCAATTCTTTTCAACAAGTCAGTGTATTTTAGCCATGAAAAAACTTTCAGTGACAAGGAGGGGAGATTCCTGATGGTGATTGGATGTGTAGGGGGCATTAAAATGACTCTAGTAAATGTATATGCTCCAAATGAGGACTGTCCTATTTTCTTTAAAAATATTGCATCATTGATAGCAGACAAAGCAGAAGGGATTATTCTTATAGGGGGGGATTTTAACTGTGTACTGAGAGCATCTGTAGATAGGATCCCTGCGGACTTTGGTCCAAAGTCCAAGAAGTCTAGAACTCTTTGTGCACTGATGGATGAGTTGGGATTAATGGATGTTTGGCGTCACTTGCATCCCAAGGAAAAAGATTTTACCTTTTTTTCACATGTACACTGTAGTCACTCAAGATTAGATATGTTTTTGATGCCTGGTGCGGATTGCTACAGAGTGACCCAGTGTACTATTGAAGCAATTACCATCTCAGATCATGCTCCAGTCTCATTGGCATTAAAGCTGAGTCCAAATAATACATTTAAGTACTGGAGAGCAAATGTATCTATTCTAAATAATGAAGTGATTCAACAACAAATTAGGAAAGTGTTAATAGAGTATATTCGATTTAATGACAATGAGACTAAGTCCATCAGTATTATGGGAGGGAGCCAAATGTGTCCTAAGGGGGAACATTATTGCAATTTCATCAAGATTAAAGCAAGAGAGGCTTGCAGAACAATTAGGATTGGAAAACAAAATTAGACAATTAGAGAGAGAATACCAAACTGTACAAACTAACAACACACTTAACATGTTGAAAGAAAATAGGCAGAAATTAAATGACTTATTAACATACAAAGCAGAGGGACAGCTCCGATTCACAAATCAAAAATATTATGAATTTGGTAACAGGGCAAGCAAACTGTTAGCATTTCAGTTGCGAAAAGCACAATCAAGTAGAGCTGTCCATAGAATCAAGTGTCCAAACTCTGGAGAAATGCTATCACAACCCAAGGATGTGGCAAAGGCGTTCGCCACTTACTACCAAGAATTGTACAAGGAATAGTGCTGTCAAAATAAGGGGGAAAAAACAGAGGACCTTTTCAACTCGATATGTCTTACCAAATTGACTGAGGAGGAAGCCAATCTATTGTCAGGCCCAATTACAAGAGAGGAAATCAAAAACAGCATTCTGAAACTCAAAAATAACAAATCTCCAGGGGTAGATGGCTTCCCAGGAGAGTATTATAAAATATTTGAAAAAGAGCTTACGCCTCTTTTGGATAAAGTTTATAATTATGCACTCTCAGAGGGTGATCCTCCTCAGTCATGGTCTGAAGCCATTATTAGTGTCATCCATAAAGATGGTAAGGACCCTACTCTATGCACGTCTTATCGCCCCATCAGCCTCCTCTGTGTTGATCTAAAGATACTGACTGCCATCATTGCAAACAGAATACAAAAATATATGAGAAAACTTGTGAAACCCGATCAGACTGGTTTCATTGCCCATAGACAGGGGACTGACAATGTTCGGAGGGCTCTAAACCTTCAAATAGTGGCACAGAGAAGGAACATCCCATCAATGCTTCTCAGCTTGGATGCTGAGAAAGCATTTGATCGGGTGGACTGGGACTTTCTACAAAAAACATTGAGGCACATGGGCTTCAATGAGACGTTTATAAAGTGGGTCCAAACTTTTTATAAAAATCCAAAGTCACGTGTTAGGGTCAATGGGCATTGCTCAAATTTTTTTCCACTGGGGCGCGGCACTAGGCAGGGTGAAGTTCTTTCACCCTCATTATTTGCTTTGAGTATAGAGCCGTTAGCCGAACTGATTAGATCCAATCCTCTCATACAGGGAATATGAGATGATTCAAATGTTCAGCATAAATTGTCACTGTTTGCAGATGATTTATTATTTCTGGAAAATCCTATAACTTCTGTTCCGGCCTTGCTCCACAGTCTTAAGGAGTATAGTGTGATATCAGGTTATAAAATTAATACAAACAAATCCGAAGCCTTGATGATAGTTGGGGCTTGGCCGTTGCAGTTGGATAATCTTGTCTCGTTCAGGCACTCCAAACAGGGATTTAGATATCTTGGGGTAACTCTTACCCCCAAGACTACGCAGTTGTTTTCATCGAACTATGATAAATTGTTAAAAGAAATCAGAACTGATTTAAACAGATGGGATGTACTACCGCTTTCTCTTTTGGGTAGAATTGAATGTATAAGAATGAATATTCTTCCTAGATTATTATTTTTATTCCAAAACCTCCCTGTTGTTATACCTCAATCTACTTTCAAATATCTAGATAAATTAATGTCAAAATTCATTTGGCAAAACAAAAGACCAAGAGTGCGCCTAAAAATTTTAATGTCTCCTAAGGAAAATGGGGGCTTGAATTTACCTAACTTCAAATTGTACTATTGGACTGCCCAAATAAAAGCATTGGTGGCATGGATCATTCGTGATCCGGAGTCACACTGGGTCTCTATGGAAGAATATTCAATGCCGGGAGTCTCTCTCTCTCAATTCCCATTTCTAAGCCACCAGTCTCAGAAAAAAATAAAAATTACAAATTTATGGGTCAAACATACATTACAGATTTGGAATAAGGTCCAAAAGCAATTGAAGGGAAAGATTGCTTTATCTCGAGCTATGACTATTAATGAAAATATTGAGTTCCTTCCCTCTTTATCAGACGGCAGTGGCTTTCGGGGATGGGCTGAGAGGGGTCTCCTCACAATTAACCAGTTGTTTGACGGAAATGTAATTAAAACGTTCGCCCAATTAAGAGCAAAATTCAAGTTACCCTCAAGTGATTTATATAAGTTTCTACAAATTAGGAGCTATGTAACAAAGCATAATGATTGGGAACTGATTAGAAGAGAGTCCACAAATATAGAGAAACATTTTATTAATTTGATTGAAAATGGGGGTGTAATGAAAAAACAAGTATCCTTGTTGTATAAAAAAATGCTGATTGACATGTCAGATAATACACAACACATAAAGCAGCAATGGGAAATGGAGCTGAATTTCACCTTGGATGACCACGTTTGGGTTAACATTTGCTCTGGCTGTCATAAGGGTGTGGGCAGTCAGATCTGGAAGGAGTTTGATTGGAAGATGAAAACCAGATTTTTCAGGACTCCGTTAAAATCTTTCTTCGCCAAGAGCATCATGAGTGACAAATGCTGGAGAAACTGTGGATTTGTCGGTGATCAGGCTCACATCTTTTGGGACTGTCCCACCATACATACATTTTGGAAGGATGTTAAGGACATTTTGGAAAATCTACTAAAAGTTAACATTTCTTTAGACCCCCAAATATTTTTATTGGACATTTTTCCTGACAACCTTTCTCAAGACCAAGCATTTCTTCTCCATCTCCTCTTAATGACTGCAAGGAAAATTATAACAATTTGTTGGTTAAAACCTGAGCCACCTACAGTCACGCAATGGATACAAAAGACAAGACAAGTTTATTCAATGGAACGGTTGACAGCACAACTACAATTAAAAATCCCGTTTTTTGAGAGAAGATGGGGACCGGTTATTGACTTTCTGAAATAGGAGAAAAGCCTAGCCTTAAATTTGTTGTTTCTGATTGTAAATAATGTGTAAAGCCCAGTCTCAGGACAATGTTCATGTTTTATTTGTGTGTAATCACAATAAAGTTAAAAAAAAAATAAAAAAAATAAAAAAGAACAGTGTGTAGAGCTTCATGGGGTTTCAGGCCGAGCAGCTGCATCAGAGCCTTTCATCACCAAGTGCAAAGCTTCTGATGCAGTGGTGGACTCTAGAGCAGAGGAGATGTTCTCTGACCAATCACACTTCTCCACCTGGCTCTGATGGACCAGTCTGGGTTTGGAGGCTGCCAGGAGAACTGACTGCATTGTGCCCAGTGTAAAGTTTGGAGGTGGTGATGATTATTATTATTATTATGGTGTGGGGTTGTTCTTCAGGAGCTGAGCTTTAGTTCTAGTCAAAGGAACTCTAGATGCTTCAGCACCAACAGGGTTTATCCAGGCAGAAGCAAGTCCAATTTAAAGCTTTGTAATGACATTTTTAATGCTCAAATACTAGATTTTAAAGCAAAACGCAGAAAAATAATCAGCCTCTACTTCATTTGTTACGTTTCAAACAGAAGAAAGAGAATTGGACAGAACAGGAAACTTCAGAGCCAAAACTGTTTTAGTTGTTCATACGTTTGGTATTTTTGATGAACTTGTACAGTAAAGATTGTTCAGGAATGACCTTCATAAACACAGAAGAGCTGAAGATGCTTTAGCTGCACAGAGTGGACACACTCTACATTAAACCCTATGAACGAAGATCTCAGTCAAGTTCAAATGTGAGTGGAGGCGTCTGAAGACTTTGGAAACATAGATCATCACAGAAGTCTTTAAGCTGATTATGGATCATAGAGACTCTGGGACTTGGGGACAGTCGTTTCTGTTTCCTGTTGGATGAGTTGACTTTACGATTGTTATAAGACGATGTCAGTCTGACTGTGACGTGTTGGACGGCGGTGGATCTCACCTCTGAGCTTTGGGGTCAGTGGTTTTAGAGTGAGGGGCTCCGTCCTCTCTGTCCTCCGTCTCCTCCATTATGTGTCCAGCTGAGACGACTGAAGCTTCAGGAAGATCTAAGAGACAAATAAAAACTTTGTTGTATCTACGACTAATCTGGGAAGAAGAAGAAGAGTTTACGCCCGTACTCCAAACCATCTATTGATACATTTTATTAACAACATAACAATGACTAATGACAACTCAATGACGAAATCAGATCCTGGTTCTTCCTCAACGTCCTCAAGCTCAACAGTGATAACACCGAGGTTCTGCTCATCAGCACAAAGTCCATCCAAAACTAACACCAACACTCATTTACATGGAGACCACACATCTGATCATCATCTGATTTTCATATGATATCATTTTTTTCTGATCTTTTACTCGTTACATAAACTAACCAGAAAAATACAGTAAAAAGGCCAAACTAACGTCACAAAGACAAAGATTTAAAGACATTAAAAAAGAGTGAAAAAAGTTCTCCAAGAAATAAATCTCTCATTTGTTTGTCGAGAAAGTCCAGTGTAGTGGTTAAGGCGCTGCACGTATGCAGAATATTACTCCATCAGTAGCGTTGAGTTCAAGCTCTGTTTATTTACTGTTTGAATCAAAGCTCTTTCTCTTTTTAATAGAAGTTGAAACACAGTTTGTTTTTTACTTTACTACAATGACTAAAGTAAATAAGTTTGACCCTCGACCTTTGAGAGACCAGTTACATTATAGAAACTGAAACTGTACAGTGTCTTAAATACACACAAATACAATTTAAACAGAAACAAGCATGACTTTAGAAAGTACTTTAAGCTTTAATGTTTTATTATAATGTCTTTCATAAGTTTGTCCTTTTTACTGATCTGTGTTAAATACAGAGGCAGATGATTCCACAGCTCTAAACAACGCTGACTTCTTCAAAGCATTAGTTTCAGTAAAGGTCGTGAGTAACTGTCTCGTATGGTCCCATGTCTCTCTTTAGTCAGAGTCGGCTGATTCTAAAGGCAGGTTCTTCTTGATAAACTGAGCCGTTCTTACTGTGAGCCAGGACAGTCTGCTGTGCATCACTTCCACATGTTCTCTAATGGAGCCTTTAAACTGGGGACATTAGAATATCCTTCAAAAGTTCATTTATTTCTGTTATTCAACATAACATTTGAAACTAATATATGATATAAACTCATGACAAGTGACAAATGTCAAGCCTTTATTTGTTATAATTTTATAATTTAGTTCTGTAGTGGAGAGGGTGACCAGCACTAAGTTCCTGGGTGTGCACATCACAGAGAACCTTTCCTGGACCATGCACACTACATCTCTGGTCAAGAAAAGTAATCAGCGTCTCTACTTTCTCCGCAAGTTAAGAAGAGCTAGAGTCCCAGCCTCTGTTAT
Organism: Proterorhinus semilunaris; assembly: GCA_021464625.1. Taxonomy (NCBI): domain Eukaryota; kingdom Metazoa; phylum Chordata; class Actinopteri; order Gobiiformes; family Gobiidae; genus Proterorhinus; species Proterorhinus semilunaris. The sequence continues at coordinate 39,112,947 of CM038348.1, forward strand.
GTGCAATTTCTACAGAGGGACTATAGAGAGCATCCTGACCAGCTCCATCACTGTGTGGTTCTTCTACAGAGGGACTATAGAGAGCATCCTGACCAGCTCCATCACTGTGTGGTTCTTCTACAGAGGGACTATAGAGAGCGTCCTGACCAGCTCCATCACTGTGTGGTTCTTCTACAGAGGGACTATAGAGAGCATCCTGACTAGCTCCATCACTGTGTGGTTCTTCTACAGAGGGACTATAGAGAGCGTCCTGACCAGCTCCATCACTGTGTTGCTCTTCTACAGAGGGACTATAGAGAGCATCCTGACCAGCTCCATCACTGTGTGGTTCTTCTACAGAGGGACTATAGAGAGCATCCCGACCAGCTCCATCACTGTGTGGTTCTTCTACAGAGGGACTATAGAGAGCATCCTGCCAGCTCCATCACTGTGTGGTTCTTCTACAGAGGGACTATAGAGACTATCCTGACCGGCTCCATCACTGTGTGGTTCTTCTACAGAGGGACTATAGAGAGCACTCTGACCAGCTCCGTCACTGTGTGGTTCTTCTACAGAGGGACTATAGAGAGCACTCTGACCAGCTCCATCACTGTGTGGTTCTTCTACAGAGGGACTATAGAGAGCACCCTGACCAGCTCCATCACTGTGTGGTTCTTCTACAGAGGGACTATAGAGAGCATCCTGACCAGCTCCATCACTGTGTGGTTCTTCTACAGAGGGACTATAGAGAGCATCCTGACCAGCTCCATCACTGTGTGGTTCTCCTACAGAGGGACTATAGAGAGCATCCTGACCAGCTCCATCACTGTGTGGCGCCAGCACTGCCTCCTGCCGAAGGAGCCTCCAGCGCATCGTGAGAGCAGCGGAGAAGATCTGTGGAGCTCCTCTCCCCTCCATTAAGGACATGTACTCCACCCGTCTCACCCGCAAAGCCGTCAGAATCACCAGGGACCCTACGCACCATCACACAGTCTCTTCAGAGTAATGCCTTCAGGGAGGAGACTGCGGAATCTACGGGTCAGGTCCAGTCGACTGAAGAACAGTTTCGTACACAGGGCCATCGGGAAGCTGAACTCCCTGCCCTCCCTCCCACCCCTCTTCCCCCAACCCCCGCTCCACAATCAAGGATGAGAGAAATATAATTTCGAATCAGTCACATGGTTTGACAAATAAAACAATCTTGAATCTTGAATGATTATGGCTTACAGTCCATTTTCTAAATATTCGAATTTTATGAGATTTTTAATTTGGGGTTTTACAAGCTGAGCCATAATAATGAAAATGATATCAAATAAAGGCTCTACATATCTCACTTTGCAGTGTTTCTGAAAAGTGTGTACCTCGTATCGCAGCTGTATAGTTTGCGTTGAGGAGCGGCTACGCAAAGTTCTGGCCTCATTTTGTGAGCAGCAAACTTGATAAATGAGGCTCCAGGTCTTTGTTTCACTGGCAGTTGTTCTTCAACACCACCTCCACATGTAGATCATTTCTAAATATATGATATCTGTGAATATGGATCTCATTACACAAGAACAGCGATCCTCCCTATAGGCCCTAGGATTCGGGTAAAGCTGAAGAAAATGCAGTGGGTTTAAGGCGAGGCTTAAGAGCTTCTCAAACCTTTGCTGCAGAATGTCCTGATGTTGTATTTGTATTTATTTTGATCTCCATTAGCCGTAACAAGTACAGCTGTTCTTCCTGGAGTCAATCCAGCTGCTATGTTAAGATGACCTGGGGGGTCAGTTTGTCAGGGCGGGGCCAAATAAGCTAAGTTTCGCCGCTCTTGTACCGGAGCTTACAGCGGCGCTTGGAACGCACGTAGCCGCTAATGTACTCAATGTGCTGGCAGCCTGGCTATTGTGATAAAAATGATAGAAATCGAGTTTTTACTTCACTTTGTTTGCTAATATAAACTCACTACTAGAATAGTTTGGCTGAATACAAAGAAGGAGCTCTACAAACGTGTTCTATAAGTTCATGTAAGTAGCCATGTTCATAAGTTACAAGTGCGTTTGTCAACATGAACAATGATTCTGTTGTCAGCCGTGTATATTGTGCCGTTTCTGTTTCTGATCAAACTTTACTAAAGGTTATGATTCACGAACTGTCCATCATAAAGAGGTCACCTGACCTTACGCTTAAACCCATTTATTTTGTCCTTTTCATTACGCTGCTTTCCGTCAAACATTTAAGCTATTTTCAAAAGCGTGATCAGGAAACGATCACGTCTTCATTAGGTTATTGTTGTTGTTCATGTTCGCTATAAGCCTAATGTTTAACATTAAAACACACGCCCGCCATGTGTAGGTTCAATATACATTTTAGTACTGAGTAAAGAAAAACATTTACTTGAGGTTCTTAGCGTTTATCTTAGTTCAGTCCCGTAGATTCCCGTTCATTATTTGTTTGAATCAATGGTTTGGCTCTCAGACCCGCAGAGACCACACGGAGAAGACCTCGTTCATGAGTCACGAGCACGTCCACAGGCCTGGTGACGTCACACCATTGGAAAACTTAACAAAATATATTTTGGAAAAAAAAAAGTATATGTCCTGAAAATAGTATTTTTTAAGAAATATATTAGCCCTGTGGACCATTTTACAGGCTCCTCCTTTTACATGAGCGTCTATGACAAAAAGGGCTTTTTGAGCCGCAGGCTGCAATACCACGGCCCGCCACTAGCACGGACTGCAATTGGGTGAAAAGGGGCGTATCCCCCCCTTGGAGGAAACAAACTCCTTCAGTCTCCCTCTTCCACGTGACTGATTTACTGCGTTTGTGTTTTTACTTTTTAGGTTTGTAGTTCTAGACTCTACTCTCACGTTCATAACATCACATATATTCAGAGATGTTTCAGGCTCAGATGTTTCTGCTGCTCCACCTCAGTGTTAAACTATAGTGTCTCTTCAGAATAATGAGCTCTCAGTCATCCAGGCGTGTTATATTCTGCTGCTGTTTTGCTTCTATGTTGTGTTTAAGGAGTGTTCGCCAACAGAGTGACAGAAATATATCAAACCTTCAGCTTTACCCAAATCTAAACCTTCTCGACTGGAGCTGACAGCCTACAGGCCAGAGTAACGCCTCATTTGAAAGCTAAGACCTACAAAACTCATTGTAACTTTTTTGTTGCCGCGTTACATTTATGAAGCACTTTTGTCGTGTTTTTTCGTTGCATTTTCATCCTCATTCAAGCAGCTTTTAGATTCGGGTCAAGCCAAACTAGAGAAAATGGTTCCGCGGTTAAACTGTGCTGTATAAATAATGAACCTTCATGGACTCTGGAAGATCACAGTCCAGTATCTTTACAATAAACACGGCCATAAAACCATCAGAGTTTATGGTTTTATTCAAGTTTATCTGAGGCGGCCGAGACTCAGCACGAGGTCACAGTGAACAAAGTCATAAACCACAGCTAAAACATCACTGTCATACAGCCGGAGAATCCCACACTAAAACATGTAAAGAGTCAAGTGACAGCAGGAACCAGATGTTTACATGCACTTCATAAAAAGACACATTTGCATTTTTTTTTCTCACCGTCTCACATGAAAGCAGAATGAATGGACCATGACCCAAAGCCACACTGGTCACAAAGCGGCTTCAGGAAAACAAAGTCAGTGTTTTGAAGTGGTCGTCACAAAGTCCTGATCTCAGTCCAGTTTAAATGTATCAGAGCTGAAAAGGCATAGGCACGCAAGGCGGCCTAGACAAGTGTCTCAGTTACACCAGTTCTGTTTGGACGAATGGACCAAAACTCATCCAACTATTGTGAGAAGCTCGTGGAAGGAAATCCAAAACGTTTGACCCAAAATATACAGTTTAAAGGCAATGCTGCCAAATATTAATGATGTATGTAAACTTTTGGTTTTCACACACACACACACACACACACGCACCCACACACACACACACACCAAGACAGAACTTAAACAATAACAACCCAATCATCCTCAACTGTATCTGTAATATGTAGATACTGTATATATTACATTTCAAATATTGCTTATTTTCATGTTTCTGTCATTGTAATGTTTTTTTATTTAACTGGGTGTTAAATAAATGAATAGAAAACCTCACTAACCTCAGACAGTTCCTCTCTGAGCTGCTCCTCTGGGTCCGTCCCGGATCAGTGAAGACGTGCAGTGGAACCTGTGGGATCAGGAGCAAAGAGCAGCTCCACCTCAATAAAAGTATAAAAGTTAATGAGTGTTCGATCAGTTCACTCTATTTGGTCACAGGTGTAAAAAACACCACCAAGGCCCCTGGAGTACAAACGTTCTCCTCAGGTTCATGACAACACATTTCTGCTTTTTCACCACAGTCATATTCTTCAAAAATATAGTATATTAAGTTTATATATTAATCATATGTTCAAATCTCTGTTGTTCAAGATCATGAATGGTTCTGCAGTTCTTCGTTGGGGGCCATTTCACCACGTTCTTTGTGCTGTGGACGAACCTATGAAGACCCACCATACAGGAGGCAGGAGGAGGAGTTTAAAAACAGAAATGTTCGAAATGTGTAATCTCAAGAAAAGTTTCATGTTCATATTTGTGAATTGTTTGTCGTTATTAACCTTGTCTTTTTGATTTTGACAGTGGATGGTAATAAATGCACTCACTGCGAAAAACGAGCAGCGTTCAAAATATTTTTTAACCATGAAATCATTTGCGATTTTGTTTATACCACGAATTTTGTAAATAAGGCAACTCCATGCGCCTCAGTGCCACTCAGCTTTTAGAGTGCGTTGATGAAATCAAATCCTGGATGTCCGCTAACCTTCTGCATTTCCATGACAACAAGACAGAGGTTCTACTAGTTGGGCCGAGTAATGGTAGAGCTGCCTCTGCAAACCTGGGACCCTGGACACAGTTTGTTAAACCCACTGTGCCAAACCTTGGTGTTAAAATGGATCAGGATTTTAAATTTGACAAGCAGGCTAGTGCTGTGGTGAAGGTCAGTTTTCTCCATCTGAGGCAGCTGGCAAAAATAAAGTCCTCACTTTCTAGTCAAATTGAAATGTTGATTCATGCTTTTGTTACGACGCGGCTGGACTTCTGTAGCGCTCTGTACACCGGCATCAGCCAGTCCTCGCTCACACGCCTGCAGCTGGTTCAGACGCAGCAGCAGCTTTTAACCGGCTCACGAAAGCATGATCACATTTCACCTGTTCTTCCCTTCACTGGCTTCCAATCAAATACAGAATTGATTTTAAAATCCTTTTATTTGTGTTTAAATGCCTCAAAGGTCTTGCTCCGCGTTATCTGTCCGACCTGCTCGTGTCCCCGACACGTTCGCTACGATCGGTGGACCAATCGCTGCTCATGGTTCCTCGGACCCACCGCAAACTCAGAGGAGACCGAGCTTCTTCTGTGGTTGGTCCCAAACTGTGGAATGAGCCTCTGTGTGTCAGACCGGCCGACTCCCTTCCTGTTTTTAAATCACGCCTTAAGACGCATGTGTTCTCTTTGGCATTTAACTAGTTCGGAAGTTGACTTTTACTGTTCAAATCGTCCTCTTATGCCGCTGTATATGTGTATTTATGATTGTATTTTATATTTTTATTTTTGTACGGCACTCTGGTCAACTCTGTTGTTTTTATTAGTGCGTTATAAATACATTGGATTGGAAAAGAAGATAATGCACAATTACAATCAGGTTAAGTTAAGGCACATATATAGAAACATCAAGACATGGGAAATACACAGTGACAGGCCATTGACCGGGGGCGGGGCTGAGGAAACGTGTTAAGGCCGACGCAGAACGCAGACTCTACACATCAGGGATGGAGTCCCAGAATTAACATTAACATGATCCACAGGCCACAGTTTTCTGTATTCATTATTTACAAAAATGTACAATATTTACAAAAGGCATGAAGTTGCCATATTCACACCAACACCATAGCATTGTGAGTCGCGTAGGAAGCCTACACACAATGCCCTGAAGCAGTGATGTAAACGTCCCACGTACAAAGCAGCAGAGGTCACACTCTAGCTCCAAAGAGACTAAATGAAGAATTTGATTTGAGACCATTTTTGTGTCTTTTAAATGAAAGTCTGTGCGTCTCCCTTCACGGCCGCTTTCCAGTGTGGACCTTCATGTGGCAACTGAATTCAGGTTTGGTAGTGAACGTCTTCCCACACTGGTGAAAGCAGAAGAGGTCTTCCCCAGTGTGGAGCCTCTGGTGGTTCGTTAGCTTTTCTTTGCGACTGAGGGTTTTCCCACACTGGTCACAGCGATGCCCTCGAGCTGATTGCGTTTTTCCACAGGCCTCACAGTGAAACAGGTCGTGCAGACGTGTTTCTTTAAAGCGCTTTTCCTGCTGAACCGCAGGAACTTGCAGTAAACATCTTCCCACACTGGTCACAGCTGTGATCTCGTTTCCCCGTGTGAACGACCATGTGTTTGTTTAATGTTCCTCTTTGTTTAAAGGTATTTCCACACTGGTCACATGATAATGATCCCTCTTCTCTCAAGTGAATCTTCATGTGGTTAGTGAGATACGCTTTTGCAGTAAACATCTTCCCACACTGGTCACAGCGGTGGCGTTTCTCTGCAGAGGCTCCTTTAGCTTTGGGGGCGGAGTCTTCCTGATAAAACAAGCAGAAAGATTCACTACGTTTACATGTGGAACCTATTACGACTACGCTAAAGAGACTGATCCAGTGTCACGTCCAGTTACAACTTCTTAATAATTAACCCCCACCTGAACTGAGCACATTTTCTCCAGTTTGGCTTTACCCGAATCTAAAAACTGCTTGAAACAAATAGCAATAAAAATACGACAAAAACGGTGATGAAAACGCAAAAAAGATCCTTATAGATCCGTTTTGTAGGTCTTAGCTTTCAAATGAGGTGTTAGTCTGGCCTGTAGGTTGTGACCCTTTAGATTTGGGTAAAGCTAAATGGAAGATTAGAGAGACAATGCACTTGGGTTCAGAAGTCTGTGTAAGTTCTCAGTCGTACAGGGGTTGTCCATCCTCAATGAAGGTACTTGATTCATCTTCTGTGCTCAGTAGTTGAAGTCTTCGAACGTTTCGCCTCTCATCCAAAAGGCTTCGTCAGCGACAGAGGTCACAATCTGCACGCAGCTGAATATATAGACCAACAGGGAGGAGTTAGGGTAGGCCAGTCTCCTCCCCTCTAATAACAGCTACTCTCACCTGGGGGTAAACACCTTTGAAATAGAGCGTCTCTAACGATCTGCTCACCTCAGTATCGGTGAGTCATGTCCTAATCACTACCCAGTATCTGTCCCATTCAAGGCTAATCACTGTTAATTACCTGCCTATTGTTCTTTTGTTGGCTGAGGTGCCGTCTCCCTGGGCTGGCCAAGCCTTTTTGGTTTCTCCCGAAGGAGATTGGAGTAAAGGGACGGAAGATTAAATCTGAGACCGCCATTTCGGTTCATGGAGGGATTTTCTTTCCTGACAAAAATATCTTCTTTAACTCCTCTTTCAAACCAACGTTCTTCTTTAGCTCTAATGTTGACCTCCCCGTCCTCAAATGAGTGGTTCGAGGCTTTGAGGTGGAGGTGCACCGCCGACTGAGGGCCACTTGTGCTTTCTCTTCGGTGCTGATAAAGTCTCTTCTGTAAAACTTGTTTAGTTTCTCCAATATAATGTTGTTTGCATTCTTCTTCTTTGCATCGAATAGAATAAACCACATTGCTTTGTTTGTGGCTCGGAGTTTTGTCTTTGGGATGAACTAATTTTTGTCTCAGTGTGTTCACTGGTTTGTGGTACACTGGAATCTTGTGCTGCCTAAAGATTCTCTGAAGTTTCTCTGAGACCCCGGCTACATATGGCACTACGACTCCCTTTCTTCTAGGTTCTGTAGTCTGTCTGTCTTGTTCTTTGGGTCTTCTTGTAATTTGTGCTTTAGTGAAAGACCAGTTCGGATAGCCACAGTTTGAGAGGGCTCTCTGGACATGTTGTTCCTCTCTGGTCTTTCCTTCAGTACTGGTCGGCAAATCTTTAGCTCTATTTCTGAGGGTCATAATGACCCCTAGTTTGTGTTGGAGTGGATGGTTAGAGTCAAACATCAAATACTGGTCAGTATGATTGGCCTTCCTGTAAACCTCTGTCTGAAATTGTCCATTTTCCCCTATGATAACTTTACAATCTAAAAAGGCGAGTTCTTTCTCTTTGGCGTCCTCCCGCGTAAATTTTATGCTGGGGTCCACAGCATTGATGTGATCTGTAAAAGGTGCCACTTCCTTCTGCTTAATTTTGACCCACGTGTCATCTACATATCTAAACCAGTGGCTGGGTTTGTTTCCTGGGTATGAGGCCAAGGCATTCCTCTCCATTTCCTCCATGTAGAGGTTAGCCACTATGGGTGAAACTGGAGAGCCCATGGCACAGCCGTGGATCTGTCTGTAGAAGTTGCCCCTGAACTGAAAGTATGTGGTGCTAAGACAGATCTTCAGAAGTTAATGCACTTTTCAATCTTAAAACATGGCATTTTCAAATAAAGAATCATCCGCTACAGAAAAACTAATAAATGCATCAAATCCATTTCACTTCATCTGTGACACAAACACGGCTCTGGAAACAGACAAAGCCTCAGCTCTTTACATTTGATTATTACAAATATAATCACACTTTTGTGTAACAAGTTTTTTCAGTTTTAAGTTTTCAAACTGGGATTTTAAGGGTTAAATCCAGAACATTATGACATGTTTGGTAGTTTTGGAAAAGTTTCCAGTAGTTCATGTGATTTATGCAAAAAGAAGTAGAAAAAAATATTGAAAAATGCAGATTTAATGGCTGTTTTTAGGCGTGTACATTTTTGTACACTAGGGGGCGAACGTGTGGAAAGTTGTAAATCTCTCACTACAGAAAAACTACAAATGCTTCAAATGAATTATTTGCTCACCTGTGACCCAAGGCCCTAAAATACTTGAAAGCCCCAGCTCTGTACTATTCATTATTATAAAGATAATGAGGTTTTTATGTTCTGTAACACAAACTTCAAAGTTTTTGTTTTCAAACTGGCATATAAAGGGTTAACCCCCAAATAAATCACATGTTTGGAAGTTTTGAGAAGGTGAGAAGTGATTCTTTAGATTTATGAAAAACAATTGTAAAAAGATGAAAGTATGTGTTTTATGTAGCAGTTTGAAAAGCGTGTACATGTCTGTACACTAGGGGGCGCACGTATAGAAAATGCAGATCTCCAACATAAAAGACATGAGAGAAAAACAAACACTGGACTCGGAAAATTTGGCTCAAAAGAACATTTTCTGCAGAAATCCACGTCTCAAGCTGCAACACAGACACAATGGTCCAAATGAAACAAATACATCCTGCAAAATGTACAAAAATGTAAATAGGAAAACATTAGGGTTAAAGGGAAAAAGTATAAACAAAAAAACAAATCAGAATCAGAACAGTGTGTTTGGAACAGGTTCACAAACTAGGATTTATTTCTCGCTACAAATCGTGCAACATAAAAAATATAACAGAATTTACATTAAAATAAGCTATACAAACTTTAAAGTATAAGGCTATAAGGGCCGGCATAAAGAATATTAAATAAAAAATAAGAACTATATTTTTCAAACCTGTTTTTTTTTTCATTTGGAGGCCGACCTCTCCTCTCGTCATACATATAACAACAATAATATAACTTTATGAATATTTTAACCCTAAACAGCTGCATTTCTCCATTGTTACTGGATGTCGGCCTTTATTGTGTGAGTTTCTCCTCAGAGTGAATCTGTGGAAGTGTTTAGGGACGAGACCGTGTTGGAGCTTTTTCAACCGGTATTTGTACAAACAAAGGAACATTTGCCTCTAAAGCCTTTCAGACCTGAGGCCCAGCTGTTTGCACGGGGACATGGAGACGACCGGAGAATCACAATCACGTTTGTGCTCCATTAGCATCAAACATGTTGGACTTATGCTCACAATAAAAGTCCAAAAGCACAAACATGTGTTGATGTGACTAAGTGTTAAAGTGTATTTGACACATTACACACAATTTTAACTAAAACATCGTTAACACAATTATATTTAAGATTTTACTAAAGATTGTTCCAGTTTCCTTTAGTTTCACTTCCTGATTGGACACTGACAGGAAGTGACACTATTTTAAACTGTTGCCGTGCCGATCGTGTTATGTCCATGTGAAATGAGTCAAACTGAACTTTACCTTTATCTATGTCACTTCCTGTCAGCAGCTTAAACATTCAAATTAAAATAACTTTTCTGCCCAACATTTCTTCTTTCATTTGCAGTGAGAGGCTCAGTCTGACAGAGCTCTCAGAGTCACTGAGGAGTCATAATCCCAGAGCTTAAACCCAGGGATCAGGGTCTGAGTGAAGGTGGTGTTGAAGGTGTGGAGGTGGATCAGTTCCTCAGAGGAGACTGTGTAGAAGGACAGAGATCCAGCAGCACAGTCCACATACACCCCTACTGTCCCAGAGGAGGAGCCGGGCTGAGGGAGGAAGGTTTGTTTGTCTTTATGCCAAACAGAGAAAACATCTTCAGAGCAGACCAGACTCCAGGACTGATCATTGAGTCCAAACAAACTGTCATCACGGTTTCCTTTCCTGCTGATTCCTCTGTAAGACACTGATATATAAACGTCTCCTCTCCACTGGACCTCCCAGTAACAGCGCCCAGTCAGACCAGTGTCACACAGAACCTGAGGCCAGAAGACAAATCTGTCCTGATGATCTGGATACGGCTGCTCCTCACTCACACGTGTCGCCGTCTTGTTGTTCTCAGACAGTCTGATGTTTCTGTGAGCCGTGTTTGGATCCAGAGAGAGTTCAGTGAAGTCTGAGGGAGAGAAGACACAGCAGCAGTTAGTCCCTGTTTGGTGATTGTTGTAAATGTAGATGGTCCTCAGCTGTGGCTCTGTTCAGTCTCTGTGATGAGGACTGACAGAGACACAGCTCAGAGGAAACTACATCATGAAGATCTCTGTGAAACATCTCAGACTCTTCTGGACCTGCTTAAAGACTCTGTGGACCACAGTCACAGGGACACATACAATAATGAGCCTCATGTGTTTTATGGAGACTCCCATGATGCTTTGCTTCTATTGTTATGACATATTATTAAACTGTCTTTCACATGTTCCAGCGTGTTCTATGTTTAAAGATATTTACACTTAAGAATAAGACGTTAGACTTTTTAAATCTCCTCAACTGGACTGAGTTTAGTCGAATTCACTTCGATCTTAAGTTCAACTGAAAACTGGAAAACACAACTTAGAAATAAAGTTCATAAGAAATGTTTGTTTCTCTCTGAACAAATGCAGTGACTCAAACTTAACCTCTTAACCCCGGACTGAACCGAGCACTTTGTCTCCAGTTTGGCTTTACCCAAATCTAAAAGCTTCTTGAACAAAGTGTCACAATAGCGACAAAAACGCGTCGGAAAAGCAACAATAACACAATAAAGAAGCACAACTGAAGAGTGATGAAAAAGAGACAGAATCGTCAGTTTTGTAGGTCTTAGCTTTCAAATGAGGCGTGACTCTGGCCTATAGGCTGTGAGCTCCAGTCAAGAAGCTTTTAGATTTGGGTAAAGCTGAACTAGGGCTGGGGCGATATGGCCAAACATGAAAATCTCGATTTTGTTACTCAGTTTGGACGATTACGATTTTAAATTGATTTGATTTTTTTTTTAAAGTCTCCTGATCTTTCCTGATCAGAAAACTGCTCAGAGTCCAGACCATTAATATTTAGATTCATAATAAAGCCACAGTTAGGCCCATTAGAAAATGGTATTTCTCTTTTAAATATTCCTTGTCTGCTTTTAAAAGTAAAACTTCTAAATAAGCCATGGAGTTTCAAAAGCATGTTCGTCTTCTCATCCTCAGGCCTCTGCTGTGATTGACAACCGTCTCCATGGAGACTCCTGGGGAAAGGGGCGGAGTTAAGCTCAGAGCATCAGGTGAGAGAAGGAAGAGCATCAGACTGGGGGAGACTCAGTTTTAGAGGAAGAAAACTCTTTTGCGCTCTCTGAAAACACAAAGCCTTTGTAAAGCAGCAGAGATCGTCACAAAGTCTCTAGGTTTTCTTCGGGCGACATTTCTGAAAACCGTCGCTGCTAAACTGGCAACACGGCCACGTGAGGAGGACACGATTTTACCATTTAGCCATTTTCCACATCGTCCATTTTTAAAAGCATGAATTCGATTTATCGCCCAGCCCTAAGCTGAACTGGAGAACATGCTCTGGGTTAAGGCGGGGCTTAAGAGGTCAATCAAACTTTAAAAGTCAGACTTACGTCTTCTGATTGGATTCATCCATCGTTCTCCAGCAGGACTCAGTCTGAAACACAAACATCAGGCTCTGAATAAACAGGTTTTATTCTGACAGTGTTTTCAGTAATAACTGTGTAATAACTGTCCTCACCTGAGAGTGGAGAGTGAGCAGTGGGGCTCCTCCTGTAGAGCAGTCAGGAGCTTTACTCCTGTGTCTCCTGGATGGTTGAAGCTGAGGTCCAGGTCGGTCAGATGGGAGGGGTTGGACCTCAGAGCTGAGGCCAGAGCAGCACAGCCTTCCTCTGAGATCAGACACCCTGACAGTCTGAACACACAGGGTTAAACAGAGTCATAGAAATGACAAACTCACAGAGATGAAGAGTAAACCCTCTGACCTGAGCTGCTCCAGTTTACAGTGAGGACTCTTCAGTCCAACAGACAACATCTTCAGCCCTGAGTCCTTCAGGTCGTTGTTACTGAGATCCAGGACTGTCAGACTAGAGGAGCTGAGGACTGAGGACAGAGCTTCACAGCTGCTCTCTGACAGGTTACAGCTGCTCAGTCTGGAGAGAACACACTGTTTTAGGAGAAGTTTAGAAGGTTCATACTTACATAGACCTCACTCACAGAGCTTTGTTGGAGGCTTTGACCACTGGCAGCAGCCTCAGCAGAGCCTCCTCTGAAGCACAGTATTTCTACACGAGCCCCAGGAATAAGGAATAAGGTGGATAGCAGTGGCGGCTGGTGATGTAAACTCTAGGTGGGGCTGTTGCTCAAGGTGTTTGTGCTTTTTTTAATTTTTACTTTCAGATCTACTAAACGCATTTACCACCACTTGTCAGATGAAAAAGAAGCATGTGACCACATATCAGCAAACACCCACGGAACAAGCATCACAGACTCTTATTCCCAGAGCTTCAGACCAACATTAGGGCTAAAGTTTACTCTATAGACGGCCGTCAAACAGCTCCAAAACATCATTTAAGCAGCAGATGACCTAACAATGCATTCACCCAAATGACCTGAGAGCATAAAGGAGTCGTTTATGTCCTGCTAAAGGGAACAACAGCTGGACACGGACAGATGTGAACCGTGGTGTAAACATGGACCCGCGTTCAGGAGCATCGTGTCCTCCTTTCGTACAGAAACACACGGCAGCTTCCACACTTCATCTTGTTCTTGTAATTACGACGCTCTGAGGACCAGTTTGAGTTCTTAACCAACAGAGTGAGGACATTTTTGGAAAGTGAGGACATTTTGGGTGGTCCTCACTTATTTGAAGGACTGTTTGAAGGTCAAGATGTGGTTTTAGGGTTAGAATTGGGTTTAGATTAGGGTTAGGATTAAGGTTAGGTTTAGGGTTCAGGGTTAGTCCAAATCTCAATGATCTTTTCTACCCCTTGCCCTACACCTTGAAACAGAGGGTTAAGGGCGAGGGTTGAAAAGACCGCCCTAAGAAATGGGACAGCCCTCCATTTGACGGCATTTCAACACAGATGATTAAGGTTATGTGAGTTTGGAATGGAATCTTATTTGTATTTTTTTTATCAATTGGAACACATTTATATGAAAGAAAATGTAAAACGCCTCTACTTGTCTCTATAGCACGTTTCTACTGAACCAGTTCATCAGTAACTTGTAACAGACTGATGCTGTTTTGTAAAACCTAAACAACTACAGATTTACATCTATTTCTGCTCCATCCGGCTCTACATTCTCCTTCCCCCTGTCCGTGTGTTGCTGCTTCTACCACCGGGTCGCTGTGGCTGCAGCCCGTTAGCCAGAGCTGCCAGAGACCAGCCGATCCACCCATAGTGGGACGGGTAGAGGTAGACCCGCTCACAGAGCGCTCAGATCAGGGACAGGCGGCTGCAGACTCTGAGCCCCGGGCCTGAGCGGAGTCTGCTGAGGCTCAGACAGTCTCAGACCTGGGCTCAGAGCACAGCGGGACGGGGAGGGCCCTGAACCCCTCATGACAATAGTGACGTATCGAAAGAAACTCCAAAGTCAGCGCCAATAAACGGAGCGTTCACAGCAGCAACGCGAAAACCTAACATTTTCACGTGTATAGAAATGGACTGTTTTAATTGTTGCACAAAGTGAATAAAGTCTTGAACGAAGAGTTCTGCAGCTTTATAAATGTTGTAAGAGCTTATTGATGATGTTCGCCAATTCATTTCACAGTTTATTCCCGTGTTTTGTCAAACTCCTCCCACCCCTTCATCTGTAGTGCATCTGAAAACCCCTCGCTTTGAGAGCTTTGTGGCCCTCACCCCTACCCCTCACCGCAAAATAGAATTGGGACACCCCTTTGTCTCTCGTGAACGTACAAAATGGAGGGGAAGGGCTAAGCGGAGGCTAAGGGGGAGATTTGAGATTGGGCCCAAAAGTCCAAATAAAACATAAATACAACATAATGCTGACACAGACGTGTCTCTTATATCTCATTCAGGTTAATAATTTAGTGAATAACTCCCATCACCCGCACCAACCGCCGGACCGTGGGGGACCGAGCCTTCGCCATCGCCGCCCCCACCCTTTGGAACTCACTCCCACGGCCAATTAGAAACTCTGACTCACTACCAACCTTCAAATCTGTTCTCAAAACCCACCTGTTGAAACTAGCTTTTCCTTAAACCCCTTTTGTTTTAGTTCCAATGTAAAGAATCTTTGAGTGTCCAAAAAAGCGCTATACAAGTTTGATGTATTATTATTATTAACTATTTTATCATATTCCAAACCTGAGCTGCTGCAGTTTACAGTTGGGACTCTTCAGTCCAACAGACAACATCTTCAGCCCCGAGTCCTTCAGGTCGTTGTTACTGAGATCCAGGACTGTCAGACTAGAGGAGCTGAGGACTGAGGACAGAGCTTCACAGCTGCTCTCTGACAGGTTACAGCTGCTCAGTCTGGAGAGAACACACTGTTTTAGGAGAAGTTTAGAAGGTTCATATACTGTACATAGACCTCACTCACAGAGCTTTGTTGGAGGCTTTGACCACTGGCAGCAGCCTCAGCAGAGCCTCCTCTGAAGCACAGTATTTCTTCAGCTCAAACTGCTCCAGAGCTTCTTCTGATGACAGTAAGATGAAGGCCAGAGCTGACCACTCAGCAGGAGACAGTCCACCTTCAGACAGACGTCCTGAGCTCAGGTACTGTTGGACCTGCTCCACCAGAGAACCATCATTCAGTTCATTCAGACAGTGGAGCAGGTTGATGCTTCTCTCTGCAGACACTTCCTCACTCAGCTTCTGCTTGATGTACTCAGCTGTTTTCTGATTGGTCTGGGAGCGACTTCCTGTCTGTGTCAGCAGACCTTGGAGAAGACTCTGATTGGTCGGCAGGGAAAGACCCAGGAGGAAGCGCAGGAACAAGTCCAGGTGTCCGTTTGGACTCTGTAAGGCCTGGTCCACAGCCGTCTGGTGCAGATGTTTCAGTTTAGGTTTGACTCTGAGCAGAGTGGACTTCCGTGTTTTTGTGGAGAGCAGGTTGACTCCAGTGTTGAAGAAGGTCTGATGGACGTGAAGAGCAGCCAGAAACTCCAGCACACTCAGATGGATGAAGCAGTAGACCTTGTCCTGGTACAGGCCTGGCTCCTCTCTAAAGACCTGTGTGAAGACTCCAGAGTACACTGAGGCGGCTGCAGCGTCCAGCCCACACTCGCTCAGGTCACTCTCATAGAAGATCAGGTTTCCTTTCTGCAGCTGCTCAAAGGCCAGTTTTCCCAGAGACTGCACCATGTTCTTGGTCCCTGGACTCCAGTGAAGGTCTGCTCCTGTTCCCTCATGATACTTGATGTTCTTGACTTTGGCCTGAACCACCAGGAAGTGGACGTACATCTCAGTCAGAGTCTTGGGCAGCTCTGATTTCTCCATTTGCTCCAGAATCTTCTGAAAAACTACAGAGAGGATCCAGCAGAAGACCGGGATGTGGCACATGATGTGGAGAATTCGGGACGTCTTGATGTGGGAGATGATTGTGTGGGCCTCGTCTCTGAACCTGTTCCTGAAGTACTGCTCCTTCTGTGGGTCGCTGAACCCTCGCACCTCTGTCACCATGGAGACGCACTCAGCAGGGATCTGATTGGCCGCCGCGGGGCGTGTGGTTATCCAGAGGCGAGCGGAGGGAAGCAGGCTCCCCCTGATGAGGTTCACCAGCAGCTCCTCCACTGAGGCGCTCTCTGTGGGCTCCGTCAGGGCCTTGGTTTGGGTGAAGTCCAGAGGAAGTCTGCACTCGTCCAGACCGTCAAAGATGAAGAGCAGCTGCAGGTCTTCAAAGCTGCTCACGTCTTCTGTTCCTCTAAAGAAGTGATGGAGCAGCTGCACCAGGCTGAAGCTCCTGTCCTTCAGCACATTGAGTGCTCTGAAAGTGAAGGGGAACAGCAGCTGGACGTCCTGGTGGGCTTTGCCTTCAGCCCAGTCCAGACAGAACTTCTGAGTGAGCAGTGTTTTCCCGATGCCAGCCACTCCCTTTGTCAGCACTGTTCTGACGGGCGCCTCTGTGTCCGCGGGGCTTTTGAACATGTCCTCACATGTGATGGCTTTCTCTGTCTCTGGTTTCCTGGAGGCTGTTTCCATGTGTCTGACCTCATGTTCCTGGTTGACCTCTGAGGCCCCTCCCTTTGTTATGTAGAGCTCTGTGTAGATCTGCTGCAGGAGGGCGGGGCTTCCTGCTTTAGCCACGCCCTCAAACACACACTGACACTTCTTCTGCAGGTCACGCTTCAGTTTACGCTGAAGAACTCCAGAACATCTCCCTGAATGAAGACACAGACAGAGCCTGAGTCTCAGAGAAGATCAAATGACTGAGTGAAATGGACCTACTGCTCCACAGACGCTCAGCCAGCTCCTTCTGCTGCCTCCTCCTCAGGAAGTTCACAGTGATCTTCAGAAAAGCCTCTCCATCCTCATCCTTCACAGGCTCTAAGCATTCTGGGTAATCTGTGCTCAGAACCTTGTGGAGCTTCTTCAGCTCCTTCTGGACAAAAGTGAAGATGTCCTCCTCCAGAAGCTGCACAGACACAATAGAAACAACACAAATGCAGTCAGTGTCAGATCTGTGTAAAACAAGTCCATCCATCTGAACATCTCCAAACTTCAGTGAAGGACACACCTTAAATATGGAGTCCAGTTGAGTGTGATGTTGCTGAGCTCTGAGCTCTGGAGCCTGCTCCACTCTGTGACAGAGACACAACAGAGAACTCACATCTGTCCATGACTTTACCATCGACAACATCAGGGAAACTTACGGCTCTGAGGAAAAGTTCCATGGAGGTTCCATAGACCAGTTACTGCAGAGCGACTCACAGACGGGACCAGGGTCAGACTCTGGGCTGTGATGGATTATGGTCACATTTAAAAATTAATAACAAAAAATCACATTGAAATCACAGAAACATTTGGAATTAACTTCAGATGAAACTCTACAGTTTACCTAAAATCCTGAATATGTTTTTACCGTCATGAGTTACAATAAAAGCTGCTCTTCCTTTGGGTTTTACATAAAGTTCCACTGAGTTTGTCTGAGGCCGATCTTTACAAATGTCCGTCTCTAATCCTGAGTTTCTAAACTGTAAAATGTGTCAGTGTTGTGACAGCAGGGGGCGCTGTATGAGGGACATTCAGCGCCCCCTGCTGTTTAGGCTATTCTTCAGAGGGAGCTCATATTAAAGACAAACATCAGCAGATTCTAAAACAAACATCAGTAACTGTCTTTTCTCTTATGGCTCTAAAAGTATAAAAGTCTGCAACATAAAACATATATAATAGGACCCCAGCCTCCGAGCTGCACAAACTTGTGACTGATTTTCACAGAGATGTTTCTGATCCTGAGTCAGAGGAAGGTGTGAGAGGCTCATTTTAAGGCTCTGACTGAGCTCTTTCATCAGCCTGATATCGGCCGATAACGATACAATAAAAGACACAAATATCGGCCCGATATATCGGCTTGCAACGTATCGGCCTCTAGTTGTGCATTAAAGGAACTATACCTGATTTATTTATTAGAAATAATTAAAGAGGAAGCACATCGGCACATTTCATCATTTGCAGAGTCACTTTTCAGGGTCAATGTCACAGAAACAGAAAAACTAGCCACGAAAATTCATGAAACTGATACAAATGCTTTAATTTAATGCAGTGTTTTTCATATAAATATCTGAGTTTACAATATGATAAAGGTCAACAAAACTAGTAGATAAAAATCAGCTATAGTTCCTTTAATTCCCCATTGAATTAAATCATTATATTCCAGAATAAACAGTTGAATCTCACGTCTTTGTCTTGAATTTCATTGGTTGATCCATAGACCAGTCGGTCCTGAGGGAGACACAGCTGGGACCAGGTTCAGACGGACGAGGTTTCTGGAGGATCCTGAGACACAGATGAAACACTTGAAACACATGGAACTGTCCTGGATCAGCCTCAGAGAGGGACGTCAAGATGAACCTGTTTTACCATCACCACGATTCTAAAAGGACACGGTAGGTCAACCTGAACGCTGTCCTGGCCACTGCACGACACAAGCAGAGTAAACTCACTGATCATGGAAATCAGGTTCTGATCAGTGTCATGGCCACAGCTGTAGAAGATCACACACAGAGGCTGCAGACGGTTTCTACAAACATCTGTGAAAGGTCTCTCTCAGGAGCTCAGTGAAGTCCAGCGTGGTACTGAAGCCTCCTGTGCAACTACACCTGAAATGTCCTAAATATTAGCTTCAGAACAGTGTGTAGGAGAGCTTCCGGTGACGCCATGCTGGCAGCAGCTTGAGAGACACGCTCCGTCCAAAATTTGATCATTTCCTAACAAAACCAGTATAAAACTCGGCGATTTTCAACAAATTCGACATGTCGTTGACTAGAGGCAAAGTACAATCGAAACAGGACTCAGCTAAGGAAAAAGGCGACAACTTGAAGCAGTTAACTCTGAAGCAAACGCAGGCTGGGCAAGCGGAGGCTAGCATACATGACTCCGAGTCTAAAATACTAGCAGAGCTAGAGAAAATGAGGAAAGACAACCAAGACGGACACACTCAGACCCAGCTATCGTTAACACGGCTGGAAACGTCTTTCGGTGAACTAAAAGGAGATCTTACTGAACTCCAAAAGAGAACCACAGAGGCGGAGGACCATATTGGTGCTAATGAAGACATGGCTAGGCTGCGCTACGTACTGCACCGAGAAATGGATTTGAATGCACGATGTGAAGACATGCAAAATCGTCTAAGGCGAAACAATCTGAGAATTTATCAAGTGGCTGAAGAAAGCGAGGGAAGAGATTTTAAGCTTTTTGTACATGATTTGCTTAAATCTGTTCTTCGACTTCCACCTGAACTTAACATCATAATTGAAAGGGCACACAGAGCGCTCACTGCCAAGCCAAAGAACCCCGGAGCAGCCCCTCGCTCGCTTGTCGTTAGGTTTTTGGACTTCTCCGTAAAAGAAATCATACTACGACAGGCCTGGGAGCAGAAAAAAGTCATGCACGAAGGAAAACAGATCTACTTTGATCATGACTTCTCTCCCGAGCTGCAAAAGAAAAGGGCGCTGGTGCGGGATGCAGTAAAGCAGCTAAAGATGAAGAACATTAGGGCAAAGTGTGTTTTCCCTGCACAGCTGAGAGTTTTTGTGGAGGATGGCGTGAAAACCTACCCGACATTGACAGACGCTGTGCCAGTACTCGAGGAGTTGGGGGTACGCGCCCGAGTGGACGAGAGGGAGCGACTGGAGACGGAGCTGTGCCTGGACGGGTGGAGTACAGCGGGAAGGAGAGCCAACCGAGGCCCAGCGATGCTCACCAACGCCGAAATCAAAGCTTTCTTTAACACCGAGAATTAATTTATACTTTCGCCGAGTTCATCTATATAGTTATACCAGTACAAGTTGGGAGAAAAAGAGTGAAGATTTCCAACATGGACGGCACGTGAGAACAACCAGGTGGAGGACCATCTATCCACAGCCAAGTCGCAAACGGAACGCTCTGGGAGCGACAGCGACACCGCACACGCCGTGTTTTTTCCCCGCGGAGGACCAGTCACCAGCCTCCGTCCAAGATACACCAGGGACTGGGTCATTCAGGTTTGGTACATTTGATCCAGTCGGGTATGTGGAAGCCTACATTGTTCAATTTATTTGCTATGTGTTCGTTTACAAATGTTCTTTTTGTCCTGAGACTTCTGTTGGGCCATTATACTGTTATTTTTTGCAACGATTCTTTTTACTGTGATGTATGTATGAATCAAGACAGGATGATAGTAGCTGGAAACATAACAGATGGTGGATAATCTAATATGCGTTACTTATAATGTTAAAGGCTTAGGTAGTCCAATTAAAAGGAAAAAAGTGCTGAACCAATTAAAAAAACTTAACTGCGCCATAGCAATGCTCCAGGAAACACATCTGTCAGACAAGGAGCACATAAAGCTGAGGAGAGAGTGAATAGACCAGCAATACAGCTCCTCACATCAATGTGGGAGGAAAAGAGGAGTTGCAATTCTTTTCAACAAGTCAGTGTATTTTAGCCATGAAAAAACTTTCAGTGACAAGGAGGGGAGATTCCTGATGGTGATTGGATGTGTAGGGGGCATTAAAATGACTCTAGTAAATGTATATGCTCCAAATGAGGACTGTCCTATTTTCTTTAAAAATATTGCATCATTGATAGCAGACAAAGCAGAAGGGATTATTCTTATAGGGGGGGATTTTAACTGTGTACTGAGAGCATCTGTAGATAGGATCCCTGCGGACTTTGGTCCAAAGTCCAAGAAGTCTAGAACTCTTTGTGCACTGATGGATGAGTTGGGATTAATGGATGTTTGGCGTCACTTGCATCCCAAGGAAAAAGATTTTACCTTTTTTTCACATGTACACTGTAGTCACTCAAGATTAGATATGTTTTTGATGCCTGGTGCGGATTGCTACAGAGTGACCCAGTGTACTATTGAAGCAATTACCATCTCAGATCATGCTCCAGTCTCATTGGCATTAAAGCTGAGTCCAAATAATACATTTAAGTACTGGAGAGCAAATGTATCTATTCTAAATAATGAAGTGATTCAACAACAAATTAGGAAAGTGTTAATAGAGTATATTCGATTTAATGACAATGAGACTAAGTCCATCAGTATTATGGGAGGGAGCCAAATGTGTCCTAAGGGGGAACATTATTGCAATTTCATCAAGATTAAAGCAAGAGAGGCTTGCAGAACAATTAGGATTGGAAAACAAAATTAGACAATTAGAGAGAGAATACCAAACTGTACAAACTAACAACACACTTAACATGTTGAAAGAAAATAGGCAGAAATTAAATGACTTATTAACATACAAAGCAGAGGGACAGCTCCGATTCACAAATCAAAAATATTATGAATTTGGTAACAGGGCAAGCAAACTGTTAGCATTTCAGTTGCGAAAAGCACAATCAAGTAGAGCTGTCCATAGAATCAAGTGTCCAAACTCTGGAGAAATGCTATCACAACCCAAGGATGTGGCAAAGGCGTTCGCCACTTACTACCAAGAATTGTACAAGGAATAGTGCTGTCAAAATAAGGGGGAAAAAACAGAGGACCTTTTCAACTCGATATGTCTTACCAAATTGACTGAGGAGGAAGCCAATCTATTGTCAGGCCCAATTACAAGAGAGGAAATCAAAAACAGCATTCTGAAACTCAAAAATAACAAATCTCCAGGGGTAGATGGCTTCCCAGGAGAGTATTATAAAATATTTGAAAAAGAGCTTACGCCTCTTTTGGATAAAGTTTATAATTATGCACTCTCAGAGGGTGATCCTCCTCAGTCATGGTCTGAAGCCATTATTAGTGTCATCCATAAAGATGGTAAGGACCCTACTCTATGCACGTCTTATCGCCCCATCAGCCTCCTCTGTGTTGATCTAAAGATACTGACTGCCATCATTGCAAACAGAATACAAAAATATATGAGAAAACTTGTGAAACCCGATCAGACTGGTTTCATTGCCCATAGACAGGGGACTGACAATGTTCGGAGGGCTCTAAACCTTCAAATAGTGGCACAGAGAAGGAACATCCCATCAATGCTTCTCAGCTTGGATGCTGAGAAAGCATTTGATCGGGTGGACTGGGACTTTCTACAAAAAACATTGAGGCACATGGGCTTCAATGAGACGTTTATAAAGTGGGTCCAAACTTTTTATAAAAATCCAAAGTCACGTGTTAGGGTCAATGGGCATTGCTCAAATTTTTTTCCACTGGGGCGCGGCACTAGGCAGGGTGAAGTTCTTTCACCCTCATTATTTGCTTTGAGTATAGAGCCGTTAGCCGAACTGATTAGATCCAATCCTCTCATACAGGGAATATGAGATGATTCAAATGTTCAGCATAAATTGTCACTGTTTGCAGATGATTTATTATTTCTGGAAAATCCTATAACTTCTGTTCCGGCCTTGCTCCACAGTCTTAAGGAGTATAGTGTGATATCAGGTTATAAAATTAATACAAACAAATCCGAAGCCTTGATGATAGTTGGGGCTTGGCCGTTGCAGTTGGATAATCTTGTCTCGTTCAGGCACTCCAAACAGGGATTTAGATATCTTGGGGTAACTCTTACCCCCAAGACTACGCAGTTGTTTTCATCGAACTATGATAAATTGTTAAAAGAAATCAGAACTGATTTAAACAGATGGGATGTACTACCGCTTTCTCTTTTGGGTAGAATTGAATGTATAAGAATGAATATTCTTCCTAGATTATTATTTTTATTCCAAAACCTCCCTGTTGTTATACCTCAATCTACTTTCAAATATCTAGATAAATTAATGTCAAAATTCATTTGGCAAAACAAAAGACCAAGAGTGCGCCTAAAAATTTTAATGTCTCCTAAGGAAAATGGGGGCTTGAATTTACCTAACTTCAAATTGTACTATTGGACTGCCCAAATAAAAGCATTGGTGGCATGGATCATTCGTGATCCGGAGTCACACTGGGTCTCTATGGAAGAATATTCAATGCCGGGAGTCTCTCTCTCTCAATTCCCATTTCTAAGCCACCAGTCTCAGAAAAAAATAAAAATTACAAATTTATGGGTCAAACATACATTACAGATTTGGAATAAGGTCCAAAAGCAATTGAAGGGAAAGATTGCTTTATCTCGAGCTATGACTATTAATGAAAATATTGAGTTCCTTCCCTCTTTATCAGACGGCAGTGGCTTTCGGGGATGGGCTGAGAGGGGTCTCCTCACAATTAACCAGTTGTTTGACGGAAATGTAATTAAAACGTTCGCCCAATTAAGAGCAAAATTCAAGTTACCCTCAAGTGATTTATATAAGTTTCTACAAATTAGGAGCTATGTAACAAAGCATAATGATTGGGAACTGATTAGAAGAGAGTCCACAAATATAGAGAAACATTTTATTAATTTGATTGAAAATGGGGGTGTAATGAAAAAACAAGTATCCTTGTTGTATAAAAAAATGCTGATTGACATGTCAGATAATACACAACACATAAAGCAGCAATGGGAAATGGAGCTGAATTTCACCTTGGATGACCACGTTTGGGTTAACATTTGCTCTGGCTGTCATAAGGGTGTGGGCAGTCAGATCTGGAAGGAGTTTGATTGGAAGATGAAAACCAGATTTTTCAGGACTCCGTTAAAATCTTTCTTCGCCAAGAGCATCATGAGTGACAAATGCTGGAGAAACTGTGGATTTGTCGGTGATCAGGCTCACATCTTTTGGGACTGTCCCACCATACATACATTTTGGAAGGATGTTAAGGACATTTTGGAAAATCTACTAAAAGTTAACATTTCTTTAGACCCCCAAATATTTTTATTGGACATTTTTCCTGACAACCTTTCTCAAGACCAAGCATTTCTTCTCCATCTCCTCTTAATGACTGCAAGGAAAATTATAACAATTTGTTGGTTAAAACCTGAGCCACCTACAGTCACGCAATGGATACAAAAGACAAGACAAGTTTATTCAATGGAACGGTTGACAGCACAACTACAATTAAAAATCCCGTTTTTTGAGAGAAGATGGGGACCGGTTATTGACTTTCTGAAATAGGAGAAAAGCCTAGCCTTAAATTTGTTGTTTCTGATTGTAAATAATGTGTAAAGCCCAGTCTCAGGACAATGTTCATGTTTTATTTGTGTGTAATCACAATAAAGTTAAAAAAAAAATAAAAAAAATAAAAAAGAACAGTGTGTAGAGCTTCATGGGGTTTCAGGCCGAGCAGCTGCATCAGAGCCTTTCATCACCAAGTGCAAAGCTTCTGATGCAGTGGTGGACTCTAGAGCAGAGGAGATGTTCTCTGACCAATCACACTTCTCCACCTGGCTCTGATGGACCAGTCTGGGTTTGGAGGCTGCCAGGAGAACTGACTGCATTGTGCCCAGTGTAAAGTTTGGAGGTGGTGATGATTATTATTATTATTATGGTGTGGGGTTGTTCTTCAGGAGCTGAGCTTTAGTTCTAGTCAAAGGAACTCTAGATGCTTCAGCACCAACAGGGTTTATCCAGGCAGAAGCAAGTCCAATTTAAAGCTTTGTAATGACATTTTTAATGCTCAAATACTAGATTTTAAAGCAAAACGCAGAAAAATAATCAGCCTCTACTTCATTTGTTACGTTTCAAACAGAAGAAAGAGAATTGGACAGAACAGGAAACTTCAGAGCCAAAACTGTTTTAGTTGTTCATACGTTTGGTATTTTTGATGAACTTGTACAGTAAAGATTGTTCAGGAATGACCTTCATAAACACAGAAGAGCTGAAGATGCTTTAGCTGCACAGAGTGGACACACTCTACATTAAACCCTATGAACGAAGATCTCAGTCAAGTTCAAATGTGAGTGGAGGCGTCTGAAGACTTTGGAAACATAGATCATCACAGAAGTCTTTAAGCTGATTATGGATCATAGAGACTCTGGGACTTGGGGACAGTCGTTTCTGTTTCCTGTTGGATGAGTTGACTTTACGATTGTTATAAGACGATGTCAGTCTGACTGTGACGTGTTGGACGGCGGTGGATCTCACCTCTGAGCTTTGGGGTCAGTGGTTTTAGAGTGAGGGGCTCCGTCCTCTCTGTCCTCCGTCTCCTCCATTATGTGTCCAGCTGAGACGACTGAAGCTTCAGGAAGATCTAAGAGACAAATAAAAACTTTGTTGTATCTACGACTAATCTGGGAAGAAGAAGAAGAGTTTACGCCCGTACTCCAAACCATCTATTGATACATTTTATTAACAACATAACAATGACTAATGACAACTCAATGACGAAATCAGATCCTGGTTCTTCCTCAACGTCCTCAAGCTCAACAGTGATAACACCGAGGTTCTGCTCATCAGCACAAAGTCCATCCAAAACTAACACCAACACTCATTTACATGGAGACCACACATCTGATCATCATCTGATTTTCATATGATATCATTTTTTTCTGATCTTTTACTCGTTACATAAACTAACCAGAAAAATACAGTAAAAAGGCCAAACTAACGTCACAAAGACAAAGATTTAAAGACATTAAAAAAGAGTGAAAAAAGTTCTCCAAGAAATAAATCTCTCATTTGTTTGTCGAGAAAGTCCAGTGTAGTGGTTAAGGCGCTGCACGTATGCAGAATATTACTCCATCAGTAGCGTTGAGTTCAAGCTCTGTTTATTTACTGTTTGAATCAAAGCTCTTTCTCTTTTTAATAGAAGTTGAAACACAGTTTGTTTTTTACTTTACTACAATGACTAAAGTAAATAAGTTTGACCCTCGACCTTTGAGAGACCAGTTACATTATAGAAACTGAAACTGTACAGTGTCTTAAATACACACAAATACAATTTAAACAGAAACAAGCATGACTTTAGAAAGTACTTTAAGCTTTAATGTTTTATTATAATGTCTTTCATAAGTTTGTCCTTTTTACTGATCTGTGTTAAATACAGAGGCAGATGATTCCACAGCTCTAAACAACGCTGACTTCTTCAAAGCATTAGTTTCAGTAAAGGTCGTGAGTAACTGTCTCGTATGGTCCCATGTCTCTCTTTAGTCAGAGTCGGCTGATTCTAAAGGCAGGTTCTTCTTGATAAACTGAGCCGTTCTTACTGTGAGCCAGGACAGTCTGCTGTGCATCACTTCCACATGTTCTCTAATGGAGCCTTTAAACTGGGGACATTAGAATATCCTTCAAAAGTTCATTTATTTCTGTTATTCAACATAACATTTGAAACTAATATATGATATAAACTCATGACAAGTGACAAATGTCAAGCCTTTATTTGTTATAATTTTATAATTTAGTTCTGTAGTGGAGAGGGTGACCAGCACTAAGTTCCTGGGTGTGCACATCACAGAGAACCTTTCCTGGACCATGCACACTACATCTCTGGTCAAGAAAAGTAATCAGCGTCTCTACTTTCTCCGCAAGTTAAGAAGAGCTAGAGTCCCAGCCTCTGTTATGTGCAATTTCTACAGAGGGACTATAGAGAGCATCCTGACCAGCTCCATCACTGTGTGGTTCTTCTACAGAGGGACTATAGAGAGCATCCTGACCAGCTCCATCACTGTGTGGTTCTTCTACAGAGGGACTATAGAGAGCGTCCTGACCAGCTCCATCACTGTGTGGTTCTTCTACAGAGGGACTATAGAGAGCATCCTGACTAGCTCCATCACTGTGTGGTTCTTCTACAGAGGGACTATAGAGAGCGTCCTGACCAGCTCCATCACTGTGTTGCTCTTCTACAGAGGGACTATAGAGAGCATCCTGACCAGCTCCATCACTGTGTGGTTCTTCTACAGAGGGACTATAGAGAGCATCCCGACCAGCTCCATCACTGTGTGGTTCTTCTACAGAGGGACTATAGAGAGCATCCTGCCAGCTCCATCACTGTGTGGTTCTTCTACAGAGGGACTATAGAGACTATCCTGACCGGCTCCATCACTGTGTGGTTCTTCTACAGAGGGACTATAGAGAGCACTCTGACCAGCTCCGTCACTGTGTGGTTCTTCTACAGAGGGACTATAGAGAGCACTCTGACCAGCTCCATCACTGTGTGGTTCTTCTACAGAGGGACTATAGAGAGCACCCTGACCAGCTCCATCACTGTGTGGTTCTTCTACAGAGGGACTATAGAGAGCATCCTGACCAGCTCCATCACTGTGTGGTTCTTCTACAGAGGGACTATAGAGAGCATCCTGACCAGCTCCATCACTGTGTGGTTCTCCTACAGAGGGACTATAGAGAGCATCCTGACCAGCTCCATCACTGTGTGGCGCCAGCACTGCCTCCTGCCGAAGGAGCCTCCAGCGCATCGTGAGAGCAGCGGAGAAGATCTGTGGAGCTCCTCTCCCCTCCATTAAGGACATGTACTCCACCCGTCTCACCCGCAAAGCCGTCAGAATCACCAGGGACCCTACGCACCATCACACAGTCTCTTCAGAGTAATGCCTTCAGGGAGGAGACTGCGGAATCTACGGGTCAGGTCCAGTCGACTGAAGAACAGTTTCGTACACAGGGCCATCGGGAAGCTGAACTCCCTGCCCTCCCTCCCACCCCTCTTCCCCCAACCCCCGCTCCACAATCAAGGATGAGAGAAATATAATTTCGAATCAGTCACATGGTTTGACAAATAAAACAATCTTGAATCTTGAATGATTATGGCTTACAGTCCATTTTCTAAATATTCGAATTTTATGAGATTTTTAATTTGGGGTTTTACAAGCTGAGCCATAATAATGAAAATGATATCAAATAAAGGCTCTACATATCTCACTTTGCAGTGTTTCTGAAAAGTGTGTACCTCGTATCGCAGCTGTATAGTTTGCGTTGAGGAGCGGCTACGCAAAGTTCTGGCCTCATTTTGTGAGCAGCAAACTTGATAAATGAGGCTCCAGGTCTTTGTTTCACTGGCAGTTGTTCTTCAACACCACCTCCACATGTAGATCATTTCTAAATATATGATATCTGTGAATATGGATCTCATTACACAAGAACAGCGATCCTCCCTATAGGCCCTAGGATTCGGGTAAAGCTGAAGAAAATGCAGTGGGTTTAAGGCGAGGCTTAAGAGCTTCTCAAACCTTTGCTGCAGAATGTCCTGATGTTGTATTTGTATTTATTTTGATCTCCATTAGCCGTAACAAGTACAGCTGTTCTTCCTGGAGTCAATCCAGCTGCTATGTTAAGATGACCTGGGGGGTCAGTTTGTCAGGGCGGGGCCAAATAAGCTAAGTTTCGCCGCTCTTGTACCGGAGCTTACAGCGGCGCTTGGAACGCACGTAGCCGCTAATGTACTCAATGTGCTGGCAGCCTGGCTATTGTGATAAAAATGATAGAAATCGAGTTTTTACTTCACTTTGTTTGCTAATATAAACTCACTACTAGAATAGTTTGGCTGAATACAAAGAAGGAGCTCTACAAACGTGTTCTATAAGTTCATGTAAGTAGCCATGTTCATAAGTTACAAGTGCGTTTGTCAACATGAACAATGATTCTGTTGTCAGCCGTGTATATTGTGCCGTTTCTGTTTCTGATCAAACTTTACTAAAGGTTATGATTCACGAACTGTCCATCATAAAGAGGTCACCTGACCTTACGCTTAAACCCATTTATTTTGTCCTTTTCATTACGCTGCTTTCCGTCAAACATTTAAGCTATTTTCAAAAGCGTGATCAGGAAACGATCACGTCTTCATTAGGTTATTGTTGTTGTTCATGTTCGCTATAAGCCTAATGTTTAACATTAAAACACACGCCCGCCATGTGTAGGTTCAATATACATTTTAGTACTGAGTAAAGAAAAACATTTACTTGAGGTTCTTAGCGTTTATCTTAGTTCAGTCCCGTAGATTCCCGTTCATTATTTGTTTGAATCAATGGTTTGGCTCTCAGACCCGCAGAGACCACACGGAGAAGACCTCGTTCATGAGTCACGAGCACGTCCACAGGCCTGGTGACGTCACACCATTGGAAAACTTAACAAAATATATTTTGGAAAAAAAAAAGTATATGTCCTGAAAATAGTATTTTTTAAGAAATATATTAGCCCTGTGGACCATTTTACAGGCTCCTCCTTTTACATGAGCGTCTATGACAAAAAGGGCTTTTTGAGCCGCAGGCTGCAATACCACGGCCCGCCACTAGCACGGACTGCAATTGGGTGAAAAGGGGCGTATCCCCCCCTTGGAGGAAACAAACTCCTTCAGTCTCCCTCTTCCACGTGACTGATTTACTGCGTTTGTGTTTTTACTTTTTAGGTTTGTAGTTCTAGACTCTACTCTCACGTTCATAACATCACATATATTCAGAGATGTTTCAGGCTCAGATGTTTCTGCTGCTCCACCTCAGTGTTAAACTATAGTGTCTCTTCAGAATAATGAGCTCTCAGTCATCCAGGCGTGTTATATTCTGCTGCTGTTTTGCTTCTATGTTGTGTTTAAGGAGTGTTCGCCAACAGAGTGACAGAAATATATCAAACCTTCAGCTTTACCCAAATCTAAACCTTCTCGACTGGAGCTGACAGCCTACAGGCCAGAGTAACGCCTCATTTGAAAGCTAAGACCTACAAAACTCATTGTAACTTTTTTGTTGCCGCGTTACATTTATGAAGCACTTTTGTCGTGTTTTTTCGTTGCATTTTCATCCTCATTCAAGCAGCTTTTAGATTCGGGTCAAGCCAAACTAGAGAAAATGGTTCCGCGGTTAAACTGTGCTGTATAAATAATGAACCTTCATGGACTCTGGAAGATCACAGTCCAGTATCTTTACAATAAACACGGCCATAAAACCATCAGAGTTTATGGTTTTATTCAAGTTTATCTGAGGCGGCCGAGACTCAGCACGAGGTCACAGTGAACAAAGTCATAAACCACAGCTAAAACATCACTGTCATACAGCCGGAGAATCCCACACTAAAACATGTAAAGAGTCAAGTGACAGCAGGAACCAGATGTTTACATGCACTTCATAAAAAGACACATTTGCATTTTTTTTTCTCACCGTCTCACATGAAAGCAGAATGAATGGACCATGACCCAAAGCCACACTGGTCACAAAGCGGCTTCAGGAAAACAAAGTCAGTGTTTTGAAGTGGTCGTCACAAAGTCCTGATCTCAGTCCAGTTTAAATGTATCAGAGCTGAAAAGGCATAGGCACGCAAGGCGGCCTAGACAAGTGTCTCAGTTACACCAGTTCTGTTTGGACGAATGGACCAAAACTCATCCAACTATTGTGAGAAGCTCGTGGAAGGAAATCCAAAACGTTTGACCCAAAATATACAGTTTAAAGGCAATGCTGCCAAATATTAATGATGTATGTACACTTTTGGTTTTCACACACACACACACACACACACGCACCCACACACACACACACACCAAGACAGAACTTAAACAATAACAACCCAATCATCCTCAACTGTATCTGTAATATGTAGATACTGTATATATTACATTTCAAATATTGCTTATTTTCATGTTTCTGTCATTGTAATGTTTTTTTATTTAACTGGGTGTTAAATAAATGAATAGAAAACCTCACTAACCTCAGACAGTTCCTCTCTGAGCTGCTCCTCTGGGTCCGTCCCGGATCAGTGAAGACGTGCAGTGGAACCTGTGGGATCAGGAGCAAAGAGCAGCTCCACCTCAATAAAAGTATAAAAGTTAATGAGTGTTCGATCAGTTCACTCTATTTGGTCACAGGTGTAAAAAACACCACCAAGGCCCCTGGAGTACAAACGTTCTCCTCAGGTTCATGACAACACATTTCTGCTTTTTCACCACAGTCATATTCTTCAAAAATATAGTATATTAAGTTTATATATTAATCATATGTTCAAATCTCTGTTGTTCAAGATCATGAATGGTTCTGCAGTTCTTCGTTGGGGGCCATTTCACCACGTTCTTTGTGCTGTGGACGAACCTATGAAGACCCACCATACAGGAGGCAGGAGGAGGAGTTTAAAAACAGAAATGTTCGAAATGTGTAATCTCAAGAAAAGTTTCATGTTCATATTTGTGAATTGTTTGTCGTTATTAACCTTGTCTTTTTGATTTTGACAGTGGATGGTAATAAATGCACTCACTGCGAAAAACGAGCAGCGTTCAAAATATTTTTTAACCATGAAATCATTTGCGATTTTGTTTATACCACGAATTTTGTAAATAAGGCAACTCCATGCGCCTCAGTGCCACTCAGCTTTTAGAGTGCGTTGATGAAATCAAATCCTGGATGTCCGCTAACCTTCTGCATTTCCATGACAACAAGACAGAGGTTCTACTAGTTGGGCCGAGTAATGGTAGAGCTGCCTCTGCAAACCTGGGACCCTGGACACAGTTTGTTAAACCCACTGTGCCAAACCTTGGTGTTAAAATGGATCAGGATTTTAAATTTGACAAGCAGGCTAGTGCTGTGGTGAAGGTCAGTTTTCTCCATCTGAGGCAGCTGGCAAAAATAAAGTCCTCACTTTCTAGTCAAATTGAAATGTTGATTCATGCTTTTGTTACGACGCGGCTGGACTTCTGTAGCGCTCTGTACACCGGCATCAGCCAGTCCTCGCTCACACGCCTGCAGCTGGTTCAGACGCAGCAGCAGCTTTTAACCGGCTCACGAAAGCATGATCACATTTCACCTGTTCTTCCCTTCACTGGCTTCCAATCAAATACAGAATTGATTTTAAAATCCTTTTATTTGTGTTTAAATGCCTCAAAGGTCTTGCTCCGCGTTATCTGTCCGACCTGCTCGTGTCCCCGACACGTTCGCTACGATCGGTGGACCAATCGCTGCTCATGGTTCCTCGGACCCACCGCAAACTCAGAGGAGACCGAGCTTCTTCTGTGGTTGGTCCCAAACTGTGGAATGAGCCTCTGTGTGTCAGACCGGCCGACTCCCTTCCTGTTTTTAAATCACGCCTTAAGACGCATGTGTTCTCTTTGGCATTTAACTAGTTCGGAAGTTGACTTTTACTGTTCAAATCGTCCTCTTATGCCGCTGTATATGTGTATTTATGATTGTATTTTATATTTTTATTTTTGTACGGCACTCTGGTCAACTCTGTTGTTTTTATTAGTGCGTTATAAATACATTGGATTGGAAAAGAAGATAATGCACAATTACAATCAGGTTAAGTTAAGGCACATATATAGAAACATCAAGACATGGGAAATACACAGTGACAGGCCATTGACCGGGGGCGGGGCTGAGGAAACGTGTTAAGGCCGACGCAGAACGCAGACTCTACACATCAGGGATGGAGTCCCAGAATTAACATTAACATGATCCACAGGCCACAGTTTTCTGTATTCATTATTTACAAAAATGTACAATATTTACAAAAGGCATGAAGTTGCCATATTCACACCAACACCATAGCATTGTGAGTCGCGTAGGAAGCCTACACACAATGCCCTGAAGCAGTGATGTAAACGTCCCACGTACAAAGCAGCAGAGGTCACACTCTAGCTCCAAAGAGACTAAATGAAGAATTTGATTTGAGACCATTTTTGTGTCTTTTAAATGAAAGTCTGTGCGTCTCCCTTCACGGCCGCTTTCCAGTGTGGACCTTCATGTGGCAACTGAATTCAGGTTTGGTAGTGAACGTCTTCCCACACTGGTGAAAGCAGAAGAGGTCTTCCCCAGTGTGGAGCCTCTGGTGGTTCGTTAGCTTTTCTTTGCGACTGAGGGTTTTCCCACACTGGTCACAGCGATGCCCTCGAGCTGATTGCGTTTTTCCACAGGCCTCACAGTGAAACAGGTCGTGCAGACGTGTTTCTTTAAAGCGCTTTTCCTGCTGAACCGCAGGAACTTGCAGTAAACATCTTCCCACACTGGTCACAGCTGTGATCTCGTTTCCCCGTGTGAACGACCATGTGTTTGTTTAATGTTCCTCTTTGTTTAAAGGTATTTCCACACTGGTCACATGATAATGATCCCTCTTCTCTCAAGTGAATCTTCATGTGGTTAGTGAGATACGCTTTTGCAGTAAACATCTTCCCACACTGGTCACAGCGGTGGCGTTTCTCTGCAGAGGCTCCTTTAGCTTTGGGGGCGGAGTCTTCCTGATAAAACAAGCAGAAAGATTCACTACGTTTACATGTGGAACCTATTACGACTACGCTAAAGAGACTGATCCAGTGTCACGTCCAGTTACAACTTCTTAATAATTAACCCCCACCTGAACTGAGCACATTTTCTCCAGTTTGGCTTTACCCGAATCTAAAAACTGCTTGAAACAAATAGCAATAAAAATACGACAAAAACGGTGATGAAAACGCAAAAAAGATCCTTATAGATCCGTTTTGTAGGTCTTAGCTTTCAAATGAGGTGTTAGTCTGGCCTGTAGGTTGTGACCCTTTAGATTTGGGTAAAGCTAAATGGAAGATTAGAGAGACAATGCACTTGGGTTCAGAAGTCTGTGTAAGTTCTCAGTCGTACAGGGGTTGTCCATCCTCAATGAAGGTACTTGATTCATCTTCTGTGCTCAGTAGTTGAAGTCTTCGAACGTTTCGCCTCTCATCCAAAAGGCTTCGTCAGCGACAGAGGTCACAATCTGCACGCAGCTGAATATATAGACCAACAGGGAGGAGTTAGGGTAGGCCAGTCTCCTCCCCTCTAATAACAGCTACTCTCACCTGGGGGTAAACACCTTTGAAATAGAGCGTCTCTAACGATCTGCTCACCTCAGTATCGGTGAGTCATGTCCTAATCACTACCCAGTATCTGTCCCATTCAAGGCTAATCACTGTTAATTACCTGCCTATTGTTCTTTTGTTGGCTGAGGTGCCGTCTCCCTGGGCTGGCCAAGCCTTTTTGGTTTCTCCCGAAGGAGATTGGAGTAAAGGGACGGAAGATTAAATCTGAGACCGCCATTTCGGTTCATGGAGGGATTTTCTTTCCTGACAAAAATATCTTCTTTAACTCCTCTTTCAAACCAACGTTCTTCTTTAGCTCTAATGTTGACCTCCCCGTCCTCAAATGAGTGGTTCGAGGCTTTGAGGTGGAGGTGCACCGCCGACTGAGGGCCACTTGTGCTTTCTCTTCGGTGCTGATAAAGTCTCTTCTGTAAAACTTGTTTAGTTTCTCCAATATAATGTTGTTTGCATTCTTCTTCTTTGCATCGAATAGAATAAACCACATTGCTTTGTTTGTGGCTCGGAGTTTTGTCTTTGGGATGAACTAATTTTTGTCTCAGTGTGTTCACTGGTTTGTGGTACACTGGAATCTTGTGCTGCCTAAAGATTCTCTGAAGTTTCTCTGAGACCCCGGCTACATATGGCACTACGACTCCCTTTCTTCTAGGTTCTGTAGTCTGTCTGTCTTGTTCTTTGGGTCTTCTTGTAATTTGTGCTTTAGTGAAAGACCAGTTCGGATAGCCACAGTTTGAGAGGGCTCTCTGGACATGTTGTTCCTCTCTGGTCTTTCCTTCAGTACTGGTCGGCAAATCTTTAGCTCTATTTCTGAGGGTCATAATGACCCCTAGTTTGTGTTGGAGTGGATGGTTAGAGTCAAACATCAAATACTGGTCAGTATGATTGGCCTTCCTGTAAACCTCTGTCTGAAATTGTCCATTTTCCCCTATGATAACTTTACAATCTAAAAAGGCGAGTTCTTTCTCTTTGGCGTCCTCCCGCGTAAATTTTATGCTGGGGTCCACAGCATTGATGTGATCTGTAAAAGGTGCCACTTCCTTCTGCTTAATTTTGACCCACGTGTCATCTACATATCTAAACCAGTGGCTGGGTTTGTTTCCTGGGTATGAGGCCAAGGCATTCCTCTCCATTTCCTCCATGTAGAGGTTAGCCACTATGGGTGAAACTGGAGAGCCCATGGCACAGCCGTGGATCTGTCTGTAGAAGTTGCCCCTGAACTGAAAGTATGTGGTGCTAAGACAGATCTTCAGAAGTTAATGCACTTTTCAATCTTAAAACATGGCATTTTCAAATAAAGAATCATCCGCTACAGAAAAACTAATAAATGCATCAAATCCATTTCACTTCATCTGTGACACAAACACGGCTCTGGAAACAGACAAAGCCTCAGCTCTTTACATTTGATTATTACAAATATAATCACACTTTTGTGTAACAAGTTTTTTCAGTTTTAAGTTTTCAAACTGGGATTTTAAGGGTTAAATCCAGAACATTATGACATGTTTGGTAGTTTTGGAAAAGTTTCCAGTAGTTCATGTGATTTATGCAAAAAGAAGTAGAAAAAAATATTGAAAAATGCAGATTTAATGGCTGTTTTTAGGCGTGTACATTTTTGTACACTAGGGGGCGAACGTGTGGAAAGTTGTAAATCTCTCACTACAGAAAAACTACAAATGCTTCAAATGAATTATTTGCTCACCTGTGACCCAAGGCCCTAAAATACTTGAAAGCCCCAGCTCTGTACTATTCATTATTATAAAGATAATGAGGTTTTTATGTTCTGTAACACAAACTTCAAAGTTTTTGTTTTCAAACTGGCATATAAAGGGTTAACCCCCAAATAAATCACATGTTTGGAAGTTTTGAGAAGGTGAGAAGTGATTCTTTAGATTTATGAAAAACAATTGTAAAAAGATGAAAGTATGTGTTTTATGTAGCAGTTTGAAAAGCGTGTACATGTCTGTACACTAGGGGGCGCACGTATAGAAAATGCAGATCTCCAACATAAAAGACATGAGAGAAAAACAAACACTGGACTCGGAAAATTTGGCTCAAAAGAACATTTTCTGCAGAAATCCACGTCTCAAGCTGCAACACAGACACAATGGTCCAAATGAAACAAATACATCCTGCAAAATGTACAAAAATGTAAATAGGAAAACATTAGGGTTAAAGGGAAAAAGTATAAACAAAAAAACAAATCAGAATCAGAACAGTGTGTTTGGAACAGGTTCACAAACTAGGATTTATTTCTCGCTACAAATCGTGCAACATAAAAAATATAACAGAATTTACATTAAAATAAGCTATACAAACTTTAAAGTATAAGGCTATAAGGGCCGGCATAAAGAATATTAAATAAAAAATAAGAACTATATTTTTCAAACCTGTTTTTTTTTTCATTTGGAGGCCGACCTCTCCTCTCGTCATACATATAACAACAATAATATAACTTTATGAATATTTTAACCCTAAACAGCTGCATTTCTCCATTGTTACTGGATGTCGGCCTTTATTGTGTGAGTTTCTCCTCAGAGTGAATCTGTGGAAGTGTTTAGGGACGAGACCGTGTTGGAGCTTTTTCAACCGGTATTTGTACAAACAAAGGAACATTTGCCTCTAAAGCCTTTCAGACCTGAGGCCCAGCTGTTTGCACGGGGACATGGAGACGACCGGAGAATCACAATCACGTTTGTGCTCCATTAGCATCAAACATGTTGGACTTATGCTCACAATAAAAGTCCAAAAGCACAAACATGTGTTGATGTGACTAAGTGTTAAAGTGTATTTGACACATTAGACACAATTTTGACTAAAACATCGTTAACACAATTATATTTAAGATTTTACTAAAGATTGTTCCAGTTTCCTTTAGTTTCACTTCCTGATTGGACACTGACAGGAAGTGACACTGTTTTAAACTGTTGCCGTGCCGACCGTGTTATGTCCATGTGAAATGAGTCAAACTGAACTTTACCTTTATCTATGTCACTTCCTGTCAGCAGCTTAAACATTCAAATAAAAATAACTTTTCTGCCCAACATTTCTTCTTTCATTTGCAGTGAGAGGCTCAGTCTGACAGAGCTCTCAGAGTCACTGAGGAGTCTTTATTCCAGAACATAAACCCAGGGATCAGGGTCTGAGTGAAGGTGGTGTTGAAGGTGTGGAGGTGGATCAGTTCCTCAGAGGAGACTGTGTAGAAGGACAGAGATCCAGCAGCACAGTCCACATACACCCCTACTGTCCCAGAGGAGGAGCCGGGCTGAGGGAGGGGGGTTGGTTTGTTTTTATGCCAAACAGAGAAACCATCTTTAGAGCAGTCCAGACTCCAGGACTGATCATTGTATCCAAACCCACTGTCATCACCGTTTCCTTTCCTGCTGATTCTTCTGTAAGACACTGATATAGAAACCCTCCCTCTCCACTGGACCTCCCAGTAACAGCGCCCAGTCAGACCAGTGTCACACAGAACCTGAGGCCAGACCTCAAATCTGTCCTGATGATCTGGATACGGCTGCTCCTCACTCACACGTGTCGCCGTCTTGTTGTTCTCAGACAGTTTGATGTTTCTCGCAGCTGTGTTTGGATCCAGAGAGAGTTCAGTGAAGTCTGAGGGAGAGAAGACACAGCAGCAGTTAGTCCCTGTTTGGTGATTGTTGTAAATGTAGATGGTCCTCAGCTGTGGCTCTGTTCAGTCTCTGTGATGAGGACTGACAGAGACACAGCTCAGAGGAAACTACATCATGAAGATCTCTGTTAAACATCTCAGACTCTTCTGGACCTGCTTAAAGACTCTGTGGACCACAGTCACAGGGACACATACAATAATGAGCCTCATGTGTTTTATGGAGACTCCCATGATGCTTTGCTTCTATTGTTATGACATATTATTAAACTGTCTTTCACATGTTCCAGCGTGTTCTATGTTTAAAGATATTTACACTTAAGAATAAGACGTTAGACTTTTTAAATCTCCTCAACTGGACTGAGTTTAGTCGAATTCACTTCGATCTTAAGTTCAACTGAAAACTGGAAAACACAACTTAGAAAGAAAGTTCATAAGAAATGTTTGTTTCTCTCTGAACAAATGCAGTGACTCAAACTTAACCTCTTAACCCCCGACTGAACCGAGCACTTTGTCTCCAGTTTGGCTTTACCCAAATCTAAAAGCTTCTTGAACAAAGTGTCACAATAGCGACAAAAACGCGTCGGAAAAGCAACAATAACACAATAAAGAAGCACAACTGAAGAGTGATGAAAAAGAGACAAAATCGTCAGTTTTGTAGGTCTTAGCTTTCAAATGAGGCATGACTCTGGCCTATAGGCTGTGAGCTCCAGTCAAGAAGCTTTTAGATTTGGGTAAAGCTGAACTAGGGCTGGGGCGATATGGCCAAACATGAAAATCTCGATTTTGTTACTCAGTTTGGACCATTACAATTTTAAATCGATTTTTTTTTTTTAAAGTCTCCTGATCTTTCCTGATCAGAAAACTGCTCAGAGTCCAGACCATTAATATTTAGATTCATAATAAAGCCACAGTTAGGCCCATTAGAAAATGGTATTTCTCTTTTAAATATTCCTTGTCTGCTTTTAAAAGTAAAACTTCTAAATAAGCCATGGAGTTTTCAAAAGCATGTTCGTCTTCTCATCCTCAGGCCTCTGCTGTGATTGACAACCGTCTCCATGGAGACTCCTGGGGAAAGGGGCGGAGTTAAGCTCAGAGCATCAGGTGAGAGAAGGAAGAGCATCAGACTGGGGGAGACTCAGTTTTAGAGGAAGAAAACTCTTTTGCGCTCTCTGAAAACACAAAGCCTTTGTAAAGCAGCAGAGATCGTCACAAAGTCTCTGGGTTTTCTTCGGGCGACATTTCTGAAAACCGTCGCTGCTAAACTGGCAACACGGCCACGTGAGGAGGACACGATTTTACCATTTAGCCATTTTCCACATCGTCCATTTTTAAAAGCATGAATTCGATTTATCGCCCAGCCCTAAGCTGAACTGGAGAACATGCTCTGGGTTAAGGCGGGGCTTAAGAGGTCAATCAAAATTTAAAAGTCAGACTTACGTCTTCTGATTGGATTCATCCATCGTTCTCCAGCAGGACTCAGTCTGAAACACAAACATCAGGCTCTGAATAAACAGGTTTTATTCTGACAGTGTTTTCAGTAATAACTGTGTAATAACTGTCCTCACCTGAGAGTGGAGAGTGAGCAGTGGGGCTCCTCCTGTAGAGCAGTCAGGAGCTTTACTCCTGTGTCTCCTGGATGGTTGAAGCGGAGGTCCAGGTGTGTCAGATGGGAGGGGTTGGACCTCAGAGCTGAGGCCAGAGCAGCACAGCCTTCCTCTGAGATCAGACACCCTGACAGTCTGAACACACAGGGTTAAACAGAGCCATAGAAATCACAAACTCACAGAGATGAAGAGTAAACCCTCTGACCTGAGCTGCTCCAGTTTACAGTGAGGACTCTTCAGTCCAACAGACAACATCTTCAGCCCTGAGTCCTTCAGGTCGTTGTTACTGAGATCCAGGACTGTCAGACTAGAGGAGCTGAGGACTGAGGACAGAGCTTCACAGCTGCTCTCTGACAGGTTACAGCTGCTCAGTCTGGAGAGAACACACTGTTTTAGGAGAAGTTTAGAAGGTTCATACTTACATAGACCTCACTCACAGAGCTTTGTTTGAGGCTTTGACCACTGGCAGCAGCCTCAGCAGAGCCTCCTCTGAAGCACAGTATTTCTTCAGCTCAAACTGCTCCAGAGCTTCTTCTGATGACAGTAAGATGAAGGCCAGAGCTGACCACTGAGCAGGAGACAGTCCACCTTCAGACAGATGTCCTGAGCTCAGGTACTGTTGGACCTGCTCCACCAGAGAACCATCATTCAGTTCATTCAGACAGTGGAGCAGGTTGATGCTTCTCTCTGCAGACACTTCCCCACTCAGCTTCTGCTTGATGTACTCAGCTGTTTTCTGATTGGTCTGGGAGCTACTTCCTGTCTGTGTCAGCAGACCTTGGAGAAGACTCTGATTGGTCGGCAGGGAAAGACCCAGGAGGAAGCGCAGGAACAAGTCCAGATGTCCGTTTGGACTCTGTAAGGCCTGGTCCACAGCAGAGCGGTAGAACTCTAGGGGATCAGCAAAGAGATGCTTCAACCTAGAAAATATGGACAGTTTTTCTACCAACAAGTTGACTCCAGTGTTGAAGAAGGTTTGATGGACGTGAAGAGCAGCCAGAAACTCCAGCACACTCAGATGGATGAAGCAGTAGACCTTGTCCTGGTACAGGCCTGGCTCCTCTCTAAAGACCTGTGTGAAGACTCCGGAGTACACTGAGGCGGCTGCAGCGTCCAGCCCACACTCGCTCAGGTCACTCTCATAGAAGATCAGGTTTCCTTTCTGCAGCTGCTCAAAGGCCAGTTTTCCCAGAGACTGCACCATGTTCTTGGTCCCTGGACTCCAGTGAAGGTCTGCTCCTGTTCCCTCATGATACTTGATGTTCTTGACTTTGGCCTGAACCACCAGGAAGTGGACGTACATCTCAGTCAGAGTCTTGGGCAGCTCTGATTTCTCCATTTGCTCCAGAATCTTCTGAAAAACTACAGAGAGGATCCAGCAGAAGACCGGGATGTGGCACATGATGTGGAGAATTCGGGACGTCTTGATGTGGGAGATGATTGTGTGGGCCTCGTCTGTGAACCTGTTCCTGAAGTACTGCTCCTTCTGTGGGTCGCTGAAGCCTCGCACCTCTGTCACCATGGAGACGCACTCTGCAGGGATCTGATTGGCCGCCGCGGGGCGTGTGGTTATCCAGAGGCGAGCGGAGGGAAGCAGGTTCCCCCTGATGAGGTTCACCAGCAGCTCCTCCACTGAGGCGCTCTCTGTGGACTCCGTCAGGGCCTTGGTCCGGCTGAAGTCCAGAGGAAGTCTGCACTCGTCCAGACCGTCAAAGATGAAGAGCAGCTGCAGGTCTTCAAAGCTGCTCACGTCTTCTGTTCCTCTAAAGAAGTGATGGAGCAGCTGCACCAGGCTGAAGCTCCTGTCCTTCAGCACATTGAGTGCTCTGAAAGTGAAGGGGAACAGCAGCTGGACGTCCTGGTGGGCTTTGCCTTCAGCCCAGTCCAGACAGAACTTCTGAGTGAGCAGTGTTTTCCCGATGCCAGCCACTCCCTTTGTCAGCACTGTTCTGACGGGCGCCTCTGTGTCCGCGGGGCCTTTGAACATGTCTTCACATGTGATGGCTTTCTCTGTCTCTGGTTTCCTGGAGGCTGTTTCCATGTGTCTGACCTCATGTTCCTGGTTGACCTCTGAGGCCCCTCCCTCTGTGATGTAGAGCTCTGTGTAGATCTGCTGCAGGAGGGCGGTGCTTCCTGCTTTAGCCACGCCCTCAAACAAACACTCACACTTCTGCTGGAGCTCAGATTTCAGTTTACGCTGAAGAACTCCAGAACGACTCCCTGAATGAAGACACAGACAGAGCCTGAGTCTCAGAGAAGATCAAATGACTGAGTGAAATGGACCTACTGCTCCACAGACGCTCAGCCAGCTCCTTCTGCTGCCTCCTCCTCAGGAAGTTCACAGTGATCTTCAGAAAAGCCTCTCCATCCTCATCCTCCACAGGCTCTAAGCATTCTGGGTAATCTGTGCTCAGAACCTTGTGGAGCTTCTTCAGCTCCTTCTGGACAAAAGTGAAGATGTCCTCCTCCAGAAGCTGCAGAGACACAATAGAAACAACACAAATGCAGTCAGTGTCAGATCTGTGTGAAACAAGTCCATCCATCTGAACATCTCCAAACTTCAGTGAAGGACACACCTTAAATATGGAGTCCAGCTGAGTGTGATGTTGCTGAGGTCTGAGCTCTGGAGCCTGCTCCACTCTGTGACAGAGACACAACAGAGAACTCACATCTGTCCATGACTTTACCATCGACAACATCAGGGAAACTTACGGCTCTGAGGAAAAGTTACATGGATGATCCTTAGACCGGTTACTGCAGAGCGACTCACAGACGGGACCAGGGTCAGACTCTGGGCTGTGATGGATTATGGTCACATTTAAAAATTAATAACAAAAAATCACATTGAAATCACAGAAACATTTGGAATTAACTTCAGATGAAACTCTACAGTTTACCTAAAATCCTGAATATGTTTTTACCGTCATGAGTTACAATAAAAGCTGCTCTTCCTTTGGGTTTTACATAAAGTTCCACTGAGTTTGTCTGAGGCCGATCTTTACAAATGTCCGTCTCTAATCCTGAGTTTCTAAACTGTAAAATGTGTCAGTGTTGTTACAGCAGGGGGCGCTGTATGAGGGACATACAGCGCCCCCTGCTGTTTAGGCTAATCTTCAGAGGGAGCTCATATTAAAGTCAAACATCAGCAGATTCTAAAACAAACATCAGTAACTGTCTTTTCTCTTATGGCTCTAAAAGTATAAAAGTCTGCAACATAAAACATATATAATAGGACCCCAGCCTCCGAGCTGCACAAACCTGTGACTGATTTTCACAGAGATGTTTCTGATCCTGAGTCAGAGGAAGGTGTGAGAGGCTCATTTTAAGGCTCTGACTGAGCTCTTTCATCAGCCTGATATCGGCCGATAACGATACAATAAAATACACAAATATCGGCCCGATATATCGGCTTGCAATGTATCGGCCTCTAGTTGTGCATTAAAGGAACTATACCTGATTTATTTATTAGAAATAATTAAAGAGGAAGCACATCGGCACATTTCATCATTTGCAGAGTCACTTTTCAGGGTCAATGTCACAGAAACAGAAAAACTAGCCACGAAAATTCATGAAACTGATACAAATGCTTTAATTAAATGCAGTGTTTTTCATATAAATATCTGAGTTTACAATATGATAAAGGTCAACAAAACTAGTAGATAAAATCAGCTATAGTTCCTTTAATTCCCCATTGAATTAAATCATTATATTCCAGAATAAACAGTTGAATCTCACGTCTTTGTCTTGAATCTTATTGGTCGATCCATAGACCAGTCGGTCCTGAGGGAGACACAGCTGGGACCAGGTTCAGACGGACGAGGTTTCTGGAGGATCCTGAGACACAGATTAAACACTTGAAACACATGGAACTGTCCTGGATCAGCCTCAGAGAGGGACGTCAAGATGAACCGGTTTTACCATCACCACGATTCTAAAAGGACACGGTAGGTCAACCTGAACGCTGTCCTGGCCACTGCACGACACAAGCAGAGTAAACTCACTGATCATGGAAATCAGGTTCTGATCAGTGTCATGGCCACAGCTGTAGAAGATCACACACAGAGGCTGCAGACTGTTTCTACAAACATCTGTGAAAGGTCTCAGGAGGTCAGTGAAGTCCAGCGTGGTACTGAAGCCTCCTGTGCAACTACACCTGAAATGTCCTAAATATTACAAAGTCAGCTGTGTGTGATGTTAGAACAAAGAGGAAGCGATTGGAAACAACATCAACGTTCACTTTCATAAGATCTTCAAACTTCCTGAAGCTTCAGAACAGTGTGTAGAGCTTCATGGGGTTTCAGGCCGAGCAGCTGCATCAGAGCCTTTCATCACCAAGTGCAAAGCTTCTGATGCAGTGGTGGACTCTAGAGCAGTGGAGATGTTCTCTGACCAATCACACTTCTCCACCTGGCTCTGATGGACCAGTCTGGGTTTGGAGGCTGCCAGGAGAACTGACTGCATTGTGCCCAGTGTAAAGTTTGGAGGAGGGGAGCATTATTATTATTATGGTGTGGGGTTGTTCTTCAGGAGCTGAGCTTTAGTTCTAGTCAAAGGAACTCTAGATGCTTCAGCCCCAACAGGGTTTATCCAGGCAGAAGCAAGTCCAATTTAAAGCTTTGTAATCACATTTTTAATGCTCAAATACTAGATTTTAAAGCAAAACGCAGAAAAATAATCAGCCTCTACTTCATTTGTTACGTTTCAAACAGAGGAAAGAGAATTGGACAGAACAGGAAACTTCAGAGCCAGAACTGTTTTAGTTGTTCATACGTTTGGTATTTTTGATGAACTTGTACAGTAAAGATTGTTCAGGAACGACCTTCATAAACACAGAAGAGCTGAAGATGCTTTAGCTGCACAGAGTGGACACACTCTACATTAAACCCTATGAATGAAGATCTCAGTCAAGTTCAAATGTGAGTGGAGGCGTCTGAAGACTTTGGAAACATAGATCATCACAGAAGTCATAAAGCTGATTATGGATCATAGAGACTCTGGGACTTGGGGACAGTTGTTTCTGTTTCCTGTTGGATGAGTTGACTTTACGATTGTTATAAGACGATGTCAGTCTGACTGTGACGTGTTGGACGGCGGTGGATCTCACCTCTGAGCTTTGGGGTCAGTGGTTTTAGAGTGAGGGGCTCCGTCCTCTCTGTCCTCCGTCTCCTCCATTATGTGTCCAGCTGAGACGACTGAAGCTTCAGGAAGATCTAAGAGACAAAGAAACACTTTGTTGTATCTACGACTAATCTGGGAAGAAGAAGAGTTTACGCCCGTACTCCAAACCATCTATGGATACATTTTATTAACAACATAACAATGACTAATGACAAATCAATGAAGAAATCAGATCCTGGTTCTTCCTCAACGTCCTCAAGCTCAACAGTGATAACACCAAGGTTCTGCTCATCAGCACAAAGTCCATCCAAAACTAACACCATGGGCCAGACGAGATATCGGTACCATGATCACCGTAATCCCGGAAAGGCACCACTTTCAAAACATACATGAAACATGTGGCTTA
The DNA here is from genome assembly GCA_021464625.1 of Proterorhinus semilunaris. NCBI lineage: Eukaryota > Metazoa > Chordata > Actinopteri > Gobiiformes > Gobiidae > Proterorhinus > Proterorhinus semilunaris. The sequence continues at coordinate 39,157,552 of CM038348.1, forward strand.
GTGGTTTAGCAACAACCTTTGCTGAGAGCCTTAACAGTCTGTTCCATCTGATCAACAGCACATGGCTTATGGTCTAATGACATGAGAAGCTTTTCAACATCCTCCACTGCCACACTGGTCAATTCAAACATGCATTTCTTTCCACTCACAATCTGTGAATGAATGATTGAGAGAGTGCAGTGTTCCCTCCTGCATTTCATTCCTCAGTAGCTTTACTTTTTCAACAGTATCATTATTAAAATGATTAGCAATATCTATAGGTTTAGTTAAATCTCTCTCCTCCTTTAGTTTCTTCTAATAAATCTTTTTTTAAATGTGTTGATGTTAGTAACTTTATTCCTCAGAGAGCGGAAAGCGTCCCAATCACTCACATTTCCAGATACAGTGGCAGCTTTCTTAAGTTGGTTTCTTTCTCGATCCAACCAGGAGCTTTTGTGTTTCTAACTGTATGTTTTTAATCGGAGCTTGATCATCACACACTCGTGAGAATAATTGCTTTAAAAAGTCTTTTGTTTCATTTATACTCGTGTCAGCTCGTGTCCTGACGAAGACCAGGAGGCGGGACCACATCACACCGGGTTTAGAGTCGCTGCATTGGCTCCCCGTGTGTTCTTTTAATGGTTTTCAAATGTCTTAATGGTCTTGGTCCTTCTTATCTTTCAGAACTGATTTTATCTTATGAACCTTCACGGCCCCTTCGCTCCTCTGGCAGGGGTCTCCTAGTTATTCCTAAAGTCAACAGAAAGACTCACGGCGAGGCATCTTTCCAATACTATGGCCCTCGCCTCTGGAACGACCTGAGGAGGAGCTCAGGACCACAGAGAACGTTCATGTATTTAAAAGCAGGCTCAAGACCCACCTTTTTAGTTTAGCTTTTAACTAATATTTACTTATATTAACCTTATTTACCGGTTTTAGTTCTATTATTTCTTTAGTTTCCCTCTTTTTATCCTGTGCCATTTCACGCACAGTTTTAGCTGTTTTTAATGTATCTCTTAATAAATATTTTATTTTTATTTTTTTTATTTATTTTATTCACTTATTTTTTATGTTCTCCTAGTGGTTCCTCTGAGGGAGCCCTCTGCCCCGGGAGTGCTGGTTGGCTGTGGCCGTGCGGGCGCTCTCCTGGGGGTGCCTGGATGGAGGTAGGACGTCTCTCCTACACCTCCTCCGGGCCCCCTGAGGTGGCGCTCTGTGGCCGATGGGCTGCTCCTGGTGCAGACGCTCCTTGGATGATGTTTCTTCTTTCGGTCCATCTGTACTCAGCCTTATACTCAACTCTATGTCTATTTTTATTTAAGACTTTTAACTGCTGGCTGTCTGTACGTATATGTGTCTGTGTGTCTGTGTGTCTGTGTGTCTGTGTCTGTGTGTCTGTGTGTCTGTGTGTGCGGGTGGGGGGAGGGGGGGTTGTAGTTATATATGTATATTTACTGGTGGGGACGATTTTAATGATTTTTAAGCACTGTAAAGCACTTTGTGTTACATTTTGTATGAAAAGCGCTTTATAAATAAAGTTTGATTTGATTTGATACAATCCCATTTCACTGGTTGTACATCTTCAATAAATGCAGTTTCTTTGAATGTTTTCTAGCTTCTTTTGTGAATGAGCTCAGGCCCAGTTTCTGGTGTTTTGGCTTTTCTTGCCTCTACAATAATGTAGTGACTCAAAGCCAGTGTTACTGATGAGACCTTAGAGCACAACTCTCTGCATTTGAAAGTAGGTGATGGGTGGAAGTAGCAGTCGTGTCTGAGCCCTGACAGCTGACTGGGTATCTTCACCATCTGAGTTCACTTACGTATTGTTACAGATCACTCAGCCTTTTCCTCAACGCACAAGAACCACCGAACCAGTCCATCTTCACACGTCTCTGTTGCCGTCAGTCACACACACTGAATCTTTGAAGTGGGCGGTCTGGAGCAACAGACACTGAGATGGGCTTAAGGAGTGAAGGAACTTCTGCTCCTGGAGGCTCCAGGTCTTTGTTTCACTGGCAGTTGTTCTTCAACACCACCTCCACATGTAGATCATTTCTAAATATATGATATCTGTGAATATGGATCTCATTACACAAGAACAGCGATCCTCCCTATAGGCCCGTTTAGATTTGGGTAAAGCTGAAGAAAATGCACTGGGCTTAAGAGCTTCTAAAACCTTTGCTGCAGAATGTCCTGATGTTGCAAAGGAAATGCAGCTTCCTGTAAATCATGTGACCTCGTCAGCCAATCACAGAGCAGTACAGTTTCCCCAGCTGTGAGTGACGGAACAACAAGATTTCACTTTATTTCAGAGCGATTTTTTAACATCGAATTCCAGCTCGATTTATTCAACTTTGAACCAAAACAACAAGACTTTTTAGAAACGTTTTCACTTATGATGAGCTCATTCAGAAACTAAACCAGATCCAAAAAAAACCTGTGTAACTAATATGTCACAAAACAAAACCCTGAATTCAAACCTGGCTCTGTCCATTATTTAGATTCCGTCGCTGAAAAACTCATATTTATATCAGTTCAGTTTGGCTTTACCATAATCTAAAAGCTTCTGGAAAAAAGCCTCAAAATAGCGACAAATACGAGGAAGAAAACACAATGACAAAGGGACAAAAACACAATAAACAAACGACACAAACACGACAGAAATGTGACAAAGCTGCAGCGACTCCGCGACACAAAAGCCTGAGAGCCAGAGTGTCGTTCTGGGGCAGAGTCCGAAACACAGATTAAACCTGATGTTCTTCCAGTGACTTCCATTATAAACGGACTGGGTCACACTCTAAAATCCTCCCTTATTGATCATCGGTGCTTTCTTCTGATCAGAGGAGGAAACACAGGGGATTTGTAGAGTTCATAGTGACAGTAGAAAGAAGGCTCTATGTCCCGTTGTTTTCTACGGGGCCCAAAGCTGATGTTTGTGTGGCCTGTCCCGTGTGCCGTCACCTCTGCTTCCACTCTGCAGCGCCCTAACCCTAACCCTAACCCTAGCCCTAGCCCTAACCCTAGCCCTAACCCTAGCCCTAGCCCTAACCCTAGCCCTAGCCCTAACCCTAACCCTAGCCCTAACCCTAGCCCTAGCCCTAACCCTAACCCTAACCCTAGCCCTAACCCTAACCCTAGCCCTAGCCCTAACCCTAGCCCTAGCCCACACTGTCCATCTGGGAACGCTTTTCCATTTGCCCACCAGACGAGTGTGGGCTTGATCAGTGAGAGCAAAGAAAACAAACAGATGAAAGTCTGGAGAAGTGCGGCCATGCATTTCTCACATAACAGATCCATGACTCAGTCTCCTTTACACCTCTTACTTGTCTTTTCATCCTGGTTTTCACGCTTTTAGATTTGGGTAAAGCCAAACTGGATGTGCTCGGTTTACAGTTAACAACATGCCAGTGCAGGGCGTGGAAACGGGTTCCTCAGCTTTGACGTATCACACACTAAACCGAGTCGAGAGTCTAGAGCAGGGTCTGCAACATCAACATCAACAGAGCCGCTCAGTTTTAGACCAAAGGAAAGTCTCAAAGAGCCGCAAACAAAGCAGACACATGTTGTAAATGATAGTCTGATTCAAAAGATGTCAGATTTTGTCTCAGACCTTTGCAGAGTGTCTCTCATTTACACCACATTATGGCTTTGTCATCGATCTTTCAAACGAGGCGTTACCCTGGCCTATAGGCTGTGACCGTTTAGATTTGGGTAAAGCTGAAGAAAATGTAGTGGTAGAGCCCTGCATTTGAGCCCAAGGCCCGCGGGCCGGGCTTCGGGCCCATTACCGCATCATTGCGTCGGACACGGGCCGGGCTCGGGCTTGGTTTTTTCCCCCCTGCCAATGCGTTGTGCTGCTATTTTTTAATCAACTTAAATGGCGACAATAAATGCAGCACCCGCTCTCCTCTCTCCCTGCCCACCTGCTCTCTCACACCTCGTCTTGTCTTGACTCCACACAAACATGTACCTGCCTTCCCCGTGGACCGTGGCGTGGGAGTTTTCCTCGCCGTGCGTACAGCTCTGCAAAGCGGTCGTATTGAGAGAGAGGACCGGGCGGTCCGCGTGCGGATGTGCTTCTATCGATGTCCTCTCGCCCCGTCGTTAATTATAAAACATCCATGGTCTTGACCCGCCACCTCTTACCACAAACATGTACCTGTCGTCCATGTGGGCTGTGTAGCGTGACCAGATGTCCCGCATTGTGCGGGACTGCACAGCATTTCCAACTCAAATCCCGCATCACGCAAATTGGAGCGGTGTCCCGCATTCCACTCTGCGGCTGCACAAACTTTATTTTCCTCCTCAGACGCGGATCGGCGGGATCCTCCGCGTCTGTGTCATTTGTCCCCTCTCGACAGCCAATAGCGCCGCGTTTTGACGTGTTAGGTTGTCTCTGATTGGATACCCTCCTCTAAAGCCCGCCTCTCACTCGCTCGCGCTCCGGGGCAGACGCAGCAGCAGATTCCAATGAGAACTGCGCGAGGGATCAAGATGAACTATGATGGGGAAAACTTTCTTTCTGCGTGTTTTACAAATATAATGGAGTTATTGAACCCATGGCTGATGAATGTCTGCTCAGTTTAAAGTAGAACACTTCAGTCTGAGACACTTGAGCTCAATGACCGCCATACACAGTTTGTCTCTGTTGCAGTTAAATAAAATTCTATATTTTATACTTTGCTTCAGACTGTTACTGTAGGCTACACATTTTTATAATGATAATTCACTGAATTATAAGCGATTATTGCTCTGCAAATGTTTGCATGCACAGTGAGTATTTATTATTGGGAATCTTCACCATTTATGCACTTTCATAACAAATGAATTGTAACTGCTTGATTTATTTTGCCCATGTGATTAAAATAGGTTAATTAAAAAATAATGATAGTGTTTCAATTGAGTGTAATTTTACGTCTTTAAAAATGTCCCTCATTGTCCTGCTTTGTCCCTCTTTAAAGTGCTTCATGTCCCACATTTGGCTGGTTACGACCTGGTCACCCTAGGGGGTTTCCCCGCGTGGGCAAAGCGGTATGGAGAGAGGACGGAGCGGTTCGCGTGCGGATGTGCTTCTATCGACGGAACGTGTTCGCAGTGTTTCCAGGAAACAAATGCGTGTTCCTCCCAACAATAACAAATAAACACTGTGCTTTATGTTACGTTTCGATAGAAGCGTTTATGTATTCATACAATACAGGTCAACTGTTGCAGCGCTGTTTAATCACGCATTTGGAAAATATTGGAAAGGGAGTAAGAGAGAGAGAGAGAGGGAAGAGCCGGGCCGGGCCTAGCCTGGCCTTTGCCATCCGTAAACTCCGGTCAAATATTTTCCCTGCATGTACGAAACAAGTACGAGGGTCTGGTAAAACCAGGCTAGGCCGGGCCGGGCTCGGGCCCAGAAATCAGGCCCGTGCAGGGCTCTATGCAGTGGGTTTAAGGCGGGACCTTTGCTGCAGAAAGTCCTGATGTTGAAAAGACAGTGACTAAATAAATCATAAAGACTGGACTCACCTGGACTCGTGCTCACATAACCCCAGACTGCCTGAGCTGCAAAGGGAGGGTTTCCTCTAAATCATGTGACCTCATCAGCCAATCACAGAGCAGTATCGTTTACCCAGCTGTGAGTAACGGAACAACAAGACTTTTTATAAATGTTTTCACTTATGATGAGCTCATTCAGAAACTAAACCAGATCCAAAGAACCCTCAGTGTTACTAATATGTCACAAAACAAAACCCTGAATTCAAACCTGGCTCTGTCCATTATTTAGATTCACTTTCACTTTTGAGATCCAGCCTTGGTAATGGAATCACTTTGTTTTATATGTTGTCCAATGAGCTCCCCTAGTGGTGAAAGTTAGTACTGCAGTCTCTAAAGTCTGAATCTGAGTGTTTCCTTTGAGCTCAGCAGAACGGCCTCGTCTGTCAGTAATGAGCTCATTCTCTGCATTTAGGACCTAAACCCCCATGGGGGTCACTAAAGGATCTGCGATGCATAGCCACAAGTGATGACAGAAACCACAATTAAAATAGAACAGAAACCACAGCATAATATCGTGAAAGAGAAGAATGTAGATCTATGTACAGTATTTACAAGGATCAGTATTGGTACAACATATACAAAGGGCAATATTGAACCCACAAGATGAGACACTGAACATTATTTGCCTGAGCACTAGAGGATGAGAAACCCTTTCACCACTGAGGGAGAATCATAAAACTGCAGAGATGTACATGAGCAAATAACTGCAACCACTGAAGTCAAAATGTGCACAATCGGTCAATCAATGGTTTTAGCCCAATATCACACAGGAGTTTCCTCACAGCTGCAACAAACATCAAGGCAATAAAACAGAGCAGTAAATAAGACAATGTAAAGTTCCGGTGAATCAAGTATCCAGGCAAACATAAAGTCCAAATAAGCGTCAGCAGTGGAGACGAGCAGCTCGGGCGTCCCCCTGTCCTTAGACTCTCCAGCACGGCGAGGAAAAACTCAAAAACCCAGTGGGAGAAACGAGAAACCTTGAGGAGAACCACAGAAGGAGAGATCCACTCCCATGGACGGACAGGCTATAGAGACCCAGGGCCGAAGGAGTCGATCAAAGGGTCTCAGACCAAAGTCTTCGTTGAGCCCTTTTGGATGAAGTGTATCAAGAGAATAAATCCAAACGCTTCTCCTCTGAGTAGAGCAGCTTTAACTTTAGACCTGAGACCTTCGAAAACAGGAACATTGAGTCAAGAGTGTTTTCAACAGTTTGACTGTTTTGTAAAAATAACGCTGTAAAGATGGTATAAAATAAACCATTTTGAACATCCCTCACGAATCTCAACACGGATGGACTGAAGAGCTCACGCCCTACATGCCAGTGTGATACCCCATTTGAAAGCCAAGACCTTCTAGTTTCTAAAACTGTTTGAGATCTGTGTGAGTGAAACACAATTTGCGTTACATTTGCCGTTCTTAACCCTAATCATATCGTGATGTGGGTTAACCAACTAAGAGATGCTGCAATATAAATATCATTAAACATACCGATTATTGCACACAAGTCTCCAAATCCCAGATGCTGCACGGCTTTGATCAAAAAAGAATGTTCTAGTGCAGTGGTTCCCAAAGTGGGGTCCGGGGCCCCCTGGGGGACCTTGGAGACACTATAGGGGGGCCCCAAAAGGCTTGTCTAGAAAACAAGTACATTGATAAAATATATATTTTAAAAGGAAAAATACATTTATTCGCTAAAATGTATTACTTGAAACAACTCTAACTCATTGCTAGATGTTGCTTTTTATGTCATTTAAGCTGTAATAAGAACATTCCAATGAATAGGATAAAGTATTTTCTATTGGGGGGCCCCGAGAGAATTTCGGATCGACAAGGGGGCCGCGATGTTCCGGACTTCGGGAATGGCTGATCTAGTGTGTCTTGTAAAAGTCCAAACGTAATATAAGACTGTCTTGATAAACAAAGTCATTATAATCCAACAGGTCAAACATGAATCTAAGATGAGTGTGAATATTTAATAAATGCAGATTGGTATTCATCCTTTATGTCCTCGAGTCCGTTATTCAGGCCCTCAGCAGAAACATGAGCCTTTTCTCATCATTGCATAATAACGCTCTTGGGCTCCATTTATTACACTGTTAGATCGAATGTGATAAAACCATGTGGTGAGGTTTGTTTCTGGTGAGGCTCATGTTATTGACTCCAACATAAAGGAAACCAAACTCTGGTATTCTCTTACTTTGAAATAGCATTCAAGAGCAACACATTTAAACATGAAATACATTCTCACGATATTGTCAATAAAAATTAAAAGGCAACGTAGTGAACGTGACCGGGACTCGTGCCCCGCCCGTCCTAATGATGAGTTATTGACAATCCTTTACTTACTCCTTTATGTTGAAAAATCCCCCCTCCTCTACTCATCCTCCTTTGGCTCCTCCCTTTTCCCGGTCTTGCCTCCTCCTTGCCCCACCCCAAGTCTATAATGAGGGGAGCGTCACACACCCGTGCAGCCATTGTGGAGCTGGCACTGAAGTATGTATTTCATCTTGTAACGCAGTTCTGCTCATGTGATCATGTCTGTGCTGCACACGTCATTATACTGTAAACACAAAGTATATATTTTAAGGAGCTCGAAGGCGGTTATATTTACCAATGGCCTCACTAGTAAATAATGATAAAGAAATAAGTGACAATGTTCACAGGGCATATATAACAGGTATAAAAGCAAAGACCGTGAAAGCCGAGTGGACTGATGGATGTTTCTCCTAAAGGCCAGTGAGAAACTCGGCATCTGGTTAAATCTGCCCCAGCCGTGCACAGCGGGACGCAGCTGTGGTGATCGTTTGTGCTCTTTGTAAAGTACAGTTCATCTTCGTCCGCAAAATAAAGGTACCGGAAAAGAACGACTCAACATCCGGTTACAAACCAGACAGTGATCGTTTCTCTATTTGCTTCTGACCGTTTTAAAGCAACAAGGCCCATTATCCCTGTTAGCCTGCCCCCTGCTGGTTCATCACTGGTAATGCAGTATTCCACTTTTCCTTTACATTTGTCACGAAGTCGGCCTTTTCCAGGTTTTTCCAGGTCTTTCCTTTGCGGAAACAACACACACATTTGTGCAACAAAGACGAGTTGAAACCGGTCGTGTCTGTAGTATTTTTATATGACAAGTTTATCCGGTCGTAGCAATAACACTGTCGCGTATAAAACAAAATGCAAATCATTTACAATCTACAAGGCAAACATTGTACTGATTCAACGGGAAAAAGCATAAAAGGAGCGATTATTGAAAACATGACCGTAGTTAAGGCCTTCGTTGGGGAGGAGTCTAGTGCAGGACATGAAATCGATGATTTTGTGTCTTGAATGACAAAAATAAGGCAGTGCATTTCGCCGCTCGAAACTGAAAAAGAAACTGCAACAGTGAAAAGCTCCAAAAAGCTGATTTGTCCCCTTTAAAACAAATGTCCACATGTTTAAAGAGTCGAAACCGGAGGCTTCATCAGTGCACAGGTGTTGCATATCGTGTCCAAAGGTGGATCCGCTGGAATGGAGCTCCGAATGTGTCTGATCCTAAACGTCTCGTCACAGTGTTTCCATGACTGGTCCGTAAACGAAAGAATTATAATTATAAAAGCAGGACATAAGGCAATACCACACGTGACCTGCAGGAGGACGGAAGGCCATTGATCAGGCCAGTTTCAAAAAGGAGATTTTCTACGTTTTTTGGGGGGGGAGAATCCACCAAAAACATGTACAATAGGCCGGGATGAATGATGTGAGTGAGTGGTTGGTGGTGGTCGGAGGGGCCGATGGCGCAGATTGGCTGCCTCGCTTCCGTCAGTCTACCCCAGGGCAGCTGTGGCTTCAATAGTAGCTTACCACCACCAAGTATGGAGTGAATGAATAGTGCAATGTAAAGCGTCTTTGAGTGTCCAGAAAAGCGCTAAATAAAACTGATGCATTATTATTATTATTTGTGGCAGACGGTAAAGTTCCATTAGGTTAAGCGGTGAGAGCCGTGGAACGAACCCGGGACATGGACTCGAGGCCCTGTAGCCGATGCTTTCATTGCAAAACATGAAAGAAACAGGAAGTCACTGGTAAATGAAAACTTTCCTCCCATTTCTTCACAGGGGTTGGGGCTCAGAGCGTCTGGCGGTCGGACCTCTGCCCACGGGGCCCCACCACCCGCAGAGGGGTCCGTAGGGGTCGGGTGCAGAGAGGACTGGGTGGCGGTCGAAGGCGGGTGCCTCGACGACCTGGTCCGCGTGCGCAGCTTCTGGCGTTCGGGACATGGAACGTCACCTCACTGGGGGGGAGGAGCCTGAGCGGGGGGGGAGGAGCCTGAGCTGGGGGGGAGGAGCCTGAGCTTGTGCGGGAGGTTGAGAGGTACCGGCTAGATATAGTCGGGCTCACCTCCACGCACAGCCTGGGTTCCGGATCCCAACTCCTGGAGAGGGGCTGGACGCTCCATTTTTCTGGAGTTGCCCGCGGGGAGAGGCGGCGGGCGGGGGTGGGTTTGCTCATAGCCCCCCAGCTCAGCCGTCACGTGTTGGAGTTCACCCCGGTGAACGAGAGGGTCGCGTCCCTATGCCTTTGGGTCGGGGACAGGTCTCTCACCGTTGTCTCGGCCTACGGGCCCAACATCGGTGCAGAGTACCCGGCCTTCTTGGAGTCCCTGGGGGGGGGGTACTAGATGGTGCTCCGGCTGGGGACTCCATTGTTCTACTGGGGGACTTCAACGCCCACGTGGGTAACGACAGTGAGACCTGGGTGGGGGTGATGGGGAAGAACGGCCTCCCCGATCGGAGGAGTTACGGTTTGTCCATAACGAACACCATGTTCGAGCACAAGGATGTCCATAAGTGCACGTGGCACCAGGAGGTCGATGACCCTCTGACCTTCAGCCACGTGTCTCAGACACCCGGGTGAAGAGAGGGGAAAGCTGGTGGTGAGCTGGATCCGCTGGCGGGGGAAGAAGCCGGTCAGACCTGGCGTGTCATGAGGGTCTGCTGGGAACGTCTGGTGGATCCCTCAGTAGGGTCTTCAACTCCCACCTCCGGAAGAGCTTCACCCAGATCCTGAGGGAGGTTGGGGACATGGAGTCCGAGTGGACCATGTTCTCCTCTCCTGTGGCCGCTCGCAGCTGTGGACGTGAGGTCTCTGGTGCCTGTCGCCGCGGCAACCGTGAGGTCACAGAAAGGAAATAACTGGTGAACAACACGACCTCTCAGAGGAATCACCGTTTATTTCCTCTCTGTGAGAGTTTGTGGTGACGCTTTTCGCCGCTTTGATCTCTCTTTATGAAACTGGCCCCACAGTCAATTTAATCACATGTAAAACAACACGTTACAAACCCAAACATCATCCTGGAATAAATAAAACCAAAATGCTTTCATCAATGCCCAGTCTTCACTAGTTCTATTTAAAAACTCAAGCCTCGATCTCGCTGAACGCCGCACGCCTTCGCCGTCGGCCATTTTGTGTCTTCAGTCTCAAAAGTGACCGCCGCAAAACGTGTGCTCTCAAAACCGCCGGAGGCAAGAACTGAAAAACATGTAACAAAACAATCCGAGCAGCCGCTTCCAAACGCTGACGTGAATACTCCCCCTCCAGCGGAGCGTGTGTCCTCCGTGTAGCGCGTCTCTGTAACGTGTCTCTCCGTGTCGCGTGTCTCTGTAGCGTGTCTCCTCCGTGTCGCGTGTCTCTGTAGCGTGTGTCTGTAGCGTGTCTCCTCCGTGTAGCGTGTCTCCTCCGTGTAGCGTGTCTCTGTAGCGTGTGTCCTCCGTGTAGCGTGTGTGTTTGTAGCGTGTGTCTGTAGCGTGTGTCCTCCGTGTAGCGTGTGTCTGTAGCGTGTCTCTGTAGCGCATGTCTGTAGCGTGTCTCCTCCGTGTCGCGTGTCTCTGTAGCGTGTCTCCTCCGTGTCTCTGTAGCGTGTGGGCTCTAACAGGGGCAGTTGCTCTTGCTCTGGGGCGTGTCTCTGTAGCGTGTGTCTGTAGCGTGTCTCCTCCGTGTAGCGTGTCTCTGTAGCGTGTCTCCTCCGTGTAACGTGTCTCTGTAGCGTGTCTCCTCCGTGTAGCATGTGTCTGTAGCGTGTCTCTGTAGCGTGTGTCTGTAGCGTGTCTCTGTAGCGTGTGTCTGTAGCGTGTCTCTGTAGCGTGTGTCTGTAGCGTGTGTCTGTAGCGTGTCTCTGTAGCGTGTGTCTGTAGCGTGTCTCTGTAGCGTGTCTCCTCCGTATCGCGTGTCTCTGTAGCGTGTCTCCTCCGTATCGCGTGTCTCTGTAGCGTGTCTCCTCCGTGTCGCGTGTCTCTGTAGCGTGTCTCCTCCGTGTCGCGTGTCTCTGTAGCGTGTCTCCTCCGTGTAGCGTGTGTCTGTAGCGTGTCTCCTCCGTGTCGCGTGTCTCTGTAGTGTGTGGGCTCTAACAGGGGCAGTTGCTCTTGCTCTGGGGCGTGTCTCTGTAGCGTGTGTCTGTAGCGTGTCTCCTCCGTGTAGCGTGTGTCTGTAGCGTGTGTCCTCCGTGTAGCGTGTCTCTGTAGCGTGTCTCCTCCGTGTCGCGTGTCTCTGTAGCGTGTCTCCTCCGTGTAGCGTGTCTCTGTAGCGTGTCTCCTCCGTGTAGCATGTGTCTGTAGCGTGTCTCTGTAGCGTGTCTCTGTAGCGTGTGTCTGTAGCGTGTCTCTGTAGCGTGTGTCTGTAGCGTGTGTCTGTAGCGTGTCTCCTCCATGTCGCGTGTCTCTGTAGCGTGTCTCTGTAGCGTGTCTCTGTAGCGTGTGTCTGTAGCGTGTCTCTGTAGCGTGTGTCTGTAGCGTGTGTCTGTAGCGTGTCTCCTCCATGTCGCGTGTCTCTGTAGCGTGTCTCCTCCGTGTAGCGTGTCTCTGTAGCGTGTCTCCTCCGTGTAGCGTGTCTCCTCCGTGTTGCGTGTCTCTGTAGCGTGTCTCCTCCGTGTTGCGTGTCTCTGTAGCGTGTCTCCTCCGTGTCGCGTGTCTCTGTAGCGTGTGGGCTCTAACAGGGGCAGTTGCTCTTGCTCTGGGGCGTCTGTGAGAGCAGCACACGCCCCTCGTCCCGGGACAGCAGGGACTTCTGTGTTTTGAGGCGACAGGCCAGAGACATGAAGATGGAGTCCACGTGCCGACTCTCTCTCGGGTCTTTGGCCGACGTCTCGAACAGCAGCATGTTGTGGGCGTCGGCAAACTTCAGCGCCGTGTTGGAGGGAACCTGGAGGCGAGAGGAGAGCGTGAAGCTTTTGGAACATAATCTAATTGTGATTTCTTCAATATTGCGATTAAATATGCGATTATTGTTGTCTCATGTATTTTACACCGAACACAAGCAATAATAAACTATTAGATTAATTTGAAGTGAAAATTACAACAATGTGACTTCTTAAAAACTGTCTGAACTTAACACAGTCTATAAATAAAAGATAAATTATATAGATATAAAAACAAAGATAAAACTCACTGATCCAGTCAGAAACATGAAGGGAAAAGTAACGTCTGCTTTAACAAGTTGGAAAAGTTTTAGGAAATCAAACTCCCAATTAATACAAAATAAACTATTGATTATTTATTATTTGGGCCAATCAAATCCCGGTCTGAGCTGTGCCTCGTCGTTGCTTCAGATGTGCGTTATTGGACACGGAGAGGCAGATGAAGCACACGCCACAACACAGAGGAATCAGGAGCAGCATTTTGGTTTTGGGACTTTGGACAATATGAAGAAAGAAGAACATTGACACAAGGAGACGGGACATGAGGCCGAACACAGACACGTTTTACTTTCTCTTTGACTCGCAGCCATTTAGAGACATTTCAGCTTAAACAGCAAAATAAGACACGGACTCCTGCCTCGGATCGGAGTTTCCAACACTTTTCATACAGCAGTTTAGTGTTTACAGTGCCTTGCGAAAGTATTCGGCCCCCTTGAACCTTTCGCCACATTTCAGGCTTCAAACATAAAGATATAAAACTGTAATTTTTTGTGAAGAACCAACAACAAGTGGGACACAATCATGAAGTGAAACGAAATTTATTGGATATTTCAAACATTTTTAACAAATAAACAACGGAAAAATTGGGCGTGCAAAATGATTCAGCTCCTTTACTTTCAGTGCAGCAAACTCTCTCCAGAAGTTCAGTGAGGATCTCTGAATGATCCAATGTTGACCTAAATGACTAATGATGATAAATAGAATCCACCTGTGTGTGAACAAGTCTCCGTATAAATGCACCTGCTCTGTGATAGTCTCAGAGGTCAGTTTAAAGCGCAGAGAGCATCATGAAGAACAAGGAACACACCAGGCAGGTCCGAGATACTGTTGTGGAGAAGTTTAAAGCCGGATTTGGATACAAAAAGATTTCCCAAGCTTTAAACATCCCAAGGAGCACTGTGCAAGCGATGATATTGAAATGGAAGGAGTATCAGACCACTGCAAATCTACAAAGACCCGGCCGTCCCTCTAAACCTTCAGCTCATACAAGGAGAAAACTGATCAGAGATGCTGCCAAGAGGCCCATGATCACTCTGGATGAACTGCAGAAATGTACAGCTGAGGTGGAGACTCTGTCCATAGGACAACAATCAGTCGTATGCTGCACAACTCTGGCCTTTATGGAAGAGTGGCAAGAAGAAAGCCATTTCTTAAAGATATCCATAAAAGTGTTGTTTAAAGTTTGCCACAAGCCACCTGGGAGACACACCAAACATGTGGAAGAAGGTGCTCTGGTCAGATGAAACCAACAATGCAAAACGTTATGTTTGGCGTAAAAGCAACAGCCAAGGAGACGGCACCTCAGCCAACAAAAGAACAATAGGCAGGTAATTAGCAGTGATCCGCCATGAATAGGACAGATACTGGGCAGTGATCATCTATGAATAGGACAGGACTGACCGATACTGAGGTGAGCAGATCGTTAGAGACGCTCTACTTCAAAGGTGTTTACCCACAGGTGAGAGTAGCTGTGATTAGAGGGGAGGAGCCGGGCCAACCCTAACTCCTCCCCGTTGGTCTATATCTCCAGCTGCGTCCAGATTGTGACCTTTGTCGCTGACGAAGCCTTTTGGATGAGAGGCGAAACGTTCGAAGACTTCAACTACTGAGTACAGAAGATGAATCAAGTACCTTCATTGAAGATGGACAACTCCTGTACGACTGAGAACTTACACAGACTTCTTCACCAAAAATTACAGTTTTATATCTTTCTGTTTGAAGCCTGAAATGTGGCAAAAGGTCAAAAAGTTCAAGGGGGCCGAATACTTTCGCAAGGCACTGTATATCCAGCATCTGTACCTACGGAGCAGATGCAAAGGTAAATAAAGGCACAGTATCCGGATACTTTATGGTCATGAACCGTCATTATGCTTTTAAGATCTTTATCCACAACATTCCCAAACATAAACCTCCTGAACTGAGCCACAAACGACTCTTTACTCTTTACCAGCAGCTCAGGCTCACCTGTACCTCTGTGGAGGCAGAGACGTGTGAGTCCGGAGCTGAGGGAGTTTCTGTGTCATCAGAGCGTGTAGCAGCAGCGCGGGAATGGCGTGATGCGGCTAACGCAATGCTAACGGAGATTACGAAATCACGTTGTGTAATATCGCGATAAAACTGCAAATGCAATTAATCCTTCAGCCCTAATTTAGTTACAGTTGTGCTCAAAAGTTTACAGACTCTGGCAGAGTTTGATTTTTTTGACTCTTTTTCAAAGAATATGGAAGAAAACACAAAATGTTTTCACTCACAGTTGGTGTTTGTGTGAAGCCATTTATGGTCAAACAACTGAATTTATTCTTTTTAAATCATACTGAAAAAAGAAAATACTAAAATGACCCTGATCTAAGGTTTACACGCCCCAGTTCCAGTGAAGCTCTGGGTCTTTGTGGTCGTTGTGGAGAAGGTTCTGTTTATAATCTAATGGTAAAGAAGTCCATTCTTCTTAAATCCTCCAGTTCCTGTAAGTTCTGGTCTGTGTTCATGAACTGCAGGTGTGAGATCTCCCCTCAGTGGTTCAATGATACTGAGGTCAGACTGAGATGGAACTAACGGGACCTTCAATTTTTTTCTGCTGGAGCATCAGAGAAACTCCTCCATATTTGACTGGAGGGATGAGGCACTTTTCTGTCGTCAACAAGGCCTATTCTCGAAGATGGCGTCACTGATTACTATGACAACGGACAGCGCCATTTTAGCGTGGTTTCCAGCTGCCTGACACAGCCATGGATCAGTCATGAAATACCCGACATCTGGCAGGGAAAGCGGTGCCAAAATCAGGACTGAACCAGGACGTAGACCACACCGGTTTAAAATCAGGACTGAACCAGGACGTAGACCACACCGGTTTAAAATCAGGACTGAACCAGGACGTAGACCACACGGGTTTAAAATCAGGACTGAACCAGGACGTAGACCGGTTTAAAATCAGGACTGCAGTGAGTAAACTTTAGATCAGGGTCATTATGGTGCTTTCGTTTTACAGTATGATTTAAAAAGAATAAACTCAGTTGTTTGACCAAAATGGCTTCACACAAACACTAACTATGAGTGAAAAAAACACTTTTTGTGTTTATGTTTTCATATTATTTGAAAAATAGTAAAAAAAAAAAAAAAATTCTGCCAGTGTCTGTAAACTTTATCTCATAACGAATCGCCTAATGTCATTACTGTGTATAATCATTGTGGTTTTATCTGATCACGATTTTTTTTTAAAGTTGAAAACAGACTCGCCCTGCACTCAAACGCGCACACATCACAGTGACCAGTAGGTGGCAGTCACTCACGGTCTCAGCACACACACACACACACACTAGTTTGAGATCAGCCCCAAAGACGCAGAGCCACAGTGAAGTCAGGCTGAGGCTCCTCAATGGTCACATTCACTCGCACGCGGCTCCTCCAAACACCGCTGGATTATACGGATAATCTTAAACGAGACGAGACGTGAGCGCGAGGAAAACAACTCTGATCCGGTCTTTTAGGCGGAGTCTTGATTTGTGCTCGATTCGACAAGAACGTGATAAAAAGCAACAAAACAATACGACAACGCGAGGAAAACATCTTCGATGAGTTTTGTAGGTCTTTTAAACGTTACTGTGTGTAAGTGTTAAGGTTTGTGTCTTTGAGTCAGACCGAGCGCCGTAACCACACAGAGGAACGAGAAGCACAAACACATGGAGGAGGCGGAGCCTGGACCTGTATCTGGTCCACCAGGTCACACTTGTTTCCCACCAGGACCCGCGGCACCGACGCAGACACTCTGTGGCCGTTACACTCCTGAGGACACACAAACACACTTTTAACACACACACACACACTTTTAACACACACACACAGACTTTTAACACACACACAGACGTTTAACACACACACAGACTTTTAACACACACGCACACACTTTTAACACACACACACAGACTTTTAACACACACACAGACTTTTAACACACACACAGACTTTTAACACACACACAGACTTTTACCACACGAAAAGACTTTTACCACAGGGATTATTTACGGATCAAAGAAACTTCCTTCACTAAAGAGGGATCTACTCTTCACAGGTGGGAGTTGTTTATTGCTTTTCATGACATTAGCATTGACCTATATTCATCATGTTGCTTCCCTGCCAGCCTGTATATCATATTTCTCTCTCTCTGTCTCTCTCTCGGTCTCTCTGTCTCTCTTGCCTCGATCCAGGTCTGCAGGTTCCTGAAGGAGGCCATCTTGGTGACGTCGTAGACAAAGACCACGGCGTGAACGTTCCTGTAGTAATGCTCCACCATGGACTTCCTGAAGCGCTCCTGTCCCGCCGTGTCCCACACCTGCACCTGCAAACACAAAGAGAAGCCTCATGGAGCCTCATGGAGCCTCATGGATACTCATGGAGCCTCATGGAGCCCCATGGAGCCCCATGGATACTCATGGAGCCTCATGGATACTCATGGAGCCTCATGGAGCCTCATGGAGCCTCATGGAGCCTCATGGAGCCTCATGGAGCCTCATGGATCTGTGGCTCAGTGAGGCCGAGGCCTGAGGGGAAGAATGTAACACTAATACATTTGACCTCTCACTAATGTGAGCTAGCTCACGCTTGGACCCGGCATCGGACAAGTGGAAGAACATGGATGGATGGAAGAATGAATGTACAGACCTTTACAAATGAGGGAATGAAAGTGTCGTCTGAGCTAAATGCTAACTCACATTCAGTCTCTGCTTTTTGTCAGAGACTAAACATATTTTAAGACGTTAATGATAAAGACACCACAGACATTCTAGTAATGATGAATTTCTGTGGTTTCTGCCATGGAAATAAAGTATCTTCTTTTTGTACTTTTTTGTTTTTCATCACTTCTTCGCTTTTTTAAATGTTTTTTGTTACTTTTTCATTGCTCTTTGGCCATGTGCCTGTTAGTTTTTCATTGTGCTATTATTGTTTTTCTGGCGCATTTATGTTGCTCTTTTGTCACTTTTTTTGCGTTTTAATCCACATTTTTGTTGCGATGTTGAAGCTTTTAGATTTGGTTAAAGCTGAACTGGAGTACTCGGTTCAGGTGCGGGTCAGGAGGCGCTCACACTCGCCACTAGAGGGGGCCACATCTACACAAACAGAAGCGTATCCGAGTAGAGAGTAAGTATTATTTCAAACGTGTCGGGTAAAAGTAATAAGTGAGACTGAAGAAAAGATCCTCAAAATCTGTACTTATACTTATTTCACGTAACTGTATTCAAGTTACTCTTTCATTACAGGGCATTTAGATTACAGTTACTTAAATCAAAGGAATACATATTCACAGTTTCAGTTTCATAACGTTAATAAGAAAGAAAAGAGTAAAGTTTTTAATTTTTCTGTTTTCCTAATACACAGTGAATAAAGCTACATGTTAATAATATCATAATACACATGAATACAACACAAATCAATGTGGAAGTATTTGAAGTATTCAGAATACTTTGACTGGACAAAGTAACAGAATATGTAACAACATAAGGCGAGTATTAAATAAAGATCAAACGTATAAACTTTATAAACATTTGTGTTTTTCATGAATAACTATACTGACCTTTTATAGATTGACTTCACAAATAAACAATATTTACTCTGAGAAGCGAAAAGTCGTGTCAAGATGTTACTCGAGTAAGAGTCCAAAAGTACTTCTGAGTTCTGTGATACTCAGTAACTGTTCAGTCGGGACATAAATGATGTAAATATCAGAAAAGAAGAATAAAGTGTCACACAGTGGATACTTCTTTATAATATTACTCAAGTAGAAGTAAAAGGTACTGAATGGTATAACTAGTCTCTGTCTCCACCTGAGTGTCTGTCTCCACCTGAGTCTCCACCTGAGTCTCTGTCTCCACTTGAGTCTCTGTCTCCACATGAGTCTCCACCTGAGTCTGTCTCCACCTGAGTCTCCGTCTCCACCTGAGTCTCCACCTGAGTCTCCGTCTCCACCTGAGTCTCCACCTGAGTCTCCGCCTGAGTCTCTGTCTCCACCTGACTCTCTGTCTCCACCTGACTCTCTGTCTCCACCTGAGTCTCCGTCTCCACCTGAGTCTGTCTCCACCTGAGTCTCCACCTGAGTCTCTGTCTCCACCTGAGTCTCTGTCTCCACCTGAGTCTCCACCTGACTCTCTGTCTCCACCTGAGTCTCCGTCTCCACCTGAGTCTCCACCTGAGTCTCCGTCTCCACCTGAGTCTCCACCTGAGTCTGTCTCCACCTGAGTCTCCGTCTCCACCTGAGTCTCCACCTGAGTCTGTCTCCACCTGAGTCTCCGTCTCCACATGAGTCTCCACCTGAGTCTCCGCCTGAGTCTCCGCCTGAGTCTCTGTCTCCACCTGACTCTCTGTCTCCACCTGAGTCTCCGTCTCCACCTGAGTCTCCGTCTCCACCTGAGTCTGTCTCCACCTGAGTCTCCACCTGAGTCTCCGCCTGAGTCTCCGCCTGAGTCTCTGTCTCCACCTGAGTCTCCACCTGAGTCTGTCTCCACCTGAGTCTCCGTCTCCACCTGAGTCTCCACCTGAGTCTGTCTCCACCTGAGTCTCCGTCTCCACCTGAGTCTCCACCTGAGTCTGTCTCCACCTGACCCTCCGGCTCCACCTGAGTCTCCACCTGAGTCTCTGTCTCCACTTGAGTCTCTGTCTCCACATGAGTCTCCACCTGAGTCTCCGTCTCCACCTGAGTCTCCGTCTCCACCTGAGTCTCCACCTGAGTCTCCGTCTCCACCTGAGTCTCCACCTGAGTCTCCGCCTGAGTCTCTGTCTCCACCTGAGTCTCCACCTGAGTCTCTGTCTCCACTTGAGTCTCTGTCTCCACATGAGTCTCCACCTGAGTCTCCGTCTCCACCTGAGTCTGTCTCCACCTGAGTCTCCGTCTCCACCTGAGTCTCCACCTGAGTCTGTCTCCACCTGAGTCTCCGTCTCCACATGAGTCTCCGCCTGAGTCTCCGCCTGAGTCTCCGTCTCCACATGAGTCTCCGCCTGAGTCTCCGCCTGAGTCTCCGTCTCCACATGAGTCTCCGCCTGAGTCTCCACCTGACTCTCTGTCTCCACCTGACTCTCTGTCTCCACCTGAGTCTCCGTCTCCACCTGAGTCTCCACCTGAGTCTGTCTCCACCTGAGTCTCCGTCTCCACCTTAGTCTCCACCTGAGTCTCCGCCTGAGTCTCTGTCTCCACCTGAGTCTCCGTCTCCACCTGAGTCTCCACCTGAGTCTGTCTCCACCTGACCCTCCGGCTCCACCTGAGTCTCCACCTGAGTCTGTCTCCACCTGAGTCTGTCTCCACCTGACCCTCCGGCTCCACCTGAGTCTCCACCTGAGTCTCTGTCTCCACCTGAGTCTGTCTCCACCTGACCCTCCGGCTCCACCTGAGTCTCCACCTGAGTCTCCGTCTCCACCTGAGTCTCCACCTGAGTCTCCGTCTCCACCTGAGTCTCCACCTGAGTCTCCGCCTGAGTCTCCGTCTCCACCTGAGTCTCCACCTGAGTCTCCGTCTCCACCTGAGTCTCCACCTGAGTCTGTCTCCACCTGAGTCTCCACCTGAGTCTCCGTCTCCACCTGAGTCTCCACCTGAGTCTCTGTCTCCACCTGAGTCTCCGTCTCCACCTGAGTCTCCACCTGAGTCTCCGTCTCCACCTGAGTCTCCACCTGAGTCTCTGTCTCCACCTGAGTCTCCGTCTCCACCTGAGTCTCCACCTGAGTCTGTCTCCACCTGAGTCTCCGTCTCCACCTGAGTCTCCACCTGAGTCTGTCTCCACCTGACCCTCCGGCTCCACCTGAGTCTCCGTCTCCACCTGAGTCTCCGCCTGAGTCTCCGTCTCCACCTGAGTCTCCACCCGAGTCTCCGTCTCCACCTGAGTCT
This sequence comes from Proterorhinus semilunaris, assembly GCA_021464625.1. NCBI lineage: Eukaryota > Metazoa > Chordata > Actinopteri > Gobiiformes > Gobiidae > Proterorhinus > Proterorhinus semilunaris. The sequence goes on from CM038348.1 coordinate 39,178,389, forward strand.
CCACCTGAGTCTCCGTCTCCACCTGAGTCTCCACCTGAGTCTCCACCTGAGTCTCCACCTGAGTCTCCACCTGACTCTCTCCCCCCACGTGCCTCTGGAGGCTGTAACGCGTCACGAGCCGCTCCGTGAACAGGCAGATCGATCCCAGAGCTTAGGGGTTAGGTCACTGCACGCGGACAAAACAACAGCGGTCCCACCTTGATCGTCTCCCCCTCGATCTCCACCGCCTTCTCCCTGAAGTCCACGCCGATGGTCGCCTCGGTCTTGTCGGGGAAGTTCCCTCCGGTGAAGCGGAAGGTCAGGCAGGTTTTCCCCACGTTCGAGTCTCCGATGACGATGATTTTAAAGATGCGCGTCTGGATGCTGAGCTCCAGGGAGGAGCCGAGGGACGAGGAGCCCTGAGAGGAGGCCCCCGCTCCCGCAGCGCCGCTGCTGCCGGCCCGGCCCCGGCTGGAGGCGCTGGGCCGGCGGTACGAGTCCATGGAGGAGGTCAGGATGGTCACGTTGTCCTCGGAGCCCCGGAGGCCCCGCTCCTCCTCCGGGGAGTCGTTGGTCATGGCTGCGGGAGGAGGTGAAGCGAGAGGCGGCTGTGGAGAGAGGACGGGGGTCGGTGTGTGGAGGAGGGAGAGAGGGAGGGGGGGTGAGGAGAGAGGAGGGGGGGAGAGTCTGTGCGCTCTTAAAGGGGAAGCAGCTGCGCCGAGAGAAAAGCCACAGAGCGAATAAAGGCGTGTTCTGACCGTCCTTTGTTTTCACAAATACAGGAATAATGATGGTGATAATAATAATAATAATAATGATAATAATATGAATAATAATAATAATAATAATAATAATAATGATGATGATAATAATAATAATAATAATAATAATATGAATAATATGAATAATAATAATATGAATAATATGAATAATAGGCCTAATTAAAGCCTGCAGAGTTTTCCAGGTGTCGCTTTGTCACAACCAGTTTGATTTCAGTCATTTGTTTTGGTTTTTATGAAAAAAATATGAAAAAAACATAAACAGGTATTATGTTCATTATTTCGTTTTTCTTGGTTGTAAAGTTTGCTGATGGTAAAATGAAATTCTAACAAACCCAAACCTAAATCAACTTAAAACCGGACTCAAATGCAGGAAGTGGAACTCTGGGCCCATAAAGAGATTTCCCGTTAGGAGATTTCTTATGAGAACACTGTCGAACACTCCATGAGCGCAGGACGCCACTTTTTTGATTGATTGGATTGATTTGAGTGATTATTTACATTATTTACATTAATATTGTTGCATAAATACAGTAACAACAACTCAAAAGGAGTCGGCCGAAGCGTTTAGACACTACATCCGTGGGTGGAGCAGTTTGTTTCTCACGCTGGTGTTTGGTCATGTGACTCGATCAGCTGACTTCTTCTTCACATTCCAGAAAACTCTGTGAGAGAATTGAGCCGAGCCACATTTGTGAGATTATTGGGACGATGCAGCAGATACAAAAGTCACTAACGGGGCTTTTCAGTTTTGTGCCTCATCCATTCATTTATTCAGGGCCTGTAAACGGAAACTACACAGGGCCCCGAGGGGACCGGGGCCCCCTAAGGGTGGCTACGGTTTAATGCAGAAAGCAGTCCAAATATTGACATGAAAACTGCAGTACAACATTCAATAGATGTATTTAGTTTAGCTACATTTATGTTTTAAAAACTGGGAAATGTTAAGTTTTTTAATTCCTTCACAAAGTGAGATAAGTTAAATAACGTATTTAAAGAACAATCATCAATATTGAGCACAAGTTTAATGAGGGGCCCCATGAAGGCCCTGCATTTATTCCAACAAATGTAATCGAATCGTGATTAAATCAGTTCATCTCAGTTCCTGGTTCGGCGTTTGCACCTTGAGGAGCTAAAGAGCGTTCTGAGTTATTTAAGCCGGTGATTCTTGTTGTGTTGTTGCGTGTCCTCCGTGCCCGACCTCAAGGGTGTTGAGGATTATCTATAAAATGGTCATTTGTAAATTTTTGTGATCAAAACAAAGCAAAAATATTCTTTATATGTTTTATTGAAACATATCATTTAAAAACTTTACAAATAACCTTCACGTTCACGTACCCCTGGTTGGGAAACTCTGGTTTAAACTGTTCCAGCCAAACTTATGACTATAATTCAAAAATTAATAGAATTCAAAATTGTGATCGATCAATGCATTTGTTTTTGTTACAAATCTCTTCTTCCAAAGGTGGATGTGGACCACAGACTGAATATGAATCCACATTTACATTAATAACACTGTTCAAGAGAGAATCTGCTGCTCAGTCCCCACATTTAACTAAACTTTAAATATAAAATAACATAAAACGGATAAAAAGTTTGACTCTCCTCTCAGCGCCGTCTCAGAATCAACCGTGTTCTTTAGAAACACCTTTGGAGCCAAACTTTGAAACGTGCAAAGTCCCCACTGGTTTCCATTATTGAATCTTCTGGAGTTGCCCCGAGCCACTAGGGGGCGGTATCGCAACAATGTCAGCCCCCCCCACGAGGACCAAAGAGAAGTGCGTTCCTCGCCTTTTCTGTCAGTATGTATCTGCTGTAAACGTGTAGAAACATCTGGAAAAGGACTGTTGTTTTGGTTATAATTTAATAATAATATTTTACATGAGATATATGTGGGCCCGTGGCCATTATTGTTTTTGATTTTTTATGTGCATGTTGTTAATTTCCAGTTGTTGCATGTTTTATGATTATTTGGAGTGGATTGATGCAGGCCCGCCCACACCACCGCCATTGGCCAGGCGCACCTGGGGACAATTAACTAATCAGTGCAGCTGCAGACGTGGATCAGGGGTCGGGGGATAAAAGCAATGGCCGCTGACTGCTCTGCTTTGTGACTACGACACTGGAGGCCGCCATTGCGCCACCTTTGCTGTAGTTCCTCCATATGACCGCTAGTCCCCCATTGGAATGCATGGGACTTTAGACACGTTAAAAACAACTTTAATGCCGGTGCCTAATGGTTTAGAAGTGGCTGGAGCGAGATATTCCTCCTGTGATTACGCTGGGTTAAAAACACTCTGGGGCACCGGGCCGGTTATCGTAGTATAAATGTTATAAATCTTGCATAATTAATGAGGGCCTGACTTTGATTGACAGGCCGTTTACGTCGCTGCCTGGCCATGGGCGCGATTACAACAGAAATACACGCCCATTACACGCCCCGCGAGGGCCAAGCAGGGCGGGGTCTACAGTCAAGATCCCGCCCTTATGCCCTTTTTAGGAACAGAGCTGGAGAGGAGGAGCCTGTAAATCCGCCATGATTTCCCGGGTCGTGGGGCCGAGTTTCTGAAGCGTGTGCGGTGGCAGTACCTCCAGTACCTGGAGGGAAGAGCCGTGGAGCGGAGCGCTCGGAGATCCGGAAGAAACAGAGGACCACCCCGAACACGTGTCAGGTGTCAAGGCAGAGTGGCAGATTCCCCCCCGAGGCAGGACGACGCACGGACGGTCGACTGCAAGGGACAGGACGACATGGCACGGGCTTGTGGCAACGACGGAGCCTAATCGCGAGCTGAACAGGAGGAGACGGGACTGATCCAAGGATGGAACACCGCACGCCGACAACACGCAGCGGCCGGGGAAACCCTGCCCTCGCTGTAAGTATCAGACATTGGAGCGGTGTTCTTCAGACGCGGATACAAAAGGGCCTAAGCGGCGGTTTGGTGTCTGGGACTGTCTCCTGGCTGTGTTGTGTGTCTTAGGGGAGAGGACGGCTGACGCAGACCAAGGGGATACGCGGACCTAGGACCCACCCACGTGGCGGAGTCGGTTCCGGACCCGGTTGTCTGGCTTGCTGCATCACTATTTTTTTAATGGACTTTTATGACTTTTATTCTTAGTATAACTAGGCCTAGTTTTTAGTCATTTTGAGTGTCCTTGTTTTTTATTGTTGTAATAAACGTTAGTAACTTTTCTAATTCTCTGGTCTCACTGTTCACCCCCGTGATTACGAACCTCCCTTTTGCCTTTTTATTGGGTCCTAGTCCCTTCCCACTAGGTGGCGTTGTCGGCTTCTAATTACCAATATTACACCACCGGCTACATATAAGAAATTCATTCTTCCAGGATTATGGTGGGAAACATCGCAGTTGAACCAAACCAGAATAATCACACTTACTGTTGCTTGGTCCAAAGAATGGTCCAGTTCCAAACGAAGGTGAATGAGTGACGAGCACAAACGGGCCTGAGCCTGAGCCCGAGTCTGAGTCTGAGTCTGAGTCTGAGCCTGAGCCCGAGTCTGAGTCTGAGTCTGAGTCTGAGTCTGAGTCTGAGTCTGAGCCTGAGCCCGAGTCCAGCCTCAGACCGAGCTCAGTGTTTTTCTAAAGCTGAAGAAAAAGATCCACAGAGTCAGAGCGAACAGAGCGGCTTCAGTCCCGTCGGTCAAAGAGACGTTTGTCTGACGTTCAGGAGGGGGCGGACTACACCATTATTTACATATTCTGATACTGGACAGGGAGGATCTGTGTCCAAAACCTCTTCATGCACCCTCTACGAACAGCAGGTGGCGCCGCTGTGCAGATGTTCTGTCAACGCCACTGACTCATAACCAGGGAGGAGGCAACATTGTTTTTGCTAAACAATAACCTCTGACCTCCCCGCCTGCACATTTCCTCCAGTCCAGCTTTACCCTAACCTGGTCTAACCGGACCCTCGTACTCGTACAGAGTCTGGAGCTTCACAGTTGAGCTCCGTGTTCAGGTGGGCGGATGAACTCCTTTGAAACGATCTGTGTTCAAACTACAACCAGCCAATGCAAATGCGTAACGTCCCTACAAGCCCCGCCTCCCCCGTAGGGAAAAGATAATTGGTCAAGGCCAGGCTAGCTTTACCCAAATCTAAAAGCTTCTTGCAAAAAAAGCAACAAAAAGAGGTTGTTTTATTACAAACAGTGAGAGAGGAAGTCACTAAATGAAACTCAAACATCTCATTTCTTCACAGGGACAGGTTTTCACGACGTGCAGGAAAACGAGCCTGTGAGTTCAATGAATTGATGCAAATGTTTTATAATTAGTCGCACTGTGTTTTTCCCTCAGAGGGGGGTAAAGTAGCCAAAATATTCACTCAAGTGTAAAAAAGTACTTGGAGAAAACTGTACCTATACTTTAAATCAGGGGTAGGCAAGTTTGCTTGTGTAGGGCCATTTTCTTCATCGTCAAAAGACCAAGGGCCGGACCCTCCAATTGTAGTCCGAATTAAACCATCACTTTCTACAAATGCCAGTGTTGTACATGATATACGGCCTAAATGGGTGTTCTGCTAATACATTTTAAAGGAATTGACAGCGTTCTTCACATACTTCACATACTTTAACAAGCATTTGATGTCTGATATGTGTAATTATCCTCCCCAAAATCACCTCAAGGACCAGAGTTTCTATAATGGAGGGCCGGTTTTGGCCCCCGGGCCTGACAATGACAAGCAAAATGACAAGCAAAAATGGATGGAGACTCATTTTTCCTTTTGTGATTTATTATTCTGCCTTTAGGGTTCTTCAGTTTGTGCTCCTGGGGCCATGACTTAAATCTCTAATCCTGACACACCAGAAATGAAACCGAAGCAAAATCACAAAATACATTTGATTTCATTCATAACTTACAGCTTTGACTCCTATACAGTTACACTCGGTCAGGGATCACACGACTCACGAGCGCCTCCTCCGGACGAGTGTCTAATTCTCCTGACATCCAGCAGAGGGCGCATGTTGTCGCCGTGTAACCACTTAAAGTAAGACCGGTAAAGACGTTCATATGATCAATTTACAAATGTACATCAGCATCTCGTATGATACAACATACCGTCGTGCTCAAAGGTTTCCATACCCTGGCAGAGTTCCATCATAGGCCAGACAGAAAAGTGCCTCATCCCTCCAGTCAAATATGGAGGAGTTTCTCTGATGCTCCAGCAGAACAAAGTGAAGGTCCCATTAGTTCCATCTCAGTCTGACCTCAATATCATTGAACCACTGAGGGGAGATCTCACACCTGCAGTTCACGAAGACAGACCAGAACTTACAGGAACTGGAGGCTTTAAGAAGAATGGGCCACTTTACCATCTGATTATAAACAGAACCTTCTCCACAACGACCACAAAGACCCAGAGCTTCACTGGAACTGGGGCGTTTAAACCTTAGATCAGGGTCATTTTAGTATTTTCTTTTTTCAGTATGATTTAAAAAGATCAGTATGATTTTAAATTCAGTTGTTTGACCATAAATGGCTCCACACAAACACTAACTATGATTGAAAAAAAAAAAACTTTTTGTGTTATCTTTCATATTCTCTGAAAAACTGTGAACAAATCTAAAGTTCTGCCAGGGTCTGTACACTTTTGAGCACAACAGTATGACTGGACAACTATGGGCCATTAGCAGGGAACTGACTATAACAAAGCTCATCAATGTGTTAACTGACAACTTAAAGCAGAACAAAGTAACTCCTGCCCCAGAGGCCATAAGCGGCACTGCAGGTGTCGTAGCAAGTGAAGAGACAAAGGGACAGAGGGATATTGTTCATCCAGTTACACAATCAGTTAAACAATCATTTTTTTCACTCAAACTTGGCTGTAAATACTGTTTAAGTGGTGCTAGCCCGCAGTTAGCTTTACCCGTTAGCCTGTTAGCCTCTTCTTTGTGACTCCATCATTGTCCAGAGACACAGGGGGAGATGAAAGACCCCCCAATCATCCCATTAACACTTGTATTACCCCCAGAGGGATGACGGGAAGGATTTATTAAGGTAAACAAGTTACTTAGCGCTGCTTTAACAGATTGAGGACAAACTTCACAAACCTACACATTGACAAATACCTGTATTGCGATCTGATCAAGTGTCAAAGTGTCCAGACTGAGGCGGTTGGTGCATGAGGAGGTCACATGAGGCCGAGAGGGAAACCAAAGAGGAGGTTTGTGGATGAAGTGAGTTGGTGTGAGAGCAGAGGATTCACAAACCAGAAGAATCTATCTCACAATGCGATGGAAATCATGCATATTTTATAAGTTGATTCACTTTTAATTCATGTTTTGCCTCTTGTCCAGGTCCCCTTTCCCGTCACAAACATCACATTTTCGTGATCCACTTAAATCCAGTTAATCTTTGTCTCTGTACAAGTTTTTCCAAGAAATGTTTAGTCGCAGACGGCCAAAATGGTGCAGTGTTCACATCCAGACTACGCCTTTAGCGCCGCCTATAAACATGAGTAGAAGTCAGGAGCCTCCTCAAACCACCTGCAGATACGTGGACGTGAAGTCGGTCCCCAGAGCGTTCTTCGCGTTACACTTGTAGATGCCCGAGTTCGTGAGCGCCGGGTTCTGAATGACCAGACTCCCGTCCTCCGTCACGCGGACCCCGCCCTGCACCGCGTAGCGATTGTGCGGGAAGATGGTGGTCCTCCCCGGCAGCGTCCAGGAGATCTCGGGTCGAGGGACGCCGGACGCCGTGCAGGGCAGAGTCACGGCCGTCCCCCGCAGGACTCTGGTGACGGAGCTCAGAACGCTGCTGATCTGCGGAGGGTGCACCGTCACCACCACCGGGTAGGACGCAGAGGCCGTGCCGTAGGGGTTGGAGGCTCTGCACGTGTACGTCCCCTTGTCGAAAGGGGCCGCGTTCCGCAGCAGGAGTGTGCCGTTGGTGAAGACGGTCACTCGGGCAATGCTCTGGGGTTTGTCTAAAGTCACTCCGTTTGGTAAAGTCCAGGAGATGGAGGGTTGGGGCCAGCCGTCAGCGAGGCAGGAGAGGAACAGGCTCTGGCCGAACGCGATCTTCAACCCTCCTGCAGAAGAAACAACACTTTAGTGTAAATGACTGAGACCCTTCCCCCAGGCCTGGTTAGAACCATGAGGCCGTCCTTCTGTGGACCCATCACCTGCAGGGGGCGCCATAGGGGCTGGTGCAGCTCCAACAGCTGCCCCTACGACCCGGCAACGGACAAGCGGAAGAAAATGGATGGATGGAGGTATAAATCCCTACATACAGTGAGAACCATGTTTACATACACTTAAAAACTACACGAACTTTAGATATTTTTTTTCTCACTGTCTGACATGAAACCAGAATTAACTTTTTCTTTTTGAGGTCAATTAGAATTTTCAATATTATTGTTTTATATATTTCAATATTATTGTTTTATTCAATATTATTGTTTTGGATTTCCTTCCACAAGCTTCTCACAAAAGTTGGATGAGTTTTGGTCCATTCCTCCAAACAGAACTGGTGAAACTGAGACACATGTGTAGGCCGCCTTGCGTGCCTATGCCTTTTCAGCTCTGCCCATACATTTAAACTGGACTGAGATCAGGACTTTGTGACGACCACTTCAAAACATTGACTTTGTTTTCCTGAAGCCACTTTGTGACCAGTTTAGCTTTGAGTCATGGTCCATTTGGAAGACCCATCTGTCCAAACTTTAACTTCCTGGATTTTGAGATGTTGCTCCAATATTTCCACATAGAGTTCTTTCTTCATGATGCCATCTATTTAGTGAAGTGCACCAGTCCCTCCCACAGCAAAACAACCCCACAGCATGATGCTGCCCCCCTCACAGTTGGGATGGTGTTCTCAGGATTTTTCCTCCAAACGTGACCATGGTCATTATGGACAAACAGACACAGGATATGTCTGTGTGACACCAGAATAATTTAGAGTGTGTTACAGTCGTCTTGTGAACTGATAAAAGCATGTAGTGTGGCCTTTTCTTAGCATTGACTAGCCCTTCCATGATTGCCTAATGTATCTGTTCCATTAGACAAAGGGAAGAGGAAACATCCCACAGCAACATTAAAGTATTAAGTTAAGTCTCACCTGTGGAGCCCCTGATGACCGGTTTGCGTCCCGCCTCCAGTGCGTAGCGTTTCTCGGCTTGTCCCGCCACGTTTTTGGCCAAGCACCTGTACACTCCCTTATCGCTCTGCACTGGCTGGAGGATCCTCAGCGTCCCGTTTCCCGAGTGGTGCTGGAACCTCAGCAGCTTCACGCCCGGGAGAAGCATCGTCCCGTTGGGAAGCAGCCACGCGAAATGCGGGTCGGGCTTCCCTCTCGCCAGACACTCCAACACCACCTCTCTGCCGTCTTGTCTTATCGGGATAATCTCGATATTGGGGGACGCGAAGCTCGGTTTCTCGGCTATAGACGCCACCTCTACGTCCACTGTGAGCGACGATTCTCCCAGGAGGTTTTTGCCAAAGCACGTGTATCTCCCCTCATCGTTTTTGCGGACGCCGCGGATCTCCAAGCTCCCATTTCGGTGAACTTGAAATCTCCCTCCGAGGAACCCGAAAGAGAAAGATTGTCCGTACGGATTTACCCACCATATCCTAGGCTCTGGTTTAGCTTCCACTTTGCAATCCAAAAGCGTAGTTTGGTACGACACGGCCATCACTCTTCCGACGCTTTTGCCTTTCTGACCGTTAACGCTCGGCTCCTGCCGCTCGATTTCAAGTTTCATGTTTTTAACGTCGTCTCCCGCGGAATTTCTGGCCACACAGACGTATTTCCCCTCATCAGCGATCGCCACTTTCTTGATAACCAGCGCCCCATTGCTCAGAACCTCGTACTTGTCCGAGGAGGCTGGAATGGTGGCACTCCTTGGCGATATCCAGGTAATCCTCGGAACGGGTTCGCCCACGGCTTCACAGCTAAGCCTCGCCAAATCCCCCAGTCGAACAAAGACCGACGATTGGCTTTTGGACTTGATCTGCGGCGCGTTGGGTCCGACCTTGACGCTGACTTTGCGCTCGTCCGTTCCGAGCTTGTTCTTGGCCGTACAGGTGTAGTCCCCCTCGTCATTCTTGTCAATTTGGTGGAGTAGGAGGGTCCCGTTGGTGAAGATGACGTAGCGGCGCTGCCTGGTGCCACTGTCGTCCGACTGCAGCGCGTTGTTGATCAGAGTCCCGTCGGGGAGGCTCCAGGACACCTGCGGGTCAGGGAGGCCACTGGCGACGCAGTCCACCTGCAGCACAGGCAAGGAGGGAGAGCGTTGGAAAGCTTTATTTAGATCATTGCTCTATCATCAACATGAGGCCACTGTCTCACCTGGAAGTTCTCTCCATAAGGAACTCTGGTCTGTGCCGTCCTCACGTGTTCAATCCTGGGAGGGGTCATCAGCACCTCCACCTGCGGAAGAAAGAAATGCATTTTAGATTTTTTTCATGTCTGCTGTTGTTTCTTACCTGGAACACCTCCACGTCTTCTGTTGGTTCTTACCTGGAACACCTCCATGTCTTCTGTTGGTTCTTACGTGGAACACCTCCATGTCTTCTGTTGGTTCTTACCTGGAACACCTCCACGTCTTCTGTTGGTTCTTACCTGGAACACCTCCATGTCTTCTGTGGGTTCTTACCTGGAACACCACCAAGTCTTCTGTTGGCTCTTACCTGGAACACCTCCATATCTTCTGTTGGCTCTTACCTGGAACACCTCCATATCTTCTGTTGGTTCTTACCTGGAACACCTCCATGTCTTCTGTTGGTTCTTACCTGGAACACCACCATGTCTTCTGTTGGTTCTTACCTGGAACACCTCCATGTCTTCTCCGTTGGGCCGGTTGAACACACAGACGTAGTTTCCTCCGTCGGTCTCCGTCAGCTGGAGGATCCTCAGCGTTCCGTTCCTGAACACTTTGATGGGCCTCTCTGGACTAAGGAGATGAAACATGAGTCAACATTCAGGACGTAAACACAGACGCACTTTCCTAAAAGGAAACTAATTTCTATCACTGAGAATTAGCCTGATGGTTATTAGTCATAGACCGTGCATTTTCGGAGAACTGCAGTTACTGAAAGTAACAAATACAACAGCTTTGCTCACTTCTATTAGCCAAACTACTGTCCTGATATGAGCCAAAACTATTAATCAATCAACGCTCTAACCTGTGTCAGTTACTCTGCCTCACCTGTAACAGTTACTCTGACTCACCTGTATCAGTTACTCTGACTCACCTGTATCAGTTACTCTGTCACTGACTCACCTGTATCAGTTACTCTGACTCACCTGTATCAGTTACTCTGTCACTGACTCACCTGTATCAGTTACTCTGACTCACCTGTGTCAGTTACTCTGACTCACCTGTATCAGTTACTCTGACTCACCTGTATCAGTTACTCTGACTCACCTGTAACAGTTACTCTGACTCACCTGTATCAGTTACTCTGACTCACCTGTAGCAGTTACTCTGACTCACCTGTATCAGTTACTCTGACTCACCTGTGTCAGTTACTCTGACTCACCTGTATCAGTTACTCTGACTCACCTGTGTCAGTTACTCTGACTCACCTGTATCAGTTACTCTGACTCACCTGTGTCAGTTACTCTGACTCACCTGTATCAGTTACTCTGACTCACCTGTATCAGTTACTCTGACTCACCTGTATCAGATACTCTGACTCACCTGTATCAGTTACTCTGTCACTGACTCACCTGTATCAGTTACTCTGACTCACCTGTATCAGTTACTCTGTCACTGACTCACCTGTATCAGTTACTCTGCCTCACCTGTATCAGTTACTCTGTCACTGACTCACCTGTATCAGTTACTCTGACTCACCTGTATCAGTTACTCTGACTCACCTGTATCAGTTACTCTGACTCACCTGTATCAGTTACTCTGACTCACCTGTATCAGTTACTCTGACTCACCTGTATCGATAGTCCAGGACAGTTTTCGAGGGCAGCTGCCAAACCGTTCCTCTCTTGGACCCCGTGGACTCGGGGCAGTGCAGGTAAACAGCTGAGCCGTACATGGCAGTGACCGAGTGCAGCCTGGAGGGGGCGCTGTTGTGATGAGGCGGCGGGGCGGGGACAGGAGTAGGGAATGATGGGTAATCCGGGCTGACTTCGATCTGGATGGTTCTTCTCGCAAAACCCACCGGATTAGTGGCCAAGCACTCATACCTGCAGAACATGGAGACCAAACTGTAACTACCTGTGCCGTTATTACTAAGATACATTTCCACTCTTCGGTTTATTAGTTTTAAGGCGAGACGTGGGTGAAAACGGCAATGTTGAGCTTTTATATTATAAATATAAAAGCTTATAATAAAATAACCCAAACTCACACTTTAAGTTTTTCAAAACACTGCTGCGACACATCTGTGTGGTTTTTGCCCTTTTAATGTTGGTCTTAGTCTTTTGGACAAAAATGCTTTTAGTTTTAGTCACATTTTAGTCAGACGAAAACTAAAAAGGTTGTAGTCAAGTTTCAGACTGTTTCATTATAAAAAGTAACAATGTCCATACATTTTGGACATTGTGATAAATAATAATAATCTCTTGGCTTTATAGCCGTCTGCACATCGCCGCCCTGTGTCACACGGAGCAGTGTGTTTCTCGCTCTGCTCACAGACGTGTGTGCACTTTCTCCCATTTTCATCTCGTCTCATTGACGTAAACTCATAACCGTCTTGGCAGGTTTAGTCAAAGAGCTGTTTTTAGCTCTTCATTGTTAAGTTATCGTAATTTAAAAAAAGGTGCGTCATCGAAATGTTATGGTTATTGTCTTGGTTGACGAAAACAACACTGCAACACACTGTAAATTAAGAATGGACTAATGGGGCCGACTTCTTCCTGAAACTGTAAGGAAATGGCGCCTGGCTCTTATGGACTTTAAATTCAAACTTTAAGTCATCATTGAACTCAGGCTTGTGATTCACCTCCACGTGTTTGTCTTAACACGCACAACATCATCCTAATTATCATTTCACCATTTCTTGAAAAAAATTCACCTAAATCTACATAACGGACCTGGCTCCAAACACTCAGCCAAATTGCTAGCATGAATGAGCTTCAGTTAGCTCGTGCTGAACGGCATGGGGAAAGCCACTCTCCCTCAGTCCATTCTTCGTTCTTCTCAACACTTATTCATATGTTTGGTGTAACACGAAATGCGACCGAGATGACGCTGTAATCCAAATATTGTCATTTCCTGTTTGAGAAACCACAGCAGAAAAGAAACGGCGACAAACACGAGCATGTGCGGACGTCTCCAAACTGTAGGTCCCGTTTTGTCAAAATCAATCTTTTCATTCCACTCTTGCAACAACATCTCCTGCAGAATCCAACCGTTCCAGTCTTTTGTTGTGTTTTTGCGCTGAGGAACAGGGAGAAAAACCGCCATCGGTCCTTCTAACCCTTGACTGTGAAGAACTGTAAACGATGAACTTTAACTTAAACGCTGCATCACTGATGAGCAGCTCTGCTTTTTGTCGCAGCTTTCAGTATAACTTTATTTAGCATATTGTGAGTTATAACTGGTGTGAAGAAATGTTCATATATAACGTTAGCACCTTATTAGCTAACTGTTGCAGCCTGCTCAATGCAATTTCCCTGTAGCCGTTAGCATTTAGCCGTCAAACAACATCATACAAAGTTAACCTCCTCAGCCCTAACGGCACCCGATTGGGGGCCAGTAATGCTCCGGGCAGTTGGACGCCACTGGGCACAAGGGGGCGCCCTTCCAACCTTCTCAGTGTACATGTGAATTGACTTTCTTCAGAGTTAGACTTTAGGTCAGACACCATGAGTGACAGTAACATGACGCTTAATAGTGAGATCTTTATTGTCTGTAAAAAAAAGCTGAGGCCTCATTGCTCTTCAGTCAGACTGATAAGTGAAGAAGGAAGTCATGGAGATTCTGTTTTAGACAGAACTTCAGAGTTCTGCTGGATATAAGAGTCATATCGTATTCTGAAACTCCAAAAAAGGTAAAAATAAAAAAAATATAAAAAAATATTTTTCCAATAAAAAAACGTAGAAATACAAATGTATTCCTGAAATTATATCATTAAAAATATTAGTTATTTATTAATTACTCTCTCTTTACAAAAACAAAACAAAAACATGACAATTATATCTGATGGAGTCTCATGTGTGTCCCAGTTCCTCTGAGTCATGGTGGGTCATGGTGAACCATGACAGATGTGGACAGGACTGTGGTAGATCTACTTTTACTTTGGTGAAAAAAGTTACTATATAGTAACTGTGTTGAAGAAATGAACCTCATGAGCTTCTTCTGTAACATCAGTCCTGCTGCACCATGACTGACAAGGGTTTGTTTTTATAGAATGAGAGTAATAAATTATTAACTGACATTTTAATCACACATTAAGGATGTTCACAACTATTACTAAGGAATACGTGAAGTTTAAACGTTTATTGTTACATCCAGCAGAACTGTAATGTTCAAAATGAGAATCTCCATGACTTCCTTCTTCACTTCCCAGTCTGTGACTGAAGAGCAATGAGGCCTTTTTTACTGAAAATAAAGGGTCACTATTTAGCGTCATGTTACTGTCACTCATGGTGTCCGACCTACAGTGTAAATCTGAAGCCAATCAAATCACAATGACTCAGAGTGGGCTGGGCTCAAATGTGACCAAACGCCAAGATCCAAGCTCTGAGACTAAAATAATAAAACCCTGGGGTTAAGAGGTTAAGAACCCTCTTCAAAATGGTTAATGATACTGCTCCACCCCAATGAACGAATTCAAAAAAACTTTACTCTGAACAAACAACACGCTCCACTGCTTGTAGAAAAAGATCCTCTGCCTTTTCAAACTAAATCATTAAACAATGGAATCAACTCCCAGACCGTCTGAAGTTGTAGATCTGAACAATTACTCTGGAAACTTAAAGGAATACTGATCCTCCATAACCCCCCCCCCGTGTCAGCACCAGCCCGGTTAAATATTCACGTAATACTGCAGCAGAAGTGTCTGAGCTGACCTGCCGGCGTCCGAGGGCAGCACGTTCTTCACGTAGAGCGTCCCGTTGGGGAAGACGAACACCCGGCGTCCCACGAACTGCGAGGGTTTGACGGGTCGGGCTCCGGGGAGGGTCCACTTCACGGCGGGCGGCGGCTCTCCCTTCACGGAGCAGTGCACGAACACACTCAGCCCTGCAGAGAAGCACTTTCAGAGTCACACACTGGACAAATGACCTCCACCTGAACCCAGCACATGTTCTCCAGGTCGGCTTTACCCAAATCTGACTGTAGGTTACAGTCTCTAGAGCAGAGTACGCCTCCAAAAGGGCGTACTCAGGCGGCACGGTAGCACGGTTAGCGCTCGTGCTTCACAGCTAGAAGGTCCGGGGTTCGATTCCGACCTGGACGGGGCCTTTCTGTGTGGAGTTTGCATGTTCTCCCCGTGTCTGCGTAGGTTTCCTCCGGGTACTCCGGTTTCCCCTACCACTAAAAACATGTACAATAGGCCCAGGGACTGCAGGTGGAAATTAGCACAAGTGCTATAACCTGGTACAATGCATCTCTCCTTTCTGAGGCTAATGTAGATTGTACACTGTCCCTGTTCATATAAAAAAAAAAAAATGGATCTAAACTGATCTTTTTCCTCTGTCGCTTTGATGCTCTTTTCACGAAGCGTTTGGATTTGCTGAAATGTGCGGGGCTAAGGCGGGGGTTCCGAGGTGCTGGTATGTTCCTGGTTACTGCACCTGGCTGAACGACGACCGTGTCCATGTCCTTCTCGCTGATACTGGGAGGCAGCGCGGCCACGTGGAGCTGATACGTGACCGTGTCGGCTCCCGCTGCGTTGCTCGCGATGCATTTGAAGTCCCCTTTACTGGAGAAGTTGGCCGAGTGGATCTGCAGCGTCCCGTTGGCGTAGAGGACCATGGGGGCCGGCGCCGCGTGGACCGGCCCCACGTCCCTCACAAACGTGCGGTCGGGAAGGATCCAGGAGATCTGAGCGGCCGGCCTCCCGACAGCGGCGCAGTCCAGGGCGGCGCTCTGGCCCAGGTACAGCGACACCTGTGTGGATCTGGGAGGCTGGATCCTCGGAGCTTGGGTTTGCACGGCCAGAGTGATGACGGTGCGGTCCGAGCCAAACTGGTTCTGTGCCGTGCAGAGGTACTGGCCCCGGTCCTGCAGCTGCACGGACCGGATCAGGAACGTCCCGTTGGGGAAGACCTCGAAACGCGGGCCGTGTTTGGTGTTGGCCGGGATCGTGGCGCCTGAAAGAGACAGAGGACGAGTTACAGAACTGAACACATTATGTTTAGTTTTTTCTCATGCGGTGTTGGTGAACTGCCAGACTGATGGAAATCTGCAGCAATGACTTTTCTGACCTTCAACCAAGCACTCACTCACGTGGATATGGAGCTCAAGAGTCCCGTCTCCTCCTGAGGCCAGACGTCAACCTTCTGTATCAAAGTCAAATAGTAAGGGTCCGATCTTGAGTGTCTAAACGCAGGTCATGGACGCTGCTCGTGCCTGATCTTCCACCTGGCGCAACAACAGCATTGCTCAAGACAAAGTTGGTATCTTGCGTAAAAGAGCAATGCCAAGGCCATCGGGAGTTCAGCTTCCCAATTACCTTGTGTGCGAAACTGTTTTCAAGTCGAGTGGACCTGGCCCGTAGATTCTGCAGTCTCCTCCCTGAAGGGTCCCTGGTGATTCTGAGGGCTTTGCGGGTGAGTTAAGTTACTACTTAAAGAGCGCATGGCCTACACTGCGCTGCTATTTATTTGTATTTTTTTTAACTTTAGAACAGTTTTGTTAAATTGCATTGTAAGCCCAGGGTGACATTTTATTATGAAGCAGTTTTGAAAAATTAGAAAGCATTGCCAATTTTCTTAGACTATAAATATTGCCTAATGATGAACCTTTTAAATATTTAACATTTTAAAAACAGGACTGAAAACAATTAGTCTACTTAAACAAAATCAGAGCTGGAAATGCCGAACACTATCGTCCCGCCAGCAGGACCTGCGCCTCCGTTTAAGAAACCCATCGTTGACTGCAGATCTTTGGTGCCAGATCCTTCCAGACCCCCCACACGAGCGTCGACCTGAAAAGCCCTGGAGGAGTGGAGAGTCTGGCCCGTTCAGCAGATTCCTGATGTTCTGGAACTCGTCCTTTTCCTCTTGGACCGAAGCTTCGAATCCTGCGCCAAACTCTGCTTAAATCATTTTCACCATCAAATGTTTCCCGTGCCAATAAAGAAAACCCAGAGAGCTGGCGTTTCGGAGACGCTGCAGCTTTAGCCCCTGTGAAAGCTGTTGAAAAGGCCAAAGTTATTGAGTAAAAAGAGATTTGCAATTGTGATTCATGTTTTAAAAGTTGACTTGGCACTTTTTAAACAAGAATCCATGTATTTCAGGACGTGCTTGTCTTTGGAGCGACATACTCGTTACGTATTTGATCCCTGTTGTGGGGAATTATATTACTCTACATCATCTTGGGGGATTTGTGCAGCAGGGCTGGTTTTGAGAAATATAATTGGGTTAAATTACATGGCAAATTCACCAAAACTCCACAAACATATGTTGCCATCCAAGACCTCCTTTCATGTTCAACACGACACCACGTGTTTGTAACAGCGGTGCGTGATCACTGTCGATAAAGATTCATCACTTGAATCTAAAGCATAAAGTCTTTGGTTTTGATTTAATATAAACCCATCGTCTTTAGACATGCAACCACATCCACCGCAGCAGCAGAACCAATGCACCAGCAGCACTGGCTACGTTTACATGGAGACCAAACATCTGATCACAATCTGATTTCTGGAGTTCTCAGATTATTGAAGAGTGAACGGCGTAATCCGATAAAGATGTTTGTGATTTCTTTCTGATCTTTCACACTTGTATGAACTAACCAGGAAAATAAAGACAGAAGCAAACTAAAGTCACAAAGATTAAAAGATAGTAAAAAGACTAAAAGGAAATTTAAAAAACATCACAAAAGTTCTCCATGCTGCACATATGCAGAATGTTGCTCCATCTTCAGAGTTGTGGGTTCGAGTCCCAGCTTAAAATATATTTACTAAATTGTCTTTACAACTCTTCACTTACATCCTTATTAAACGTTGAAATACAGTCTGTGTTATTTGTGTTTAGCTTTGCTGAGATCACAACAGTTAGGAAGAAAAATAACTTTGAGTTTCTGAACCTGTGTGTCTCCTCTGGGCTCAGGAGGGCGGGACCACACGGAGCTCTTTAAATACAAATATGGAGACGCCGTCATTTTCAATCAGCTCCACCTGGATCTGCACGAGGGTCTGATTAAAGAGGGGAGATACTTCAGTTGCTCTAAAAATCCCAAACGGCTCCGGCTCATGTAGAATCTGGGGTTTTGGATAATCTGAAGTGAATAGAAACACGTCAGATCTGATTACTCCAGTTATCTGATTTTTCTGGCCATGTAAACGTAACCACTGTCTATCTCCCAAAGGGATTCTCTTCTCTTTAAATGTCGGCTTCACCTGTGGAGACTTTGGTCCATGCCACGCTGGGCGCTGGGCTGCCGATGGCCTGGCAGGGCAGGAACACGTCGCTCTCGGCTAAAGCGGACAGACTGGCAGCCGACACCGAGGTGATCCGAGGTTTGACCCCGGCCTGTCCCGCCCAGGGGAACGGAGGGGCCGCCGTGGGTCTGCGCGAGCTCACACGCCCTGAGGAACACACACAGAACACATTTTTATCCAGCTATAATTCATTTACCCTGATTATTCTGACATCTCTGACAACTGTTCACTGTTTCAAAGCCACCGCAAATACAGATAGATATTTGTAGAGATTTTATATTCTAAAAAAAAAACTAAAAATGCTGTTGCCCTTTGAAAGTTTTTATATTCATTGTATATAAGATATTTCTAGTTACTATTACTAGATTGCACATTTTGTCAGGAGGGATGAGAAGAAGGAACGGAGAAAACATGTCTGAGCAGGGCACTCCTGTCTGTCGCCAACTCAGTATAACCTGCAACAAAAGGAGCCACGTTTACTCTTTGTTGCCATAGTGACGGGCCTTATTTCCTTCATGATGAATCACCTGAAAAGCGTCACTCCTCTGCTCCCTCCCAGAAAAGCTTACAGCGCCCCCTGTCTGTCAGGTGTCAGAGACATGTCTGTGTCACAGTTTCAAATCAGGTGTCACCGTGCGTCTCCGCTTCCCTTGGTGTGCGTTCTCTCATAAAGAATAATGGAGGCTCTTTTCTCAAATCAGCAGACAGACAGTATATTGATGTCTCTGTACTTTGATGTCACAGATGTATAAATGACATGTTAAACAGAGATTCTCTCCTGATCAGGACGAACCTTCACCTGTGACACAAGTGGCTCTAAAAACATGCATTTCCCACGAATGATGGTTTATCTGAGCATCCAATAAACATATTGAGATGAAAACATGATAAAGCATTGTTTACACAGACTCAAGTGGTGCTTTCCCACTTTGTCAATTGAAAAAAGAATATTGCTAAAATCTTTTCCAGATAAGGCTCGAGACCGACATCTCTGCCCCGACTCACCATTTGATAAATGGTTCTTACGGCTTAAAACGGGACACTTTTGGAGCCTTTATTTAAATGTTGCGGAGCAGAAAGTGTTTGTGAACTCTCACCTCCGATGGGCCAGTGTCCCCCATAGGGCGGCCCAGGCAGAGTGGGGTACTTGGGGCGAGGTGTGGGGTAGAAGGACTTCCCAAAGAAGGAGGCGGTGGGTCCAGGGCCATGTCTCGGGCTGTATGTGGGGCCATACTCTCTGCGGAGGTTCGGGCTGAAGGGCCTCGGGGTCGGCCTGTAGCCGGGGCGAGGCCTGGGGGTCACGATCTTCCCCAGCTGAGCCATGCGGTCGAGCTGCGCCTGCAAAACACAAGGAATAAAACACAAGGAATAAATACAAGCAATACAAAAGAGACGCTGGGAACATTTATGCATTTACATGATATGAGGTTCTTTCAAACAGTGTGCCTGGAAGTCTAGATGTTTTTAGTCCCTAATTTCATTTCTATTTAGTTTTTATTAATCTGGTGTGTCCTGTACCTGTCTGTATCTCTTGGTGTGTCTCGTACCTGTCTGTATCTCTTGGTTTGTCTCGTACCTGTCTGTATCTCTTGGTTTGTCTCGTACCTGTCTGTATCTCTTGGTGTGTCTCGTACCTGTCTGTATGTCTTGGTGTGTCTCCTACCTGTCTGTATCTGTTGGTGTGTCTCGTACCTGTCTGTATCTGTTGTTTGTCCTGTACCTGTCTGTATCTCTTGGTTTGTCTCGTACCTGTCTGTATCTGTTGGTGTGTCTCGTACCTGTCTGTATCTGTTGTTTGTCCTGTACCTGTCTGTATCTGTTGGTGTGTCTCGTACCTGTCTGTATCTGTTGGTGTGTCTCGTACCTGTCTGTATCTGTTGGTGTGTCTCGTACCTGTCTGTATCTGTTGTTTGTCCTGTACCTGTCTGTATCTCTTGGTTTGTCTCGTACCTGTCTGTATCTGTTGGTGTGTCTCGTACCTGTCTGTATCTGTTGTTTGTCCTGTACCTGTCTGTATCTCTTGGTTTGTCTCGTACTTGTCTGTATCTGTTGGTTTGTCTCGTACCTGTCTGTATCTGTTGTTTGTCCTGTACCTGTCTGTATCTCTTGGTTTGTCTCGTACCTGTCTGTATCTGTTGGTTTGTCTCGTACCTGTCTGTATCTGTTGTTTGTCCTGTACCTGTCTGTATCTCTTGGTTTGTCTCGTACCTGTCTGTATCTGTTGGTTTGTCTCGTACCTGTCTGTATCTGTTGGTGTGTGTCGTACCTGTCTGTATCTGTTGGTGTGTCCTGTACCTGTCTGTATCTCTTGGTTTGTCTCGTACCTGTCTGTATCTGTTGGTTTGTCTCGTACCTGTCTGTATCTGTTGGTGTGTGTCGTACCTGTCTGTATCTGTTGGTGTGTCCTGTATCTGTTGGTTTGTCTCGTACCTGTCTGTACCTGTTGGTTTGTCTCGTACCTGTCTGTATCTGTTGGTGTGTCCTGTACCTGTCTGTATCTGTTGGTTTGTCTCGTACCTGTCTGTATCTGTTGGTTTGTCTCGTACCTGTCTGTATCTGTTGGTGTGTCTCGTACCTGTCTGTATCTGTTGGTTTATCTCGTACCTGTCTGTATCTGTTGGTGTGTCCTGTACCTGTCTGTATCTGTTGGTTTGTCTCGTACCTGTCTGTATCTGTTGGTTTGTCTCGTACCTGTCTGTATCTGTTGGTGTGTCCTGTACCTGTCTGTATCTGTTGGTGTGTCCTGTACCTGTCTGTATCTGTTGGTTTGTCTCCTACCTGTCTGTATCTGTTGGTTTGTCTCGTACCTGTCTGTATCTGTTGGTTTGTCTCGTACCTGTCTGTATCTGTTGGTTTGTCTCGTACCTGTCTGTATCTGTTGGTGTGTCCTGTACCTGTCTGTATCTGTTGGTGTGTCTCGTACCTGTCTGTATCTGTTGGTTTGTCTCGTACCTGTCGGTATCTGTTGGTGTGTCTCGTACCTGTCTGTATCTGTTGGTTTGTCCTGTACCTGTCTGTATCTGTTGGTTTGTCTCGTACCTGTCTGTATCTCTTGGTTTGTCCTGTACCTGTCTGTACCTGTTGGTTTGTCTCGTACCTGTCTGTATCTCTTGGTTTGTCCTGTACCTGTCTGTATCTGTTGGTTTGTCTCGTACCTGTCTGTATCTCTTGGTGTGTCTCGTACCTGTCTGTACCTGTTGGTTTGTCTCGTACCTGTCTGTATCTGTTGGTGTGTCCTGTACCTGTCTGTATCTGTTGGTTTGTCCTGTACCTGTCTGTATCTGTTGGTGTGTCTCGTACCTGTCTGTATCTGTTGTTTGTCCTGTACCTGTCTGTATCTGTTGGTTTGTCCTGTACCTGTCTGTATCTGTTGGTTTGTCTCGTACCTGTCGGTATCTGTTGGTGTGTCCTGTACCTGTCGGTATCTGTTGGTGTGTCCAGTACCTGTCTGTATCTGTTGGTGTGTCCTGTACCTGTCTGTATCTGTTGGTGTGTCCTGTACCTGTCTGTATCTGTTGGTGTGTCTCGTACCTGTCTGTATCTGTTGGTGTGTGTCGTACCTGTCTGTATCTGTTGGTGTGTCCTGTATCTGTTGGTTTGTCTCGTACCTGTCTGTACCTGTTGGTGTGTCTCGTACTTGTCTGTATCTCTTGGTTTGTCTCGTACCTGTCGGTATCTGTTGGTTTGTCTCGTACCTGTCTGTATCTCTTGGTTTGTCTCGTACCTGTCTGTATCTGTTGTTTGTCCTGTACCTGTCTGTATCTGTTGGTTTGTCTCGTACCTGTCTGTATCTGTTGGTGTGTCTCGTACCTGTCTGTATCTGTTGGTTTGTCTCGTACCTGTCTGTATCTCTTGGTTTGTCTCGTACCTGTCTGTATCTGTTGTTTGTCCTGTACCTGTCTGTATCTGTTGGTTTGTCTCGTACCTGTCTGTATCTGTTGGTGTGTCTCGTACCTGTCTGTATCTGTTGGTTTGTCTCGTACCTGTCTGTATCTGTTGATGTGTCCTGTACCTGTCTGTATCTGTGTCTGAGTTGTGTGAAGAACAGCTGGTCCATCGTGGGCTGCTGTGGTCGGGGCTGATGATGATGGGAGAACCCCGAGTTTCCCATAGGGGGCGCTGTAGGCCTGGCCGTCTCCGCGATGATCTCTGGGCGGTTTGTGACGGGAGCCTGGACCCACGGGTGCTGGAAGGGCCACAGGCCAGCGGTGGGCGGAGATTGGAAACCTGGGACTGCATTAGAGAAAAAGAAGTAACTTTGGAGATACGATGTTGGTTTAGCAGAGGAGACGATTCACTGTGGAAGCTTGAGATGAAGCTAAATGATCTTTATATTTATACCATTGTCAGTAAGTATTCTAATATCAACGGGCCTGCGGTAAAACTGTGTAACACACACTTAGACCCACAGAAATAAAAACGACCCAGATGTCTTTAGCCGTTACCAACAATCAATCACATGTAGGTCAAAGCCTATTTAGAAATCACTATTGAATGTACACATCATTTTAGATTTGATTTTAGGTACAAATAAGTGTATAAAAGCGTCCTCTGAGCAAAATGCTAACTCTTATTTAGTTGGTTCTGCTTTTTATGTGTCGGATACACGTCCAATGGCCTCTAAACGTCATGTTATAATATGTACATTTTTAAGCCGCTGATCGACATGGTCGGCACGGCCACTTAAAAATATTGTTATGCCCAAGACTGAAGTTTGGAGCAACTACAGTGGAGCAAAAAACAAGTTTTGAGAAAATCTGCCCTGAAGTTTTCTTACGGAGGGCTCCCTGAAGGGAAATGACCATATTTGGATTATTGCGTCATCTCCAGGACACCCTTCAGGGCACGTGGATGTAAAATCTGTCACTATTTGTGAGTAAATGACCCGAGGGAAAGACGTTTTGTAGCCTTGTATTTTTTTTAGATATTTTGTGTGGTTTCTGTTGTGGCTCTGCAATAATGGTTTGGCTCTGAGGATCTGTATAGAACCGAATACTATGTTAGAAATGTCACATCAATATCACTGCGAGTTCCTGAATGAGGTGAATGCAGCACTTTGGGAAGAGTTGACTGAATTTGACTAAATATAAACCTTGACCTTCATGGTTTTAGTTTTGGTCGTACCTGGTTTGGGATATGTCTTTGGCCTGGATGGGTAGACGGGCACATGTAGATGAGGTCTCTGTTGAAGCGTAGGATCGACGTGAGGACTCTGCTTCGGTCTCTCCTGAAGCATAGGATCGATGTGAGGACTCTGCCTCGGTCTCTGTTGAAGCATAGGATCGATGTGAGGACTCTGCTTCGGTCTCTGCTGAAGTGTAGGATCGACGTGAGGACTCTGCCTCGGTCTCTGTTGAAGCGTAGGATCGATGTGAGGACTCTGCTTCGGTCTCTGCTGAAGTGTAGGATCGACGTGAGGACTCTGCTTCGGTCTCTGCTGAAGCGTAGGATCGATGTGAGGACTCTGCTTCGGTCTCTCCTGAAGCATAGGATCGATGTGAGGACTCTGCTTCGGTTTCTGTTGAAGCGTAGGATCGATGTGAGGACTCTGCTCGGGCTTGCCTTCTTCTCTGCCGCTCCATCTCTCCTCGTCCTCCACTCTCGGCGTCTGCCCTCTCTCCTGGTGTTGCCGATGAAGCCAGGGATGCATCGAGTAAACGCCTCCCTCCGCTTTAAGCTTTGGCGTCACTTTTGGAACAAGCGGCGGCACGATTTTTGTCTCTACTTTGACGATCCTTGACGACGTTCGCGGCTGGTTTGGAAAAGCAGGTTTTGGCAACGCTATGGCTTTCGTCGCGGGGATGAACTGCGTTGTCGGTGTCACCAGTTCAGACTTTTCAACTTTTTCTTCTGCTCTTTCCAACGAAACCGTCACGAAACCCGGCAACGGGGTCGGATCAATTTCACTTTCCTGGGTCGCCGAGATTGCTTTAGTAGTTACGTCCTCATTTGAAACATCTCCATCGTAATAATCTCCATCTTCATACTCGGCGCTGGAGTCTGTTGTTGAAGCGATTGTGGTAGCTGCAGTAGTAGTAGTAGTAGTAGTAGTTGTAGTAGTTGTAGTAGTGGTAGTAGTAGTTGTTGTTGCTGTAGTCGGGATAGGAGTAGTAGTTTGTGGCCTGTTAAACTGATTTTGTCGTAATCTCGGTCTCATTGGTCTTCTTCGTCCGAAAGGTGGTCGCTTCCTATTCGGGAAAAGACTGGAATTCCGTCTTTCTTCGTGATAAACTTTATTTCGAGTCGCAGGAGATGCTGTGGTCGCTACCAATGTTGGAGCAGGTTTAGCTCTCGAAGGTTCGGGCGTTTGAAGAGGTGGGATTAACGAAACGGGTGCAACACTTTCAGTTTTGACCTCCACATCGCCTTCCTCAGTCGTAGCGGCCGCTGTCGTCGTCGTAACTCGTCCGGCGGTCGTCGTCCTCTGCGTGCTCGACGGCACCGTTGCCTTCGCGTTCGCCTTCGCCAGTATCTCTGCCCATCGACTCGGATCGAGCTCTTTCACGGACTTGTTGGGCTTGCGTTTCGGATCCTTGACCCTCACCCTCTTCGAAAGCGGGACCTTCCTGGGGTATTGCGTCGAGGACGGTCGGATGATTTCCTGGAAGTCTCCCGCGCCCGAACCCTCCCCTCCCTCCTCCACGACGTTCGCCTTCAAAAAAGTCTGCACGTGTTTCGCTTTGTCCGCTTTGACCTGGACGACGTGCGCGATCATGTCTGCGCCGTATAAATTTGAAGCCAGACAGCTGTACTCGCCGGCGTCTTCTTCCGTTACCTTCCTGACCACGAGAGTCCCGTTTTCCATGACCTGCGCGCGCCTGGTCTGTTGCGTCGGCAGCAGGATCTGATTTTTCGGGAGGTACCACAGAGTCTGGCTCGGCTGGACCGAAGTGACCTGACAAGGCAGAGCGAACGAACCTCCTTTCTCCAGTTCGAACTTCTCCCCGTTAAACGCCTTCGGACTCAGCGACTTCGCCTTCACCGTGACTCGGAACGGCATCAGATCGACGCCGGCGCTGGTCCTGACCATGCAGTGGTACACGCCCGCGTCCGACAGCGTTGCGTTCAGAATCACCAGTTCCCCGTTCGCCGTCGTTTCCATTTTGTCGTTGGAACTTGCCAGCACCGTCATGTCTGGGAGCGCCCATTCCACTTTGGGGAGCGGGTCCGACGACGCGACGCTGCACTCCAGTCGGACCTTCGAGCCTTCGAGTGCCGTCTGGACACGCCCACTCTCTCCCCGGCTAATCATGGCCCAGGAGGGAGCGGTGGCGTCGGTGTCTTCCTCCTGTCTCCTGTAGCTGTTGATGTTTTTGCTGATCACGGTCGTAAAATCCAAGGCCAGCTTTTTGTTGTTCGTCTGCGGCCGGTTTAGCTTCAGAGTGACCCGCGGTTGGAGCAGCCATGACGGTCCCGCAGACACGTACCCCTTTAATTCCGTGAAATAAGGCGAGTTTTCGTTGATAACCTGCGTGTACTGATACGTCACTAACGTCGCGTTGCCTCTCTGCTGGCCTCGCTCCAAAATGGCCGGGCTTTCGTAGTAGTACGCGACGAGCTGCCACAGATTCTGCAGCGTCTCCCGGTCGATCTCGCAGTCGAGCGTCACAGCGAGCGTGACGTTCACCGAAACCTCGTCCGGGGTCTGAGCGTTCGTGCTCCAGGACACGTCCGAACTGTCCGCAGGCCGGCGCACATCGCAGGCCACGTGGGCGTGGTTGGAGTGGCT
Organism: Proterorhinus semilunaris; assembly: GCA_021464625.1. Lineage (NCBI taxonomy): Eukaryota > Metazoa > Chordata > Actinopteri > Gobiiformes > Gobiidae > Proterorhinus > Proterorhinus semilunaris. The sequence goes on from CM038348.1 coordinate 39,204,403, forward strand.
GTCCGACAGGACGAAGGTCAGCTTCCCCAGAGGCTTCTCGAAGTCCCGGGTGTACGGGAGGTCCGGCTCGGGCTCGGGGTCGGACCACACGGGGCTGTCCCGGAGTTTGAGCGGGGATCTGAGGTCGGGCCGGTCACAGGTGAGCTGCTCCGCCGTGAGGTCCAGGAGGTTCGAGCCGTTCAGAGGCTGAGGAGAAAAGCACTGAGGGCAGGTCTCAGCGGAGCCCGAGTCTCGGTCCTTCTTACACTTCACCACACCTGCAGGAAACAGAGGGAGGTGAGACAGGTCAGAGTCACCTGAGCCTTTAACGCCTTAAACTAAAGCTTTACCCAAATTGTACCTGTCAAATTTAATACAATGTAATGAGCTGTAACAATGTGTAATAACCTGTAGCTATGGGTTACATACACCATGGAGTAATACGTGTTTGTTGTTTGGAGCTAATAAGACCGAACCCTAAGGTACATTATACACATATGCATTATTCCAATGTGCTTTTGTTGCATTTTCGTTTCTTTTTTTAATCACTTTTTGTTTGCATTTTCATCCTTGTTTTCGTCAATTTTTTGTCGCTGTTTTGACACTTTTTTCAAGGAGCTTTTAGATTTGGGTAAAGCCGAACTGGAGAAAATGTGCTCAGTTCAGGTGGAGGTTAAATGGGACATTTACAAAATAGAGTCGTTTGAGATTTTAATAGCGAGTTATAGCGAGGTCAAAATATATGTAGCACATGGTCATAAATTACTTGGAGAATGGATTTTATGCTTCCGTTTGCAGATGTAGTGATACAAGTTTACACTTAACAATAGCGTAAAACTTTTTTTTTTCATTTTGTCAGGTACTGAGAAACTGCTAAAAGAGAAACTCAGTCACTCCAATCTCCATAAATATTGCATTTTTAAACCTGAAGCTCCCCCTCACTCATTTCTCTCTGTTTTTAAGTAATTTTGCACAAATCAATTGAAAGGTTAGGATTAAGGTCAGAGACAACACGACTGGTTTCAAGTGTATGACCAGTTGTTTCAAACTCCATCCATCCATTTTCTCCCACTTGTCCGTTGCCGGGTCGTGGGGGCAGCTGTTGGAGCTGCCCAAGTCACATTGCACCAGCCCCTATGGCTCCTCCTGCAGGTGGTGGGTCCACGGGAGGACGGCCTCATGGTTCCAAACGGTTCCAAACGGGCCTGTTGGTCTCTCATAGGGGGCCCAAGTGTTTCAAACTCTTTCTGCTGTAAAGTCAAACCCCTGCAGGGCTGCCATGTGTCCAGCAGATGTCACGTAATGTTTTTGCAAAGTAAAACAATAGTAAACAGAGCATTGTTTGGAGAAAACCAGAAATCAAAGTCAGAAGGTCTTAGAGAAGGTCTGGCAGCCAGACCTCAGTCCTAAACAGTGTGATATATGATTATGTGCACATGTGACAGTAAACATACGTGCACTCATGTGTACGATACATGAGGAAATATCTGCACCTGCTGACGGAAACGGACTACGGAAACTGCACAGATTTAATGAAGTTTGTGTTTGGTTTCAGCAGCTGCCTTTACAAAACATCAAACATTTAGTAAATAAAGCCAGTGAGATGTTGTTAGGTTCACCTGGGTGCTCGGCTCCCCACTGGACCATCCAGCGCAGGCCGCAGTGACAGGCCCAGGGGTTGGAATGCAGCGACAGCAGCTCCAGACGAGGAGCGGAGGAGAGCGCGGCCGCCGGGAGCTGCTCCAGGAGGTTCTCCGACAGGTGCAGGTGTCTACAGGACAACACAACGTCACAGGGATCCACTGTGAACTGAGTGACAGGTTAAATGTGTCCCTCACTTTAGGCCGGAGGTCCAGAAGGCGCCGAGCACCGACAGCGTGATGAAGGCGTGCGGGTGGACCTCCCGGAGCAGGTTTCCCTCCAGCTGCAGCAGTTTGAGTGAGGTCAGTCCGGAGAAAGAGTACGGCTCAATGAAGGAGATGAGGTTATGGTCCAGGTGCAGCCGGACCAGCCCCGCCAGACCCTGGAACAGCCCCGGGGTCAGAGACGTCAGCTTGTTGTAGCTCAGCTTCAGGATCTGCACCAGAGGGACCACACACGTTACAGACTCATGTTCTGTGAGGTTATCTTCAGCAGAATGACATTCCTTTACAATCCAGATTCAGTTCCAACACGTCCAGGAGCTTTGACGTTTTAGAGATCGGGAAGGTGGTGGTAAACACGTGATGATGATTATGGAGGTACCAGTCCATCACATGGTCCACGCCTTTGCAGTGATCAGATATTTGCAGATTTCAGGTTCTCGCCTCTGAGGACGATGGATGTAAACTTCCTCTCCTTTGAAACATGTCAGGTATTTGACGTTTTGTTCTCGTTATATCAAGTATCTTTCTAGAAGAGCCTTAACATTTGTTAAAACGAGACATCATTCATGTTCTGGTTTCCCCTACAACTAAAAACATGCACAATAGGGTCCTGTCTGGAGCCAGAGGGGAAGCGGGACCTGTTTGTTAGTGTCAGCATTTGTGTAATAGGACGAACCTTTTCTGTTTTGAACCCTCTTGTGTTTGTAGGTTCTAAAGTTTGTGTGAAGGTGCACTGCTCCAACAAACAGATGAAGACAAACATCTCCACACAGAACGGTTTGTAGAGCTCCGACCCTGTAGTACCTGTAAAGAGCGCAGACCGTAGAAGGCTCCCGCTTGGACGGTCTCAATGTCGTTGCCGTGGAGCATGAGCATCTCCAGTTGCCGTAGCGCCCTGACCTCTGACCCCTCCACCTCCGTCAGGCTGTTGTACCTGACGTGACAGGAGCAGAGGCGGATTAACCCTACATACATAAAGCCTCTCACACACATGAAAACCACACGACGGGGCAACATGTTTAGTAAAACACATTATTATTGTAGGTTTGAGGTTAAAGGTCAGAGCAGGAGGCGACACTTTAGGATTATGTCGATGTTCTACAGCGCCGTCTCTGTCAGGGCGTCGCTGTTTGGTACGGAGCGATCTCTGTGGAAGAAAAATAAAAGAATACAGAAAATATATGAGAAGACCGTCCTGACTGGGATGTACGGCTCTTTACTGGCATCTGTTCAAAAGACTGGCTCTTTTTAATAACGCCAGGCAGAAAACTCACAATATCTAAGACGCCATCGATAAAAGACACTTTTTGATTTAAATCGTCTGATATCATAGAGGGGACTGATATTCAGGCTTTGAGAAACGTGTTTGTGAATCTAATCTGATAAAAAGAGGCTGTAACTGTCTGACTAATCATTATTAGTGTATTTAGCTTTGACTTTGGCGCAGAAAGCTTTGACTTGTGTGTTCGGGGGAGTTCTGGAGAAAATTGACTGAAAAAAGATCCGGCTCTTTCCACAATTGAGATCCGGTTCGAACCGTTCACCTTAAAGAGCCGCTCGGTCACATCAGTATAAGGACTGTCTTCAGGAAGAAATAAAACTCTTTGTTCCAACTTCTTCAGTGTCAATCCATTTCAAGATGCTTTTTAAGGCCTCGTGTAAAGCCTGTCCCAAAGCTGACAGTGCTTAGCTTCAGCTTCAGCCAGGTTCTCCTGACCAGAGCAAGAAAGGTTTTTTCCCCACTATAAAAGGTTTGATGGTTTACAAACTAAAGCTCTAATGCAGATTGTTCTCTCTGCAGCCGCGTTACTGTAAAAGCTTGTAAATCATCAGCACTCACGGTTTCTCTCTCTGTTTCCCTCATGTCGATATAAATCCTTCACTCCGCCGCGTGTTGGTGGTCCATGTGCTTCACAATTAAAACCTGACAGATAAAACTCTTTTGTTCTCTGGTCTAATCCATCCCTGAGAGGAAGTTTGAGCTATGGCTGGTCTTTGGGGTGAGACTCCGAGAGTCGGGGCTTTTCTCCATAGACCAGATTGATTCAGTCAAACGGCTGCGAGTGAAGATACTGTGGGCAGTGTGGACAATGTTGTTACTTTTCCCCCCTTTGTTTTAATGTCAAAGTAACAAAAGACAAACAAACAGCAGATTTCATTTCTTTAGAGGAAACAAAATCATTATTGAAATTTGAACCCAAAAAAACAAGGCAAAATTCAAATGTTTACAGATTTATTTACTTCTTATATGGTGTGTTCAAAGTTATACAAAATCCCCCTGTGAAAAGATCTGTCACTTATATATCAACAAAATAAAACAAAAAAATAATAAAATACAGTAAACCTGGCTCGGGCCATTATGCAGATTTTGTAGCTGAAAATATCGGCATTTTTGGCCATTTTTATATCGGTGATGTAAATGTTCTTCTGAGACAGTGAAGAGGCACCGAGAGCCCCCACAGCTGCAGCTCAGAGGAGGCATCACAAGAGGAAACAAGGAAGGGACAAACGAGGAGGTATCCGGGCGAGACGCACAGCTAAGCCTTCTATCCTTACTATTGTTCTGACTAATGTTCGTTCACAGACGGATTATATTCATCCGTTCAGCTCTTCAGAAGATGGAGAATGACCGTTGTGGGGCGGAGGGAGCTGTGCAGAAGGAAGGACCAGTGCAGGACACCACGCTCTGAAACAGGGACAAACCCAAGGAGGTGCTGCACCGTTTCAGAGGAGTTTCCTGAACCTCCACAAACATGCGGCTCAGGACGAACACCTGAACAACAACAATAAAGGAGAGACACTGTGGGCCAGATTGGTCTGAACAAACCGTAAACCCTCTAATAGAGGCGGGGGCCTTTATTTACTCAAGCGCCTCGAGGACCAGGCCAACATTAGAGACAGGCCTTTATTTCTATTAAAATGGACGGAAATTAGATTTGTCCATTTGAACCTATAATATTAGGTTCATTTATTAATGAACATTTCAAACGCTGTCCCAGCGGCTGGAACATTGACACCTTTTATTTTGTAGGAACAACAGGAAGTGTTTCGCAGCTGTTAGCGGAACGTTGACATTAATGTCAGCGCAGATCTCTCTTTCGTTTCTACCGCGGACCGGATTATTTGTTGTTTACCAGGTCCCTGTGAGAGACCCGGCCGCTGTGAGTCAGTCTACCCCAGGGCAGCTGTGGCTACAATAAAAACTTACCGCATTAGCACTTAGGCGCATTGAGTTGCCCTGTGTACGAAATGCGTGGTATAAATAAAGTTGCCTTGCCACCACTGCAGTGTAACGCGTTCCTTCCTTCGCCACTAGGGGGTGGTGTCCCTGTAAACGCCTGGAGGACCAAAGAAGAGCGCCCTCCTCGCCGCGCTCACTCCGATCACAGATCCAAACACTGACCTTAATGTCCCACAACTTCCTCCACCGACGGCTCCCAAGCCCTGAACCCCAAAGTAAAGTCAAAGAGCAGGATCTCTGAAGGCCTCACTGTGGTTTTGAAGCTGTGCTCAGTAAAGCGACTGATCAGGCGCGGGTTTGACTCATGAGCCTCGTTGGAGCTGTTGAATATTTGTCTCTCGCGCTGGATTGGTTTTGACAGCCGTGTCTGTTTCGGGGTAAATGTTTTCGGTTCCAGACGTGCCCCGAGGGAACAGAGTTAGTTTTCTCTCGTTGACACCAAAGCCTGAAGCTCTGTTGGTAGTTTGTGGTTTGATGAATGGACAAAGCCGATAATGGTGATCATTCTGACGACATATTTGAATACTATTTTAGTCAAAGCCCGACTGGAGCCCACGCCTCAGTGTGAACGGTCCCTCTGTTTGTAGGGAAGTGGCAGATTTAAGGAACAGAACGGTCACGTGACGAGTGGGGGGTTCTTGGAGGGACTGACGTTTCACTTTGAGGCCTGTTCATGAGACGCCCTGATCTGAGCTTCACACGAGCAGGAGCACAGACACAAGCTGTAAATACAGACCTGAACTTAAACACGTCAAAGCAATGACATCATCAGCTTTTTAGCATCTGAGAAACATTCAGATCAGAGGAATAGTGCCAAAACCAGACTTGGAGACACTCATCCATGCGTTTGTCTCCAGCAGGTTAGACGACTGTAACGGCTGCTCACTGGCCTTTCTAAACGAGCTGTTAGAGCTGCAGAACATCCAGAACGCTGCTGCTCGAGTCCTGACAAGAACCAGGAAATACCACCATATTAGTCCAGTGCTCCGGTCTCTGCACTGGCTTCCTGTCACTCAGAGAATAGAATTTAAAACAGCTCTGCTTGTGTACAAGTCTCTTCATGGTTTAGCACCAAAGTCCATCTCTGACATGTTAGAGCCGTATGAACCATCTTGGGCCCTGAGAACTTCAGGGAGGGGTCTCCTGGTGGTTCCCAGAGTCAGGACTAAACACGCTGAGGCTAAAGCTAAAATCTGGAACAGTCTTCATGAGGATGTGAGACAGGCCTCAACTCTGACAATGTTCAAGTCCAGGCTGAAAACAGCTCTTTTTACCCGAGCAGATGAAAACTGAAAGTATTTTATCTGCACTCTGGCCTTTTACTGTCATTGATTAACTTTATGTTGATGTTTTATTGATTGATTTGATCTGTTTTCTTGTAATTTTATGCAACTGTGAAGCTTTTGAATTGCCTTGTGTATGAATTGTGCTCTACAAATAAACTTGCCTTGCCTTTTTAAACCGTTACTTCATGAGTCTTTCATTTAAACTCCCACTGCCTCCTGGGTATTACGCTCATTTACAAACTCATTTTCTTTGTTGTGTTTTTAAATATATAATATATCTCCAAGTGCTAAAGTCTGGGACCGACAGTTCCTCTTTTTATTAGTTCGGGCACGAGGTTTGATTCACAGGTTGGATTTTCTAAGAGTTCATTTCAGTCCCATTCATTTTAAATTATTTAAATTAAAAACGTGCCTTTTATTGATTGTATTGTGAGTCTTCGGGCTGTTGTCATTAAAGAGAGCCAGTCTTTTGAACGGCTCTTTGAAACGGCTCCCAGTAAAGAGCCGCGAATCCCCCTAAAAGTGGTATCGAAGTCAGATATCGATCTGAACAGGTATCGGTAATGATCCCGCTGCTGCTGCGCCCAAAACTCAAACTTAAACCCTGAATCCAACTCTAAAACTAAATGCAATCATTGTCACAGTGCAGGATCTGATTATGCTGCTGGAGCAGGTCGAGTGTTGCTAACGTTAGCTTGGCGCCCATTCATTTTAGCGGTGTCCATTAGTTTACAAGTATCAGTTAGCATTCGCAAATGTATTGAATGTGGACAATAAAGTTTTTCTATTCTATTCTAATGTCAACAGCAGTTCCTTTCTGTACGTGACTCATGGTTTATATTTAGAGGTCAGATCGAGTGCAGTAAAAGCTTTTGATTATAAATATCGCAGCTGAAAGTGCAGTTCATTAGAGAGAAGTTATTTGAGCTTTTATTACAATAATTTATTTATTTATTTATTTATTTATTTATTTATTTATTTATTTATTTATTTATTTATTTAAAGGGACAATGCATATTAATGAACATATAAATGTAACCAATGGCTACTTTCCATCTGCAGTCCCTGGCAGATCAAGAACATACAAAGACCAGTAACAACATTAAAGACATAAGATCATCACACAATTAAGCTTGAGACATAAAACAAAGATAATGGTCAGTGGTCACATGTCTGATTCCCCTTCAGCCAACCTTTAAGTTTAGTTTTAAATACTGTGAAAGTGGAACAGTCTCTAATGTCTGCTGGGATGCGGCTCCCGACCATGGTCCCTTTCACTGACGGCACCTGTGACTAAATGCTGTGTGTCTGAACTTAATGAATTCATTCAAGGATGGCGGAGAGAGTCCATGCAGAATCTTATAAATTGAACAAGCCATTTTCAATGTTCTAAAATTTTCAAAGTTTAGAATATAATATTTTTCAAGTATTATGCAATGATGAAATGAATATGGTTCATTTTTTCATATAGAGACTTAATTGGTTTTAATGTAGTCAGACTTGTCAGTGACCAGTTAGTAATGCAATATTCAATATGTGAAAAGATCACACAATGAAGAAACATTTTAGCTGCATTTTCTGGCAGTGATGTTCGGATTTGTCTAAAATTACGAAGATTAAAATTTACTATTTTACACATATGTTTAACATGATTTTTAAAAGATAACGTTGAGTGTATGATAACACCAAGATATTTAAATTTGTCCACAATCTGTAGCTCCATGTCTTAAGAACATGGTGAATCTGAATAAACTAATGTATTATTGAGTTTTCTGTCTTGTAGAAAATACAGAGGAAAGAGACAAGAGTTTCCTAAAGCCAATAGTGTATATTGAAATGGAGTTCTACTGCGCTCACACAAAGGAAAGGCTAGAGGAGCTTCTCGTGGGTGAACTTGACTCTGCTGGGATGTCCGAGCCCATGCCAGCGCTGTGTACATGTATCCTTACCCCAGGTTGAGCCTCTGCGTGTCCCGGGGCAGAGTCTTGGGGACAGTGGACAGATGCCTGAAGGTGCAGTGGACCTCTCTGAGTGCAGGACAGCTGCAGCTGCGCGGGCAGGCGGGGGCCGCACACGCACACGGGACCTGGAACACGGGAAACGTCTGTATTATCCACAGATATGTTCAGCACATGTTTTCCACTCTCTCACTTCACTTCCTCGTCTGGAAAAGTCACCCAGGCGGAGGAAGCGGCTTCACGATGACGGGCCAAATGACTCTGAGGATCATCATGTGTTCAGCGATAGGGAGACATTATCCTTCAGATCATTTACAAAGTCATCATTTCTTTGCAATATTCTGAAACTGGAGAACATTCTTGCTGGAGCGAAGACTATTGAGCCTGAAGCCAGGACTGAACAGGAGAAAACGCACTTTCAATACTTCAGCCCGTCTCGGACTCGTTCTCTCAGTGGAAGAGACAAAGCTCAACTTTCACGGCAAACGGCTGCTGTTTAATGACCGTGCGGCTCGGGAACAACATTAAAGAAGGACGATTCGATATCTCCAGTATCGGATCGGTGCATCTATAATGAGACTGTGTCACGTGTCCCTCGTTCAGAGGATTTTTACAATAACCATCAGATCCTTCTGGTTATTCGCCCTCTTCTAAAGCAGGGGTGCCCTAACCTTTGGTCTCCGAGGGCCAACATGAAAAAGCGCCTGTGGCTCGCGGGCCAAACACAGCAATGTCAAGCGTGAAACACATATAACTCCAAATAATAATAATAGTTACTTTATTTTATTTTTCTGTAGCCTATAAATAACATGCTACATTAAAACAAATGTTAACTATGGCAAAAGCCTAGTTTTAAAAGAACCTAAACGATTGCAGCAATATAGTGCAAAATGTAAACAACAACAACACCTATATCTACAGCACCTACAGTGACTTTACCTCATTCATTTGTTCACTCAAAGAAAATGCCACATTGCATCATTTTTAAAGTGTCAGTTCAGCATAAAGTCTTAAGTCATTTTTTAACACGTTTGTTGCTGTCAACAACCTTTGCAATAAAAGTTGGAAAACTGGGAAAGTTGATGCTACAGCGCTCTGTGATAAACACCAAGGCACCACAACAGTGTTTGCAAAAGGAGAGAAACAGCGCCCCCAATTTGACGCTGGTGGCTAAAAGGTGTACTGCATCTACATTTACTATTGAGAATGAATGGGTGAGAGTTTGTATTAATCATACCAGTAGGTCATACCAGTAGGTCACTCTCTGGCGGGCCAATGGAATTGTTCCGGCGGGCCAAATTTGGCTCCACTTTGGGCACCCCTGTTCCAAAGCATCCTGCTCCAAAACCTTTTTCTCTTTTCACAATGAAATCTAAAGTCCGGGTTAAATGGAAATCCTCCGTTTACTCACGCAGCAGTGGTTTGTCTACTTTATGTTGAATGTGCATCATAAACCACATCTTCATTTACTATGTGCAGCTTGAACTTCCAAACGAAACTATCTGTTGCTGCCACTGCATTTTCAGATTTTCTCAGACCCTTCAGATTTTCTCAGACCCTTCAGTTTTTCTCAGACTCTTCAGTTTTTCTCGGGATTAACAGACCAGTCGACTTCCGCGGCACGATTCGACCTCATTTTCGACCTAATTTCTTGTTATTTTTGTCGGTTAGGTTCACTCCTGGTGCTCCATAGTTTTATCCACGTCTCTTCTGGACATGTCGAGCTGATGAGTTGAAGCCGGGACAGTCTCTGCACCGTCACCGCGGCCCATCACGCACGACTTTAAATTTTTCTCTCACACGCACTCATGGACTCAACTACGATCTGACTCCAGGACCGAGTGCTCGTTTACTTCAGACCTTGGATTTAAAATGAAGATGATCCTAACAGTAAGAGGAGAACAGAGGAGAGGCCTTTGATATTTCTGGAGGTGCAGGTAAACACTGAGCATTTGCTAACCTAGGAAATGGAAATAAGTCACTATATTGTGTATTAACTAAATAAGCTGCATTACTGTCTTTCATGCGAGCCTACATTATCACATGACGGATTTGGACGTGAACTTAATGAACTCGATGTGAATGAGGCGTTTTTCCTCTGATGACATCATCACACGACGACTCGATTATTTTGACAAATAAGACGACCTTTAAAAGTCGTTAATGCCCAAATATGAAGCGAGAAAACCTAAACTAAATCTCAACTAAGTGGATTTTATTTCACGGTTTTATCGTGTTCTAGGACCTCTGAACCTCGTCCATGAAATGTTTGTACCGACGGAATGGTTTGGGGCTTTGGTTGTTGCTATGGAAACCAATGGGAGAAGGACAGTTAGCCTGTTCCTGTAGCCATGAGCGTCATAATCATCGGACACACTGAGGGGTGCAGATCACTGTTTAAAGCCAAGACTGATTCGCTATAGTCATTATTATTCGTTTTTCCATTAAAGTGATAATTATTGATTGTGCCATTTATCCAGTATAACGTGTTAATGTTGCCTCAAAGGCGTTCAGTCGGCAATAAGAGCAGGAGCAGTTTTTTTTTGCAAATTGTTTCGTCGACCTTCGATGTAAAACCTCCTAAGACTTTGCCAAGTGTTTGCGTTTCCCATTCCTCGGCCTGACTGTGTTTTTTCAGACTTTGCATCATGGAGTCTGTCTGTGTAGGCTTTCTCCGGTCGCTCCTGCGCCTCCTGCCGCTAAAAACGTGTACAATAGCGTCCTCTCACAAGCAAAACGGTACAACCTAATCCAGGATCTATGTGGGGGTAAAGTTTACCGTGGTCCACAGCGTCGACGAGAGCAGCCACAGGGACGTCCACCTGAACAGCTGCAGGGTCCACCTCCTCAAGGCCATGGCCGACAGTCACCTGGCCATCGGGAAACACCTGCAGAGACAGAGCTTTCAGCAGAACGTCTGAGCGGGATCACTCCTTACGTGTGAACTCTATGAAACCGAATCCATTACTACACTCTTTATCAAACAAGCCACGGCACATTCTTTGATCCGTTTAATGACTTTGGCGAGGATTCTGCAGCAGGATGTTTTTACCCTGAAGGCGCCGAGTCTTCACCTCAGTCCAAAATAGTTTTCCCTCACGTGCGTCACTGTGTTTGGAGGTGCAACTGTTTTCATTTGGCAACAGGTAAGGAAAGTTATACTAGTCAGTGAGTGTTGGTCAGTTTGCTCACCACAAAGATAGATACGACTCCATTAGGTCAGCCCTTAAAAACAGCTTTAGAGTCGTCTGTACTGTGGGATGTTGATGATGTTCCTCGTCCTGTCAAGAGGTGTTCAGCACCTTAACTTGATCTCTGGCCATAGGCACAAGCGTAGAGTGCAGGTGTCCACACGAGCAGAGTGAAAGACACAACAGAAACTGTGTCTAAAGGATAAAGAAACAGAGCCTGATGCACTGGAGGGTTGCCAGGTCTGCAGTTTTCCCACTGAATTGACTGCGCCCCAAAACTGTCATTGTCCAATCATACCTCATACCGTTCCTACATTCTCCTGATCTCCTGCCGTAGAAAGTAGTGACGCACGGAGAATAAGAATAAGCTGAACCAGCGCCTGCTAACAGAGTAAGCCTCGTTTACCAAGAGTTTCATGAGCTGTTGTTGCTTCTGCCGCTGGAATATCTGGCACTTTTGCTTCTTAATGCTACGGGAAGTGTTTTGCTCCTCTGCACAGAGAGATTTCGCCCACAGCTGTTTTTGTTTTGCCAGCGCTGATAACTCACAGGACTGAGTTTCCCCAGGCGCGGGGGAGACAGAGCCACTGCAGTCAGGACGCTGCCATGCCATTGGTCCGACATCTCTTAAGTCAGAAAAAAACAGGCCCTAACCCCTTTGTTCTGACTAAAGAGACGTCGGACTACTGGGCCGACCCCGTCAGGAGCAGGGGTCCGTGAGCTGCTTGGCCCCTTAGGTTTAGCTAGCAGCTAACTTAACAATAACGCTCACATGTTTTCAATGAGGATCCATACGACTGTGCTGGTGCATTTAAGCCACTCTTTAAGTGCCTTAATAGTGTCCTCTTCAATGTATATCGTAGGAAAGGTTAAATCATCGACTGGACTGGGTTTACTCAACTTGATGATTTAACCTTTTCTATGATGGATACTCCCTGGATGAATGAGAGCCTTCACAAACATTTGTGAAGTTGTATATTTTAAATATTCCTTCACTGCACTTTGAAACCCATGTTGCTTTGATCTACAGGAGATCGCACTGGTTTTACATAAAGAGTCCCGTTATGACAGGTTTAAAGGGACTAGATGGACGTTGTCACTTTTCTACTCACCACTGCCCCCTCAGGTCTTAGGTGTAACTGCAGTTTCTATGTTAAGTGAGTGAGTGAGTTTACCAACATTAGCTACGAGGGGCTTTTGCGAACAGTCAATTGAGCAGCTTTTTTTTTAAAGTTTCCATATGTTAAAAAACTGTCCACAGATTTTGGCAGAGCCGTTTACTGTAGAATAAAAAAACACAAAACCATAAATCCAACGGCAAGAGGGACGTCCACGTCCCGCACCACATGTCCAGGGGTTTAGCACAGTATGTCAAACTCTGATAAACAGATAAGTTGGATTCCACACGTCCAACTATCCCATTATCTGCAGGAAGTGTAAAACCGTCAGTTCGATAAAAGCTTAACGCGTTCACATACGGAGAGTCACACATTCTGTCTCTCTGTAATGTCCTCTGCAGATGTGTCCTCTCGGGGACAGAGACAGGAAGCTCTCGGTGTCCTCGTCATGTGGGTTTCATGTCTGTGAAACGACCTGTGAATGTCTCTCTCAGGTGGAACTGGAGCAGACATTAACCCAGATACAGACGAGGCTTTGTTCAGTTAAGATTATTTATAAAGTGATATCGAAAAGCTGAGGCGGAGATGTTTTAAATGCTGCACTTAATAAAGTCAAAGAAACAAACAGAAAAGATCTCCTAAAAAACTGATAACCAGAGTCCTCAGAGCCAAACGGACTAAACCTCCTTCCCCAGCGTCTCTTTCTAGTTCCATGGAGACGATCCGGCTCTTTTTCTGTGGCTCTTCAGTTGGTAAGAAAGAAAGAGCATCAAGATGTTCTTTTCTTAAATGTAACAACTCCATGAAGCTCCAGAAGGTCCAGAAGCTCCAGAAGCCAACACTCCACCACGAACAAGGACTCTGCACCGTGACGATAATCAGGCTTCTGAACAAATAAAGCTGCAGACGTCGTCTCTCGAAACGCCCCAACATGGTCAGAGGGAAAACAAAGGAGGGAAAGAACTACTGTCATTACTTCACAAATACTTAACCTCTTAACCCCCACCTGAACCGAGCACATTTTCTCCAGTCTGGCTTTTCCCAAATCTAAAAGCAAAAAAGAGCAACAAAAAAGTGAGGAAAAGTGAGGTCTTAGCTTTCAAATGAGGCGTCACTCTAGAGGCTGTGACCTGCAGTCGAGAAGCTTTTAGGTTTGGGTTAAAGTCATGACACTGGAGATGTGGACGTGTCCACAGTAGCACCATCTTGTGACTGACCCAGTGCAATGGAATCAAACGGAAACTCCACTTATTTCCCTGATACTGTTTTGATCAGTTTGAGTTGTTTCGTGACTCTTTGATCATTGTGACTGAACTTATGTCAGATCTGGGTTTTCAAATGTTATTCCAGTTTTATCGGAGGCTCAGACTTTAGTTCTGTTTGATCATGGACTTTCCTCTGTCCCCACGTGACTGATACTGAACATGGGACAGTGATACAGTGAGTGCTGAACACTGACCCCTGGAGAAAACTAAAAGAGCTGATTCTGCCTGAGATACGAGACTCAGAAGGAATAAAACAATCACTAACAGTGAGTCTCACAGTCTGCTCAGTGTTGATGCAGTGGTTGCTATATGTTTTCCCTCTGACCATGTCCTTGTTCGTGATGGAGTGTTGGCTTCTGGAGCTTCTGGAGCTTCATGGAGTTTTTGTTACATTTAAGAAAAACACATCTTGATGCCGTTTCTTCCTAACCAACTGAAGGGCCACAGAAAAAGAACATGGGGTTAAGAGTTTAATATCTCGTAATCTCTTAATATCAGCCACGTCCCTACATTGACACGTTGTTGTCTGAATCTACGGCTCTGTTCTCCACTGGATTCACACTGGTCACACTGGTCACACTTGTCGTCCCAAAGGTCAAAGGCGCTTTTAGAAATCAGCAGAAGCTCTGACAGGTCAGACAGAGACGACCTGTGTGAGAGACACTCCGAGATGAATCATTCCGTCATGAAGGGTTAGGTCTTCGATGAACATGATCCTGTTAAACTCCTGAAGGAGGACAAGCTCTTCCTCCCTGTTCTCCTCCTCCTCCTCTACATTCAGCTGTGCCACAACTGCACCGAGCCCAGAAGCTTTTAACGAATATGATTCTTGTTCTCATCACCTTGAATCGTATCAAAACTGTGAAGTTCAAACCACTTTTGCTTCTGCAGAAGTTTACAAAGCTATAAAGGTGTCCGGGACCTCCGCAGTGAAAGGCTGAGGCCAAAGGGCAGAGATGATGGGATTTCCAGGTTCAGGAGAGAGAGAAGGACAACAGGAGGAAAGGTCATTAAAGGAAACGGAAAAACAAAGATCACTCAGGTTCTGCTGAGGAGGTGCTTTTCACTCACTCTTTAGATCAATGACTTAACAAACGTGTAATTAACATATAACCTTTTCATTAACCTCTGAACCCCCCCCTGAACCGAGCACATTTTACCCGGTTTGGCTTCACCCAAATATAAAAGCTTCTGGAAAAAAAGTGTTAATTTACTTTATATAATCACTGAATGTCTGGTGCATTTGAGTCTGCTCTCGGTCGTCCAGGCGCTGTCCGGTTATGGAGTCTTTTATGTAATAACACCATGAGCTGCTCCTGCTTCTTCAGAGAGTCATTATTCCCCATTAGATGTGAGCGTTTTCCTGGCGCCGTCCAAAGAGAAAACACTCTTCATTCTTCTGTCATTGAACTCATATGGTTTTCTATAGTTTCTGCCAAAGTCTATACTTAGCGCTTTGTTCTGAGCTCATCTGAAACATATCGGACTCTAATCCCTTCCATGTTTTACTCTGAGGCTGAGGTCAGGGGCTCGGAGTGATACGGCCTGGGGGCCATTTTCAGCAGAGTCTGGTGAGTAGAGCAAAAACTTATAATATAGTAGAGATTTCGAAGCTTAGCTGTAGATTACTGATACAAATATGTGGAACAACGTATTGCAAGTTTTCTGTCACTTCATTTTTTTCATTTGACGTAAACAGAGAGAGAGTTCGGCAACGTCTCCGCAACTCAGATTGATTGAGCGCAAACAAAGACATATCTGGAAGCCTGGAGACTAGTTGGAGACTCGAGTTTCCGCTGGTCATGGAGAGTCTCCAAGACGTCCCCGGAGATAAGGCGAGTCTCCAGGTAGACTCGGTGAAAACTCACGGGTTTGATCGAGAGTCTCTGCACTGGTTGTGTCGCCAACACTATTTGTCGTCGTCAACCTGTGAGACGTTTCTGTGATGTCCCTGCAATGTCTCCGAGACCTGTGGGAGACCAAGGAGATCTCAAAGAGTCCAACGGAGTTTGGGAATAGCTCTTAAGTCTCCAGAAGAGTATTTTACTCCTCTTAACCGTAAATCTCCCGTATTATTACTAAAAAGAAACAGAAAAGTGAATCTGCCTCCAAAAAGAACTCTGTCACCGTGGCGAGGTTGGCGCGTCGCTGTAAAGTCTCCCGTGTTTTACCCCCTCGGTTCAGGACCATAGCAATAAAAAGGAGGAGCAGTGTTTGATCCTCGCGTAAGTCCGTTAGCCTGCTCAGTGTGTTTGTCCTATAGCCATTAGCATTAGCATGAAAAACATTTCCCCTGTGGTTTATTGTGGTTCAAGCTCAATAAATCAGGCAGGAATTAGATTTTTTTTTAAATAAATGTAAATAAAATATCCCAGATGTTAAAGACTGGAAAGTTCTGTAGGAGCGACTAAAGTGCAGATGTTGTTAAAGTTTAGTCTCTTTGTCTGCACATGTGTATATTCCTCCCGTCTTTAGCCGCTGCTGTCTCCCATCGATGCATATTTAATATCTCAATATTTGCACATTTAAAACTCCCGTCAAAGCAAAGTGGGAACAACTCTGGAAGACAGTTTCATGATCTCAGCAGCGAAGATCGTCTCAGTGAATCTGCTTTCTATAAATATGAACAACAAATCCCCGTCCATAAATCTCAGCCCACAATAATCTGAGCTTTGAAACATCTGTGGAGCAAAAGCAGAAGTCCTGAATCTGGATCAGAGGAGCCACTGAGGTAAAGGCTGCAAAACAACCAAAGAAGAAGAAAGAAAGAAGTGACGTCCTGAGACTCCAGGGCTGAGTCCGAACGTCCACCAAACACCACTGACAGTGAGACACTGGTGAAGTCACTGAGATGAGTTTAAAACATTACGCTGGATCTAAATTCTTGAGGAAAAGTCTGAGCAGAATCAGGAATCAAACCACCACAAAAATGAAACAACTAAAAAGTATTTATACTAAAGACAGGCCCATTCTTTTTTGTTGTTATTTAATATTTAGTGTTAGCCGTTAGCTTAGTCTTCACTCCTGACGATGTTTCGTACCTGATGCCGTGACTCACTGTCTGCCTGTGATCTGACCAGTGTGGGGAACGTTACTGTAGAAAAGTAATTAGTTATAGTTACTCACTACTTGTTCCAAAAAGTAACTGAGTTAGTAACTGAATTACTCTATAAAAAAGTAACTCGTTACCAGGGAAAGTAACTGAAATGAAGCCGATAAAGGATCAGATGAAATGTGGATTAAGTTTCAAAGAGACGAGCAGATAAATGAACTCGTCAAAGCGTAAACTCTACAAAGAAAAGATCGAGCAGAAAGGGAAACTTAGCGGTGGGTCATGTGACGAGCACGTCCGGCTGAAAAAACACTTAAATAGTCAGAGGACTCGCACCACCTCATGACATCACCAGGTGCATTGTGAATACGCGGGACTAAACAGAGGAGTTGGTCCTTAAAGGTGACGGCGCTGAGACCCGGAGTCTGATCAGACTGAAGGATTTAAAGTCCCAGATGTTTCTCGTGAGTGTTTGGTCCGACAGGCTCGTTCTTGTTCCTCATTAAAGAGGTCACAGATGTTTCATGTTATTATTAATACGAGCACTTTCTCTCTGGGCAAATGTTGCTCAATCTAAATATGACTTGAGTGAAAGTGTATTATAAATTACTGAAACATTCAGTAAGTAGAAAGTACAAATCAGTGTCAAGTGTGAACTCGCGCCCAAATTCCCCTCCTGTACGGCAACACCACGGGGACAAACCTTCTTCCTTGCTGTGAGTCAGTAGCATTTGCCAGTACATCCGCACAGCGCCACCGACTGTTCTGGAGTGTGTATTACTGTTCAATCCATCATTCAGAAATGGACAGAGTATAGCACCACTGAGAACTTACCAAGACACGGGCGTCCACCTAAACTAACAGACCGAACAAGGAGAGCACTGGTCAGAAGTGCAACCAAGTGCCCCGAGATAACTCTGGAGGAGCTGGGACGTCCTGCCGCTGAGCTGGGGGAATCTGTACATGGGACAACTATAAGTCTCTACACAAATCTGGCCTTCATGGACGAGTGGCAGAAGAAAGCCATTATTGAAAGGAGGCCACAAGAAATCCCGTTTGAAGTTTGCTAGAAGTCACATGGAGGACACAGCTCCCATGTGGAAGAAGGTGCTTTGGTCAGATGAAACGTTCTGTATGGAGCAAACCTAACACTGCTCCTCGTCCTGAGTGCACCCTCCCCAGGGTCAAATATGGTGGGGGGGCATCATGCTATGGGGCTGCTTTTCCTCAGCGGGGACTGGGAAGATTGTAAGAATAGTTGGGAAGATGGATGGAGCCAAATACAGAGACATTTTGGAGGAAAACCTGCTGGAGTCACAAGAGAACTGAGGCTGGGGCGGAGATTCACCTTCCAGCAGGACAATGACCCTAAACACAAACATGTACAATGGAATGGTTTAAAAACAAACATATGAATGTGTTAGAACGGCCCAGTCAAAGTCCTGACCTCAATCCTATTGAACATCTGGAAAGACCTGAAAACTGCTGTTCACAAACGCTCTCCTTCTAATGTGACAGAGCTGGAGTTGTTTTGTAAAGAGGAATGGGCTAAATGTCAGTCTCTACATGTGCAAACCTTGTAGAGTCAAACCCCGGAAGACTTGCTGCTGTTATTGCGGCAAAAGGGGGTTCCACAAAGTATTCAGTCATGCTGTATGAATACTTATGCACCCCCACTTTCGCAACGCACTGCATAGAGGAGTGAAAAGTGTTATATTTATCTTTGAAATATAGTGGAGTTAAATAAATGAGGTGGAGTTTAAAAAGAGCCTCGTGTTATGTGTTTTTCATGACACAAGTCGCCCGAAGTGCTTCACACAGTGGTGGAGATGGAGCTTCAGGTTCCGTCTCAGTAAACATTATATAAACTCTAGTTTTTGGTGAGTCCTCTGGTCTTTTACCTGGGGAAATATTAGACATGGGGAATGTGTTCAAATGAAACAATGGGGACGTGCGGGACGGTCTTTGAGAGTTCGGCATTTAGGCAACAGCCGGAGATTTGACCAAACTACCGAGGACTTCCACAGGTTGATTCAGGTACTGCAGCTTTAAGTGGAGCTTTTGAGGATCTGCACTTTACTCGAGTCATATTTTTGTTGAGATGTTTGTTTCTCCACCACATTTCTATAAAAAGACTAGAGCACCGTTAAACGACAGTAGTAACGAAAGCAGGAACTTTAGATCAAGTGTAGATGCTGTTGGTCCAGGGAGAGGATTAAAGGAAGAGATTCAATGTTTCAGCTCAAATAAAAGATTTTTCCCCCCATTCTTTTCCAAATATTTCCACAATATATTACTATATATTACTTTTTTTTGCCCCAATTTAATTTGTCTTCCTTTCCTCCCCCCAATTTATTCAAAAATTTCCCAATTTTTTCTCGTTTTCCAATTTTCCCCACATTTCTTGAGGTCAGATAAACCTGACCTGTAAATGTGCAGATCTTCCTCACATCATTGTTCTGGTTCTGGACGACACATATTTTAGTATCGGTATCGAAAACCAAGTACTGGTAACGGTGCCCAGCCCGACTTATTGCTTTAAAATGCCTCATAACGCACACTCCGGAACAGTAGGTGGCGCTGCGCAGGTCGGAGTCGTTTAAAACTCATTTAAAGTGTTTTCTAAAGCAACTTCTCACTTCAGGAATCGTTTGAGTTTACCTTTTACTGGTGTAATATTTGACCTGTAGTTTCTGAAAACAAAGTACCTTATGGTGTATTTGTATTTTAGACCTCGCTTTGACCCGGTACAGTCGTCTCATCCAGGCACGTACTTCCTCAGGTGGTAAATGGTGTGAAAAATCTTGGCACTTTTTCTCCATCTTGGCGACGGTTCAGGTTCAGAGTGATTTATATCGAAGCCTCAGTTTCAGCGCTGGCAACGATTGCACCTCGAGCTTACAGCCAAAACAAACCGAGAGACGATCGAGAGCTCCGGCCCACGCTCGGACCTGGACCTGACTCTGACCTGGACCTGACTCTGACCTGGACCTGACTCTGACCTGGACCTGACTCTGACCTGGACCTCACTCTGACCAGGACCTCACACTGACCCGGACCTCACTCTGACCCGGACCACACTCTGACCCGGACCACACTCTGACCCGGACCTCACTCTGACCCGGACCTCACTCTGACCAGGACCTCACTCTGACCTGGACCTCACTCTGACCAGGACCTCACTCTGACCAGGACCTCACTCTGACGATGTGACGTCTGCATTTAAAAACATCATTCATACTTCATTACACATTTACAAAGCCCAGCTCATCATGTTTAAGCTTTGGATCGACGTTAGATATTGATGTTAGATATCGATGTTAGATATATATATTTTGTGAACCAAAACAACATAGCGAAGAGTTAATAGATCCTGTAGATGATGCTCAGGGCAGGTGAAGCTAGAGATGGACGAGTGAGACTCACAGGATAAAGAGGTGAGCGGCTCCTCTGCCTCGTCACTGAGGACGATGCAGGTGCAGTTAATACGACTGGATGAGAAATAGGACTTATGAATTTATCAATATGAAGAGTTCCGACGCCGTCAGACTCACAGCGTAAAGACACTTTCATAGAGCTGTGCTTCCCAAACAGTGGACCGCGCCCAACACATGGAGCTGACAGGTACTGAGAAATGTGTTTTGGTTTATTTAAAGACCTGCTGGGAAAAGCATCTAAGAGGAGCAATGTAAACCCAGGCTGAAGCAGGACTCATTTAAACCAGGACCATACTGGGTCTAAACCAGGACTACACCAGGGCTGAACCAGGACTACACCAGGGCTGAACCAGGACTACACCAGGGCTGAACCAGGACTATACTGGGTCTAAACCAGGACTACCGGGGCTGAACCAGGACTACACCGGGGCTGAACCAGCAGGTCTAAACTAGGAATAAACTGGGTCTGGACCAAATCACTGTTCAAATACAGTACTTTAACTCCAAATACAACATGTAGTGGAGTAGAAAGTACATATACCTGCTCTGAAATGTAATGACATAAAAGTAAAAAGTACTCAATCATAAAGTACCTCAAACCTTCCACCACTGTAAACAATGCAGTGAAATAACTTACCGGGGAATGGTCTGATGCAAACTGAGCGTGAAGCGCGTGTGAAGAGCGGGAGTTCGATCCAGGTGAGGGTTTAACAAAACGCACTGATGAGAAAAAGTATCCACTGATGATCGGCTCCTGTTTGTGCGAGGCTTGTAAAGCTCTGAATGAACTCTCTCCCTCCCTCCCACTCCTCCTCCTCCTCCTCTTCCTCCTCCCTCTTCACTCCTGGAGCATCTGGATTTGTGATCAGCCGCTCCACACTCCGCGCTGGAATGTTTCAGCCTCGACTTCATTCATAAGTGTTTTCAGCTTAAACATCTGCATCGAAGCAGAGCAGAAAAGTCACAGAAACTCAGGAACTGGAACCAGAGCTGTTCAGTTTCATCGCAGCTTCATCGACCTTTGGAGAACCAGGTAAATGTGCAGCACTTGAGTTAAGTTCTCGATGATCTGCTCTTCACTTGAGTTTTTGTTTTGTCTTTTGTTTTTGAGAAAATGACCACAAACATTTGTAGAAGTTTAAAACTCAAAGTAACCGATCGAGCTTCGACCTGTTCATATCAAAATGACCTGCTTTTCAGGTCACGGAATAGCCTGCTACACTGAAGCGACCCCTGACCCCAGACCCCTGACCCCAGACCCCAGACCCATGACCACAGACCACAGACCCATGACCACAGACCACAGACCCCCGACCCTCAACCCCAGACTCCTGACTCCAGACCCCAGACCAATTGTTTTCTCAGAGACATTTATCCGCCTTGGTGATAAAACAGTGAAAATATGACGACCAGCAGAGCTGTTTTCACCAAAACCTGCTGGACCAGGACCTCCTGACTGGAGATGAGGACCTCCTGACTGGAGATGAGGACCTCCTGACTGGAGATGAGGACCTCCTGACTGGAGATGTGGACCTCCTGACTGGAGATAAGGACCTCCTGACTGGAGATGAATGCGCTGGTGTGAAACGGCCCTCATCAGAGTCGTCCTCATCCTCCAGAAGATCATCACTGTCTTCCTGACGCGCTGTCTCCATTTTGGACCAACCTCATCTTGGGTCAGAACCTCTCCTCTGTTCCCGTCAGCTCAGAGGGTCAGGGGAGGTCTCTGAGCAGCTACAGGAAAGATATTACTGAGAAAGGACAACAGGAGCATAAAACATTCTAATTTCACTTTACATATTTGATTTAAACCCTTACTGGTCATTATTGTTTTATATTTATTGTATTTTTGGGGCCACAGACAGGTACAAAGGCTGAGCTGCTGTTTTACACATAAATAAAGTCACATAAACGGTTTCAGTTTCCTGTAAATCTAACCAATAATGACTGAGGTGTTGAAATCACGTTCTCCTTGTGTTTTGTAAAATTATGTTTAATTTGCAGAACTCAAAGCTGCAGTGGAGACGAGGCTCAGGTTTGATCAGGTAAAAAGAGAACGTGTTGTAACCGATACTTCAGCCTTTAGCTCAAAGCTAACGCTCTACGAGGCGAGCTAACTCTGAGGGTAATGGCTGCTGAACATTACAGACGTGGGGATGGTCAAACCGTGAGCTGCTCTCGTCTCCACTGAGCGATGGTTCACAGAGACAATCGTGGTTTCAGGCGTGTGTTTAGCTGAGGCGAGCGCAACATGCTAGCAGGAAAGTCCAAAGAAAGTCCCGTAAACTACGGATCAGACCCTCTGTTGCTGTGACTCTGCGCTGTGTGCCAGACGAGATGTTTCACAGAGGTCCTCTCTGCAGAGACGAGATGTTTCACAGAGGTCCTCTCTCTGCAGAGACGAGATGTTTCACAGAGGTCCTCTCTCTGCAGAGACGAGATGTTTCACAGAGGTCCTCTCTCTGCAGAGACGAGATGTTTCACAGAGGTCCTCTCTCTGCAGAGACGAGATGCAGAGAGAGGAGGCTCACGCTACGACTTCCAAAACATCAGACTCTCCCTGACGTCGGTCGCGGCTCATCTTTGGTCGTAGGATGGTTCTATTTTAAATCTTTGTCCCCGTCTCACTGTACGACCTAAGATTTTTCTCTTGTCTAGTGATCGTCCACCCGCCATAAGACGGACGGGTTAAACCATTAAACTGCAATGAGGTCCCAGCGTCCTGGTCTGAACATTACTGTGTGTGTTTTAAAGATGAACTAATGAAAGTGGCCTGTCCTGATCTGCAGACGGAGGTTCGACTCCGTGTGAAGAAAGAGCAGAGCCCTCAGAGACATGGATCTAACATCACTGTCTAATCTCTGAATCGCAGAAGCTTTTGTCCACAAATAAAAGTGTCTCGTTCCTTAATCCGAGTAAACACCAAACAATTCAAACGGTGAAGGGAAAAAGCTGCTCACATTTGGAAGCACTTTAGCTCCAGGAAACGTCAAACACAAACGGACTTGAAAAGGCCCATTGTTGCCATTATTTACCCCCGCGTTCCCCTTTTGGACCCGTTTCTGATCATAAAAAGTCATTATTCGCGTTTATGGGCCGCAGCTTGTTTTGGCCCCGTCGTTACATTGAGACTTGGAAACGTGGTTTTGAGAAACATGGCTTTGATTATCCAGAGGAGATGTTTCCACAACTATAGGATTTAGTAACGAGTCTTAATTTCCCGTTTTGGAAGAAGTTCATCTCAAGGTTCACGGTCAGAGTCAGGAATCTGTTATTTCTCTTTCTGATGAGCTTTCAGAGAGAACAAGGATTCAGGCAGCGCAAAATAAGATCACAACATAAGGTGACGTCATGTCCATTCATGCAAAATCACAGAGGGATTTAAACATGTGCAAAAGTTCAGATTTACAAGATAAGATAATCCTTTATTGATCTCACTGGAGAAAAGCACTTGTTTCATTTGGCTCTTCTGTGCAGAATAGACAGGAAATGTGCCAACAGTTAA
This sequence comes from Proterorhinus semilunaris, assembly GCA_021464625.1. Lineage (NCBI taxonomy): Eukaryota > Metazoa > Chordata > Actinopteri > Gobiiformes > Gobiidae > Proterorhinus > Proterorhinus semilunaris. The sequence goes on from CM038348.1 coordinate 39,228,300, forward strand.
ATAGTATATAGAGGTTTCTTATGTACAATGAGTAAAAACAAAATGCCTACAGGGGCGCATTAGAACAGACAATAAAAAAGCAGAACATCAGAGTCAGCATTGGCAGTGTGAAGTTTACAGTCCTAGTGCAGGTTGTTGATAAAGTGACTCAGATACAGAGGTTATTGCACACGTTACTTTACAGTCTTGTTGTACAGTCAGTGGGGATGAAGGACCTGCTCCTTCTTGCACTGAGGGTGTCTCAGTCTCCCACTGAAAGAGCTGCTCAGCTCCTCTACAGTCTCGAGCAGTGGGTGGGAGGTGTTGTCCATGATGGAGGTGAGCTTGGCTAATACCCTCCTGTCCCCTAGGGGGCAGCCCAGGACGGAGCTGGCCCTCCCGTTCTTGTCCCGCTCTGTGTTGCCCGGGGTCCAGCACACGGCAGCGCAGTGGAGAGCAGAGGCCTGCTCACTCCGAAGGACCTCAGTCTCCTCAGAGGGACCTCAGTCTCCTCAGAGGGACCTCAGTCTCCTCAGAGGGACCTCAGTCTCCTCAGAAGTCTCCTCAGAGGGACCTCAGTATCCTCAGAGGGACCTCAGTCTCCTCAGAAGTCTCCTCAGAAGTCTCCTCAGAGGGACCTCAGTCTCCTCAGAAGGACCTCAGTCTCCTCTGAAGGACCTCCGTCTCCTCAGAAGGACCTCAGTCTCCTCAGAAGGACCTCAGTCTCCTCAGAGGGACCTCGGTCTCCTCAGAAGTCTCCTCAGAAGTCTCCTCAGAGGGACCTCAGTCTCCTCAGAAGGACCTCAGTCTCCTCTGAAGGACCTCCGTCTCCTCAGAAGGACCTCAGTCTCCTCTGAAGGACCTCAGTCTCCTCAGAGGGACCTCAGTCTCCTCAGAAGAAGAAGCCGTAGAGATTTCCAAATGTTGTCGACTGGGCCGGTGAGTTGAGGACGTTTCAGAAGACGTTTCAATTTTCACACGTCTCGCTCTTTCTGACGACGAGAGCGACTTCAATCACAGATATTTGAACATCTCTACTTTAATGGATAATCCTGGACGACTTTATGAGAACCTTCACCAAATGTTTCTCGTGTCACGCGGATGTAAGAAAAACTCTCGCTGCAACTTCACAAAGCCCTGACAGATTTGAAACGTCGAGTACGGGAGTACCTGTGAGGATCAGCCCGCTGGTCCATTTCATAACATTTATCATTGAATCCAGATTTACGGCGGAGCGACCGTATCGACTCAGCCACCCCAGCGCGGAGGATTCTCCATTCCACGCTTTAATGACATCCGTTCAGGACATAAATCAGAAACTATTGTGAATTCACCGTCAGATATTTATGACCTCACTCCATATTGTGTGAACGGTGGCACTTTACAAATAACAAAGGTTTCAGTTACTGACGTTACCTGAGAAAAACTAAACTTTCTGATATGTCTAGATATTTAGCATTTGACCTTATTGCTCCATCAAGAAGTAGAGTTAAATATATATTATAACGGAGTGTGTGTTAGTGACTGTTTTTAGTGCAATACCTGTATGGTCTCCTCCAGATCCAGGCTAAGGGTTTGTAATGTGCAGCGGAGGAATATATTTAAAGCATGTACAGAAAGGGACGCTAGAACTATAGAAGCTGAAGCACTTTCTTCAAATGAAATCTAAAATAACCCCTGGAGCTCCTTCAATGCCAATGGCACAGTTGTGTGGACTAGTCAGAAGATCTCGTCTCGTGTTGTGTTAAGTTAGCTGTGAGCTAAACACAGACTCCTGACTGCAGTGGCTCTGTCTCCCCCGCGGCTGTGAGGGAGTTTCATCATGATTCTCCGAGTGTGCCGTGTGTTATCAGTGCTGGCAAAACAAAAACACCAACAGCTGAAATATTAAGGCCCCGCTCAGAGAAACTATAAACACTTCCTGTAGCACCGAAAAGGCAAACATGGGGAGGGGTTTTGCGAAAAGGTAAATTGCGATAATGTTCCCTAATTCTTGTAGCCCTGGAAACATGTTCTGTAAAACATGGAATTGTTTAGCAGTTTCGGTTTAAATAATGGTTTAGACCTGGGCTCATTCACTACAAGTTTACACGACTATTGTTCTTTACATTCATGTTAGTTCAGCCCAGTTTTTCACCTGATTTAGTCCAGTTTCATGTTTAGTTTTAGTTTCTGTTCACTCCGCCTTCAGACTGAGGGAATGTGAAACGGACATTATTTTTAAAGGCCGTTCTTCCTTTGCTCTGCCTGATCCCGTCAGACCTTGGAAGCTAAGCAGGAAGGGTCTGGTCAGGACTTGGATGGGAGACTGTTTGGTAACACCAGGAAGCCTGGGTGAATGGGTGAGTGGTTGGTGGTGGTCAAAGGGGCCGATGGCACAGACTGCCTCGCTTCCGTCAGTCTATCTCAGGGCAGCTGTGGCTACAACAGTAGCTTACCACCACTGAGTCTGGAGTGAATAAATAATGACGACAGTGTAGCGCTTTGAGAAAATAGATTATACAGGCTTGTAAAGCCCAATACAAGTATTTAGGCACTGCAGAAATAACATCTTGAGTAAAATTACACACATTAAGAATATCTGACCTTAAGTAAAATAATCAGCCAGCGGAACAAACTTATTTTGAGTGGGTTGAGAGTCCCTGCGTTCACAATTCTAGAAAATCGTGTCATCATTTGAGTCGGAGCCTGAACTGCTCAACGAGAGAGACACATTTTTAGAAATAAATGTCCAAATGTTTTCTTTTCTTCTTTAGACATGATCTGGCCTGAGTGTAGCTTCAGACGGTTCAGGTCTTTCTGCTCCTCAGAGCCGACTGTTGTCTCAGCTGCTCCTTGAGAAAGTGAATTACTGTTGTTTTATCTGGGTTAACATTTCACCGACACAGGTTCCTCTCAGCCCGGGTCTGCAGCCTGGCATTAGATATGATCGTATAAAAGCACCCGTTCTGTGTTGGTGGAGCTCACGGATCAGGCCGTGTTGTTGGAGATCTTTGACTCAGCTGGAATTTGCTACAGCGGTTTCCTTTGGTCCAAAGCCAGATATGTTTGCTCTTTCGAATGTTCAAACACTTTACCGTGACCGGAGAGTTAAAGAGAAACATGGGCTTTGTTTCAAGAGCCTGCAGTCATTAACAATCAAAGGACTTTTTACAATCCAAAAATGATTCAGAAAGACTTGGAAGTTCTGTTTTGTGACTTGTAAAATGTTTGGAAGGAAACAACAACAGCGAGTGCAGCTCAAGCGCTTTTGTTTCGTGTATCGTATATATTTGTCCAGACTGAGATGAAGAGAATATTATTACCCATTAATAAAAAATATGATTTCAAGTCACAAAACCCTCAAATCCAAGGCGATCAGAGCTGCATCAGTGAGAAAAGGGAGACAGAGGAGGTTCTGCATCATCGGAGGATCTGGGCAGGTTTGGCTGCTGATCTGCAGAGAAGGAACAGTGAAGATATGAAAAGTAGATTCTTGATGGACATTCCTTGTTTCATCAGACTGAGCTCAATGACTCCGGTAAAAACGTTTTTCTTCTTGTGACCAGACGGAGCGGTATGGCATTTATAAAGCAAATAAAAAACAAAATAAACCAAAATTAAATTGACAACGCCACCGGAGAGAAGGCTCCGGACCTTAAGGCACGCAGGTTTGTTTATGATTGACATACTTAGCAAAATATAAGTACGTTTTATTTATTATTTCGTTTCAGTGAATTATCTGTTTTTCATTCGTTATTAAAAGTTCAGTGGTTCACAGTGCAGATTGTCACAGTCAGAATTTACTTCTCAATTGATCGTTCACATAATCAGTTCCAGCTGAGTCATTAATTAAAACCAAAAAGATGAGTTCGTGAGTGAACCAAAAGAAAGACAAGGCAACAACACTCAGGACAGCGCCGTCATCGCCGCGGCCAGATCACCTGTGAAACAATAATAGTTAGCACCCGGCCTTCCTGGTGGGATACAGTGAACCTCTGCCCCAAACGTACCATCAAACACAGGGCATAACACACGGGCAACAGCGAGACAAACACCATCCCTGCACATGGAGCATCTGGGGGCCACATCGTGGAACCGTTACCGTGACGCGGAGCTAAATCACAAAACCCCCAGTCAGGGCCAGTAAGTGGTTACATTAAAGGCAATAAAACCTAGAGCAAAGGCTACCTGTCCTTCGGAGGTGTGAGGAACGCACTGACACCCTGGCTGGACCAGGAGTGACGTCGGAGAAGGAAGGCGTGAATGCACTGCGCTTATATACCCGCGGCGCCACCAGCTGGCAGGAGGACATGCACCAGGCGCCACATCTGTTTCACCTCCTCGTTTGCACAATGTGGCTCTGATCCACACGGATGTTTGTCTAAACTCATTCAACATCGTGGACTAAAGTTCTTGAAGTCTCTGAATGTTTTCAAACTGTGAAAGTCGGAGGCAGTTTAGTGAAATCGCTGAGCTGCACAAACTCGTTTCTAGCTCCTGAGTGTTCGTGTGAGTTAAACAGATGTTGTGGTTGGAGTTCAGAAAGAGAAAGTGCTGAGAAGTGAACGAGGCGGACGACCAAAGGAAATGCTCATTTAGACTCTGAAGGTCATACATGAACACAGTGTCATCACTGCACATGTGACTTCAAAAGGCTTTATTCAAACCCTTCTTAAACACATGATTTAAACATTCATCATGAATGAAATAAGGCAAACGTGAGGCTTTTTGTTCATCACAAGTTGGTGACAGAAAGTTCACAGCTCTGACTGAAGCAGGAGCGACAGCGCCCCCTGTCTGTCAGGTGTCAGAGTCTGTGTCACTGCAGAAGTGCAAAGCACATGTTTTCTTCTTTCCTCAGCAGATTTGAATCGTGGCGCACTAATCGCTCCTTCGTGGACGTCTCTCATAAACAATTACGGCTCCTTTGCCGCTCGCCAAAGCGTCTGATAAATAAATAGACACAACAGACACACGTCTGTTTTTCTTTGACAAACGCTGCGTTTATAAAACAGATTTATGGTTACAAAACACATTTACTCGACTAGAAACAAATGGAAATCATTACGGCAGATTTAGAAACAAAATGAGTTTTGTCAAAGATCACAAAGGAAGAAAACCGGTTTGAAGCTGTTGCTCCGGGAAACAGGAGGAATGTAGAGGAAGAGAAGTGGTCGGTGTGAGAGACGCCGAGGGCCAAACGTTTCTTCGAAGACGAGTCTCACGGCTGATTGACGAGCTGAGCTTCTATAGAATGATTCCACCATTATTTATCAGGACTCAGTGTTTTCCGTGAGCAGCTGTGTCTGTAACGCAGATCCACCTGCAGACATCTATGGGAGTAAAGAGAGTCACATAAATCAGATCAAGTCACGCTCACGTGTCCATCAGCCAAAGACCCTTCAAACCATTCACCGTAAAAAACCTTTTCCAGTGACGCCATGGCCAAACTTTTCAATAAACTCAGCGGCTTTATGTCAATGTGAGGATGGGTTTATAAAAGCAGCACCTCTTTCACAAAGTCCCATAACTCAGATGGAGCTCAGAAGGTTTCAAATGTTTTCATTCCTGATGATCCCGTCACAAAGCAGAATGAGACCCGAGGGTTGCCAGATCCTGTGGCTAAAACCAGTTTGTAAATGAAAGGCACTCTCTCCTTCTTCCAGTTTCAACGTTTGTAGGAGGCTCTTCGTGCTAATTCTGCTTTCTGATTGGATGACACAAAGACAGACATCGACAAGTTTTGCACTCTTCATTTGAAAGCTGAGACCCTCCAGAGCTTTGGCTGCGCTTGCACTGATTCGGACGTGATTGTGCAGCCCTGGTCAGGTCAGATTCAAAGGTGAAACACGTCTGGTTTTCTTCATATAAACGTTTTTTTGGGGTCATCTCAGTTTGTCACAAAAGACATGGATCACTGGCGGAACACGGGAGGTCTTCAGAGACTAACGAACACACAGGTGTCCAAGAGGAACATTATTCATAACACTTACTGGAACAGATTTGTACTTTCTACTTAGACAAACACATCCTGCAGTCGTTCTATTGGACTGATATGTTTCAGGGCTATAGTTTGGGGAGTTTCCTGTAACCTCTGCTGAACTGAAGTGATAATGAATGCGGAGGAATTTGAGGAAACGCTGCCATTTTCCTCCGGGCAAAAAAGTGTGGAGAAGAATAAAACAAAAATGTACGTCCAGACATTCCAAACGCAGACAAGCCAACGCACATATCTGGGAATTACCAATCGGGTGAAATATTAGCTGTGGTTCCCAAACAGTGGACCGGGGTCTTGAGAAAGACTCTCCAGGACCAAAACCCTGACAACACTGAGGTGCCCGGAAGGATCCGCGCAAAGCCTCCTGTGCAGGATCTGTCCACTTAAACGTTCTCCGTGTTGACATTACAGGAAAGATCTCAGGATTTCATTCAGCGTGAGCAGTTGGTTCGTTGACGGGAACAGTTTATGAATGTGTTTGGGAAGAGAGGAGCTGTGGGCGGATCTGCAGACTCAGGAAGAACATCTGCTCTTTCTATTTCACACAGAGAGTGACTTATACTAACGGTAACTAAAGACCTGCAAGTTTAGACATTTTTACCCAATCTGGAATTCTTTTTCCCCCTGTGACGTTTGGAATCACTGAAATAAACGAGATACTCCCTGCATGTCATACAACAAATGAATCCATGTATTGGTGGATCACTATTAGCCCGATATTGTTTTCCTAAAAGGTGAACTGATTGGGATCAGGGACAATATTGGCAAATTTAGACTGCTGTACGAGATTTTTAATTTTAATTTTAAAAATCTCATTACACGGTTTCCCTCCAGTAAAAAAATCATTTTAGTAACATTTCGTCACCTTTTTTGTCACGTTCTCTTTGCTTTTTTCTAGCGCTTTGGCCACTTTTCGTTTCATGTAATGTAATTTAGATGAAGCCACAAAAACGTGACAAAAACATGACGAACACATGACAACTAAAACAAGGAAAGAGTTTAGGTCTTAGCTTTCAAATTAGGCGTTACTCTGGCCCATAGGCTGTTGACTCTCAGGTCATGAAGCTTTTAGATTTGGGTAAAACTGAACTGGAGAAAAGGGGATAATATATTAATAGATTTTTATGACGGATTAGCTCTGTGGCTATAATCCGGCATGTTTACGTCTGTTTTTGTTGTTTCAGTGCAGATGCTCATCAATTTTCCCTATCAAATAAATAAAAACAATTCCTGAAGAGACAAGAATAATGAAAAAAATAAATAAATAATGCCTAGTAAAAATAGGCAAGGCACTGACAAAGTATAAAAATAATAGTGTAAACAAAAAAATGTATAAATAAGAATGTCTTCAAATGTAAATTGTTCAAGTTTACTTAACCTGCTAGGCACCTCAGATAGCCTAGACTGAGCAGAAGAAGAGGTTCTGTTTATTTAACCCAGGGGTGTCCGAAGTGAGGCCCGGGTCCAAACGCGGCCCTCAGACCAATTTTTGGTGGCCCCCTCAGGCTTCTTGCTGAATCGATACACAACATCAGAGATGGTCCATTTTATTTGAAATGTAATAATTCTATACAATTCTAACCTAACAACTAACATTTTATTGTGAGTCAGAGCTGGCATGAAGGTTTTAAGCATAAATAAAGGTATGGGGCGCAATTTAAACCTCTGCTAGTCAAAGGTTTCACGGCACTGACCCCCGATCTGTGGTCCTTCACCCCGTGTACGCTTCAATATGTGGACCCCTGGTTTAACCTCTTAACCCCCGCCTCAACCGAGTGCATTTTCTACAGTTTTACCCAAATCTAAAAGCTTCTCAACTGGAGTTTACAGCCTATAGGCCAGAGTTACGACTTATTTGAAAGCTAAGACCTACAAAACTGATCGTAACCTTTTTGTTACGCTCATAAGCTTTTGCTTCAGCCCGCTCCTTCCGTTGTCGCTGCATTTTTTTTACACATTTTTGCTGTGTTTTCATCTCTTTTTTGGTCTTGTTTGTGTGTTTGTGTTTCCAGCACGTTTTTGTTGCTCTTCTGTTGCTTCCCCTTTTGGTTGTATTTTAATCCTCGTTTTTGTCCCTATTTTTGTCGCTTTGTTCCAGAAGCTTTTAGTTTTGGATAAAGCCAAACTGGGGGAAATGTGCTCGGTCCAGGCGGGGTGTAAGAGGTTAAAGTATTTGTTGTGTTTTCCCTCCTTCCCTCGCTTCCTGTCGCAGTTTGATGACGCAGTTCGTATGTTAGCTTCTGCAGCTAACGCCGAGCTAACCATGAGCTAACCGGGAGGAACTGCGGGATTTTTATCAGCAAATGCGCCATACATTTTTACAGGAAAAGAAAAGCTTCAGAGGTTTACCAAAATGACGAACAGGACATCCTATTTTTACGACCCGGATGTGGGAAACTTTCATTACGGTGAGCTCTTTTTGTGTGTGCTAACGTCATAAACATGCTAACACCGCTAACGTGACAATATTGCTTATAAACCGACTCGTTTTACCTTTACTCTTTGCATATGGGGGTGTTATATAATTTCACTGTATCTGCGTTGCATAATAATTGTTTTTAGTCTGTAGTGTTTTGTTTCGATACAACTGTTGAGCGGCTAACACTAGTCATTTTGACACTTCACATGCACATAACGCTGTAACACCATAGCTATTGATTATTGAGGTGTCGTAAACATATCAGAGACCGTTAGTGCACAGGTGGATACTCTTCACTGTGCATTTCAAATGTTTAAATGTTGAATTAGATTTCCACACAGGTTTTGTTTCCATTTTGAGATGTTTATGTTCTGCAATAGCTTATTAACCTCTTACCCCCCGCCTTAACCGAGCATATTTCCTCCAGTTTTACCAAAATCTAAAAGCTTCTGGGCTGGAGAGTTTACAGATATAGGCCAGAGTAACGCCTCATTTGACAAGCTTTCAGATTTGGTTAAAGCCGAACTGGGGAAAACGTGCTCGGTTAAGCAATAATAAAATAATGTGCGTTTTCAGATATAGGTGGCTTGTACTTATTGGTGGTAAGTTTTTGACAGCAGCAGTTGTGCCGCTCCTGAATAATCTAAATTCAAGTCGGACAGTTTTTGAAATGGGATTCGACGCGGTGGGACAGACTGTTACGATTTGAGCAAAAGTCATAAGAATTCTGTCTAGACTCAACAAAACACTCAAACAGAACCAAAACGAGGCTGAAATGGAACAAAACTAGCAGAATTAGGTTTCAGGCATTTTTTGTTCGGGATTTTTGTGATATATTGTGGCTTCTTGCGACATGAATATTGCATCATCTAATATTACACTATATTTTTGTGATATACAGCACAGCCCTAGTGAGGAGGATGGATATTTGTCATGCTGTAAATCTGTAAATAATTCACTTGGAAACATTACAAAAGTGGGACATTTTCTGAATTTGATGGAGGAGGCTCTAAAACACATGTATCTGTGCAGTACAACCCTATACCGCCTTTCAGTCATGTGACATTTGTTGTTCTAGTGGCCATTTTGAATACCGAAGTAGAATTATGCAGTACTACAACATGTAACAATATCTCTACTCAGGATATAAATAAAAGATCACTGATGGACAGTGGCATTTTTATTTACTCGTAATCATTGCTCAAAAATATAACAGAGACGCATGTGAAGAAACCAGTGAGTCAGTGTTTAAGCTACTCAAGATGTTAGCATGCTACCGGTTAGCATTTAGCTTCAACAGCTCAGCTCTGACCTCTCCAAGAGAAAGCCCTGAACCACAAACATCTAGCCTTGGATACAACATGTGACAGAGGTCAGAGCTGTTACTGTAGGATTTCCTCAGTGTTCATAGATGTGAGACAAACGTGTGTTTATCGTGTTGAAGCCATTGACAGTTGCTAACCGGTAGCATGCTAACGGCTTAAAAAGCTTAAACACTGACTCAGACTGAGACTCAACATCACAAACTGTAAAAATCACAGAGAGGTTTTCTCGTTTAGTCTTCAGAGTGAAGCGAATCTTTAGTAAATCCTGCTGTAGCTCCACAGACAGAGATTTGCTGGTTTCTTCACATAAACGTGTGTTTTCACTGTGATCTTCATGAGCAGTGATTACGAGTCCATAAAAATGGCACTGTCGATCAGTTGTCGTTCATTTTCATCCTGAGTAGAGATATTGTTACATGTTGCAGTACTGCATCATGCTACTTCGGTATTCAAAATGGCGTCCGGAACTATGTCACTGGAAACGCACGTATACCAGGTCCACTTGTTTATTTATTTATTTTATTTATTTGAACAGGGACAGTGTACAATATACATTAGCTTCAGAAAGGAGAGATGCATTGTACCAGGTTATAGCACTTGTGCTAATTTCCACCTGCAGTCCCTGGGCCTATTGTACATGTTTTTAGTGGTAGGGGAAACCGGAGCACCCGGAGGAAACCTACGCAGACACGGGGAGAACATGCAAACTCCACACAGAAAGGCCCCGTCCAGGTGGGAATCGAACCCGGACCTTCTAGCTGTGAAGCACGAGCGCTAACCGCTGTGCTATCGTGCCGCCCTTGTTTGCTGCTGAATTTGTGTTTGCCGAGACTGAGCTGTGCAGGCGTCACTGGTTTGAGTCGACTCTACAGCTGTGTTGTTTTCTGTGTTTCCTGCAGGTGCCGGTCACCCCATGAAGCCGCATCGACTGTCCCTGACCCACAGCCTGGTGCTGCACTACGGCCTCTACAAGAAAATGATGGTGAGACGCTGGACCGACCGCTGCTCCCGTTTGAAAGACGGCGGCTGAGTCTGAATGTTGAGGAGCTGCTTTAACACACACGTTTGAAGAATTACCTAATCTCATTTATTAGCTCTTCAGTTCTTTAACCGTCACTTTAACCTTTTTTTGAGGATTTTCATCGTCATTTACATTTAGTTTTTATTGCTATTTTGACGTTTTTTTAAAGAAGCTTTTACATTTGGGTAAGGTCGAACGTCCCTGTAGTTCGCTGTTCTTTTAGAAAATGTGATGACGCACAAAGAGCAAAGCCTCACATTTCCACAGCGATGTATGTAGCCGCTGAAGGAAACGTTTTTCATGGAGAAACCAGATATATTAGATGTAAATCGTTACGATATGAAGTTGTTAATGTTTAGCTGCTGACCTTTAACTTGAGCGCCCTCCTCAGGCAAAAAGGCAATAATCAACGCTTCTTCATTCATGTCAAATCCATGTTTCATTTGTCGTTGAACTCGGAGCTTGGAAAGTCTCAGTGTTCCCGTTGTCAAGTCGGAAATCGGGGGCAGCCGAGGACGATTAAAGGGTTAAGAACAAATGATGTTTTTCCCAACTCGATCGTCTGACTTTCCCTGTAGGAAATCCGACACTGTGGGGCGTTCCAGTTTAAATTTTACACTGGGAATTCAGAAAGTCCGACTTCCGAGATCAAATGGAGGCCCCGTTATCCATAAATATTAAACTGTTTCTTGAATGTGGTCAGTCTTTATCGCAGAAGCTTTTTACCATAGTTATAGTGGGTGTAGTGCGGACTCTCCGTGGCTCTAAACCTTCTCTGTGGGGAGGAGGAAGTAAAGCTGTGATTCACCAACAGAATGAGTGCCGTTTATTCTACTTTAGGAAACGTTCTAACACGAATCTTCTCTTTTAGGTCTTCAAGCCGTACAAAGCGTCTCAACACGACATGTGCCGCTTCCACTCGGAGGATTACATCGACTTCCTCCAGAAAGTCAGTCCCAACAACATGCAGGGCTTCACCAAGAGCCTCAACACCTTCAACGTGGGAGACGACTGGTAACTTGTACTCTACGCCGTCATTAATGAGCTTCATCTCGCCGTGACGCTGCTCCTCTGTGTTTCAGCCCCGTGTTCCCCGGCCTGTTCGAGTTCTGCTCCAGATACACAGGAGCGTCTTTACAGGGAGCGACGCAGCTCAACCACAAGGTGCGTTCAAGAAGTTCAAAAACCAGGAAACTGTCACAAGAACATGCACCTGTTTTTGGTCATAATCTCACACTTTGATCTGAAACGCCTGAAACAAAATATCCTGTCCTTTTCACTTCCTGATTTTAACAGTCTCCCCATAAGCTCCTCCCACCAGAACAGCCTCCACAGAAGCGCTAACACAGGGTTCTCAAACTTGAAAAGGTCTGAAAGATCAAGTTCACAGAAGTCAAAGACAAATGGGATCTTTTACTAAATCAATAGTGCTCATTGCAGTAAATAAATAGTAAATAGTAAAAATGTGAAATTAGCATGAGCACGGACCAAATAACCAGTGTTAATTTTGACAAGATATTTTAGTTTAGTCTTAGTCTTTTGACGAATTTTAGTCGAGATTTAGTCAAAAAAATACCTTAAATTTTAGTCGACTAAAATTAAGACAAATTTAATCGACTTTGTATTAATAATATTCATTATAATCATATTTAATGGAGGTCCTGCTTCATGGAGCTGCTCCTCATGAACAAAGCTCAGAGCTGTTCCTTTGGCAGAGAATTTACATGATATGAGGCTCTTTCAGACGGTCAATAGAAGTTTGGATGATTTTAGTCTCTCCTTTCCATTTTTATTTAGTCTCATTTTAGTCGAATAAAATATCTGGACATTTTAGTCTTAGTTTTAGTCGCATGAAAAACTTTTAATTTAGTTTTAGTCCAATTTTAGTCGTCAGAAAAATCACTTTGACTAAAATTAAGACTAAATATTTTAGTCGACGAAATTAACACTGCAAATAACCTGAAGGTCCGGAGTTTGAGAAGGCCTGACCTCACGGCTCAAAACACAACTGCGGGTGTATGAGAGGAGAACATTAACACTGGGGTAACCGCTCCAAAAAGAGTATAAAGCTACAAGGCCTTTACATCTGAAAGCTTTAAGAAGTTGCATTGGGTTTTTTGTGATATATAATAGTTCTTTTCCTGCAGATTTGTGACATTGCCATAAACTGGGCGGGAGGTTTGCATCACGCCAAGAAGTTTGAGGTGAGTCACGACTTCTGTTTGTGATGGTAAAGTCCGTGATGGTAAAGTCGGTGATTAACTGTGTGAACTGTGTTTCAGGCGTCGGGGTTTTGTTACGTGAACGACATCGTCATCAGTATTCTGGAACTCCTCAAGTAAAAACGCGTAACGAAGCGACGCTGTGATGTTTTAGTTTGTCTCTTAACGTCCTGTTGTCTCCTCGCAGATACCACCCCAGAGTCCTGTACATCGACATCGACATCCACCACGGCGACGGCGTCCAGGAGGCGTTCTACCTGACCGACCGCGTCATGACCGTGTCCTTCCACAAGTACGGGAACTACTTTTTCCCCGGAACAGGTAAATGAGAAGAAGCTGCATCATTACCTTTTGTTCAGAACATGTTTGTAGAGCTCGAAACTACAGGGTGAGCATAAGACTAGAGAAGAGAAACGTCCTAGGTCCTGATGTCTCTGATTTCTGCAGGAGACATGTATGAATTTGGAGCAGAGAGCGGTCGGTATTACTGCCTTAACGTCCCGCTCAGAGACGGCATCGACGACCAGAGTGAGTCCCAACACGAGCCTCTCCTTCACACGTTCACATCACACACATTTAACCTTAATACGGTCTCTTTCTCAGGCTACAGGCAGTTGTTTCAGCCCGTCATCAAACAAGTGGTGGATTATTACCAGCCCACCTGCATCGTCCTCCAGGTATCACCGAGAACTATCACCGAGAACTATCATCTCCATAACAAAGAAATATAAAAACTTTGCTGGGCTTTGTCACTGAAAAGATAATCGTCCTGAACCTTTTTTTTTTCTTTACAATTATTTCCATTTTCTTTTCTTTTTTTGCTTTAAAAAAAAACTAAAGAAAAAAAGATTTCCAATTTGTTTGTATTTTTTTTCTTTTCCCCCCAATTTTTCTTAATAATTTCCCTCTTTTTCCCCCCTATTTTCCCAAAATTGTCCTGGTTTGTTCCTTATTTTCATCCTTTTTTTTCTCTAACCTTTTTCCCCATGTTATCCATTTTTATTCCTCCCCCAATTTTTCAAATTTTTTTCCCACTCCCCCCACAATTTTTTTATTTGTATTATTTTCTCTTTTTATCCCCTATTTTCCACAAATGTTTCCCTATTTGTTCCAATTTCCCCCCCCAAGCTTTTCCACGTTTTCCTCCTTTCCCCTACACAAATTTTATCCACGTTCCCATTTTTTTGCCCAATTTTTCCCCATTTCTTGACATTGGAGATAAACTCAGTCTTGTAAATTTGCATAGCCTCCAATCGAGTGGGAATGAACTTTGTTTTTCTTCCAGTGTGGAGCTGATTCTTTAGGCTGTGACCGACTCGGCTGCTTCAACCTCAGCATACGAGGACACGGGTGAGAGAAACCTATGAATACGTGAACCTGGAGCCTCAGAGTCTGCCTTTGTGTGACAGTTAGTGTGGAGTTTGTGAAGGGTTTTAAGTTCCTCTGTTGTTTTTCAGAGTGTGTGGAGTTTGTGAAGGGTTTTAAGTTCCTCTGTGGTTTTCAGGGAGTGTGTGGAGTTTGTGAAGGGTTTTAAGTTCGTCTGTGGTTTTCAGGGAGTGTGTGGAGTTTGTGAAGGGTTTTAAGTTCCTCTGTGGTTTTCAGAGAGTGTGTGGAGTTTGTGAAGGGTTTTAAGTTCCTCTGTTGTTTTTCAGTGAGTGTGTGGAGTTTGTGAAGGGTTTTCAGTTCCTCTGTTGTTTTTCAGTGAGTGTGTGGAGTTTGTGAAGGGTTTTCAGTTCCTCTGTGGTTTTCAGGGAGTGTGTGGAGTTTGTGAAGGGTTTTAAGTTCCTCTGTTGTTTTTCAGGGAGTGTGTGGAGTTTGTGAAGGGTTTTAAGATCCCGATGCTGGTCCTGGGCGGAGGAGGCTACACCGTGAGGAACGTGGCTCGCTGCTGGTGAGTCCAAACCCAGAGTAAATACACGAGTTAAAGATTTTGTTCGTTTGTTCACAGTGTTTTTTCTCTGGTGCAGGACCTTCGAGACGTCTCTGTTGGTGGACGAGTCCATCAGTGAGGAGCTGCCCTACAGCGGTGAGTTCTCCAGTTCTGTTGTTTCTGTGCTGTTTATGATTGTGGCCAATGAAGAACAAGGACTTAACTTCAGGGCGTAATTAAAAAGGATCTTTATATTTTTTTTTTGCAATGTCAATTTTCAGGTTATTTAGTTTTTCCTATTACAGCATCATAAACGATAAACTGATCACTTCGTTTAAATCGTTTTATTTGTAAATAAAATTATTTGTAGAAATAATGTAGCCTTGATGAGAACAAATGTGGACAAATGCTGCCCTCTGGTGGCAGTTAAGCTGTATTAAAACAGAAAAGAAACTACTAAATACTACCATGAAGGTAAGCTACATGAAAATGGTATGCTAACACCAGCTAAAGCTGCGCTAACAGCAGCTAAATGCTAATATCAGCAAAATCCCCTTTTAGCACAGCGGTGTGATGTTGTGAAATATTAAATCCACATGACCTGCGTGTCTATAGTGAGGGCTGTCCAGTCTGTTCACGTCACATCAGACCCGGGTCAGCGCTCTGGCCAGAGGTCGGTCCCAAAACCGGTTTGGCCCTGGCCTTTGTTATGGAAAAGCTCCTGCATGTGGGAAAGAGCCTAAAGTGAACCCTTGTAAGGTCAGAAGGTCCCGGCTGGTGGTGATGTTTTGATTTTGCTCGTGTGGTTTTACAGAATATTTCGAGTACTTCGCTCCAGACTTCACGCTGCACCCCGACGTCAGCACCCGCATCGAGAACCAGAACTCCCGCCAGGTGCGTCTCCTCTCACTCCCGCGCTGACACCGAGCAGCTTCATCATCATCATCGTCTTCTGTTTCTGTCCTCGTCAGTACCTGGAGCAGATCCGGCAGACGGTCTTCGAGAACCTGAAGATGCTGAACCACGCTCCGTCCGTCCAGATCCACGACGTTCCCTCAGACATGCTGAGCTACGAGCGCACGGACGAGCCCGACCCGGACGAGCGGGGCAGCGAGGACAACTACACCAGGTGACCTCACTGTCCCCTTATTTAAGTCTTATCCCGGACGAGAGCGAGGACAACTGCACCAGGTGACCTCACTGTTCCCTTATTTAAGTCTTATCCCGGACGAGAGCGAGGACAACCACACCAGGTGACCTCACTGTTCCCTTATTTAAGTCTTATCCCAGACGAGAGCGAGGACAACTACACCAGGTGACCTCACTGTTCCCTTATTTAAGTCTTATCCCGGACGAGAGCGAGGACAACCACACCAGGTGACCTCACTGTTCCCTTATTTAAGTCTTATCCCGGACGAGAGCGAGGACAACTACACCAGGTGACCTCACTGTCCCCTTATTTAAGTCTTATCCCAGACGAGAGCGAGGACAACCACACCAGGTGACCTCACTGTTCCCTTATTTAAGTCTTATCCCAGACGAGAGCGAGGACAACCACACCAGGTGACCTCACTGTTCCCTTATTTAAGTCTTATCCCGGACGAGAGCGAGGACAACTGCACCAGGTGACCTCACTGTCCCCTTATTTAAGTCTTATCCCGGACGAGAGCGAGGACAACTGCACCAGGTGACCTCACTGTCCCCTTATTTAAGTCTTATCCCGGACGAGAGCGAGGACAACTGCACCAGGTGACCTCACTGTCCCCTTATTTAAGTCTTATCCCAGACGAGAGCGAGGACAACTACACCAGGTGACCTCACTGTCCCCTTATTTAAGTCTTATCCCGGACGAGAGCGAGGACAACTACACCAGGTGACCTCCATTCTTCACAAAATCTGAACTGTGTTTGAAGTTTTGACTCACTGAGCTGCTTTTTTGTTTTTGTCTTTTATCCATAAAAGACCTTATTTTCAGACGAAAACATTAAAGAAAAGAACATTTGCAATAAACCTTTTCCTTGCATTGACAAATTTAGCGTAACCATAAAATCACACGTGATGTTTAGTCTGGGTCACCAGTTCATGTTCTGGTCGGAGAGGTGTGGTTTGTGATTGTGCTGAATGTCTCTCATGTCTGCACGTAGCCAATCGTATCGTTGTATCAGACGACATGTGACGTACCTGCTGTAAACTCTAAAGCTCGATGGAAAGATGGCGTCCGCTGCTGCCATGTTGGATCCATAAATATATATATTTAACAGCGGTCTGTTGTTACCCAGGCCACACACACACTGGAAAAGCTTAAATAAAGATGGAAATCACATCTCTCTCTCTGCTCCTCAGGCCCGAAGCCGCCAACGAGTTCTACGACGGTGACCATGACAACGACAAGGAGAGCGACGTGGAGATCTGACGTTACTGACGCTGTAGGACTCTCTCTCTCTCTGCCTCTGTCTTTGGATCAGCTGCAGTTCAGAACTTTACTCCACAAACTCTGAAATCACGTAGTCGCACAATGTTATGAGTTCATCTGACGGGACGGGGTGAAAGTCGCCGTTGTAGATGTTTTTTATGTTTACATTTAAAGCCGTCTTGTGTCGGTTCTCGGGTACAGAAACGTTTTGGATTTTCCCAGGAATGTGACTGTCCACCTGAACCCTGCAGCTGATCCAAACTGAGCCCCTGTGTTTCCGTTTCTTCTTCTCCTCGTAACCGTATGAACTGAATCACCGGTGTCCCGTGGCGTTTAAGGGGATGTAACTTCATCAATGGACACTTTGATGACGCGTCCCGTCACAGGAACTTTACGTCCAACTGTTTCTTTTAGGCTGAATCTTGTACATTATGTCATTTTGATATCGTCATTTTGTTTTTAATAAAATGCGTATGAACCGAAGCTGTTGTTGTTGGAGGTGGCCACCAGAGGGAGACAGACACTTCCATGCCAGGAGCTCGAGGTGCGACGTCAAAACATAAAGGACAAAATATAAAAACAAACAAATGCCACATAAGGAGCTTACGGTAAAATGCTGTACAATAAAAGTTTAACGTGATCGCAGCTTGGGGAGAGAAACCGTGAAATGGTAGATGGTAAATCAGTAAAACATTTACAGGGCGATAACATCTCCCTGAGGGAAACTTCTCGACAAAGGCGAGAGAAACACTTAGTTCAAATCCTTCTCTTTCGGAGTGAGACCAAACCACACAGAAATAAACTGGTTTGGACTCGATTACACAATAGTGAAAGTTCAAAAGAATCATGGATAGTAAAAAGTGACAGATTCATATTGTGACAAAAATCAACAAGTTCACACTTTTTTGAAGTGTTTTCTTTTCTCCATAAAACAACATTCTCCTCATGATAGAGATTCAACTGATCAGCCCAATGATGGCCGTATCAGCGGTGTACAATCTCTCCCTCTCTTTCTCTCCCTCCTCCCCCTCTCTCCCCTCCCTCTCTCCTTGCCCCTCTCTCCTCTCTCTCTCTCTCCTCCTCCTGCTCTCCCTCCTCTCTCTCCTCTCCCCCCCCCTCTCTCCTTCCTGCCCCCCCCCCTCTCTGTACTCTGACTCTGCTGGTTTCATGTTGGTTTCATGTATCAGTGAAGACTCTGTGGCTCCGGCTCCTTGGTCTCACCTCTCGCTGAGGCGAATGTCAGGTCCTCTGACCCTCATCCAAGGCAAGGCAACTTTATTTATACCGCGCATTTCGTACACAAGGCAACTCAATGCACAAGACTCTGCCCCAACTTCACCAACCACCTTCAAAAGGACTTTATTATATTATTATTAATATTATTAATTATATTATTATTAATCTCAAACACATCTTTATCACATTGTGTTGGTTAGAAAATTAAATCTAAACTAAAACAGCGGAAACAAATGATCCTGCAGTTTCACTTCCTGATTTTCAAGCGACTACTGATGTCGATGGGCGGAGCCTCTTTAGCACATGTCGTGTGGACAGGGGCGTCTGAACCGAGCGCATTTTCTCCAGTTCGGCTTTACCCAAATCTAAAAGCTTCTCATTTGAAAGCTAAGACCCCGTTAGCTGACAAACTGAGTGTACGTTTTTGTCACCCTGCCGCCGCATTTTTGTCATGTTTTTTTTATTTTTTTGATGCTTTTCTTTTAAGCTTTTAGATTTGGGTAAAGCTTGGTTAAGGGGAAAATTGAGAGGTCAGACCGGTGGCCCGTCTGTGCTCCTCCAGAATGGACGTGTGGCCTGTTGATGGTGATGTCTGTGCGTGTGAAGACAAAAGAAAGTGGGAAGATCCGGGAAAATGGCGACGCCTCAGGATCAGGTGAGTCCAGGTGTGGACACAGACGTCTCTGCTCAGGACCAGGTGAGTCCAGGTGTGGACACAGACGTCTCTGCTCAGGACCAGGTGAGTCCAGGTGTGGACACAGACGTCTCTGCTCAGGATCAGGTGAGTCCAGGTGTGGACACAGACGTCTCTGATCAGGTGAGTCCAGGTGTGGACACAGACGTCTCTGCTCAGGTGAGTCCAGGTGTGGACACAGACGTCTCTGCTCAGGTGAGTCCAGGTGTGGACGAGGACGTCTCTGCTCAGGTGAGTCCAGGTGTGGACACAGACGTCTCTGATCAGGTGAGTCCAGGTGTGGACACAGACGTCTCTGCTCAGGTGAGTCCAGGTGTGGACGAGGACGTCTCTGCTCAGGTGAGTCCAGGTGTGGACACAGACGTCTCTGCTCAGGTGAGTCCAGGTGTGGACGAGGACGTCTCTGCTCAGGTGAGTCCAGGTGTGGACACAGACGTCTCTGCTCAGGTGAGTCCAGGTGTGGACACAGACGTCTCTGCTCAGGTGAGTCCAGGTGTGGACACAGACGTCTCTGCTCAGGTGAGTCCAGGTGTGGACGAGGACGTCTCTGCTCAGGCGAGTCCAGGTGTGGACACAGACGTCTCTGCTCAGGTGAGTCCAGGTGTGGACACAGACGTCTCTGCTCAGGTGAGTCCAGGTGTGGACACAGACGTCTCTGCTCAGGTGAGTCCAGGTGTGGACACAGACGTCTCTGCTCAGGTGAGTCCAGGTGTGGACACAGACGTCTCTGCTCAGGATCAGGTGAGTCCAGGTGTGGACACAGACGTCTCTGCTCAGGATCAGGTGAGTCCAGGTGTGGACACAGACGTCTCTGCTCAGGTGAGTCCAGGTGTGGACACAGACGTCTCTGCTCAGGATCAGGTGAGTCCAGGTGTGGACACAGACGTCTCTGCTCAGGATCAGGTGAGTCCAGGTGTGGACACAGACGTCTCTGCTCAGGTGAGTCCAGGTGTGGACACAGACGTCTCTGCTCAGGATCAGGTGAGTCCAGGTGTGGACACAGACGTCTCTGCTCAGGTGAGTCCAGGTGTGGACACAGACGTCTCTGCTCAGGTGAGTCCAGGTGTGGACACAGACGTCTCTGCTCAGGTGAGTCCAGGTGTGGACACAGACGTCTCTGCTCAGGATCAGGTGAGTCCAGGTGTGGACACAGACGTCTCTGCTCAGGATCAGGTGAGTCCAGGTGTGGACACAGACGTCTCTGCTCAGGTGAGTCCAGGTGTGGACACAGACGTCTCTGCTCAGGTGAGTCCAGGTGTGGACACAGACGTCTCTGCTCAGGATCAGGTGAGTCCAGGTGTGGACACAGACGTCTCTGCTCAGGATCAGGACAAAGTGGAAATGATGGACTCATATTGTTTTGCTCTGACTTGTAATGATCAGATTCTGCAGAAACTAAATGCATGTTATAATATTCTATAATATCTAACATTTCCCCCACAGAGGTTCCCCTGTCTCTGCCTGTGTTTCTGCAGGTTTAAAAAGCTTGGTCTAAATTTGCCCCTGCCCTCCCCCCTGACCCCCCCTCCCGCCTCGTGTTCGCCCTAACCCCATTCCTCTGACACATGCCCCGCTCCGCCGCGGTGTTTGGGACCCACTGCACCATGACACGCCGCTGTTCCGCCAAATCCTGAAGCGATTAGCGGCGTTTTGGACCCGGACTAGTGTCTCTGTTCCTGCGCCGTCCCGGGGCGGCCGAGGCAGGTAAGAGCTAACACACATACAGGCCGGGGGTGATACTGCACGGTTCAAACTTCATGTCCCGCATTCTCCACTGAAGCATCGACTGCAGACGGTGAGAGACGACTCTGACTCATTCTGACGGGACGTGGGAGTCAACGGCCTGGGACTTATTTATGGTTCTGTTTGGTTCATAAGTCGAATCTCTCACCCAGACCAGAGCAGGACCAGCTCCAACCCCTGTAAAGATCTGACTTTCCCCCCGATCGGCCTGGGCCCATTGTAGTCAGATTAGAGCTGCATGTAACTGTCAGATTCTAAAGGACGAGAGAATGTGTGTTGGGCCGAACGTAAGATTATCTTCGGTCGATCACATGAAAACAGGAAATAAGCTTCAATAAAACCTATAGTTTATTACACAATTCTCTTTCTGTCGTGGCAGTGTCAAAGTCACGTGATCTCTGTGTCAGTGTCACTTTATGTGCACTGCTGACATGTTTATAGTCTGCTCTAACTTTATCTTTTATTATGTGCAATCACTGATACTTTTATTATTATTTAATTAATTGCACATTTTGTGTTTTTTTCCACACCCTGAGAGCTGATTTAACAAGTGAATTTCCTCATAGTGAGATCAGTAAAGGATTAGCTTATCTTGCGTAACGTTAGCCGTTAGCCGTTAGCCGCCGATCGGCCTCTTTGGATTTGATCTTAATCATTGCCGTAAACTCTGGGTGTTTAGTTAAACAGGCCATCACAGTTAACCCCAAAACAGCAGCTTAGTCTGAGAGCACCTCGGGCTAACTGGCCTAGCTGGGTTAGCTCTTTGCTAAAAACAACATAGCACACACCCCTGCCCCCTGCTGGCCCTGAGCTGCGCTGCTGCTGCTGCTGCTCCAAAGGACATTGGGATCATGTGACTGGTTTGACCGGTTTTGGGGACAAACGGATCAGAGTCGAATCTTCAGCCCAGTCGGATTAGACTTGACGTGTAAACGCAGGGACCGTAAACAGCTAAGAATACTCATGTGGTAACTATGGTAACGGTCAGAATGCTGAGTTTGGTTTATGGTTCATGTCTCTGTAACGACTGGACATTTCCACATGAACTCAGGTCACATGACAAAGACCAGGGAATCCATTCCAGAGCAACTCCCCTGATACCCTACAGTTCTAATGTTCGTAACAATATTGAATGATTAATCGTATCAAAGGCTTTTTTTTAGATCTATAAATATGATGTGTATATATAAATATTAAAGATCAATGATTTGGATTTGTGTGGGAGTTTTTTTCATCTAAAGCTTCTTGTAAGAGACTCTTGTTGCTCCAGATTGTCCAAAACAGAATTCATCGCTCCAGCTGTTTCCACTTCATTTAAATGTGACTTCCTGCTCTCTGTATAGACGCCATTGTACATGTTTTAACCACTGTAACGACTCCACCACATTACCGAGGTCCTTCAAGTTCTTTAGTTTGATCTTAGAGACAGTTTTGTTTCTTTTTCGCGCTAATTACGGCTTTACTTTGGAAGGAAACAAGACTAGATGAAACTGGCTCTGTGTTTCATACGAATAAGTCCTTACTGACAATAAAGGGAAATGTTCTTTTTTGTGTGTGTTTAGTCTTGTCTTGGTTCAGCCCTGGTAAGTTCGAGCTAAATGAGCGGTTTATTCCTGGTTCAGCCCGAGTTGGGCTTAGTTTGAGTTCTTTTAGTCCATGCCGTTTGTGTTTGGATCTGATTCTGACCCTGTGTTTGTCCTTTTCTCTGTTCTGGTGTTTCTCTGGAGGTTTTCTCAGGTTGATCTCAGACTCCCGTCCCTCTGCAGATTAGGTTTAGGCCCAGTTTGAGTTGCACAGAAGAACTCTCTCCTGAAATAGTCGTTCTATTTCAGTGGCGCCGCTCCGGTGACCGCACTGGAGTAAGACGCTGCTGGCAAAGCTTTTATTTTGAAATTCAGGGCATGTGCGCAGCTGCCAGACGCTTGTTTTTCTTTAAATAATGTTGCCCAACCTCGTCAGCTCCGTTTGAGTCCACGTTTCTGAGTCTTGGTTTTATAAGTGTCGCTCCAGACACGGAAGGTTCTGTTTAGTCTCCGGTCCTTACGGCCCTTTAATAACCCACACGCTGATGGAAGCAGAGGCAAGTTCCTTTAAACCTGTGATATATTAGTAGTTACAGCTTTAAAAATGTAATATGTTTGTAGTATGAGTGACTTTTGGTAAAATATAAAGTGAAAATTGTATATTAGTATAATATTCTTTAAGGTCAATCAAGTAAAATATTTAATCGCGATTAATCTCATGAATGTCATCGTTAACTCGTGATTAATCACACATTTTTATCTGTTCCATTGGATTATGATTTGAATCCTCTAATATTCCCATCGGCTTCCTCAAATATGTGAAAGCTCTTTTATATTTCCTCACATTATTGTCTTACAACATGAAGCTCATTCTTATCCGTAAACGCTCAGAGTCGGCGATGTTTTGTTGGATGTTCAGTTTCACGGAGTAAACGTTTCTTTATGTTTTGTTTTCTCCAGTTTAAAGCGTCAGCGAGAAGAAAGGCCGAGCTAAATAACGAGGCGACCGCTTCTTACTGGCGAACGTAAACTTTCTGCTCATCGTTTCCTGATAAATCCATAAATGATTTCAAAGGTTTCTCAGTTGTGCAGAAACAAAACAAACGGTTTATTTCTCCTGTGAACCCGCGTTTACGAGACGCCGTTAAAATTGATTTGCGTTAATAACACAATATTTTGGGCAGCACTAATTCCTTAGTTACTGAAAAGGTGATATATTTTTATAACTCTATACTTTTGTTATACTTTACCCTTAACACTGGTACTATTGGTGAACTATGTCTTACTGTCGTTTAGTCCCATTTGTGTTTTGTGAAACTAACTATGGGCCGTCCCGCCTTCGCTCTGCCCGGTCCCGTCAGACCTCGGACGCTAAGCGGGGAAGGGCCCGGCAGGACTTGGATGGGAGGCCTGGTGTGCGCAGACTGGTCAGGGAAGGGAGAGAGTTCAGCCTCCTCACAGTTCTTCAGTCACCTGGACCTGAAGGCAGCACGCTGAAGAGAGTGTTGTGATTCTAAAGGCTTTGTACGTGAGACGAGTGGAGTAAATGTCCTGAATGAAGGCAGGAGGTTCTGAGGGTCTGAGGTTCTGAGGGTCTGAGGTTCTGAGGGTCTGAGGTTCTGAGGGTCTGAGGTTCTGAGGGTCTGAGGTTCTGAGGGTCTGAGGCTCTGAGGGTCTGAGGTTCTGAGGGTCTGAGGCTCTGAGGGTCTGAGGTTCTGAGGTTCTGAGGCTCTGAGGTTCTGAGGGTCTGAGGCTCTGAGGCTCTGAGGGTCTGAGGTTCTGAGGTTCTGAGGGTCTGAGGTTCTGAGGGTCTGAGGGTCTGAGGTTCTGAGGTTCTGAGGTTCTCTGAGGTTGACCAGGTCTCTCTTGTAAAAGCAGTAAAGTAAAACTAACCTGGTTAAATTAAGGCTAAATAATAATAATACAAATAAAAAATAAACAGTTTTGTTGAAATTTACAGCAGCACATCACCCTTAAATCAGTATAATCTTATTATTTTAAAGGGAGTTCTTTTTACCATATTACAATGTGTTTCTCTCATCAAAGACAAACCTGGAACGTTGTTTTGAGCATCTAGCACATCTTTGAGTGATCTTTGTATTCATTCAATCTTTATTAAGGACACAAGTGAGGACACATGATTCATATTTAGGTCCCGGGTTGGATTCCCACCTGGACCTTTCTGTGTGGAGTGTGGAGAATAGATGAGTGTGTTTGTCTGTCTGGTGGTTTGTGGTGGGAGGAGTCGATGTCTGATCCATCTTTGTGTTTTCCTCCTGGCTGTAGGTGGCGCTCTTAAAGCCCTGGTTGTATCTGCGTAGAGTATGAACCCTAACAGGGTCTAATGTGTTTCAGAAAGCATCAGAAACGCTTGGTAATCAGGAGGCGATGTCTGATATTCTGTCTGCTTCTCTCGCTGTGAAGGCTGAGGTAAAGAGTCTTCACGCAGACGTGAGGACGTGTGGCTCGTCTGCAGTGAACCCGTCTCCGTCTCAAATAGTCTGTGGTGGATCCGAGCGGAGCCTGGTCTTACGTAACGCTGTCCGCTGTCAGAGAGACGTCAGCGTCGTGAGCCGGACGGTTTCAGGCGACTGTTCCAAAGACTGTCCCAACTCCGTGGGTGGGAAGGTTAAATTTAGAGGATTGTGGGCGAGGCTTGGGTTTCTCTTTAACAATCTGAAACTGAAACTCCTTCAGGACATTACAGACAGTAGGACAGTGGTCAGAGGACGAGGGACGATCATATCTGAGCGTTCCATCACTAGATTAGTCAACAGATACTTATTCATTTCCCTTTTTCTGTGGGTTATTCTGTAAGTTCACTTCCCCTGATGTTCTGGAGGGGGTGCAGCGTGGGGACGGGACACTGACACTCCAGTTCTGAAGAGGGTCTGAGGGAAGTCCAGCTCTTCTGGACACACAAGGTCAAAGAAATAAACAGCTTGGCCGAGACAAAGAACATTCTCCAGCCAATCCACATATATGGACAGGACACACACAAACATGGAGGTGAAACTGGAACATCACAGAGTTCCTCTAGGAAAGGGTCAGACCAGGCTCCTCTGATGTGTGTAATCAAACACTGCTGTTCGTTTTTATGCCGGGGCGTGTTTTCGAGAGCGTAGACCTTCTCCCAGGATAAGTCCGATTATATCTGGACTCTGAAGCTGCTGCTGATGACCACAGCTTTAAGTGGTAAATGCTTTTGTGTGAACGCTGCTTTAAGTCGTTTGTGTAACGGGTTTTTTATGCATCTGAGCAGGATATTTTCCACTTTGTAGCAGGGCTGGAGCAACACAGTCCACCGCTTTATCAAAGTGTCAATACTTTAAATGTTTAAAGGCCCTGGAGCTGGTTTTGGGGCATTTTGACCTTGCCCTCTTTTAAAGCAATTACACAGCATGTATTAAAGCTACATGTCGGTGCGTTAATGCACTTTTAACCTCTAACCCCCCGCCGAGCTGACAGCCTAAAGGCCAGCTTTTTTCCTTGCTTTTTGACACTTTTTAATCATGTTTTTGTTGCTTTCTTGACACTTTTTTGTTGTTGTATTTTCATCCTCGCTGTCATTGCTGTTTTGGCGCTTTGTTCAAGAAGCGTTTACATTTGGGTAAAGCCAGGCGAGTCGTTTTCTGCAGCAGCTCCACGTTGATCCGTACGGTCAGTTATTGCGTCATGTCTAACCATTGTTTCCTCCGCGTGATGCAACGCTCAGACAATGTGCAGCAGCAGCAGCAGCAGCTGAACCCAGGAGTCGAACCTGGTGCCACCTGTTCCGGCATCATTACAACAGGACTTATTTATCCATAAGCCCCTGGTTTATACATGCGCTACTGCGGGAATAAGCGATAGCAACCGTTGCTTCCACACATTCCCAGATCTCCTCCCATGAAAACCAATGGCGCTGGAACTAAAGACAAGCAAAAACCTTCCCTGTCGTTGCTGGAACATCTGGAACATCTGGAACACGTTTTCTTTCTAAGTGTTAGAGGAAGTGTTTAGTTCCTTTAGTTTCAGGTTGTTATTGTCACTTATTGCAGCTTAAATTCATCACGCCTATGCTGGGGAATAATGCCTTTTCTGTTCCTCGCTGAGTCTGCGGGGGAGACAAAGTCACTGCAGCCTCTCCTCCATAGACGGGACATTTTTTTTTTATCAATACTGGACTAATGTGAGAAGAGTGCCCATGTGCCTCAGTCTGGATGAAACTGCGCTGGTTTTGCACCAAAAAGAGTCTCTTACATTCTCCCCCGCCGTTATGATCTGTGATAAACTCTTGACGGAGCTAGCGAACATTGGCTAAGGAGGCGGGGCTTTTGTGACACAAACATGTGAGCATCTGTGACATATATGACAATGTATGCGCAATAACCAAGATGTTAGTATGTTCACTCAGTTCAATAGGGATCGGTGAGATAGGGGTCGGTGAGATAGAGATCGGTGAGATAGGGGTCGGTGAGATAGGGGTCGTTCCTCTAAAACTAAAAGTGGGACTCCAAGTTCTTTTTGTCATATTTTGTCTCACATGTTTATTGTCCAGTGTATATATATTCTGTATATAGTATCTTTGTATCTTTGTATAGTTTGTGCTTTTATGTTTTCTGTAACATCAACCTGCCAGGGCGTCTGCAGATAGAAATGAGCCCCAGACTTTAATCTGGCATATTTACATGTGTTAAATATTTATTAATATGCATTGTTTCCCCGTTATCTCTCAAATAAATAAATACATAAAATAATGAATCAGCCTGAGATATGAGGTCGACTTAGAGAGCGGAAATGCCTCGGGGTCTTTAGTAAAGCCTGTGATCTGGCTGTGAGTGCGGGACGACAAATAACCTGCACATAGTGTTTCAGCGTAAACCAGTCTGAGCAGTGTGGCATCTGCAAAGTGGCCGTCATTTGCTCTTTCTTTGTTTATTTGGTCAGGACAGCGCCCGTTAATCAATAACCAATAAACTAAACTTAATGAACACACATGGGTAAACACACAATGCTGGATTGTTGCCTAATTCCCCCACTCGCTCTTTCAAACACACTCTCATAACTCCACAGAACGAACCCGGGACCTTCTGTGAAGCACGAGCGCCCGTCATGATGTTAATGAGGTTAAACTTTATTGTGCAAAGGGAAGTTTGTCTTGGACTTGTCGGGCTGAGGTTCCTGCGTTAAACAAATGTTTTTGTGCCGAAAAAGAGGATCATTTGCAAAGGAGGGACTCTTCTGAATGAATGGTGGTGGTTCTCTCAGTGTTCTCTCGGGGAAACTATGGCTATATTCATTTCAGACACCGTCGTCTGGACTGGGTTGAGATGAGGATTTCTCATATGTCTTCAGGAGCTTCTTCTCGCTCGTGTGGTTGAAACTCGATTCTAAATTCTCATCAAAACTCTATTTGAACCAGGATGACTGAAACCCCCCCTCTGTTTGGCTTGAACAAAAACAGCTTGTGTTTTACAGCCAGAAGAAGCTTCTATCAAATGAGCTGTGGAGTGAATGACTGAAGGAATGATAATAACCAGTGTTTCCTTGTTTTGCAGAGGGCTCCTGCTGCCCCCTGGAGGTCAGACATGGAGCAGTAAGTCCTAAACCTGTCCTTAAATGTCCTAAACGTTTTCTAATCGTGTCCCTAAACATGTCCTCTCTCTGCAGCCTCCAGCGAGTGCAGAAGAAGACCAGCAGCATGTCGGTGACCATCTCCGCTGCGTCCTCGCACTCCGCCCTGCTGCAGCCGGTCTGCGTCAGTCCACAAACGGTACAGTCACACTCCATAATGGTTAGCGCTCTACAATCTGGAAAGGCTTCAGTCGTTCTTGAGGACGGATTGTTCGGGATGTTCGCTGCTGATTGGATTTTGTCGACGTGGACATTTTTTGCTAGTTTTCTCCTTTAACATCTTCGTTTTCAAAAGACAAAACTTACGATGTTTATTTTATGACGTTTTGTCGGCGAGCTGGACGTGAGTCTGACTCTGCACCGGGTTCTCACCGGGTTCTCACCGGGTTCTCACCGGGTTCTCACCGGGTTCTCGCCGGGTTCTCACGATTATTCATTCACACGTGTCCTGCAAAGGGATAATTCAAATATGCAGGCGCACACTTTCGGGTGAGTTTAGTCGCTCCCACATCTTCGAGGGGATGGATGAAGAAGAGGCAGCAGTCAGGATGTCTTATACAGGAGAAGTTTATTTACCATCGTTACGGGACCCGGAGACATGAACTCAAGACATTGCGCTCGTCCTTCCATTCAAGTCTGTCCATGCTTCCACAGAAGAGGGATAAATACCGTCTAAGAGCGTCATACTGATATGCAAGCAAAAACATTCAGTGGCGCCTGAGCCCCACAGTCAAGGCTATGACAGAGATAGTACGACTTTACAGCTTGACCCAGTTTTCAGAGGGAATATTTTATATCGAATTCCAGATTTATTCAACTTCGAACCCAAAGTTCAAAGAGTTTTTACAGATTTTTCCACTTATGATTGGCTTATTCAAAAACGAAACAAAGTCCAAAATCTCCTCTTCGTCGCTGTAAATATCGTCCATTTTGTCAATTTTTATGCATAAAATGTTTTATCATATTTATGTCACTAATGTTCAGCCAAAGTTTCAAATTAATATTTGTAAATTACATTTTTCCCCAGTTCTCCCTCAGGGTTCATGTGTTTTGTCTCAGGCCGTTTCTTTGTCTAAAACACGCAGCTTTAGCTCATGCAGAAAATGTTTCAAATGTTACTAAAGGTTGAGAGGTCTGTGTTTTTCCTAAAGCAGAATAATAAGTCTCTGTGACTCTGTTCTCCAGGCTGGTGGCGCCCCCTACAGTCCACAGGGCTCAGGGAGCAGAGGGGCTCCGTCGTTTGCCAAGGTAAAACCGTAACATTCTGCTTTTTGATTTGATAAACGTCCGTCCAGTGGGGAGACACGGGTTTAGGGCTGGTCCATATGGACAAAAATCAATATTTAATAAGTTTGGGCATTGGAAATAAAGTCAATGTTGTAATATTGTTGTCGATATTAAGTAGATGATATATCACACAGGTCATGTGTTTATAATATGAAACACGCGTGTGCCCTCAGTGTCTCCATGACGTGAGCAGTGTGAAGGGGCATGTATATGAAATATTAAACAGATAACACGCGTGTGCCCTCAGTGTCTCCATGACGTGAGCAGTGTGAAGGGGCATGTATATGAAATATTAAACAGATAACACGCGTGTGCCCTCAGTGTCTCCATGACGTGAGCAGTGTGAAGGGGCATGTATATGACATATTAAACAGATAACACGCGTGTGCCCTCAGTGTCTCCATGACATGAGCAGTGTGAAGGGTCATGTTTATGACATATTAAACAGATAACACGCGTGTGCCCTCAGTGTCTCCATGACATGAGCAGTGTGAAGGGGCATGTATATGACATATTAAACAGATAACACGCGTGTGCCCTCAGTGTCTCCATGACGTGAGCAGTGTGAAGGGTCATGTTTATGACATATTAAACAGATAACACGCGTGTGCCCTCAGTGTCTCCATGACGTGAGCAGTGTGAAGGGTCATGTTTATGACATATTAAACAGATAACACGCATGTGCCCTCAGTGTCTCCATGACGTGAGCAGTGTGAAGGGTCATGTATATGACCTATTAAACAAATAACACGCGTGTGCCCTCAGTGTCTCCATGACGTGAGCAGTGTGAAGGGGCAGCTGGTGGTGCTGGAGTGTCGTCTCAGAGGAACTCCTCCTCTGCAGGTGCTCTGGTACAGGGAGGAGGAGCAGATACTGGACTCTGACGACTTCAGGATCCTCCGCAAGAGTAAGAACTTCCTCCTGATTGAACAGAGAAACACAAAGCTTACGCTGATATTTTGTTGAAGCGCCTTTAGTCATAAACATTTGAATCTGTTTGGTAAGGAAAGTGCTCTGTAAATAAATCTTGACCCCGAGTCCAGAGAAAGAAGATCTTGTGATTTTGGTCCGTTGTTCTACAAAAGATAAGATAAAGATAAGATAAAGATAAGATAGCCTTTATCGATCTCACAAAACATCACCATTGGCCACGAGAGTCTGTCCAGGACTGGCTCTGCGAGATGTGAAAGTGCGTCGCTACTAAACGCTATAGTCTGTGTTTAGAAACACATCTGCACAGCGCCACCCACTGTTCTGGAGTGTGCATTATTGGGCTTTTTAAATGAACATATTCACTTTATAGAAATGTTGTAGAGTGAAAGTAATACGTTCTCACCAAGAAAATAACTCCAGTAAAGCACAGATCCTGAAGAACTGGACTTAACTGCAGCTCTTGCTCCTCTTTTCCAGAGGCCAGCTCGGCGTCTGTCCCAGGTGAGCCGTCCATGTGTTGAAGTATCTGTGGAGCTTCTGCTTTAAAGTGTTCACAATAATCAGACTAACGTGTTCTTCCTAACGGACTCTTGTGTCCCTCAGAGGAGCTGTGCACGCTGGTGATCACTGAGGCCTTTCCTGAAGACTCTGGGGTTTATAAATGTGTGGCTCTGAACTCCTACGGCTCCGTCTCCTGCGCCGCCATTCTGGAGGTTTACAACGGTGAGGGTTTTATCTGCCAGGGCTTTCTGGAGGTTTACAACGGTGAGGGTTTTATCTGCCAGGGCTTTCTGGAGGTTTACAACGGTGAGGGTTTTATCTGCCAGGGCATTCTGGAGGTTTACAACGGTGAGGGTTTTATCTGCCAGGGCTTTCTGGAGGTTTACAACGGTGAGGGTTTTATCTGCCAGGGCTTTCTGGAGGTTTACAACGGTGAGGGTTTTATCTGCCAGGGCTTTCTGGAGGTTTACAACGGTGAGGGTTTTATCTGCCAGGGCATTCTGGAGGTTTACAACGGTGAGGGTTTTATCTGCCAGGGCATTCTGGAGGTTTACAACGGTGAGGGTTTTATCTGCCAGGGCTTTCTGGAGGTTTACAGCGGTGAGGGGTTTATCTCCAGGGCATTCTAGAGGTTTACAACAGTGAGGGGTTCATCTCCAGGGCATTCTGGAGGTTTACAGCGGTGAGGGGACGGACTCTGGAAAGTCTCCTGGACGAGCCGACTTGATAACTGTCCACACACGTCAGGATCGAACGCTGCTTCTCCTTTTTATTTCTATGGTGCCATCAGGGAATAATGAAACCCACTGATGGAATAACCCGGTCGTCACACGGTGTTTCTGACCTCAGACCCAGATCAGTTACGTTCAGGTAAAGGTTCCTCTGATGGTCTCGTGTCTCTCAGACCTGGAGGAGCAGCTGGAGGTGGAGTCGTCCTCCCTCCACATGTCGTCCATGAAAACCAGCGAGGAGTTCCCGTCCGTCCTGCCCAACCCTGAAGCAGAGCCGGAGCCCGAGTGGCCCGAGAGCCCCCCCGAGGAGAGCCTGCCCTCAGAGTGAGTACCGCCTCCCGTACCTGACACTGACTGAGTATTACTCCAGTAAAACACAAAGCTGCTGCTGTACAGGACGGTGATGGTCCCAGGCTGGAGGAACCAACAGACAGCCACTTCTCTGTCAGACTGCCCTGGGGCGGCTGAGCAATAGAGGAAGGACTGAAGAGAGTTTCATTGGACGGGGTGCTTTTAGGCAGCAGTGGGTTTAGATCGTTTTTGTTCAGCGTCGTTACTGGATTTGCAGCTTTTCCCAAAATAAACACGTGGACGCCATGTGTTTACCCACAGTGACTTAAAGGGACTAGATGCAAGTTGGTCATTTTTATACTCACTACTGCCCCCTCAGGTGTAACGCGTAACTGCAGGTTCTATATTACGCTCTTGCACTTCAGACCTGAATCAGCCCCTTCCTGAGCGACAGTGCAGGATCCAGAGGCAGATGTGGTGAACAGGTCTGGGCTCATCTACACGTGAGGACATGGCTGGAACATGT
Source organism: Proterorhinus semilunaris (assembly GCA_021464625.1). Taxonomy (NCBI): domain Eukaryota; kingdom Metazoa; phylum Chordata; class Actinopteri; order Gobiiformes; family Gobiidae; genus Proterorhinus; species Proterorhinus semilunaris. The sequence goes on from CM038348.1 coordinate 39,260,610, forward strand.
GGGGGGAGGAACATACTTAATTTTAACATTTTTAAACTCCGTATAGTCCCTTTAACGCTAACGGAGTCGTTCCACCACTTTTTATACAGTTTTTACAAATGTTAGTCTATGGAAAATGTTTGCTAGTATCCACAAACATGGCGGATCTCTGTGGAAACATTCCATCCTGAACTCAATACACTTTAGTCGTATTCTCTAGAATGTGATGAACCTGCTGTAGAGCCACTACAGGCTCTTTACAAACATCTGCTCACACAGAAATATGACTTTTACCTTTTCTTAAGTAATGCTTTTCTTTTAATTATCACATTAGGTTTTTCTTACACAATGAAGGCTTAAACGAAAAGAGGATAAGCTGAGGCCCTCTGACTTTTGCAGACTAGAAGAGAAAGAGCCTTTTGACTCTGGAAGTGACTTATTATCGTTAACAAATGTATTAGACCAAGATGGATGATGATGAATGTCGGTTTTCTCATGTATGTGAAAGACGTTATTCAAATATTTGTATTTACTGTAATCGCCCCCAGTCGATCTTAAAGTCACGTCTCCAACAGTGACTGCCCTGCTCTGGTGTGGCTCTTTATACGTATTATTATTAAAATGAAACGTCATACGGACAAACACAAAGCGACAATTGACTTCCCACAGTGACTGTAATACGTATCTGCCTCCACACGGGGGCAGCACACAGCCATCCAGGAAAACAACAGTGTTTGAATATTTCAATCAGCAACACATTTATAATCAGGTTTCGTGTATTTAAAATGTGTGTTTTTATTTATTTTATGGGAGCATAAAAATAAATACTGATCAGATTTGAGTATATTTTCATATTTATTCGCCTATTATTATGGTTTCATTCATTCATATATTTGACCTCATTAGTTGGCTTCTTTAAGGCCTCGTCCCCGCTCTCCCGTTTGGGAAGCTTTGAGAGTGATCCCACATTCCCTCTGGATTCATCTCGTGTTTAAACTTCAGATCTTTTCTTTATTTATGATGTAAATGTTGTTCCGCTCGTAAACTTTGGACAAACTCCTCTAAAGTTCCGCGGTTCCGCCCGTCGTTACGCACGTACGCACGCGGTCACGTCTGCGGCGCGCGTGCACGTGCCACCTGTTCCTGTCGCGCGCCTCAGCCACGCGCAGACAGTGACCGTGCACGCGGGCCAGCAGCAGGACACGCGCCGAGGTAAGAACCTTTCAGCTGCTCACGTTTCTGTGCGTTTCTGAAGCCGCTTTTCGCGAAACGAGCGGATTTTCCGGAACTGCTCCGTCCCTTTTGGTTCCGTCCTGTAACATCATCCGCATGCCCTCCCTAAAAGGTGAGCCGCTCGGAAACACGCGGCTATTTTGGTTGCGCGTGTCAGACTCCGTGTAGGAGCTGCAGGGCGGTTTATGGAGGCGCTTTGTTTCACCGACTGGAGTTTGTTTATGTGACTCAAATCTGACCAAAACAACCGTAAAAGTGGTTCATGATAAATATTTATATTTATATCGATATTTCTGTGAGCGAAATGAAACTACGTGTAAAGTAAAAGAAACTCATTCACTGCCAAAAGTCTGAGCTTTGTTCATGACTGTGGTGTCAGTGGGTCCAGGATCAGCTCAAAGCAAAATAAAACATGGACTCAGACAAACAAACAAATACAAATACAATAATTGAATTAAATAAGTGTTGGGGGGGGGTAAAAGTACTGCACCTGAGTTACTTTACACCGCGGTTACAGTCTGACAGCTGTGGGGATGAAGGACGACATTCTTCTCGTCTCCATCCATTGTTCCAGACGTACGACTCCTGCTGGAGTTTAATTATAAACAATGAAAGAAGAAACCACTAAATCTAATTAAAAAACGCCGGAAAAAGAATAATCATCTGGAGGAAGAAATGAGATAAATCTGCTTCAATTAAGAGACGAGAGCGTTTCTGATGAGCTCAAACCGACTCGAATTCATAAAGTTCCTCAATTCAACCGATTTGAAGTCGTTTATCTCATTTAAGGCGGTTTCTCGGTGTTGGGCCTTTAGGTTTTGTGGCAAATATAACGTGTAGTTCACTTTCGTCTCCGTGGAGATAAACGTGAACTATATGTTATTAATGTACTTTATGAATTAGAGCCGGCTTCTCTCTGATTGGTTAATACGCCTGTCAATCACGGCCACCGAGGGCTCGAGGAAATCCCCCTGATCCCGGTCACGCGTGTGTGTTCCGTATGTTCTAACAACAGGTGCGTCTGTTCCACCTGATGATGTCACGAGGGTGGCGCTCGTCTGTGTTTCTGAAGTGTTGCCGTTATCGGATTGTGCAGAGAAACCGCTCCAGGAAAAGCTTCTGTGAGGCTGTAGTGACCGTGGCTTAGTGGTTGGAGCGTCCAGGCGGTCGCTGGTTTGGTTTGATGGTGAAGACTGAAGGTTAATCTGGTCTGTAATAAGAGCCGGTCAGAGGCGGGGTCAGAGGCGGGGTCTGTCGTCAGGCGGAAACTTGCTCATGGCTAATGTTAACTCTGAGCACATCACACACAGAGGTCAACACTTTCCCCATTGTTCCTCCACTGCAGAGACCAGTGTGATCCATTAGCTTATGTCACTGAGCTCATTCCCAACATTAAACATGACGTCGTTAAAACACACACCCATTCCTGACCTCACATTAACCTTAAGCGAGTGCATTTCCTCCAGTTTGGCTTTACCCAAATCTAAAAGCTTCTTGGACAAACGGGGAAAACAAACAGCGCCGTTTAGATCACTTTTGCAGATCTTAGCTTTCAAATGAGCCGTTACTCTGGGATATAGGCTGTAGACTCCAGTCAAGAAGCTTTTTAGATTTGGATAAAAACAA